>CM045761.1:157675711-158337777 GCA_025200525.1 Camellia lanceoleosa
ATTTGTATAGCTCACAATTAAATTGAGCCCAAACATGAAAAAAATCAACACGGTCCCAAATTGAGTTTATTGACAAAGCTTCATCCACCGGCAATCATAGAATTATATCAATTAAGCAAATAGCCGCATGGTAAGATGCTACAGACATTAAGAAAAACACACAAAAGTAGGATGTTAAAGCATAAAAAACTCACATATTTGGCATCCCATGAAACTGACTACAAAACAAAGTTAACCAAAATATGAATGATCTTATATACAAAATCCTAATGCAATTCACTCATGAAATGCAACTACTGATCGGCTTCTAATATGACATGTGAATTAGCTCAAAACATGAGGTAGCTTACAAAATCACATAATAAACGATTAAACCCACAAATGCAAATTTAGTCGGATCTTAAGGCATAAAACATGGATGCAAAGCATGGTATATGATGACAATTAAAAACAAACTACATATGTAGATATGGAAAGCAAATAAAAGAACAAGATAAAAAAAAAGGCGAAATTATTACAATGCTTTTAATATACAAATTCGAGAATAAGGGAGAGGAAAAAATATTACCACAAAATATATCCTCACAAACTCTCTCTAATTAAAATAAAAACAATAAAAAGCGATGTTGCGGAGGCCTCAGAGACCCTCGGAGACTATTACGCTCATCACTAGAGTTCTTGGTTTTATGTCTAGGAAAACTAGCTAGCCAACCAAAAGATGGTGGCCAACCAAAAAGTTGGTGGTTAACTAATAAATTAGCGGTAGGCCAATAAAAGCCACGAAAACTCTGGTTTGTTCAAATACCAAAAAAAACAAATGGAAAATATGCAAGTGACTTGACTAACCACTTCTAGTTAGCTTACAACAGGTTTATAACATGAAATTGAAGCAAGAAAAACAATAGAAGAAAGAAAAAGCAAGATAGTAACAGAAAATGGAAAATGTGCAAAATTTACCTTCCAAGGAAGGATTTGATTTCCAAACTTCCTTTTGATCACCGTCGAGTTTAGGAAGTGTGTTCTCAATCCTCAATTTGAAAATTTGAAATTCTAGCTAGAATGGTGTTTTTGGGCTATTTAATAGTGTGTGTTGGGAGAGTTGTTCCAACTCTCTATTGTTTTCTCAATTTCAACAACACTCACTCTCTTTTGATCAAGGCTTAAGAATATGGCTGTAATAGAATTTATGGGATGATTTCGTATATGGAAATATGGAATATTAGTATGTATAGAAGTTTTGGCTCAAAGCAAGGCTTTTCTTTTTTCTCTCTCTCTATATTTCAATTCACTCTCACAATTCAACTCCTTCTCTTCTTTTCCTTTCACTCTTATTTTCCATATAGATAATGAATGGAATGCAAAGTCAAAGCGGTGAGGAGACAAGGATGATGAAGTGATAAGGGTGGTTTCATGGATGCTCCTTTTGGGGTAAAGACAATCACCCTTTTTCACAATGAAAACAAGGAAGATAATGGAGGGGCTTAAATACATCTCATGCATGAATGTATCATCAAAAGATCTGAAATAGCATGACCTCTAGCGCTTTCATCAAGAATTACACAAACCGCGCCCTACTCACGGAAAAATCGATCATTGACCAATTTATTAGTGGCGATCCAATTAAGTTGGATTGGCGAGCCAAAATATTGTCTGTGGTGACTATTTTGCATGAAGCGTGATTTTTGTGAAATTCTCGTCATTTCCTCCTATTTTCACACTGTTCTTTGCTCAATTTCCTGAGAAAATGTTTCATTTTGAAATTTAAAAGTGAGCCTTGGAACATTATGAAAATATTCGGAACAAAGCACGGAAAGAAGGTTTCGAAAGAGAGTTTTGAAATGAACTTAAAAACTTGACTAAAACAGGCTTAGGGTTGGAGCTGAAACACAAATTCATATTCCTTACTAAGAATTATGCGAGAAACACATTCTGGTTTTTATCATTAGATAATCAAAAGAAAGCAACCAAGTCTTAGGGCTAGTCAAAATAGGATATTTACAGTTGCCCCTCTTTTGATTGAAATCAAAGTCATTTCTTGACGTGAATGAATGTCGAAGCCCGAAGATGACCTTTTTGACAAGGCCATAAGACTTGGGAAAACAAACAAGATGCAAATGCGATTGGTTAAACTTGAAGGTTGCCTACGTATCCATTAGCAAGGAATCAAACCAACGTAGTTCAGGGACATAATGCAAATGATATGCTTGAAATATAATTGAAAGTTGGACTTACATGCTTCATAGAGCCATTTTTGTCACAATCTATAATGCAATGCAACAGGTAACATGAAGCATAACAAGGGATACAATCCAAACACATTCACATAGGAGAGCGAAATGTAACCGATGGATAGTTTTAACCTACAACCCAAAACAGGGAAGGCATTAATCGATGGATAATCTTAACTAACAACCCAAGAAAATGGTGGTATTAACCAATGGTGGTTTGAACTGTCAACAACTCGAGAAAGGGATAGTATCGTCATTTCAAAGAAAGGCTAGCATAGACTGAGGGGTTTGAACCTACAATCCAAAAAGGAGGCTAGCAGCAACTGATGAAAAATGTTGTAATCAAATGTTGATGTGAATGAATTGTAGCCAAGTGATGCAATATGTAACCATGCAAATGATATGTTAATACAATTGAAATTTGAATTTTTTTTCTTTTCTTTTTCTTTTTGAAAAATGCATGATGTGTGCAATGCAATATGTAATATATGATAGGTGGTGAGTAAGCCTCATGCAAATAAAGCAAAACAAAGGGGTACATTCCAAACACACCCACATGAGAGGAAAATGTAACCAGATAAATAGTTTGAACTTACAACCCAAGAAAATGAGAGGTATTAAGCGGCGGATGGTCCCAACTAACAACCCAAGAAAAGGGAGGTGTTAGCTAATGGTGGTTTGAATTGTCAACAATCGAGAAAGGGATAGTATCATCATCTCGAAAATGGGCGGATAAATCATTGGTTTGAACCTACAACCTAAAAAAGGGCTAGCGATGGCGATAAAAGGTGATATTAAATGTTGATGTGAATGGATTGTAATTATGCATGATAAATGTAGCAAAGGATTACAAGTGTGATGGTGAATGCAAAAACATGAAGGGACAATGTGAGAGATACAATATGCAATGATGAATGCACAACAATAACATGATGAATGCACAACAAATGAATATAATTTTTTTTTTGTGTTTTTTTCAAAATTTTCTTCATCTTTTTTTGTTTGTTTTTGTTTTGATTTTTTTTCAAAATTTCCTTTGGAATTTTTCCCTTTTCTTTGATTTTTTTTTGGTTCTTGAAAATTTCCATACCATATATACATATAGCGATACAAGCGATATACAACGTCATTACACACTATATACATATCTGTATACATACATATACATATATATACATACGGTATACACGTATATACGAGTAAAAACATATGGATATATACATATACATGTACATACAAAATATATACATATACATACAAATACCAATACAGATACATACATATATATACAAAATATATACAAACATAAATATATATACACTCCTCCCTATTTTTTTTCTTTCCTTCTTGCCTCGTTCATTTTCTTCGAGGCCAGGTCTAGTACGTGATTTCAACAATCACATGACACCTTTGGCCGACAACAGTTGGATCGGCCTCGATTGTCAAAGATTGCCTCAGTAATCCACTCTTCTCTTGGCCTCTTCTTCTTCTCCATTTTTTCTTAAACTGAGGCCTACAAGAGAGTAGAGCATAAAGCTGCAAATTCCTCTGCCATTACTCTGCCAATTTTCTCTTTAGAGGCATTACTCTCCTCTAATATGGCCTCTTCTCGTCGTCCTCTCACTTTCTTCCCTGACCTTAACGATTCCCCAATTGAGAATGTTGTCTAAGCCTCGACAGAGTGCACCTATCCTGTTCTCAACTTTCTCGTTTGTTAGTCGATCAAACAATGGCAAAGGCAGTTTGATATCAATGCCAACCACTTCTCATTGAAGTCTGTGTGGAGATAGTGATGCGGTCTCCAATTTGTCCCAATTTGTAGAACATGACAAGTGAGATACAACATTAAACGCCCTCTCTCGCTCCAGAGCATTTATAAGGATGCTCGAGCAGAGATTAGCTCATTGAAAAAGTAGAACAAAGAGCTGAAACGAAAGGCCACCTCCGTGGGCTGATTCGGAGTTCCTTCGTACTCTACATTTGATGGCTGGGAGGGAGTAATTTCTTTCAGAAGCTTTGCCAATGCCAGGTTAGAGTCTTCAAAGGCTTCCTGAGAGTGAAGATGTGGCGAGGCAATCGTTGGTAGAGTCGAGCGGCGAAGTTGACTACAAATGAAGTTGGTTGTAATCTTCGGCGTAGGGCTACTACCGAAAAATAGAGAAAATGGTCCCCTTTCTGTTTTTTGTATTTTCAAATTTTTTCTTTTTTGAATTTTATTTCTTTTCTTTTTCATTCTATTTTTGCTTAGGAAGCAGCAGCGGGGTTACCGAAAGCGAGCTTTCTGAAGCTCGAGCCTCGGCTCGGCTCGGCTCGATAAATTTTTTTAATATTATTTAAATATAAATATTTTTAAAAAAATATTATTTATATTATTTAATATATAAATATATATATTTATTATATAATTTAAATAAAGATAAACGAGTCGAGCTTAACGAGCCAAGCTTATGCGAGCTCGAGCTTGGCTCGTTTAGTATACGAGCCGAGCCGAGCCGAGCCGAGCTTGTTCATGAACAACTCGGTTCATTTGTAGCCCTAGGAAGCAGCACCAATTCTTTAGAATTTTTCTTTTGTTATTTCGAATTTTTTTTCTCTTTTTTGTTTTGCAATGCTGTAATTTTAGGGGGAAAGGGGCTTCACAATAAAGTATAATAAAATGAGTTTTATTGTTTGTATATCATGGTGTTAATGGCACAACACTTAAACATGAAAATATTTTGTTTCGAATTTAAATTCGAGAATGATTGTGTAGCGATCCCGATTTCGATCCTTTTTTCATGTTTTGCCACTTTATTTAGTCGAGTCGAATGGCAAGTAGGCTGGCTCGCCAGTCGAGGGCATCGCCCTTGGCGGTCCTAAATGACTGGCGGGGTTGAGACGGGCCCCAAAATAAAAATGCAAAATGCATTCAAAGTTGCTTGTTGCCTTTCGAGTCGCCGTTATGCGCTCGGTGAAGAATGTTTGATTTTAAGTTTGACTTTTGCAAAAGTCTTTGGGTTAGTGTATTTGACGCTCGAGTGGACCATGCTATATCAGTTCGTGAATCTGATATTTCATATCACTTTTTCAGTCCTCTCTCTCTCTCTAAAAATCTCCAAAATTCCATATCGGGAGCTTCTCTCTCTAGAAGTCATCTTCTCTCTTTGATTTCTAAAAATCCATTGGGATTTAGACCTAAGTTCTTCACCAAAGTTGGTTATCATCTCGAGGGCTTCGTTGTGTGTGGTGAAGATCGAGTTTCGACACCGTTGATTTTAGGGGTTTCATCTCATTTCTTCTTCAAAACTTGAGGTAGGGATTTTTTTAGAGTTATATATATGTTTTTGCAAGATCTAGATGATTTTCGAAATCATCCTTTGATTAGCTTTGAGAAATTGATTATTGATTTCAAGAAGATGAGTGATTTTGAAAGAGGGTTTATCTTCTTTTCCTTTTAAAATAGAAATTGAAGGTTCTGAACCATATTGATTCAAGAAAAATGATTTTGGGGAGATTCTTCTAAATATCTTGGAGATGAATGGTTTTGGTGAGAAACCTAGAAATTGGGTCTTTTCTTTGAAAGATGTTGTAAATCCTTGGAAGATGTTGTCATATTTATTTTGTGTAGCAAAATAAATGGATGTTTTGAAAATTATTTATTTATATATATAAATGACTTAATTTTGTGAAAAAATGAGAAATCTCGTTTATTTTGGAAATTGTTGTCACAATGTTCATCTAGTCTTGAATTGACTAAATTGTTGAGATTGCTTTCGAAATGTAAATTACGTTATTCTCTTGAATGAATTGGATATAAAAGTATATATATATATATTCATCTTGTGGAATTGTGTTGAAAAGAGGATTGGGAATTTCGATCACAATGGTATATTGTGTGGAACAATTGAATATGGAAGTAATGTTGCATTGCATTATTAAGCATACATTGGCATTTCAATTCGTTGGACTATGTTAAGCTTTGGAAATTTGCATTGAGAAAAGAATGTTGGGAAATGGGTTTTCATGACATGGTTTTGGGGTAAATACAGTGGTAAGTCTTGATAGGTGGTGTAGATGAAATTGTTTAAGTTGGCCTGAGTGTCCTTGGTGAAAGACCAGAAAGTCGTGCGGATAGGTGTCGAGCCTTCCGGTTAATACCGATAAAAATGACAATTGCTAGTACTCGTATAGTCTACTTGCAGCCATTGACTTAGGGATTACCAGAGTTGTATTTACCGCCCCCTTTAATTAAATTGATAAATTTCGAACAGTTGAAGTTGCATAACATCATTGAGCATGATGGTTTTCAAAAGATAAAGATGTGTTTTATTTTCAAAAAGGCATGGCATGACATGTGCATTCATCTCTTGAAACTTGTATAAAATGTATATACTTTATTAAGGATTTCTTACTGGGCTTTATGCTCATCCTACCGGATTTTTGTGCAGGAAAAGACGTGGTGAATCCGCCTAATTGAGGAGTGCGTGGAAATGTGTGTGTTGAGAGCACTAAAGTTCTCATTTGCTGTGATCCTATTTGTAAGCCAAGGGGTATGTATGTGTGGATTTGAATAACCATTTTGTGTACCAGGCTTAAGCCTTGGAAGATTGTAAACCCTTAGGGGTGCTTATTTGGTTATTTACTTGTTGTTGAATCATCAATGTAATATCGCATGAGGATCTTTTAGTATTATGTAATGCAAGTATGGGAAGTTATATTTGGTTTTCCTTTAAAAGAGCCATAATTGTTGCATTATCATTTGGGCTAGAAATTTGGGGCGTTACAACTTGGTATCAGAGCTACGGTTTGAATACTAGGAGCTCGTGGGAAGTGGTTGTTTAACTACAATGCGTTCATCTAGCATGCTTAGGAAGTGTAATGCATTTTGCGACTATGTGATAATATGCTTATGTGACTAAATGGGTATGGGATTAGACTTTTGGGATGTTGTTTGCGTTTATAAAATTCCTTGAGGTCTCATTAGAGGGGTACTTGATCAATACTCATTCTACTAAGAATTCTTGGTTTTTCGTGGGACAAATTTCATCATGAAAGAATGATCAGTATGTGTTTACATGACTAAGTGCTTATGTGTAGTGAAATTAAATTGTGTATATGGTAGAGAAATATATGGAATTATTGTAGTTGAACATGTGAGTCAAGTTATGAGCACATATGAGTTAATGTGCTAAATTATTTCTCTTGTGTCCTTTATTAGGACGTTAGGAAGGGGTCAAGTCCGTAGGGTAGAGGCGGCAGGCGTGATAGGTCTCGCCGAGGTGTGCATGAGGTACTGGTCCATAGGGTTTCGGTGCAAGAAGAAGGGTTCAGCCAAGCTAATATGGCCGAGCAGGTGGGACAAGAGGGTCAAACCGTAATGGGGGCCCTAGCCCGAGAAATGACGGGGGCTTTGAGGGAGTCTATGAACTTGTTGAGGGCGGAGAATCAAGCCCGAGAGAACATCATGGAGTCAAGGACAAGTTTTCATACTAGAGAGTTTTTACGGGCTAAACCAGATGAATTCCATGGTGGCCCTGAGCCCAAGAAAGCGGATGAGTGGCTCGAACAAACTGTGAAGACGTTCGAGATGCTTTATATTGATGATAGCGAGTTGAGGGTGACTCTAGCGAGTTACTACCTTAAAGGGATCTTGGTCGATGGTGGAAGTATGCCAAGGGTAGGGTGGAGCCATCATGGGAAGCCTTTGTGGTTGCTTTCCAAGATAAGTATTTACCTCTCACTACTAGGGAGAGATTGTGGCAAGAGTTCAAAGACCTCAAACAACTAGACATGACCGTGGCGAGTTCGAGGTAGTTTTCTAGTTTATCTAGGTTTGCACCAGAGTTAGTGGCAACAGAAGAGCGCCATTGCATTGACTTCGAGAAAAAGTTGAAAACCAAAATTTTCTTTAAGATTGTTGGGAACATGATTCGGAACTATGACCGTCTTGTAGAGTCGACGGCATACGTTGAGATTTCTGTACAAGCCAAGGAGGAGAGGCTTCGGAGTTTGAGGCCTAGGAGCCAAGAGTCTCAAGGAGACTATACGCAGAATAAGAAGAGCAGGGGTACTTTTTGATTCTAGCCACAGCCACAGTAGTCAAAATCCACTTTTCCTTTACCTAGTGCGGTTTCGGGAAAAAGTACATCTAGTGGCTTCACATGTTTCAAGTGTGGCTAGTCGGGCCATAAAGCCTTTTTGTGCCCATAGAAAGGTGGAGGACAGTTGATGTTGTCACCACCACCACCACCTAACCAATCTCAGAGTCAAAGTCAGTCTCAGTCTCAGAATGGTGGCCAGGGATTTAATTGTTATCAGTGTGGTCAGCCGGGGCATATGAAGAGAACTTGCCCACAGTTGGGAGGCGCATCTGGCGCATCAGGGTCGAAGCAAACTCAGAGCCACCAGCAGGCTCATTCAACTCAGGCTTCACGAGCTAATCAGGGAGCCACTTCGGCTCAGTCAGTACAACAGGCCTATGCTTCGAGAGGGGGGGGGGAGGGCGAGTTAATTTGGGGCCACAGGGACGCGTGTATGTTGTTACCGTGCCAAAGCAGTTGCCAGAATCCTCAGTTGTGAGAGGTATTTTTGTTATGTGTAATTCTTTGGCTAATGTATTGATAGACACGGGTGCGTCTCATTCATTTATATCTACAGCATTTGTTTTTGCATTGGGGTTAGAGATAGTACAGTTAGTGCCTCCACTCAGAGTAGAGTCACTTGTTGGGGGTACAGTTGACTTAGACCGGGGTTGTCGTGATTGTGAAATAGAAGTTGCCGGGCGTCGACTTCCATTTGCTTTTGTATTGCTAGATATGTCGAGTTTTGATGTCATTTTAGGCATGAATTTGGTTGTGTTCTTATCAAGTTGTGATTGTTTGTTACCGTCAGAGAGTTACAGTGTGCACTTCGAGTGGTGATCGTTTCTATTTTCGGGAGAACCGAGTTGATAGGGCCTTGTCGCCAGTTGTTGACCCTCATAGTAGGAGCAAGCTTAGTGGCCTTCTTGCAACTCTCTTGGATAGTAAGAGTGACAGGGCCCATGTTGAGTTACCAAGGGTAGCTTGTGAATATCTAGAAGTCTTTCCAGAAGATCTTACTAGTTTACCACCTCACCGGGAGATTGAGTTCTCCATTGAATTAGTGCCTGGCACGGCACTAATTTCCATGTCACCGTATAGATTTGCACCCGCCGAATTGCATTAGTTGAAGATTCAACTCCAAGAACTTTTAGAAAAGGGCTTCATTCACCCTAGTACATCGCCTTGGGGAGCGCCGACTCTCTTTGCGAAGAAGAAGGATGGGTCATTGCGGTTGTGTATTGATTACCGCAAGTTGAATAGAGTTACAGTTAAGAACAAGTATCCTCTACCCAGAATAGATGACTTGTTTGACCAACTTAGAGGGTCTCGTTGCTTCTCAAAAATAGATTTGAGGTCGGCGTACCATCAGTTGAGAGTCTAGGAGGAGGACATTTAGAAAATAGCCTTTAAATGCGTTGCCAGGCCACTATGAATTCGTTGTAATGCCTTTTGGGTTAACCAATGCGCCTGCTTCCTTTATGGAATTGATGAACAAAATTTTTCGGGAATACTTGGACCGTTTTGTGGTCATCTTTGTGGATGATATCTTAATTTATTCAACCTCCGAGGAGGAACATGAGGCTCACTTACGGGTAGTGCTCGAATTGCTTGAGAAACACCGTTTGTATGCTAAGTGTGAGAAATGCGAGTTTTGGTTAACTGAGGTAAAATTTTTAGGGCACGTAGTGTCAAGAGAGGGAGTAACAGTAGACTCCTCAAAGATAGATGCCGTACAAGATTTTGAGATCTGGAGTTTGTTGGGGTTAGCGGGGTATTATCGACATTTTGTTAGGGACTTCTCTAGACTAGCTGCACCTTTGACTAGGTTGACTAGAAAGGGTATCAAATTTGTGTGGAGTGAGGCTTGTGAAAAGTTATTCCAAGAACTTAAGACTAGATTGATCACCACACCAGTCTTGATAATTCCGGAAAGGGGTTTGAATTACACTGTCTATTGTGATGTGTCCAGGAATGGACTTGGTTGTGTCTTGATGCAAGAGGGAAAAGTTGTGGCCTACGGTTCACAATAATTGAAAACTCATGAGAAAAATTACCCCACCCATGATCTAGAATTAGTAGCGGTGATTTTTGCTTTGAAAATTTGGAGGCATTACTTGTACGGTGAGAAGTTTGAAGTCTTCTCTGATCATAAGAGTCTAAAGTATTTGTTTTCTCAAAAAGACTTGAATTTACGAAAATGGAGGTGGATGGAATTTATGGAGGATTATGACTTTGAGTTACACTATCATCCAGGGAAGGCCAATGTGGTGGCTGATGCTTTGAGTAAAAAATCTATGAGTAGTTTGGCAAGTGTGGCCATTCGGAAATGAGATATGCTAGATGTTATTGGTAAGTTTGATTTGCACTTGGGTGAGTCTGGAGAGAGTGCTACCTTGTTTACTTTGAATGCTCAACCTACCTTGGTTAGTAAGGTCATAGAGGCACAACGAGGAGACCATGATATGGAATCAATCTGTGTTAAGATTTCCAATGGAAAGGAAGAGAAAGGTTTGAGCGTTCACTCGGATCTAAGTGTACGTTATCTAGACCGTTTGTTTGTACCAGAATCTTATATAGAGGAAGTACTTCGGGAATTCCATTACTTACGCCTTGCGGTACACCCGGGAGGCACTAAAATGTATCATGATCTTAGTCGTCAGTTTTGGTAGAGGGGTATGAAACGGGATGTTGCTTTATTTGTATCGAAGTGCCTTACTTGTCAATAAGTGAAGGTCGAACACTAAAGACTAGCGGGTTTGTTACAACCCTTACCAATAGCCAAGTGGAAATGTGAGCGTGTTACCATAGATTTTGTAGTTGGGCTTCCTAGAACACAACGAGGCAATGACGCCATTTGGGTGATTGTTGATAGGTTGACTACGTCTACCCATTTCATTCCGATGTGCAATGACTTCGGTTGAACGCTTGGCAGAGTTGTACATTAGAGAGATAGTTCGACTTCATGGAGTACTTGTGACTATTGTGTCGGATAGGGATCCTCGTTTTACTGCCCAGCTATGGCAAAGCCTTCAAGAGGCATTGGGAACTAATTTGACTCTTAGCACCGCTTATCATCCTCAAACCGATGGACATTTGGAACGTACCATTCAGATTTGGAGGACATGCTTAGAGCTTGTGTCCTTGATTTTAAGGGGCCTTGGGAAAGACACTTACCATTGATTGAGTTTGCTTCCAACAATAGTTACCAAGCTAGTATTGGGATGGCACCATTTGAGGCCTTATATGGCCGACCTTGTAGATCACCGGTTTGTTGGGCTGAAGTGGGTGATGCACCATTTCTAGGTTCGGAAATTGTTAGAGAGACAACCGAGAAAGTTGTTCTCATTCGGAAGAGGTTAGCTACGGCCCAAAGCCAACAAAAGAGTTATGCCGATAAGAAGAGACAACCTTTATCATTTGAAGTTGGTGACCGTGCGTTTCTAAAAATCTCACCAAGGCGGGGTCTAATGAGATTTGGTAAGAGTGGCAAATTATCTCCAAGGTTCATTGGGCATTTTGAGATCTTAGAGCGAATTGGGGAAGTGGCATATAGGTTGGCATTACCGCCACAACTTTCGAGAGTTCACAACGTATTTCATGTATCTATGCTTAGGAAGTACGAACCCGACCCTTCTCATATTCTTGATTGGGTTGACTTGGAGGTAAATGAGGATGCCTCTTACGAAGAACAATCGGTTCAAATATTAGATACCCGGGAGCAAATGCTATGTGGCAAAACTATACCGTTGGTAAAGGTGTCGTGGAGACACCATGGGGTTGAAGAAGCGACGTGGGAACGGGAGGCGAAAGTCCACTCTAAATATCCAGATTTATTTGAAAATGCTTATGTTGCTTTTCTTTGTAATATTCCTAACGTTGAGGGAAAATGTATTTAAAGTTGTTAACCACATGTTGATATGTGCGTTGTTGTTTTAAGCATAAGGTTGTTTAGAGTTGCCATTACTTTTTGGAAAATTTCATGTTTATGCATATTTGGGAGGTTGTTGTTAATGAGATAACCATGGTGGAAATGGTGAAATTTGGTTAAGAGTTAGTATTGTGATTTGAAAATAAAATAGCGTGGCTTTGATTGCTAGAAACCCTTTTGTTTGGGTAGTTTGATTTGAAATTTCGGAGACAAAATTCTTTAAGAGGGGAAGGTTGTAGTGATTACGGTTTCGATCCTTCTTTCATGTTTTGCCAATTCGACTGGGCCGGTCGGGGGGCGAGCTAACCGGGCAGCTCGCGGGGGTCCAGGGGGCGGCACCCTGGAGGGGTTAAGGGGCAGCGCCCCCAAAACAAAAATGCAAAATGCATTCAAAGTTGCTTGTTTGCTCGAGCGGCCGTTTATGTGCTCGAGCGGAGAATGTTTGGTTTCAGAAGTTTGACCTGTCTGCAAAAGTACTGGGTTAGTGTATTTGACGCTCGAGCGGACCATGTTATATCAGTTCATGAATCTGATATTTCATATCATTTTTTCAGTCCTCTCTCTCTCTAAAACTCTCCAGAATTCCAAATCGGGAGCTTCTCTCTCTAGAAGTCATCTTCTCTCTTTGATTTCTTCAAATCCATTGGGATTTAGACCTAAGTTGTTCACCAAAGTTGGTTATCATCTCGAGGGCTTCGTTGTTTGTGGTGAAGATCGAGTTTTGACACCATTGATTTTGGGGGTTTCATCTGATTTCTTCTTCAAAACTCAAGGTAGGGATTTTCTTAGAGTTATATATATGTTTTTGCAAGATCTAGAGATTTTCAAAATCATCCTTTGATTAGCTTTGAGAAATTGATTGTTGATTTCAAGAAGATGAGTGATTTTGAAAGAGGGTTTAATTTCTTTTCCTTTTAAAATAAAAATTGAAGGTTCTGAACCATATTGATTCAAGAAAAATGATTTTGGGGAGATTCTTCTAAATATCTTGGAGATGAATGGTTTTGGTGAGAAACCTAGAAATTGGGTCTTTTCTTTGAAAGATGTTGAAAATCCTTGGAAGATGTTGTCATATTTATTTTGTGTACCAAAATAAATGGATGTTTTGAAAATTGTTTATTTATATATATATAAATGACGAATTTTGTGAAAAAAAATGAGAAATGCTGTTTATTTTGGAAATTGTTGTCAAAATGTTGATTTAGTCTTGAATTGACTAAATTGTTGAGATTGCTAGAAATGTGGGAATTACGTTATTCTTTTGAATGAATTGGATATAAAAGTATATATATATATTCATCTTGTGGAATTGTGTTGAAAAGAGGATTGGGAATTTCGATCACAATGGTATATTGTGTGGAACAATTGAATATGGAAGTAATGTTGCATTGCATTATTAAGCATACATTGGCATTTCAATTGTTGGACTATGTTAAACTTTGGAAATTTGCATTGAGAAAAGAATGTTGGGAAATGGGTTTTCATGAAATGGTTTTGGGGTAAATACTTGGTAAGTCTTGATAGGTGGTGTAGATGAAATTGTTTAAGTTGGCACGAGTGTCCTTGGTGAAAGACCCAGAAAGTCGATGCGGATAGGTGTCGAGCCTTAGGTTAATACCGATAATAATGACAATTAGTAGTACTCATATAGTCTACTTGCAGCCATTGACTTAGGGATTACCAGAGTTGTATTTACTGCTCCCTTTATTTAAATTGATAAATTTTGAACAGTTGAAGTTGCATAACATCATTGAGCATGATGGTTTTCAAAAGATGAAAATGTATTTTATTTTCAAAAAGGCATGGCATGGCATGTGCATTCATCTCTTGATACTTGTATAAAATGTATATACTTTGTTAAGGATTTCCTACTGGGCTTTATGCTCACCCTATCGGATTTTTTGGCAGGAAAAGACGTGGTGAATCTGCCTAATTGAGGGCATGGAAATGTGTGTGTTGAGAGCACTAAAGTCGTCATTTGCTGTGATCCTATTTGTAAGCCAAGGGCTATGTATGTGTGGGTTTGAATAACCATTTTGTGTACCGGGCTTAAGCCTTGGAAGATTGTAAACCCTTGGGGGTGCTTATTTGGTTATTTACTTGTTGAATCAATGTAATATCGCATGAGGAACTATTATTATCATGTAATGCAAGTATGGGAAGTTATATTTGGTTTTCCTTTAAGAGAGCCATGATTGTTGCATTATCATTTGGGCTAGAAATTTGGGGCGTTACAGATCGAATTTTAATGTGCTCTGAATTGGACCTTTAGCCCTTAACTGACCAGAAATTAAAAAATGACTCAATGAAAGAAAAATAAAGCAAAAGCAATCCAAACACACCTATTTACACTTACTAGAATGAAAGACACTCAAAACATGACTCGAAAGGACACACCATTGAGCCTACACAACTTTTGAGTTTTTCATTCTGGATTAAAAAATTGGTCAGCCTGCTAATTGATTGGCCAGTCAATTGATTTGTTATCCAACCAGCTTTAAAAATTGACGGGCTAGATAATTCATTAATTGGTCAGCTAAATGAACTGATGAACTGGCTAAAAAAATGGCCAGCTAGCTAAACAAGTGGCCGACCGGCTAAAACAATCAAGAAGCACACCTGGAGTCAACTCAAAACTTGGACGGCTGACTGAATGGTTACCCGACCAGCTGAAATATGAACATGAGACTCAAGAGTGCAGAGAGAAGATAGAATTCCTGACTTGACTATGCCCCTAGTTCATTACTTTAAATTTTTTCTTTTTTTATTTTCTAGTAAAAAGATTTTGACCAACATGAGAGTTAGATTAGCATGCTTGTTCCACTCTCTGTTTTGACATAATGTAAGTCAACCTGTGAGCGCTGAAAATTTTCGTTTTGGTCCAAGAAATGGTCTGGTTTTAGAAAAATGGAACAAAATTCAAGAAAATTAGGCGATTTCACTAAATGTCCTCAAAATCATCTTTCGCAAATGGCCATTACCCGAACAACATGGAATTAACCCTTAAGATGCACAAAAATTCCGAGCATGATTTGTCTAGCAGCTAAATCTGCCGTAAAGAAGAGATAGGACAATTGAATTGGACAGAAATGAGCCAATTGAACATGGATAAGACAACCAAGTCAAGTAAAAATACACCATTCAAACATGGACGGGATGAGTGAGTTGAAAATGGTTGGGGCCGAACTTCAAGATGTAGTTGCCTACGTATACCAAAGATAGGAATCAGGCCTTACATAGTTCTAGGGGTAAGGCTCACTTGGGTATTAACACTCTCTTTTTGTGCTCAAACTTTTGTAAAAACTTGCCCTTTCGGGTTTTCGACCTTGCGAGATCTTTTCATTCATTCATTTTTCATTTTCATTTTCACTTTCAATTTTTTATTTCTTATTTATTTATTTATTTATTTTCAGTTTTAAATTTTCATTTGGTTTTTTTTTGCTCTAACTTTTGCTTGGGTCGCTCTTCTGGGTTTTCAGCCTAGCGAGCGTCTTAGGGATAGAAAATTTTAACTTGTCCATGTTGGTTGGTTGTGAGATCTCTAGGCCGTTTAAATCCATGAGAATGGTCGTTACCCTTGACCAGATAAATTTGATGATGTAAGGACTCCTCCAATTGGGTTTGAAGTTTCCCGTAGGATCGTGGATAGGAACTCGATTGTTCTTCAGCAATAAATCTCCTCCTCTCAAATTTTTGGATTTGACTTTATTGCCGGTCTTCATTGGCTTGAGAAAAGATCCAGTTTTGAATCTTCGATCACATCTGACCTTTTTGCCCCTAGTTCAAGGACTGCTTCCAATTCGGCTATGCAAACTTCGTACTCTGGTTGATTATTGAACATTTTGAATCGAGGTTTAAAAGCTAAGGGGTCAAGTCTCAAGGTTGAGAGTGATCCTATGTTGTACATTCTCAAGAACAATTCTAGGCATGCCTTCGTAGGATCACTCAAAAACATTTTTTGAAATCTTTTAATAAAGTGACTAGTCGCTCGTGCTCCTCTAAAGACAATGTAGAACCGATCTTGATTGAGCCAGGATCCTTCTCAATATCCACATTAACAAAAATGATCTCATCCATCAAGGGCTTAATACACCTTTCTTCGTCTTAGTCGATCAAAATTTTCAAATCCCAAGGAATTCATTCCTCTTCGTTTTTGTCAAAGTTTTGGAAAAAGTTTTGAAATTTTGGTCAAAACAATGATTTACAAGCATAGAGAAGTTGGCAAAAATTACTGCATCTTCATTCAGAACTCCTAGCTCAATGGTTGAAACAGATTTGAAAGCAAAAAAAAAGACAGACACAGAAAGGACAATGACGTCTCGGTGTCACCCCCGAAATCACTAGACTCTGACTCACAAAACTAGCTCGATCCTGATTCTAGGTCCACAGACTTGGTGGAATCAGACTTAGATTTAACACCCAATTTAGAAAGTAAAATGAAAGCATTCTCAAATTACTAAAACAATGCGTGTCATCCACCACATCTGGAACGAGATGTGCGCAATCAGTAGGTGGTCCATCCCCGATCATAGAAATGGTAAAAATATCCCCCTTGAGTTTATTGGTCCTGCACTTGTAAAAGCCTGAATTTTTCGACAACTAATTAATTTGTTAATAACAATATTAAGCCAATTAATAGTGATTATTAAATTATAATGTTAATAGCATCACGATTAATACCAATACTAAATTCATTTAAATAGAATTATTTATCTTTCTGCGATTAAATTTCTGTATCTAAATATAGTTGTAGGAACCAAATGAGATAAATAAATAGTAACTAAATTAATCAGAGGATAGTAGGGAGTAAAATATCTAGTGACTATGTTATATATATATATATTCATCGATTTTTATTTTTGTAAAAAAAAAAAAATGGAGTCAGATTTTGGGCAGGGAAATTTGGCCCCCACTTTCCCAAGAAGGCTGCTGGGGGCATGCCAAAGCATACTAAGGCATGCATACCTTTACACTCTAGGCCTACCCTGTAGGTAATTTTTCCCAAGCCAAGAGGGAAAAAAAAAATTCAAATAAAATAAAAATTGCCTCCAAACTCCTACTTGTAGAACACTATTCAGCCCTTTTCATTTCCACGGCTGAGCAAAGAGAAACAAAGAGAGGAAGAGTAGAAAAGAAAGAAAAGAGAGGAAGATGAGAGACTGCTTGGTGGTCACCATTTCAGAACTAATCTAAAGAATAGTTTGTAAAAGCTCTTGAGGTAGGAATACTCAACCTCTATCCTCCCTTAGATATATATATACATTTATATATTTACTGAATCTATATATTAAAAATATGCAAGAGTGTGCATTGTTAATACACACATAGCAAGAATAGCTCAATGCATGTTTACATTTTGATAGAATAATAATTTCATGATTATATGATTTCTATTCCTTCTTATGTGTTCAAATATTCTCTATTGTTTGAAATAATCTTGCATGGGGGTAAAATGAGATAAGGTTGGTTCATTTTTACTCGAAACTTATGTTTTCTTCATTGTCTCAGATTTTATTGGAGGTAAAATGCCTTAATAAATTGAAAATAACTTGTGTCAAAAATCTGTTGTTACAGGGAGTATATATAGGTGTTCTATACACGTGTAAATTTTTATAAAATCATTGGACACCATTTTCTTATTGAAATAAATATTTGCCCCAAGTGTTATTCATAACACAGCAGAAACAATGACTTCAACAGGTCCCATTTTCTTTGAAAATGGCATTTTTCTGAACGTCCACTTGGGATAGTTAGATATAAGAGTTATCTTTCAGTTGCCACCGATTTCACAAAAAAAAATGGATAAGCCTAAAGGGAGAAATTGTAGTTTTACTAAAATATGACAGAATCTATCCTATTTTCTTAGAAAAATTATTTGACCATCTTCCATTGGTTTTCAATCTTCAAACACTCTGGAAATATGTTCTAAACTCAAATATCTAGCAAGTCAGTCTGACCATACCTCTTTTTGACACTGTTTGATGCCGCCTTTTATTTTTCAAACACAGATCACCTGTGTTGGAAGTTACTGCAACTCACTGTCCTAGAAACCAGTTTTCTTCCAAATTTTATTTCTCTATCTTAAATTTGTTTTTTGCCCTGGTTTTCTTCATGAAATATTTTCCCAACTTAATGAACTAGCACCAGTTATAATATTATAATAATTGAACTTCGTTTAATATGGGTTTCATTATTTTTAGTCTCACCATACAGTGCCGAAAAGAAGAAGTGTGAGAAATTCATTGAAATTTTGTGATGACTCCTAAGACATTCTATAATATTTATTTTGGTTTTCATATGTGATTATGTTGTGCTATATAAACCTTATGTTGCTGTGGTTTGCAAACTAAAACTCGTACATGCATCAAAATGTGAATTCGACGAAGTAACGAAACATGAAATTTAACTGACGCATTATAGTTTAAAAGTGATGGGGTGAGCCCGGTTTAGAGTCTTGCGCAAGTGAGTTGCAAACCCTAACATGGCACGGGAAGGAATTTCGGCTATTATCAGTATAGGCGATATAAGGTTGGTGGTGCGGGTATCACAACATAGACCGTTCCCTTGGGGCAGATCGTGATGTGACGACTTGGGTACGTAACCTTGGTGCGTGGGCATCATCGGTAGTTACTGCAAGTAACATTTGAATATTTGACCAAGGGGGAGTCAGAATTGCCTGTGGCCATTGCTTAGCGGTGGAATGGAAATAGTGCTTCGCGGGGAGTTACTTCAAATTACCTGATATGCTAAATCTATGTGAATTTAAAAGAAAAGTTGGCATTTTTCCTTATGATGAAATATTGCTTCCGCTTGCCCTTGTTCTTATTATCTGTTGTTATTATTTCAATTGATAGCATCCCTATCATGTTTATTAAATGTTGTTTGTTATTCTACACAGTATTCATTAATTATGAGTATTATTATCGAGGTGGGTATTTTCGGGTTGTAGTATCTTATTGAGCACGTTGCTCATTGGCATTCCCGTTGCCCTGACGTTTTATGCCAGGCATCGAAGAAATCGAAGGAAACTCCAAGGCCCTGCGAGGCGACATTCAGCCTTGGTCAGCTTGAAGAGTGCCCAAGTTCCATGAACCATTTTTCTAAGTTTTCTAGTTTTTCTCTAGTTTTCTTTTTATATTTGAGTTATTTACTTTATTTTATATTTTTATGTATTAAGACTAAGCCTTGAGTTTGATTGAAGCTGTAAGTTGAGAATTTTTAATTTCTATGCTATTAATTAATGAATGATAGTAAACTTTGTGGTAGCAATGATTATAAGTTCTTAATTAAGAAAATTGATTTTAAGTTTTAAACCTTAATATGATGTCATCAAATCTTGGGGCGTCACAACATGGTATCAGAGCTTAGGTGTAGAAACCCTTGAGATCTTGGGTAGACTTAAGCAAACGTCTCTTAGTATGCTTCAATTAAAAACATCTTATGATCTAAAACCTTACCAAAAGTATAATAGTTTCGTATTTCCTCTGTAGGATATCGAGCCCACCCCACAACGATGACCGGCTTTTGGATCCAGAATATGAGCTAGAAGAGGAGCCATTACTGAGCGTTCTAGAAATAGGGGTGGAGACTTCAGAGTTTGAACTAGAGGAAGAGGATCCGGAAGAAGAAGTGATGGAAGAGGTGAACGAGGAGGTTGATATAGAAATAAACTTTGTGGAACCCTTAGCCATCCTTCCCTCTGAAGAGTTTGAAGGAGAAGAGAGCGAGACGGAGTCGGACCCCATCTTCTCCATAGAATATGCCTTCGAAAAAGATGAGGCAGACTCGGGAAATATGGCGCAGGAGGTGGCATTCTCAATTGGACTTAGGGTGTATGTCAAGCTAGAACCAATAATATCTTGCGAGTGGAAGCATCGAAGGGAGGATGACAAATACATGGGACCTGAAAGAGTCATCTGGGAATTTGCTGGGACCATGTACAAGGTCGACCCTTTACCAATAGCCTTGGTAAAAATTACACCAACCTTTTTCACCAGTGGGACATTTTCTTAGTAGCCCCACCGGTTGGAAAGATTATCCCTATGGATGGGACGGTGAACTTCCACGACCCACTCACTTTCGAAGATGTCCTTGTGAGGATTCTAAGCCAGCACGTGGGATTGGAAGGACCTAGGCTGTTAGTCCGTTGGAGGTGCTACAGACTTTACAATGTAAGATGTGAGTATGCTTGGCAAGTGCATCAACACTATCCGTGGCTCTTCAATTAAGAGGGATTAAAGGGGGGTAGACTAGGCTTCTTAACAATTTTGTTATGATCTCATCGTAAAAGCCTAGTCTTACAGTTATTAGTAATGGGGTGAGAGAATCCCCTCGGTTATGTAGTAGTTGTAATTCCCAGTCATGTAATCAATCTTTTAATGCAATGAAGAATTTTAGTTCCAATTGAACTTAATGAAGATTTCTCCAAACAAAATAAATAATCAAATAAACACTTACATAATAAAAATATCCTCCATACAGAAAATGGCAGGAAGAACTAGGGGAAATGGATCCAATGGCAACAAACAACAATAGTGACATCATGAATTTTGTTTGGGCAATTACTAATGAACTAAGAAACCAACCCAGGCATGAAAACAACAAACCAAAATTAATAGCGAAATTTCAAAAACTCAGGCCCCAAATTTTTTTTGGAGAACCCAATCCCTACAAGGCTGAGGCATGGATATGGCAAGTGAAGAAAATATTAGAGATACTAGAGATTCAGAATGAATAGGACCAAGTGTCCCTCACCTCATTTCTCTTCTACGGGAAGGTCGATTTTTAATGGACAATGATTAAGAAAAGTTGTCAAATGGCAGAAATATCTTGGAGACAGTTTGAGGATTTGTTTATGGAAAAGTACTTCCCAAACTCGGTAAGGCAAGAGATGATCCAAGAATTTCTCTAATTGAAACAAAGGGGCATGACTGTGACATAGTATGCCAATCAATTTGAGGCCCTTTCTTGCCATGCTACAACTATAGTGGCAAATGAAACAAACAAAGTAAGGCACTTTGAGTGGGGACTTGACTCAGGAATTCGAGACAAGTTGGTTGCAGTGCAACTACCTACTTATGCACACGTGGTAGATAGGGCTCTTACTCTAGAAAGAGAGAAGATGGACATTGCAAGGACTCAAAGTCAATAGTCCAGAGCCAACCAGCAAAGAAGCGAAGGACCCTAAAGGGACAATAAGACCCCTGCTACTTTAGTACCTTATGCTAGGGGACTATAACAATAACAAGGGTACAATCCTAAACAACGTGGTAGGAAAGGGGCTAGAAGGTGTTATGAATGTGGCCAAGAAGGGCACTTTAGGAACAACTGCCCTCAAAGGTTAGGCTACTACATCAATCAAGGGGGAGCCACTCAACAAAACAAATGCGCACCAACTTACGAAACAAAATTCCCAATCCAGCAGAGGTTAGCTGCCAGCTAATCAGAATGTGGGACAATCTAGGTATCAACAACCAGGAGATGCTAATGCAAGGAAACCTTGGAAGCCAAATCAGGGTGCCACCGGGAGAGTCTTTGCACTCCAAGAAGGAGAAGACACTGGAATTCCTTCAATGATTCAAGGTATACTCATCCTTATGAACTCTTGTGTGCAAGTCTTGTTTGATTCTAGAGCATCACACTCTTTCATATCTACTTCATGTGTCACAACTTTGGGATTAGAGCCTGAACATTTTGGAACACCTATGAGTGTAACTTCACCACTAGGAGGTCAAACTTGAGTAGATCTCGTATGAAAATCATGTGAACTAGGAGCCTCTAGTTTGCGTTTAACTTGCGACCTATGAGTCATGGAAATGTCAGACTTTGACATTATCCTAGGAATGGACTAGTTATCAACGCATAAAGCCATCCTTGATTGCTATTGAAAGACAGTGGCTGCTTACTCTCAAGATAGAATGTGATTCCTATTTAAGGGAGATAGACAAGATTCTCTATCACCGTTACTTCGAAAGTCAAAGTGGCACGATCGCCTGGCTAGGTGGCTAGCCAGCTTAGTTCTAGAAGATAAAGATCGTATGGAAATAGGGTTACCTTGTGTGGTGTGTGAGTATGTTGATGTATTTCTAGAGGAACTACCAAGACTACCCCCAAAGCGAGAAGTAGACTTTACTATTGAACTACAACCTGGTACATCACCGATCTCAATGGCACCACATCGCATAGCACCAGCTGAACTTAGAGAGCTAAAGACACAGTTGCAAGAATTATTGGATAAGGAATTTATAAGGCCAAGCACGTTCCCATTGGGAGCACCAGCCTTATTTGCTAAAAAGAAAGATGGGACACTTAGGTTGTGCATTGATTACCGACAACTCAATAGAGTTACCATTAAGAATCGGTATCCACTAGAAGTTGAGGCACTACCTGTTAGCTCACTCTGTAATTCTAGTTTCGAGATTAGATCCCATCAAATATCTCTTCAAGAAACTAGCACTTACGGGTAGGCTTGCCCATTGGTTGCTTCTCCTTTTCGAATTTGATTTGAGGTATGTTACTCGCAAGTCTATCAAGGGGAGAGCCGTAGCAGAGTTCTTGGCAGATCACCCAATGGAAGAGGATGAAGCGGTAGAATACCTATTCCTAGATGAAGCTATTTTGCAAGTCCAAGAAGAGATCTGGACAATGTACTTTGATGGAACGTCTAATCAGTACGGTTATGGGATAAGGGTGTTGTTGATAGCACTTGACAATTCCCATATACCCTTAACCTTCAAACTCTGGTTCAAATTATCCAACAACGAAGTAGAATACGAAGCGTGTATCGCTGGTTTGGAAGCTGCCCTAGAACTAGGGGCAAAAAGGTTGGACGTCATTGGGGACTAAAACCTAGTTGTGTCTCAAGGAAAAGGAGATTGGAAGGTTAAAAAAGAAAAGATGAAGATTTATCATCAGACCTTGGACGTTCTGATTCCTAGGTTTGAGAAGTTGACCTTCACGTACCTACTAAGAGAGAACAACAGGTTCACTGACGCCTTATCAACTCTATCTTCCATGATAGACAACCCTTTTGGAGTCTGGATGCGTCCGATCATATTGAGCAGAGATATACATCGGCCTACGAGTCTATCACTGCAATAGATGAAGTGCAAGATTAAAACTCTTGGTTCTATGATATCTGGAACTTCTTGGAAAATGAGGTTCATCCACCAGGGACAAATACCAAAGATAAGAGGACAATACAACATATGGCCATTCAATTTATCATCTATGGATGTAAACTGTACAAGAAGAGTCATCTAGGAATGCACAAGTTACGTGTCGACGCATAGGAATCAAAGTGCCTAATGGAGGCCATTCATGGGAGAGAGTGCGGAGCGCACATGAACGGAGTAATGTTAGCCCAGAAGATTCTCAGGCAAGGTTACTATTGGTCTATTATGGAGGAGGATTGTATTGGTTTTGTTCGACGATGCCAGAAATGCCAAATTCATGCTAATCGCATGAATATCCCACTGTTGAAGCTGTACAACGTGACTTCACCATGGCCTTTCTCAATCTGGGGAATCGACGTCATCGGCGCAGTCACACCAAAAGGGTCAAATGGGCATGAATACATTGTGGTGGCAGTTGATTACTTCACGAAATGGGTGGAAGCTTAGTCTTATGCAGTGTTAAAGGCAACGCATGTGGCCAAGTTCATCCGAAATAATATCATTTGTCGTTATGGAGTCCCAAATGAGATCATCTCAGATAATGGCTCCCATTTCAAGAAAGAAGTGATCGACTTGTTGGAGAAATACAACGTGGCTTTTCATAAGTCATCCACATACCGGCCGCAAACCAATGGAGCTGTTGAGGCCGCCAACAAGAACATCAAGCATATTCTGTAGAAGATGGTTGAGACTTACAGGGACTGGCCAGACAAATTGCCATTTGCACTCTGGCGTTATAGGACTTCAATTCGGACGTCTACTGGAGCAACTCCTTACTCTTTTGTTTATGGGATGAAAGCTATTCTGCCGATCGAAATAGAAGTTCCGTCGCTACGGGTTATGGCTGAATGTCAGATAGCAGAGGCGGATTGGCAGTAGAGCAGGTTCGAAGAACTAATGTTGTTTGATGAGAGAAGGCTAAAAGTATTATACCATGTTCAGGGATATCAACGTAGGATTTCCAGGGCTTTTAACAAGAAGGTTAAGTCCAAGAATCTCAAAGAAAGGGATTTGGTGCTGAAAGACAACCAAGCTCTCATCCATAATCCTATGGGCAAGTTCAGACCCAGTTGGACTGGTCCTTACATTATCAAAACTATCTACTCGGGTGGAGCTGTTATTCTTATGGACCTGGATGGCCTAGAATTTTCCCAACCAATCAACATGGACAAGTTGAAGAAATACTATCCCTAAGAGGCTCGCTAGGCCGAAAACCCAGAAAGGTGACCTAGGCAAAAGTTATAGCACAAAAAAATTAGAAAAAAGAAAAAACTAAGCTCGCAAGGTTGAAAACCCTAAAGGGCAGCCTTGGCAAAAGTTAGAGCGCAAAAGGAGAGCGTTAATACTTGAGTGAAAATGAACCGAACTACGTAAGGCCAGATTCCCATCATCGGGATACGTAGCCAACTTTATCTTGAAGTTCGGCCGTAAACACCTCCAACTCAACTGTCTTGTCCATGTGTTGATCAAGTCATCTTTGTCTCTTCTTTATTTGAATGTTCGGTTGTGATCCTCTCTAAGAACTAGTTACAGTGCTAAGCAGTGTTATTTAGACAAGGGGTAATTTGTTGTCTTCGAATCTGGGGTTGTACATCTCGAGGATAGATTCCATGTTTGTCAAGTTGTGATCCTTATCGAAAATGGTTTTGAAAAGTTTTAATAAAAGTTGATTTTTGCTCAAATTTTACCTTTTACAACTTAGACCATTTTTGGACCAAAAGGAAAATTTTCAATGCCCACAACTTCAATTTCATTGATTTTAATACAAAGTTCTCTAACTCTCAATACAAATCAAAGCTGCCTTTATTACATTCATAAAAACTTGGAAAGCAAGATCACAGTAATAAACTAGGGGCATAGCTGAGTTAGGTGTTCCTGTGTCCCCCGTTTATGCTTGTGGAAGCTTCTGATGCTAAAATGGGCCCGAGTTGTGCCTCATTTTCTAGCCTAGTCAAGCACTCGCCAGAAAGGGCACAGCTCAAACTAGAGGCAGGAGCCAGAAGCTCTCTCATCCTCCAAGCAGTGAGGTACCTAGCCAAATGTGAACCTCGGACAAGAAATGAACCCGGGTATTCTATCCCCTCCTTTGGACAAGTCTGATCATGTCCAAATTGACGCCTGAATCAGAACAGAAAGTAGAATACACAATGTGTTTGGTACCAATTAACTCAATGCCAAGTTGCCGAGTCATGTGGTAGCTCATTTCGATCAGATTAAGCCAGGAACAGCCCCAAGCAATGTCAGTAGTAGACCTGTTACACATCCAATGGCACCAGCACCCTTCATTCGGGAAATCCACTAGCTATTGGCGGAAAAAGTATGCTCGGGCTGAGTATATGGGGCAAGAGTCCACTACCTTTAGCTTATCCATAAGCCATATCTGGGGAGGGATGAAAGAAAAGAGAGATGTATGTTGAGAGAAAAGTGAGAAAAGGGCTTTGAGAGAAAACTAGAGCATGAGTATCGAGAGATGTGAGAAACACATATTAGAAAAGGTGGGAAACATTACCTGAAGATATAGTGGACTCTCCGCGAATTTGTTTGTCTTTCATCGATGGAAGGCGTCTAAGCCCATCAAAGTCTCAGCCAACGCCAAACCAATGCAACTCTTGCCCTCTTTCAAACCTTGGGCTACTTCAATTAATCGAATGCTAGACCCACCAAAACTAGGGCCAAGGAGGAAATGTGCTAGCATGCACAAACAAAGGGTGTGTTGTCGAAAACCCCACCAAAGAAGATCACCGCGGTCACCAATGACATAAAATCAATGAATCAAACTGGGAATGTCCAGCTCTCCATTGGTAACCAAGGATCGGGCCTCGTGTAGGGTAAGCCCACATATCCTTCCCAAAGCTTGGATGTGACCAAAACAAGGCTGAGACAAGATTTTCTCATCGCGTTGGGACTCCATTAGCACTTGAAATTCTTCGATTGTCGGGTATAGCTCTTGTCCCACGAAGCTAAAGACGTGTGTAATTGGGTTCCAACAGCTAGCCGTGGTATGTAGGAACGGAAAACACAGCGGAGTACGACTCAGCAGGAATAGTGCATTTTTTGCCAAAACCCTGAAAATTTACCTTTTTCAAGCCATCTAAAGTTGCAATCCAATCCGAGAGGTTTTGGGCAAGAAATGGCTTCATTTGTGGCAAAAACAACAGCCAAAATGAGTTCTGGAGAAGAAATGACGAAGGTGAAGCTTTTGTAGAAGACAAGGCAGTGAGTGGAAGCCAGGTGGCAACAATCTGGAGGTTCCCTACATTGATGGCCGATCGGCCATTAGTGATGGCCGACAGGCCACCTTGGTAGCCAACCGGCCACCTTTGGTGGCCAATAGCCTCTATTTATGGCCGACAGCTTTCTTGTCTATCCTGTTGTCCACCTATGTGCTGAGAGTGCTGAAGGCATGTGTTTTGTTCTGTTCTTTATGCATTTTAAGGTCTTGTTTTGAGTCCTTTTAGTTTTAGCAAGTTTGTTGAGTTATATTTGAGTTGTTTTGTTTATCGAGTTATTTTGTTTTGTTTATCGAATTGTTGCTATTTTGATTATCAAGTTGTATTAATTTGTTTGTTAGTGTTGGTTGGTTCATTACTCGATTAAGAGAGTTGTGCCAATACCATGTTCAAATTTCATTATCAAATTCAATCTCGTTTTTATGCGATGTTGTGCTCATGATGCAAAATACAACACTTTTTCAAATGAAAACTGATTTTCATTCCGATCATGGTTGTTTTTACAAAAGTGCAATACAAGTTTTTAAAGCAAATAAAACTTGTCTGAAGCTATACATATGCTAACGCTACTAACAAAAAGAAGCTAAGCAAAAACTACAAGAAAATCAGTGCTAGTCACCTCAGGCTTGTGATGCCCTCTTCGTCTTCTTCCTCGAAGGAAGGGACTCTGGGGCACTGTCTTTGTCAGTGCCATTGTCTTAATCTTAACTAGAGTCTGAGCTGGTGCCATCTCCACTCTCTGTCTCTCGAGCTCGCCAAAGATCAGCACCCCCACTCTTAGAACCCGAGTCGCCGTCGTCTCCACTCTTAGAGGACTCAGACTGTGGACTCATTGCCTCATCGGAGCCCCTCGTCTCGGCATCATCATCGCTCAGAATGGGCTCTAAAGGACCACTCTCATCTCGGGTGCCCCTGGCTCTACGTCAGTTGCGTGCCAGAGCATGTCTCTCTCTCCTCCCTACTGTTGGAGGAGGCACCGCCGGTGCAGGTGCTACAGCTGCCGCTAGTGCTGTCGGTATGGGTGGGACCTGAAAAGACAGTTGTCATATGTCAGCCAAAGTATGCGTGTCAGGTGCAAGTATGGTGTGCAGAATAAGTATATACAGAAGTCAGGTACAGTGTATGAATGTAGTATGGAAGTGTGGTATTTTCAGATGCAGTGTATTAGTGCAGTGTGGGGAAATTTTCAGTTGAAATGTCAGTTTCAGTGTGTTAGTGGAAATTTGATAACTGGAATGTAAGTAAACTGAAGAAATGACCTGAATGCCGTAGAAGCCGAGCAGTGCCTCCCTTCTCAATATCATACTCTCAAAGGAGGCTAGTAGCTCTAGCAGATCCTTGGTGTATCCTAGGGGTGCCTACAAATGCATTGGGAACGATCAATGTCCAGAAGGAGCAAATATCAAAAAAAGATGGGAAAACTTAAAAATGTGGTACATACCTGGAGTGCATCATGAGCTCTAACATATCTATGCCCCGCTGCAGTAGGCTCAATCGGGATTTGGTATGCCACCTTAGTATACTGCTAACATGTGAGTGCAGTAGGCAGCTCTGGCTAGCTGGTCCTCTACTCCACCTGGTAGCCCTCACGATGCATGCAGTCGCCCTAGTCATCCTGGGCACTCTAGCTCTCTCTCTCACAGTTGGACCCCCCGCCCTCTCACTTCCACGAATACCGGGCAAAGGAGGCATGAGGTGTGTTCGGATGAATGTCGAATAATCCCCCTCCTTGCGAAAGTAGTCGGCCTCTAAGCCCTCCGTGAACTAAATAATCTCCTGGAAGGTGAGTCTCTCTATAGCTCTCATAGATGACGGAGGCAGCATGGGAACTACCGACTCAAGAAAACCCATGGTCTGGCACAAGAACCGCTCTCCTAGAAACCAGGCTCAACAAACCAGGCCCTCGAACAAAAGTCAAAACAGAGGTCCCCAAGCTCCGCCAGATCGTCCTTGATTCGTCGCATCATCACCCAAGGCTGCCAAGTGATCTGTAAATAACGAATGCACAGATTGTTAGTGGCCATCAAATATCGAAGTATGAATCAGAGCCCAAGTAGAATGAAAATAACTGTGAATTTTGAGTTACCTCTGTTGCGCTCACTGTGTCGAAGTACCGGTGGAAGAATGAAAAGGTCTTTTGGGTCCTCCGCAAGCATCTACCATTGTACCGATGAGAGTAAGGCACAATGGAGGGCATCTCCACCTCTGGCTTCGGAGCGAGGGTTAGGAAATATGCATATACCCAAAGTTGCAAAGAAAAAGCAATAGTGAGTAAACAACATATAAACACAGAGAATGCAGAATGCCGAAAGTAGAATGTGTGTGTAGTGTATTAAGAATGCAGAAAGCAGAAAGCAGATTGTATGTGCAGTGTACAGAAAATGCAAAGTAAAAAGTACTAAAAAGGAAGGTAGAAAATGCAAAGCAGAAATGTAAAGCATACCTCCCAAGCTTGCCAGTAGCCTCATATCCTGTCTCTGCTCCAGCGGGATGTCGAGCTCATATAGCCGTACATTGTGGCTAAGCCAACACCACCCCAATCGTAGAGTCGAACCTGCAGTAAATCCACCAAGGCGCTCAAAAGATACAATCCTACAGTGTTCGCCTTGTTCGCGAAGAAGGTAGTGCCAAAGAGGAACATCAAAAAATCTTGGGCGTAATGTTCGTTCTCCTCTGGGGTCTTTGGCTCACTCCTTCGAAACTGCTCCACAAACCAACTATATCATACCATCCCCGGTCGGAAGAGAGGTGGGCGTGCCCCTAACAGGTAGATCCAAGTGGACTCCCACTCTTCTATGTCCATATCATAAGGAATCGAGTGGCCCCCTAGTTCTATACCGGTGAGCATGAAGAAATCATAGGGAATCATCGTCATCTCCCTAGTGGTAGAGAAGTGGAAGGAGTTGGTGGTATCCTACCACCTCTCTACCAATGCTCCAAGTAAGGGCCGACTTGCAATAAGGCGTGATAGCCCTGTACAGAATGAACTGAAGCCAGCCTCATCGATAATGTAGCGGACACCGGCAGGAAGCCCCATGTACCAGTCCCTCGTGGATGTGGCTCCATAGCCTCTAATAGAGCGAGAATCCTCTTGTGATTAGAACAGTGATATACAGCAACATGAGAACAAGCAGATACAAAGGCAGTGCAAGAAATACAGTGCAAGAGTGTGATTAGGGTAAGAAATGCAGTAAGAGGGAAGAAATGCAGTGTAAATATTACATTTGAAGCAAGGAACACCGTTAAAGCAAGAAATGCAATGTATAGTGAAGAAAATAGGAGAATACAGTGTATACCTCGGTGGCGCCGTAAGACAAATTGAAGTCCAGCTCTCGTAGCAAGAGGTCCTCTGGTGCACCTCACGCAAACCCTCTAAAATACTGGATACTCCCGAGTGGTAGCACATGCGTCTGAGGATGATATGTCATCAGATCAAAGGGTCGAATCTTGGGTGGTATTAGCACTGGCTCAGGCTCTGCCTCCATTTCTGGAGACAACTGGGGTATGTCTGGATCTCCGAGGAAGCTCCGTCGTGAGGTATGTCGTCTGCCATTTGGAAAGAAGATGAGAAAATGGTCGAAAATGAGGAAAATAGGTGGAAAATACCAAAAGTCAACCCTAGGAGAGAGAAAAGGGAAGAAAAAATCAAAACCCGAAAAAGGCACCAAAACCAAGAAGAACTCGAGGGGAACAAACCTCAAGTGGTGAAACTCCAAGAAAAAGTACCAAAATCAAATTTCAATCAGTTCAAAACGGAGTAAACTACGAGGGTTTAGCGAAGAAAATGTGCGTGGGGCATTGGAAAATGTGTATAAAGCTCGAATCTAGAGAGGGAAAGTGTCTAGAGAGAGAGGGAGGATTTTCGGCTTTGGAGGAGTAAGGAAATGAAGTATGGGTGAGTGTATATAAAGACCCGTGGTAAAAAGACCAAAATGGGCCCAATCTGCCATCAGTGGCTGACAATCTTCAATGGAGGCCGACCAGTGGCCGGCACCACCCTTTTGCGGCCGTCCAGTGCCCAGTGCCCCTACATTGAATCTTGATACTGTTTTTGTCCCTGTTTCCCAAGTGGTGCAAGGAAAGGTCACTGTTGAGTTGAAATTCTCTCTGTGGAAGCTCGAAATCATGTTTTTGGTGATCGTTGTTCGTCACTTTTTGAACGAGGTGTATCCTTTTTACATATCACAAATTTTTTGAGAGGTAAATCGGAAAGTTGATACTGAATTTGTTTCGAAAGAATACGCTTTCATTCTCCCATAGACTATGCATCTCTTCATTACGTATGTAGAATGTGCATTTCACATATGCATATTTCAATCGTGCATAGAACATGCATTTTGTACTTTGCATAGAACATGCTGTCAATCGTGCATAGGACATGCATTTGGTACTTGATGTTGAATATGCCTTCATGTAGCATTTTGCCTCGATTGTTTTCTTTACATAGAACATGCATTCTTATTGTATTGCATTTGTTCAGTTTTATACAGGCACGATATTGTATGTATGATTCAATCGAGCAAGCAAATGATATTGTATGTACGGTTCACTCAGAGGAGTTCCAAGTAACATCATTTGTGCCTTTCGAAATGCATTTACTCACTTTCTCCTCTCGCGTGAGATGCATTTGGACATTTTCACCTTCTCCCCTCACGTGAGACGCTTTTGGATGTATTCACTTTCTCCTCTCGTGTGAGACGCGTTTGGACGTTTTCACTTTTTCCTCTCGTGTGAGACATGTTTAGATTTTTTTTTTTTTCACCTTCTCCTCTTGCATGAGATGCATTTGGACATATTCACTTTGTCCTCTCGTGTGAAACACGTTTGGACATATTCACCTTCTCCTCTCGCGTAAGATGTGTTTGGACATTTTCACTTTCTCCTCTCGCGTGAGACGCGTTTGGACATTTTCACCTTCTCCTCTCGCGTGAAATGTGTTTGGACATATTCACTTTCTCCTCTCACGTGAGACGCGTTTGGACATATTCACCTTCTCCTCTCGCATGAGACACGTTTGGACGTATTCACTTTATCCTCTCACGTGAGACGCATTTCGATTTATTCACTTTCTCCTCTTGCGTGAGACGCGTTTGGATGTATTCACTTCCTCTTCTCACGTGCAATGCGTTGGGCTCTTAGTTAAAACCTTGTGTAAGCCCAACGGTTGTGTTGCTTTTTGCCTTTCTTGCGCGTCGCATAGTTAAGCTTGCATAATTTTCTTACATCCTTTCTACATGAAATGTGGTTTGGCTTATGATTCTCACGCGTGGCGTGTTCATTTATTTATTTGTTTTCATGTTTGGGATGTTGTACCTTGTTTCAGTTTGTTTAAATGTGGCATTTTCATTACATTGTATTTGCATTTAAATGTTTCATTACAGCCTCATTGCATGATCATAAGTTATGTTCTTGCATCGTGCATATCATTTGCATTTTTCCTAGAACTACGCTGGTTTGATTCCTTGCAAAGGGATACGTAGGCAGCCTGCCGGTGCAACTATTTGTTTTATATCTTTGTTTGTTTGTTCAAGTCTTCGGCCTTGTCAAAAATGGGTCATCTCTAGGCTTTGACATTCACTCCCGTCATTTCATGACTTTCGAGTTCTATCGAAGAGAGGCAACTGTTGACACCCCAGTTTTGACTGACCTCGAGACTTAGACGTCATCGCTTGTGCACTCAATGATTATGATTGCATTTGTTTGCTTTGAGTGCCTGAAGTCCTCGGTGGAACGCCCTGTCTTTGAGCCTTTTTAGCTTGTCCATTTTGTGCTTTGTTTTGGACCAAAACCCTGTTGTTTCAAGCCTAGAACTTGTGGTGACCTGTCGGCCACCACCATAGGCTGTCGGCCACGACTCATGGTTGTCGACCATTGGTGTGGCCGGTCAGCTACCAGTGGTGGCCGATGGCCACTAGTGTCTTTTTCTAGATATTTGTTGATAGCTATGACAACTATTAGCCCACTGAGTTGCATCTCCCTACACGTGTATGGTAGGATGTTCCTAAGCTCAAGGCTTGTTTTTCTATATATAGAGGGGTTCCTCCCCTTTTTTTGAGGGTTAGCAATTTTGGAACAAAATTCTCTCTCTCTCTCTAGTAATTTTGTGCATAGTTGCTTGGATACACTCCACTTTTGTCTATCAATCATTAACAAGAGTTGCTAGTCTTTGGGCTGAAGTAGCTTGCGACTTGTTTTGAGCTCTAGGAGGAGGTTTTGGCTTGAATTGTTCGCCAAATTGTGTCTTCCCTTCAAGAGGTATAGTACGCTCCTTTTATACTTGTTTTGCCACCTTTTTCAACTGTTTTGGGGCTGGTTTTGAACTGTCAAAAACTCTGTTTTTGTGGCCTAAAAGTGTTGGTTTGAGGCCAATTTCAATTAAGGGGTGGTTCACCCTTCTTACTTCTTAGTTTGTAAAGCTTTTGTATTCACCACTTTCAAACCAACTTTTTTGGGCCTTTTAACCACTGAATTTCAAAGGTTTTCCAGTGGCAAAAAACCCATTTTGAAGTCCAAAATTGGAGGGGCTAGCCTCCCCTCCTTGAGTCTTCTTTGCATGCCTAGTTAGCCCCATGTATTAGCTTAATGTTTCATCTTTTTGTGGCTCAAGTCCAGCATGTTCTGAGCTCTGTTTTGAGCTGTTTTGCCACTGTTTTGGCTGTTTGGTACCTTTTGAGTCTTGTATTGCATAGTTATAGTGTAAGTTCTTTCACTAGCTTGTTGTTTTAAGGCTTTAACCACCATTGGTTTGAGTTGATTGCATGTTTTAATGCATTTTCTCACCTAATTTCAGCACTTATGATCTCTGCAATCTCCCTCATTTTTTCACTTTTTCATTTGCTTTGAGGGTTGTTTCAACTTTAAGGTTATTTAAGCTTGAGATTGAGGCTCATGCTTAATGGTTTAATCCTCCTTTGAGGGTTCATTACCAACGGCATGAAGCTTCTCTCATGCCTTAAACTCTCCCTTGGTTGACACTTGTTTCATCTTAGAAAACACTCACCAATGGACAAATTGATTAATGAATGGTTTGGTAACTAAGATGTGTAAACAAAATTGGCAAGTAAAAAAGGCAAGATGAGCATTCTTTTGTGTTGCATTGCATGTGTTCAAATCGGACGTTAATTTAAACACAAGAAAAATTGGACATTTCATACTCAAAAGTGATGAAATGTGCCATTTTCCTAGGTCTCTATTGCCCTTGATCATGCATGATAGGGTGATGGTCATTTGAGTCTTGTTTTCGCATTTATTAAACTTGCACAATTGGTTTCATAAGCCATCATGCAATGAAGTTGCTTGATTGATGGTTTATGAACAAAATTTTGTCCCTCCTTTGATTTCCCCATGAAAAGGAGAGGCAAAGTGTGCAAACAACTCTTGAGAAATACATTGTTTTTCTCTATTTGCTCTCTGATGCAGCAAGGAGGTCCAGGTTATTAGTGGTCGATAGCCACCATTAGTGGCTGACAGGCACCACCAGTAGCCGACTAGCCACCAGTGGTAGCCGGCCGGTGGGCCCCTTGTTAGCCATCATTGAAATTTGCACAGTGTGTTGGTAAGGTGGAGCAGAGGTGTTTTGGAAGTGGGCAGAATTGTTGGTGTTCAATGTGCAAACAGAGGCTTGCAGCAGCAAAATGGTGGCTTTTCGGGTAGAAATTGAGCACGTGCATGAGCCTCCCTTGCATTCCAAGCTTATTTAACGTTTAAATATCTAGCTTAGATATGTGTTGTAATTAATTAGTTGTAGCTAATTAAGTGTTGTAAATAATTAGTTAGTTTAACTAATTGTTCAATTTCGGTTTGTAATAATTAGTTAGCTAGTATAGCTTGTTAATTAGTTTCAAGTTTTGTATTAATTAACTTAATTAGCTTAGTTTAGCTAGTTGGTTAGCTTATTAATTTGGACCCTCCTTCGCGAGGGTGTAATGTTGTAATAAGTGTGCATGCATGTGTATATGTTTTCCAACCTCATGTCTTTCTCCCTTTTATTTAATCGCTTTTGATGGTTAGATTAGGGGCATGTTTCAAATTAGCATACCTTATGCTTGCATCTATTCATTCGTATTGCATGTACCGAAGCTCGGCGCATCATTCAAACTGCATTGTCATTTCCATATCTTATTTAAATACGTGTTTAACATCATGTTATCAAATCGATCCATATGTCATATTAGTGGCCAAGCCTATTAGTTGCATTCTTTGCATGCGTTGCATTAGACATCACGTATAGTTAGAATCATGCATATTTTTCTAACCCATATCTTCCTAGCTTGGAATACTAGGTGAGTTTTTATGCTTTAGCGTACTTGCATGAATGTGAATGTTGCCATGATTAGCATGTTTGGCATGAGGTTATGTGCTTAAATGCTAAACTGCTTGAATGCCTGTGGATAAAGGCTTGTTGTTTGAATTGGGATGAATCAACAAATGTATGTTTTAAGCCCACTTTGTTGAGTGATAAATCATGTTTTAAGCCCACTATGTTTGGTGGCAAATCCGCAAACTTTATGCCCACTTGAGGTGGCCAATTCAAACCATTTTTCGCAAACAAACATGAGTTGAATTGTTCCAAATTGAGCAAACTCATCTATACTTGTTTGTGCGCATCACATAGTAAAGCTAGCTTAATAACCAGGATAAGAACACATTGATTGGGCGAGTGGGGGTGCGCAATTCATGACTTTCCCCCCTCGTACCTAAGTTTCCGAGCTGAGGCAACTTTGGTGATGACGGACACATGGCCTTTGGCACGAGTCAGGGTTTCCTAAATTTTTCCAAAATAAAATATTTAGGTGGTGACTCTGTATTTGGCGAAGCCGTCTAATTTTGGCACTTTTTGATTCAAAATCAATTTTCCAAAACGATTTGCCAGATTTGGACTCTTTGGTGATTATCAGTTTCACATTGCACTTGTGAGATTAGATTCAGAACCACGGAAGTCCGAACTGTAGGGCTTTCTTTCAAACCTTTCGAAAAGGGCCGCGAAAAAGCCGAGCTACAGGTGTCTACAGTTGATAACATTTTGATCTACAGGTGTCTCGAAGGAACATGAGGAACACTTGTGGATTGTACTTTGAGTTACTTAGAGCCCACAAGTTATATGCTAAGTTTGAGAAGCGTGTGGTGTAATTGAAAGAAGTGAAGTTCTTAGGCCATGTGGTATCCAGGGATGGGGTAACTGTAGACTCTTATACAATAAAAGCATTGCAAGATTGGGAACCACCTAAGAATGCCTTTGAAATTCGAAGTTTCTTGGGACTAGCTGGGTATTACCATCGTTTTGTAAATGATTTCTCTGGATCGGCCTCATCTTTGACTAGATTGACGAGGAAGGGAATTAAGTTTGTGTGGAGTGAGAATTGTGAGAAATCGTTCCAAGAACTTAAGGTTAGACTTACCACTTCTCTAGTGTTGATTATTTCGGAGAAGGCTTTGGCTTATTCTGTGTATTGTGATGCATCTTGGGAAGGTTTAGGTTGGGTCTTTATGTAAGAGGGGAAGGTAGTAGCATACGGTTTACATCAGTTGAAAACACACGAGAGAAACTATCCTATTCACGACCTAGAGCTAGCAGCAGTGATCTTTGCCATGAAGATTTGGAGACATTATTTATATGGTGAGAGGTTTGAGGTATTCTCTAATCATAGGAGTTTGAAGTATCTGTTTTCACTGAAGGATTTGAATTTGAGACAGAGAAGATAAATGAAGTTTATGGAGGATTACGACTTTGAGTTGCACTATCATCTGGGGAAGGCCAATGTTATGGCTGATGCTTTGAGTAGGAAGTCCATTAGCAGTGTAGCAAGTATTGTCATCTGGGAATGGGAGATATTCGGTACTATTGGTGAGTTTGACTTATATCTTGGCAAGTCTGTTGAGCCAGCTTCCTTGTTCACCATAGTCACACACCCTACACTTGTAAGCTGAGTTATAGAAGCACAACGAGGTGATCATGAGGTAGAAACCCTCTGGGAGAAGATATCTAGTGGGAAAGTAGAGAAGGGCTTGAACATGTATTCTAACTCGAGTGTTAGATATCTAGACCATCTTTTCATACCAGAGTCTTGTAGAGTTTCACCATTCACGCCTTGCGGTGCACCCGGGAGGCACGAAGATGTATCACGACCTTAGTTGTTAGTTTTGGTGGAGGTGAATGAAGAAGGACGTAGCCATGTTTGTATCAAGGTGCCTTAGTTATCAACAAGTGAAGGCCAAACATCAAAGGCCAGCGGGTTTGTTGTAATCCTTACCTATAGCAGAATGGAAGTGGAAGCATGTCACGATGGATTTTGTTGTAGGTCTTCCGAGGACTCAATGGGGGTAATGATGCCATTTGGGTGATAGTTGATCGGTTAACTAAGTCAGCGCACTTTGTACCTATGCGCATGGGTGACTCGGTAGATTTTCTTGCCGACCTTTATATTAGGAACATAGTTCGACTTCATGGAGTCCCTGTAACTATTGTTTCGGATAGAGATCCACATTTTATGGCTCGATTGTGGCAGAGCCTATAGAATACTTTGGGCACTAGATTAACTTTTAGTACTTCCTATTATCCTTAGATTGACGGACAGTCAGAGCGTACCATTCAAATTCTCAAGGATATGCTTTGGGGTTGTGTTCTTGACTTTAAGGGGTCGAGGGAAACAACAGAGAACGTTGCACTTATCCGTAAAGCTGGTTTCGGCTTAGAGTCATCAGAAGAGCTATGCTGAATGTAGGAGGAGACCTTTATCATTTGAAGTAGGAGATCACGTCTTCTTGAAAATATCACCTAGACAGGGTTTGATGAGGTTTGTGAAGAGCAGGAAGTTGTCTCCTAGATTTATTGGGCCTTTTGAGATCCTAAAGCGGATTGGGGAGGTATCTTATCGTTTGGTCTTGCCACCATAGCTTTCTATGGTTCATGCTGTGTTTCATATCTATATGCTTCAAAAGTATGAGCCGGATCCATCACATCTGTTGGATTGGACTGAGTTAGAGGTAGATGAGGATGCCTCGTATAAGGAGAGACTAGTCAGAGTCTTAGATACTCGTGACCAAGTCTTGTGAGGTAAGACAATTTTGTTGGTAAAGGTGTTACGGAGACATCACGGGGTTGAGCAAGCAACTTGGAAACGTAAGGCAGAAGTCTGTGAGAAGTATCTGAACTTATTTATTAATGTTTGAACTTGTATTAAAAATCTTAATATGTTGACTTAATATGAACATTGTATATGTTTTGGGAGATGTGAATTTTATATTCAATATTGAAAACTTGTTTATCATTGTAATGAGAATGGATGACCGATGGATGGGTCATGGTGATGAATTTGATTTGCTATCATTGTTGTAATTGGTTTAAACAAGATTTTGATGTTTCATTTAAAATTTTGGGAACGAAATTCCTTAATTGAGGGAGGTTATAGCGATTCTGGTTTAGACCTGACCTATTTGATGTTTTGGATCCGAGTTTCATTGTCTTATATGGTGTTCATGTTTTGTTTCTTTGTGTTTCTCATTGAGTTTGGTTATTGGAGTGCCTTGGTTGCATTTGGAACATGTTGGTAGCTTGTTTTTCAAAATTATTGTAGCCCAGAATTCTGCTTCTTTGTTCAAGAGGTGACTCCCGCGCTCAAGCAGTCTTTATGAACTTCTAGTACTTTTGCAGGTCTGCAGAGATACTGGGAGATGGCATTCTTTGCTCGAGCAGTGTTGGCTTGAGTGGTGTTTCCTGTGCTCAAGCGATGGTCCTCTGTCTGTAAAACTTCTGAGAGTTAGTATTCTTGGCTTGAGCAGTCACTTTGTGCACTCGAGCGGTCCCACTTATTGTGTCTGATTGCTCGAGCGACATTTTTTGTACTCCAGTTGTCTGAGCGTATATTAGTCTGTAAAGTCATCTTTTTGGCTCACTTTTTCATCCCTCTCTTTCTCTAAACATTTCCAAATCCTAAGTTGAGACCCTTGCTCTCTAGAACTCACTTTCTCTCTACAAATACACATAAATCCATTGATTTCTTTACCCTATTCTCTTTGACAAAAAAGTAGAGCACTCTGAGAGCTTTCTTTTGATCTGATCAAATTTGGGTTTTGGCATTGTTGAGGTTCCATCACTCTCTCTCTCTCTCTCTTGCCTTCTAGCTTCAAGGTACGGATATTTTTGTACTTTCTTATGATTTTTAACTTTGTTATTTGTGTTTTGAAACAATATCGTGATTTGGGAATTTTTGGACAAATCTAGGGTTTTGGCTTGAAATCAAAAAGAGGGGTTTTCAAATGGGTTATTAGAAATGATTGAGGAAATGTATTTATTGTTGAGTTATGATGAAATGATGAATTTTTATCTCTGAAATTGATTTATAAAGGAAAGGGGATTTTTCCCTAAGAATATCAAATGTTGATTTTGTAATGAAAAAAATGAAATTGATGTGGGAAATGTGGAATTGGATTGATGATTATGAGGATGGTGGAGTTGGATATGTATTACCACTCCCATCCTGAGATTTTTGAAAAGTTTATTTTTATTGAAATTATTTATCTGTTTAGATATATCTGTTTTGGGCTATTAGTGGAGGATAGCAATGATTGTTGAATTGCATGAGAACTAGTAGAATTGAAACTATTTTCTCACCTATTCGCATTGGGCATTATTGCATATTTAACACATTGAAAATGTCGATTGTTTTGAGAAAAATGGGTGAATACCTTGGTGATTCTAGATAGGAGATGTGGTTACGATATTACATTGGCTTGTGTGTCCTTAGTGAAAGTCCAAAAACCCGTGTTGTTAGGTGTCGGTAAAAATGACAAATTGGTAGTGCTTGTATAGCCTGCTTGCAGACACGTACCTAGGGATTCCCAGAGTTGTATCCCCAGTCTTGTTTTCTATTATAAACGGAATAATTTCTTGAATTGTGATCTAAAACTGACATTGAATGGTTTTGAAAGGAGATATAAAATGTTTTCGGCACATCTTTGTTAAGATTCATAAACTGTGTTAGAGTATTTCTACTGGGCTTTGGCTCACCCTATATGGGAAAACCATTTTCTAGTGCTGATGATATGTCTCTGCCAAGGACATAGCTTGGGAGAAACATGGAGCTTAATGCTTCTTTTTGTGTTAATTGTTGTATTTAATTTTTACAAGCCTAGGGATTTAACTGTATTGGATTTGAATCTATTTTGTTGTAACCAAGCATTGTCTTGAAAAATTGTAGTCATTAGAGCGTTATCTTATTTGTTTACTTTTCAATCCATTTCTTTATTAAGTGACATATGCTATAGATTCAGGGTTAGGCTTGTGAATGTATATCTGCATATGTTACTCCTTTGGGCAAGTAGTTGGAATTAATAGAAGAATTTCATAGATACATTGTTGTTATTTATTAATGTTGTGGATGATTTTTTGTAATTATTTCGGGGTGTTACATAACCAGATTCACCAAGGTATTCAAACTTGTCAAAATGATACATTTTCACTGTATAAATATGAAACAATGTTTAATGCAAGATGTATGAGTAATTAGTTTCAACTAACCTAATCCTCATGCAATTTCCACAACAATCAAAGCTATCCTCCACCGATAGCCTAAAACAAATATATCTAGGCGAAAGATAAATCTCCAAGCAACATATATAATTTCATAATCTCAATATAGGAGAGATAATACATATTCAACTCCACACTCATTATCAACCAATATATTTGTATTATCATTTCGAAAGCTCAACATCTTCCCATTTTCCCTAGTACAAAATCAATGATTTCTATGATTTCCAAGAAAACATCTATTCCTTTGAAAAACACATTTAAAGGAGAGATTTTCAATATTTTAACCCAACTTATCAATATAACCATCTCCACAACATTTCCCATAAATCCATTTGAAAACCCTTTTTTTATGCTCCCAAAACCAATCCAAATCAAACTGTAAATCAAATCCATAACTCTCCACATCACCACTCTTTCAATGAACACATAACAAGGCTAAAAATCATACAAAGAGATTAAAGTAATCCCTACATCAAGATTAGAAGGATAGATGAACAAGATCCAAAGTTTGACTGAGCCGAAAACTAGAACTTTTCCGATTAGAATGTTCACCTCTACAAGCTCTACACTTTTTGCCAAAGCACTACGGCGGCAAGACCAATGGATTTGAGTGTATAAGGATGTTTAGTCAAGAACTACAGAGAGAGATAGAGAAAGAGAGAGAGAGAGAGAGAGAGAGAGAGTGAAGAAATCTGATAAAAAAAACCTTTTAAAGAGAGAGAGAGATCAAAAAATGAAAGAAAATATCTTTTTCCTTCACTGATATACGCACAGATCGCTTGAGCGATCAAAACACCACTCGAGCATCAGACACAAAGAACTGCTCAAGTGACCAAATTATATCTCGAGTGCACAATGACCCCCTCATAGTAATTCAAACCTACAAAGAGACCGCTCGAGTGAAAGAAATACCGCTTGAGCGTTAGACACAGATTACTGCTTGAGCAACAAACCCATGGCTCGAGTGAAGAACACCCAACTTCCAGAAGTTAAGACTGCAAACACAGATATTAGGAGGAACCAAAGACTGCTTAAGCAAACTCAACAACAAACAGAAAGAAATTCTTTTGAAATTATATTTCCTAAAATGTTCAAAACATAGCCAACAACTCCAAACAATCAATCCCACATCACAACAAGACAACAAGGAGTATAACCAATAACAATGAGTACCGGATCTCGAATCAAAGAATATAAAAGGGTTGGGTCCTAACCCGAGCAACTTTTCTTTGGATATATATATCATATTCTCAATTTTTTTTTCTTCTTCCTTTCCATGGCTTAAATTTAGCGCATGCAGCTAATAATGTTTAGCAACCCTTTCCATTTGCAGGTCTGAAAGGCTCAAATTTGAACCACAACAATGAAGAATAGAAGAACAACAGTTAGTTTATTAAGTTTTTTCTATTGTTGCTTTGAATAGTATCCTTCATTTATTTCCATGTTATTAAAATAATTAAAAAATGATGCACGTGGAGACATTATAGAGAGTGACTAATTCTAGCCCCCTTTTGTGGCTAACATAATTTATCTGACCTTAGTTAAAATGTTTTTTACTCCATTTCATGCAAGTGGTTTTCTACTTTTTAAGTCATACAAGCCTCTTCAAGTCGAAGTTTAGCATTGTTTGTAAAAGAATGTCTACGAAGAATAAATTGTCATTGCTCTACAAGCAGGCAAGCAAGTTTGATTCTAATAATAAATTTGTCTATAACATCGTGTACCATGTTATTTGTGAAGAATTGCAGATAGGGAGAGGAGTTGACTTGAATTTTTCTATATTGAGATGTTGTAACTTTTTATATACATGTACACAACTATATGCATGCTACAAAAAGCCTTGTTCTAATTAAATTTATATAAAAATTGAAGTTACTGCCTTATATTATTATTTACATTCCCCTTGTTCTCCATATAAGGTTATCATGAATAGATTGTATATGTTTATGTTTGTGGTTTCTAAGTTAGATGTATGATGGATCGTCATTGGATACTTATATTACATTTATAAATTTCATTCTACATCCATTTCTCACATAAGATATTAACATGTATCAAAATTTTAACAGTAAATATGTCAGTGTTGTGTATTTTGTAAAACTTATTCCAATTTATTATAATATGATTTTTTAATGTTTTCTATCTATGAAAAGGGAGAACAATTGTCAATTTGAAAATGTGTAATGGATTTTTTGGGCAAAGGTGAGTTCTACTCCTTTGGGTTTGTTAGTCATTCTAGATTTGTTAACAATTAATAGATTTGGGTTCTCCATTTGAAGCCACCCTTGATAAGAAGTGATTAACATTTATATGTTATTTGAAAATATTTAGTGTTCGTAATCGTAAATTTGTTAACAACTTTATTTCAAATAATTAATACTCATTCTTTTCTTCCTCTTAATTATCTATTGCAGAGCTTTCACTCCAGATGAAGATCTCATCCAAATGACCTAGAATATCTCACATCATTGTATCTCCCTCCCTCTGATTTTAGGTTACAATCCTATCTCTCTCACCAAATTTAGTTTTAATAATCTCTAATGTTGTTTTTGTGTATTTATGTTCAAGAATATACTTGTTGGGAATTTGCAGTTGAAGCTAACAACTAGTACTAATGATAGATATGATGTTGATCATTTTAGTACATTCTAGAGTGAATTATTGAAATTTATAATTTTGTAAAGAATTGTTGGTTGAATCTTGCCCCTTATTGAATTCCTCAAGTTGGGTGATCCAAATCTATAGACAACAGCAGTAGCAAGTGCCCAACGAACGTTTGGCTTTAAAAATGAAGAGAACGAAAATCAGATTGATGGGCCTTGCAACACACCACTTTTAATTACTTGGATACTGTAGCTCAACTTTTTTGCACTCCTTTCGGAAGAAGAATAGGCCCTACAGTATCGAACTCCCATGGTTCTAAATCTAATCTCACAAGTGTAGTGTGAAATAGATAAACACCGAAGAGTCCAAATCTGACAAATCTTTTGGAAAATAAATTTTGAATCGAATTGCCAAAAATGGACTGCTTTGCTAGATACAGAGTCGCCACCTAAATATTTTTAGAAAATTTAGAAAACCCATGACTCGTGCCAAAGGCTACGTGTCCGTCATCACCAAGATTGTCTCAACTAGGGAACTTAGATATGAGAGGGGAAGGTCATGAATTCAGCACCCCCGCTCACCTGATCAAAGATCAAGCTCTACTAATCATGATGTGAATCTTATTTACATAATATGCTCTTGTTCCAGTTTTTAGACTAACTTACTATGTGATGCGCACACAATGTATAGACTAATTTGCAAAAATTGGAATATTTGATTCATGTTTGTTTGCAAAAATTGTTTTGAATATGTACCACTTGAAAAAGTGATCGCATATGAATATTACCCAAATTATTCCAATTCAAGTAACTAGCCTTCATCCACAGGCATTTCAAACAGTTTATCATCTAAGCACTTAGCCTCATAGTGAACATGCTTTGACATGGCAACACTAACATACAGTGTAATATGCTAAAACGAGTAAAGGCTCACCTAGTACTCAAAGCCAAAAAGATGATGGAGTTAGAAAAATGCATGATCCTAACTTATGCAACATGACTAATGCAACACATGCAATATGCAACTAATAGGCTCGGCTGCTTAACATGGCATGTGATTCAATTTGATAGCATGTGGCAAAGCACGTATTCAAAGAAGTATTAAACTGACAATGTAAGTTAGAATGATGCACTGAGCTCAATGCATGCAAGACAAGTGAATGCAAGGCATGAAAGATGCTAAACAAAACAAGATACCCTAAACTAACCATCATAAATAAGTAAATAAAAGGGAAAAAGACGTGGGGTTGGAAGACATACACATTATTACAATTGCTTGCCCTCGCGCAAGAGGGTCCAAATAAACTAACTGGCTAATCTAATTAACTTGCTATTAGAAAATGAATTAACTAGCTAGGCTAGCTAGTTATTACAACAATAAATTAAATTAAATAACTATTCTAGAAATAATTAGAAAACAAAACTAACTAATTATTTACAAGACAAAAATTAACTACCTACAACTACTTAATTACAACACTTTACAAAATTTAAAGAAATGACTAAGTTAAGTAATTAAACTAAACAGCCCTGGGAAGCGAGGAGTGCTCATGTATATACGCGGATTTTCACCCAAAAAAGCCACTGTTCTGCTACCAGAAAGCCTCTGTTGCCCAGTTAGACACTTGCACTGTTTTTCACCTCAAAATCAGCTCTGTTCTGTTTCAAAAAGCCACTTCTCAATTTTACAAAATTGGCAGGTAGACTAGAAATGGTAGCTTGCCGTCCAGAAATAGTGGCCTGTCGGCCACAAAATCCTGGTTCCTCTTACTGCAACAGAGAGCAAACAAAGCACAACTAAGGTATTCTCAAGGGTTATTTGTATAACTTACCCCTCCTTATCATCAAATAGCACAAGGGATTGGTAAATTTGATTCACAAACCATCAATCGATGCAATTTCATTGCATGATGGCCTATGAACAAAAATGTACAAGTTCAATAAATGCAATATAAAAAGACTCTCAAACCTCCTCCTTATCATGGATTGATCAAGGGAGGTGGTTGACATTGACTCTTGAACCATTTACATCATTAACAAGTATGAAACGATTCAAGACACAAGGGCTCAATTAACATTCGATTGAACCCTAACCAAGTTATTATCTTGCATCATTTTTAGTCCTCATTTTATTACTCCATTTTAATTACCAACCATTCTTTAGTCAATTAAGTCCGAAAGTGAGCTTTAAGTCCTCTAATGGAAAGGAGTACCACACCAAGTGTTGTTTTAGGCATGAGAGAAGTGTCATGCCACTGGTAATGAACCCCCAAAGGGATTAAACCATTAGGCACAAGACCTCAATCTCAAGCTTAAACAAACAAGTGGCTTGAAACCACTTTCAAAGCAAAGAAAAAGCCAAGAAAGCAGGGAGGTGGCAAAGGTGATTAAAAGTGATCACAAGTATTGAAAGCTTGAAATAAACACTATCAACTCAAATAGGTTGGTGGCTAAGGTCTAAACCACCAAGCCTATGAGAACAATTACACTACAAGCATGCAATACAAAGCTCAAATGTAATGAACACTTCAAAATAGTCCTAAAATATTGCAAAATAGTCCTAAAATATTGCTAAATCAGTCCTAAAACATGTTGGAATTAAGACAGAAATAGCCAAAATGATAAGCTACAACATGAAGCTATGTAAGCTAGTAAACAAAGCATAAGTAGGAGAGGCAAGTGCCTCCATTTTTGGACTTCAAAACATGTTTTTAACCACTGAAAAGCCTCTAAAAAACAGTATTTAAAAGCTCAAAAAAAGTGGACAAAGGGGTGGGAAACACAAGGGCAAAGGCCTAGGAAGCTATATGAAAAGAATGGTGAGCCACCCATCCACCCTTATTGGCCTTAAACCACAAGTTTCAGTCCAAAATTTCAGAGTTTAGATAGTCCAAAAACAGTAGAAAAAGAGTAGGAAAAATGGCAAACAAAGCAAGGAAACAAGCCAAGACTTATACCTCTTGAAGAGGAGAACACTTTCCAAGCAACGAATCAACACTTACACACCCTAAAGAGTTCAAAGTGGGCTCAAAAGTACCTCAGCTCCAAGACCACAAGGTTTGGTTTAGAGTGTATAGGCAAAAGCTTGTAAAAGCTTAGGAATTTGCAAGAGAGAGGGAGAGAGAGATAATTTTGCTCCAAAATGTGCAACCCTCAGAAATAGAAGAAGAGGTCTCCTATATATATAAAAACATCAAACTCCCTCCGAAATATCAATACACACATGTGTAAGCAAGTGCATGCATTTGTGAAAACAGCTGGCACAACTGGCCAAAATATCTGCAAAAATACATTTGTGGTCAGCGAATATGTCTTGGTGTAGACCACACAAGTGGTGGCGACAGGGTGCTGAAGCCCACAGTGGTGGCAAACAAGTCCCAAGGTTTTGTAAGGCTTGAAGAACTATGCTTTTGGTCCAAAACATGACAAAAGGTGTGTAGGGTTTGAAGGCTTAATGTTGTGGCATTCTGCTGAGGACTTCAAGCACTTGACAAGCACATTCACATTCATCATTGGGTGCTCAAGCGGTGGTGTCCAAGTCGTAAGGGCGGTCAAAAATGGGGTGTCTACAGTTGCCGCTCTTTGACAGAACTCAAAGTCATGAAATGACATGAGTGAATGTCAAAGCCCAAAGACGACCCATTTTGACAAGGTCGTAAGACTTGGGCAAAACAATCAAGACATAAATTAAATGGTTGCGCTTGCAAGCTGCCTACGTATCCCTTTGCAAGGAATCAAACCAGCGTAGTTCTGGAAAGACGCAAATGATATGCGTGCAAAAAACAACTTTGAAAGATGGACTCAGATGCTTCGCAAAGCTGGCTATTTTGAAAACTTATGATCATGCAAGATGATGCAATAAGCAATAACAAGATAACAACATGTGAATGAGCAGCTTCAAGCTTAAAACCAACACAGGTTCCATGCAAAAGATCTAAAACACACTCTAACCATGCCAAAACGTGAGACGAGGAAAGAAAACACCGCTCAGTGCCGTGTTTCACGTGTCCTGAGAAACTGAGAAACGAAAAGCGCTCGGGGTAGCATTCCACGCATCTTGAGATTAGAATTGCTCAAGGTCACACTTCACGCATCCTGAGATAAAAGAACAAAACTGATGAAGGTCGCGTTTCACGTGTCCTGAGATAGAAGAAAAACCGTTCAGGCTCGCATTTCACACGTCCTAAGATAAACGAAAAATTGCTCGGACTTGCATTTCACATGTCCTGAGATAAAACCTGCCCAGGCCGTGCTTCACACATCTTGAGATAAAAGCAAAACTACTCGGGGCTGTTCTTTATGCATCTCAAAATAGAACCTATCCAGGACCGTGCTTCACACGTCTTGAGATAAACAACAAAATCGCTCGGGGTCACGCTTCACCCATCCCGAGATAAAACACGACTAGGGCCACACTTCACGTGTCCTGAGATAAAAGCAAAAGATGCAAAGAGGAAATGAGCATGTGCGATAGATGGACAAAGTGAACAAGTACGATAGATGCATAAAGTGAACAAGTGCGATAGATGCACAAAGTGAACAAGTGCGATAGATGCACAAAGTAAAAAAGTACGATAGATGCACAAAGTGAACAAGTCAATACAGTGACAATGCATATTCCATCCATGCAAGATAAACAACCGATGCCTGATGTTAATTGAAAGCATGTTCTATGCAAGAAACAAAAGCATATTTTATGCATGTGCAGGACATGCGTGCAAGATAAGAATATGTAAAAATGCACATTCTATGCAATAGAAGAGAACAAAGATGTAATTTGACAAAACGAATAAAAACGATATTCAGTGACAACTTCCGATATACCTCTCGAAGACTTTGCAACATGTTCAAAATGGATACACCTCGTTCATATTGGCAAGTAGGGCACATTCACGCACCGGAACGCAGTTGCAAGCTCCCTAAGAATCAATCTCATCCCAAAAAAGAACCTCCTATATACTTCTTGGGAAACAGAAGCACAAAACAACACCAGGACACAAATGAGGACCACTTGCCGGCCACCTGCAAGCCACCAATTTGACTTGCCAACCAACCGTGCTTTTTTTGGGGCAGAAACATCTTTTTGCCTCAGGTTTTTAAATATACACATCCACACTTCATTTGTACACACACCCAAGTCCGAAAATCCACCCTCTCTCTAGGTACTTTCTCTCTCTAGATTTGCGCTTTTTACGCATTTTCCAATGCCCCACGCAAACTTTTTTTCGTAAAACCGTCTTGATTCTCTACACTTTGAACCCATCAGATTTTGATTTCGTCGCTTTTCTTGCATTTTCACCACTTTAGGCTTGTTCTCCTTGAGTTTCTTGGGTTTTGTGAACTTTCTCGGGTTTTGACTTTTTCTCCCACTTTTTCTCTCCTAGGGTTGACTTTTTCCAAGTTTACTGTCTTTTCTCCATTTTTCTTCACTTTCACCCCTTTTTTTCACCTATTTTCTAGACGGCGGATGATATCCCTCATAATGGGGCTCCTCTTGTAGTTGTGGGTTTATGCCTACTTCTCGGCTCTGGCGCCAAAGCCTATGGAGGAGATCCCCTCCATGGTGTCGTACTTACGTTGGTATGATGGCCGGTGTTGGTGTCGAAGCCGTGACGATACAACCTTCACCTTTTTCCATCGATACTTCGACACGATGGCTACTAGCGAGGTAACCCGAAACTCACAGTCATTTTTGCTTTACTACTGCTCTGATTCATACTTCGACAATTGACAGCAACTAACAATCTATATATTCTCTGTTTGCAGATCACATAGCAGCCTTAGGCGACAATGTCGTCTGGTGTGAGGGACCAGTACATTGGGGCTTAGGGCACGTCCCGCTTCCGAATTTTGCTAGAGGGCCCAGTCTATCGGGCCTAGTTTCTGAGTGAGCGGTTTATACGCCAGACCGTAGGCTCATCTGATCTGGTCATTTTCATGCCACCCCCAGCATCTATGAGGACAGTAGATAGCCTCCCTATTGAGGCTATCATCCAGTTCATGGTGGGCCTAGACGCTGACTTCTTCAGAGCAGAGGGCGACTATGTGACATTGATTCAGACTCATCTTATGCCCCTTTGACGGGAGTTCGCATAGGCGAGCCAACAGGAGCTCCCGTGGCGGGTGTGGCTGCTTAGGGGGCTGAGGCCGGTACGAGAGGGGTCCACACTTTACAATTTACAATTTGTAATTTGCAATTTGCACACTTTACAATTTGCACCCCACACTTTCCATTTCAGATGTGTTTATTCCAGATATTGATTAGTCAAATGCACTTGTAGGCCCTTATGGAGTATACAGAGAGCCTCCTTGAGCTGGTTGCCTCTCTAATCAGCATGGTACAGAGGAAAGCGAAGCTACTTGGCCTCCACGGTATTTAGGTAATTTCTTGTATTTTGGCATGTATTTTACTACTAAATCTATTGTGCACCACACTATTCCCACCAATACATTGGCACTTCCATTGTTGTCTTCCCCAAACTACACTTATACGCTATATTGGCACACTATACTCATACACTGTACTCATATTGTATCTGATTTCTGCATGACGCTCATTCTGCATACTATGTCTGTATCTGATACACACACTGTAGCTAATATGTTGACAACTATTTTTCCAGATTCTGAAGGCACCAGTGGCAGCACTAGCACCGGCAACACCTTCTTTAGTAATAGGGAGGAGATAGAGGCAGACCCCAACACGTGGCCGAGATGTGCACTGCGGTCGAGGTAGGAATAAGGGTACTCGAGGTCGGGGCAGCCCTTCAGAGCCCATTTTGATTGATGATGATGCTGAGACCAACAACCTCGAGGAGGCAGCGAGTCGACATTCTAAGTCATCTAAAAGTGAAGATAATGATACTGGCTCGGGGTCCAGGAGCGAAGATGATGCTGAGGCAAGCTTTGAGGAAGGGAGCAGAGACGATACCAACTCTGGTTCAGAGTCTGATTCTGATAGCGATTTTGATGGAGATAGTGCCCCTGAGTCCCCTCCGAGGAAGAGGACGAAGAGGGCCTTTCGAGCTTGAGATGACTGCGCTGATTTTTGTACTTTTTACTTAGTTTCTTTTTTGTTTGCTAGCTTAGCACATGTATAGCTTTAGATAAGTTTACTTTTGCTTTCGAAACTTGTACTACCTTTTGTAAAAAAACCATGATCGGAAGAAAACCTCGCAGTTTTTTTATGAAAAGTGTTATTGTTTTTGCATCACAAGCACCATATTTGTATGAAATCGACATGGAATTGAATTCTGAACATGAAAACTTATATTGGCACGTTGTTCTTAATCGGGCAATGAGCCGACCAATAACCAAAATACAAAACACAACTCAATAAGCAAAACAAAAACAACTTAAACAAAACAAAAACATCTCAAACATAGATTTACACACTTGCTAAAACCAAAAGACTCAAAACAAGACCTCAACACACAAAGATCGAGACAAAACCAGGCTGCCAACACTGCCCAGCCCACAAGTTGACGGCAAGCCACACGAAGTGAGCTGCCGACCACAAAAGAAAGTTGCCGGCCAGAAGAAGTGGCCTGCCGACCACTAATGTAAAGAATCACCAAAAAGCTAACAGCTGGCCTCCACTCGTAGCCTTATCTTCTATAAAAGGTCCTTCTTCATGATTTCTTCTTCAGAACCTCATTTTAGCTGCCATTTCTTCCACAAATGGAGATATTCCTTGCCGAGAATCTCACGGATTGGATAGCCACTTTAGACGGCACAGAAAAGGTAAATTTCGAAGGTTTCGGCATAAATGCACTTTTTTCGTTAAGCCACACTCTACTTTTCTTTTCGTTCCTCCATGCCGCGGCCTGATATTGGGACCCGATTACACATGTATTTCGCTTCGGAACACAGGAAATGTGCCCGGGTCTTGAAGAATTTTGGGCATTGGTGGAAACCCAGCGCGATGAGGAAATCATACCTTGGCCCCGTTTTGGCCACGCCCAAGCTTTAGGACGAATGTGTGGGCTCACTTTGCACAAACCTCAATCTTTGGCCCACGACGGAGAGCTAGACATACCCAACTTGATTCATCAATTTTATAACATCGGTGACAGAAAAGATCCTCTTTGGTGAGGTTTTTGGCAACATGCCCTTCGTTTATGTATGCTTGCGCATTTCCTTCCTACCCCTAGTTACAGCGGAACCAGCATTCGGTTGATCGAATGGCCTAATGTCTGAAAGAGGGTAAGAGCTGCATCAGTTTGGTGCTGGCCGAGACCTTGATGGGCTTAGATGCTTTTTATCGCTACGAAACCACTAGGTTTACGGGGAGTCCACTAGTTCTTTAGGTATTCTCTCAAAGCCCTTTATTTACTTTTCTCTCTATGTACATCTCTCTATTCTTTAATCACTCTTATTTTTCATTCCTTCCCAAGTATGGCTTATGGATAAGCTGAAGGTGGTGGACTTCTGCCCCGAGTATTCAGCTCGAGCTTATTTCTTCCGCCAACGACTAGTGGATTTTCCCAACGAAGGATGGTGGTGTAACTGGATGTGCAGCAGATTTGCAGCTGACACAGCTTGGCGTTGCTCTTGGCTTCCTCTGACCAAGATGAGTTACAACATGACTTGGCAGCCTGGTATACAGTTGATTGGCCTCATGCATTGTGTGTTCTACTTTCCCTTCCAGTTCAAACGCTAGTTTGGGAGTAATCAAGCCTGCCCAGAGAAGGGGGTAGAATACCTGGTTTCATTCCTGATTCGTGCTTCACACTTGGCTAGGTACCTCGCTGCTTAGAGGATGAGAGAATTTCTGGCCCCTACCCCTAGTTTCAGTTACACCCTTTTCGGTGAGTGCTTGGCTTGGCTCGAGAACGAGGCACAAACTGGGCCCACTTTGGCTTTAGAAGCTTCTTCAAGCACAAGTAGAGGACACAGGAGCACCTGACTCATCTATGCCTTTAGTTTATTCCTTTGACCTTTCTTTTCAAGTTTTTTGATGTAAAAGCAACTTTGATTTGTATCGGAGAATTGGAGAACTTTATGTTAAAATCAATGAAATTAAAGTTGTGGGCACTAAAAATTTCCTTTTAGTCCAAAAATGGTGTAAGTTGTAAAAGGTAAAATTTTGAGAAAAATCAACTTTTATTAAAACTTTCCAAAACCATTTTCGAAATTGATCACCACTTGACACGTATAGAATCAATCCTCAAGATGTACAACCCCGAATCAAAAGATCATAACTGCCCCTGATTGAAAACCATTACTGCTCTACAGTGTAACCAGCTCTTCTTCCCAAAATGAAAATCACAACCAAGCTCTTAGATAATGGACAAAGATGACCTGATCAGACACATGGACAGCACAGTTGAGTTAGAGATAGTCATGGCCGAACTTTAGGATGAAGTTGCCTACATATCCCAAAGATGGGAATCAGGCCTTATATAGTTCAGTTCAGGTTCACTCGAGTATTAACTCTCTCCTTTTGCGCTCTAATTTTTACCAAAGTCACCCTTTAGGGTTTTCAACCTTGCGAGCTTAGTTTTTCTTCATTTCTAAATTTTCATGCTCTAACTTTTGCCTAGGTTGCCCTTTTAGGTTTTCAACCTTGCGAGCTCAGTTTTTCTTCATTTCTAATTTTTCATGCTCTAACTTTTGCCTAGGTTGTCCTTTCGGGTTTTCGGCCTAACGAGCCTCTCAGGGGTAGTTGTAGACACCCCATTTTTGACCGTCCTCAAGACTTGGACGTCACCGCTTGAACACCCGGTGATTATCCATGATTGTGTTCGTTTGGAGTTCCCGGAGTTCTCGGCTACGCGCCTTGCCTCAGGATCTCCGAACTCGACTGTTTGTGTCTAGTTTTACACCAAACACTTGTGTTTTGTCTTGGAAAGGCAGAGGATGCCTTGTGAGACATCCCCTTGCACCACCGGCAGTGGCTAGAGGCCACCGGCTGGTTTTGTGTTTCCACCGGCAATGTATATTGCCAGTCGGCACTGTTTGTTGCCGGTCGGCACTCTTTTTTGGCAAAATGACATTTTTGCCTAGCCGACTATTGTTCAGTTGCTTTTTGAGATATTTTGAAGCAGCTGTATAGCACTTGTTTCCCCTCCATACACGTGTATGGAGGGATGAGCCTCTTGTTTGCTTAGTTGCTAAGCTTACAAGATTGCCTCCTCTATAAGAGGAGGCCTTGTCTTCTTGGCTGAGGGGTTGGCCATTTGAGAGATAAAAACCAGAGCTCATATATCTCTAGATCTGAGCTACACCTCCTCTCTCTATATTTTCCATCTCTCTCATCCTTGTGTGTGTTTTTGGATCTAAATAGTGTGTTTTACCTCACTTTTACACCATTACACATACTATTACACCTAGCTCCGAGATTGAGGGACTTAGAAGGTTGTTTGTGGTGGTTTTGGACTGGTTTTGATCATTAGAGGAGGGCTACATCACTTGTTCTTCAAGGAGTCTTCAAGGGTAAGCATGTTGCTTTAGTTTCCCCAAACTTGCACTAGCTTTCTACCTATCTTGCTTTGTGTTTTTGGCTTTGTGTTCAACATAAAAAAGGCTTACATTTTCATGCTTAAGAACATTCATTAAGGGTGTTTTGTGGTTTGAGTGAAAGCTCACCCTCTTAGGCCTTTGTTTTGGCCATTTTGTTGCCTTTTCTTAAGGCTTTATTCGCTTGGTGTCCTTGGTCTTCTCACCACTGAAAACCAGTGGGTTTTTAGTGGTGAGGGAGGTATTTTGGAGTCATGAATAGGGGAGGGACACCCCTCTCCCCTTGTCCCCTTTCTTGCCTTTGACTTTGGCTCACATGGTAGCATGCATTTTTAGTCTTATATGCCCTCATTTCAGAGCTTATTTGGGTGTTTTGGATCATATGTCATCTCTGTTTTTGGTTGGTTTTGTAGTCCTTAACATGCTTCTTATACTTGCTTTGTAATGCTCTAGTTTGCCTATAAATGAGCCATGAGTTTAGGCCATGTTTCTTGCATGTATGAGCCTCACTTCATGAAGTTATTTGCCTCATTTTGTCAAGTTTAAGGGCTGTGAGCCACTATTTTTGCCATGTTTGGCATGCTTGGTATGGTTGTCTTTGCATTTTGGCTTGTAAGCCTTTGTTGTATCGGCCTCTAGCATGTTTAGCTTGGACTATCCTCATGATTTGGTATCATTTAGGATCCTATTCTAGTCCATAAACCATGTTAGTATGTTTACATATGTGACTTATTTCATGTTTTGAAGGTGTGTCCTCTTATGCCTTGAAATAGGCCTTGTGCATGCTTGATTGTTCAAGGTGTTTTGGGGTTGCCATATCAGAGGGATTTGGGTGTATTTTTGCATGCTAAATATCTGTTTTTGGTTGTCCAATATATGCCATGAGTGGCCATGTTAATGGTAGCAAGGAGTGCTCCCTTTGTGCCTTAACCTTAGGCCTTTTGACTTGCATGTTTGCATAGGTAATCGGTCACCATTTTGGGCATCTTTTGCCACTGTTTTGGGGAGGTTCAAGGCCTGCCCCATTGTGGTTAAATCCATCATTGTATACTTACCATATGCTTGTTGCATGTTGGGTCCATTAGGTGTGATAGCATGATGATTCTTCTTACATAATGACCCATATTTGCATGACATTTGCATCTTGTATACTCTAGCATTTTGCATGCTTAACATGGTAATTGCATGACATTTGGTGCGCTTGCATCCTAATTCTCATATTGCATCATTTGAGCTATGTTGCATACATGCATTTCATGGCTTGGTTTGGGGTTGTCAAGCCAAGCATGAGGGTTGAGTGGAGTTCACACTACAAGTGGTGCAACTTGTCTCAACTCTTGGTCACCAAGGCCTTTGATCCATGCATGATAAGGTTTTGGGTTTCATTTGTGTGTTTGCATGCATTTTGACATTAAAATGCAATCTTGGTTCCTTAGGCTATCATGCACCAAGATGCATAATTGATGGCCCAAGAACACCAAGGGTCATGCTTCCTTGAGTCCCATACATGATAGGGAGCATTGACCATGCTTACGTTTGCTCTAAAATCCATATCATGCACTGTCTGCCTGCTGTTGCTGTCAAACTGTCCTCTGCAGGAATTTTATGCCGACCGGCAGGATATGGTGCCGACCGGCAAACATTTTGTGCCGATAACTTCACTCATGGCCGGTGACTATTGTACACGGCCGGTGGACATTCCATTCAGCCGATGATGATCCTCAGTGTTCAGGGAGCATGTCCTGAGACTTTGGCAGTTTTCCAGAGAGAGGCAAGAAAGCGAGCAACAGATGTCATGATGCGGGTTTCGGCGAGTCGATTCGAGCATGCATCATTCGCATCCGAGGCGTGGGGCCCTTTCTTTATGTTAATATTAATTTGATAATTAGAAATTTACGTAATAATTAATTTATTACGTATTTGGATTTGTATTATTCGGGATTATTATTCTTTTGGGTCCCTCTGTGCGAGGGCATAATTGTAATAAGTGTGTGTGGGTGTGTGTATGTCTTCCAACCCCCATCTCTTTCTTTCCTTTTATTTACCTGCTTATGATGGTAGATCATGGCATATTTAAATTAGCATACAATATGATAGCATGCGTGCATCCATACATTTGTTTACATGCATCGGGCTCGGCACATCATACAAACTGCATTGTATTTTCAATTTCCAAATTGAATACGTGCATCGAATAAAGTGCATTTCACATGCCATCTTTAGGGTTAGCCGAGCCTACTCTAAATTGCATCTTTGCCTGTGTTGCATTAGCCATTTAACATGAACTAGGGACATGCATGTTTACTAACTAGTTTCTTGTTTTGGCACGGAGTACAATGTAAGTATTTTATGCTTTAGCATATTGCATGTGTGCGGATGTTAACATAATAGTATGCTTACCATGCGGCTAAGTGCTTATGTGAGATAAACGGTTTGAATGCCTATGGGCGGAGGTTGGATTGCTTGAGTTGGGAAAACTCATTGAAGTCCGTGTTTTAGCCTACTTGCGAGTAGCGATTTCAAACTGTTTTCCGAACAAACGGATATGCAATGTCTATTTCCAAATTAGGCAATCTAGTCTATACTTGTTTGCTGCGCGCATAACATAGTAATTCTAGGCTAATAATTGGAATAAGAGCATGTAATGTTTTCAAAAACGGATATCACGGTTAGTAGAGGCGGTCTTGGACGAGGCGAAAGGGGTGCTCATAGTGACCTTCCGATCGTACCTAAGCTCCGAGCCAAGACAACTTTGGTGATGATGGACACGTGGCCTTGACCGAGTCGAGTTCCTAAATTTCCCATTTTAAAATATTTAGGTGGCGACTCATGTCGCAAGCAGGTCCATGTTTGGCACTACTTTTCAAAAAATCTGTTTTCTCAAACGATTTGCCAGAGTTGGACTCTTTGGTTCAGATTAAGAACCGCAACAAAACAAAACAGGAGTCCGAATCAGGTGAAGCGAGGTCCCTCATGGCGCGTCTCTGATTTCTAGCGACTCTCTTTAGAGAGCTTGACTCAAACTCGTGATATCCTGTTTTGACTACGTTTATGTGTCTCTTTGCATTGCATTTGCATTGGTGCGCCTAGGACACCGTGTTGGCCATCTGCTATTCCTGAGCGGTTTGCTAGAGGCTTGCCTTGTCAAGGCATGTCCATAAGGCTGACTGGTTGCGGGCTCTGCCAGTATGGGAACACAAACCCCGGTTCTACCGGGGCACCCTTTTTGACCATTCGACCTAGTGCATATCGAAATCCATAGTGACCATTCCAAACCAGCACAGGTTGCTTACCCGATGTTAGGTTGTTTGAAACCGCTGCGTGCGTAGTGAAACCCTAGCTCCTGACAAAATAGGACAGGAAAACCCTACCCCAACATAGGGGTGTATTGGTTCTCTTTTACATGCTACGTGCTTTTAGAGTGCATCTCTACAGGAAATGCGCGTATCAGTTTGCAAGTTTTGGTATCCGACCTGAGGGCACCAGTAACAGTATTTTTGGGAATCAGTTATCTGTGGGTACCAGATTCAGACATAGGGGCAATGATTCAGAAACAGTGATCAGTGTTTGAGGAACAGTGTATCCAGTTCACGAGCAGTGTGTGTTATAATAACCAAACCGTGCGTTGTATGTTTATTTTATCTTTGTCGTCTTTGTCAATTATGCATTTATTTATACGCTTTATTTATCTTTTTACTAGGTAGTTGAGCACGATTGCTTCTGACTTAGTAGATACTCCCCAAGCACTCTGGACTAGAGGTCGTCGACTCCATCGATTCGAGGATCTGGTAGACGGACGACGATGTACTACTACTCGCTACCGGTTACTAGGCGGAGGTCGGTCGAGCGAAGGACATCAAGATCTGATCGGTTAGAGGGCTTTATCTACCCCACCTGTGCTCAGTAGGGATCAAGATTTTGTGTCACCAACAGAGAGAGAATATATACCAGTAACTCAACTAGAGCAGGATAGCATGGCTAGTTTGGAGGAGATGGTGCGCCACCTTCAAGAAAGCATGAAAGCAATGCAGCATGATGCCGTCCGTCGGCGAATTCGCCGAACAACGAGCCACGATTGTGAGGAACAGCGAAGACAATTGCGAGTTAGAAGCGACAAGCGGACATCGCATCAAGCTCCTCCCCCACCAGGAGTTCCAAACCTTGGGGAGACAGCCAATGTTCAGAATGATACGGAATTTCCCACAGGACCACCCCCACCTCCAACCCTACCTCAAATCCAACCTCAGCTATCAAAAACACCCGCCAGTCTACCAGACTCTCCCTTTGAGTTCGAGACTGATCCCACAGCACTAAAGTTGAGCAAACTTGAAAAGTTGTTCAAGAGATCCCAAGGGGCCAAGACTATCCCCGACATCGAAGATGGTTACACCGACGCAGCTGTGACGCTGCCCGACAGATTCAAAATGCCTCATATTGATCGATTTGACGGGTCCGGGGACCCCATGGTACACTTGAGACTATTTTCAGATGTTCTAAGGCCAATGGGCCTCAGTAGGCTCCAGAAGTTGTCTTTGTTTGGCCGGACCCTGTCGGGGGTGGCGGCCATATGGTATGCCAAGCTAGAAGATGACGTCAAGAGAAATTGGGACGAAATGGCTGAGGCCTTCATCGCGCAGTACTCGTACAATACACAGATTGAGATTACAACCCGTGATCTCGAGACGACTAGGCAAGAGCCTAAGGAGAGTTTTTTTAAATCGTAAACCGGATGGAGGGCCAAGGCTTCAATGATGACCTTGAGGCCAACGGACAAAGACCAGATTCGGATGATTGTGCGCAATCTTCAGCCGAAGTTGATGCAAAAGATGATAGTACTCCCTTTTCCTACCTTTTCTGACCTACATGAAATGGGAGTACAGATTGAGGATGCCTTGAAGCAAGGCTTGATTGATAACGACTGGGAGCAACCCCGACGAACTTTCAATCGTGCTAGCAATGCAGGCCCGAGCGGCACCACAACTACGAGAGCCTCCGAAGTAAGCATGGTCACCACTAACCCCCCTCCAAGAAATACGGCAGCTGCACCATTCTCCGGTGCGTCCGGAAGTAACCCACCAACAGCCAAATACCCACCCAAGAACACTAGGACCTTCGCCCACTTTATATGCCCCTGTCCAAGGCTTTGGGGGTGCTAATCAAGAAAGGGCACCTGAAGCCCCTGGAGCCGCAGCCCCTACCAGAAAAACTCCCTCCTACCTATAACCCGGCCAAGTATTGTGCATTTCACCAGCAGCCCGGTCACGACACCGACCAGTGCTATCGGTTATGCCATGAAATTCAAGATCTCATCGATAACGGGGTGATTTTGCCTCCCGAGAAGCCCAATGTTACTACAAATCCCCTCCCCACACATAACCAAGCTCCCCCACCCAAAAGACTCAATTTTATCCATACCGGGGCCGTGTCCTACGACCCTAGTGTCTACATCACACCTCCCCACCTGCCTAAACCAGAGGTATTCCTCATCGATTGCACCGACTTGTGCATGATGGACATCTCCATGACCCAACCTAAGCCAGTAGTGGTGACCGCTGAGAACAGGGGAAGGGAGATTCCAAAGGAGAAATAGGTTGTTGAGTCAGAGTCTGCGGAATCTGGGAGTTATATGGGTAAGACATATAGTCCGAGTGACTACATTTCATCAATAGGCCAAGATGGGCCCGGGATAGAATTGCCAACAGAGGAAGAGTTGTGTGTGATTCAAGGAGATAGTCTGGGACAGGGAACAGATAATATAACAGCTGCGGGAGAGGACCTTGCCGCTCTCCAATCTTACAGTGACCAATACCCAGAGAATGCGACAGTCGCTTGGTTCGGTTATGAGGACTCAGCAGAAGTTACGGGGTGGTTGGACGATCAGCCCGATGTGGTAGGAGAATTCGAGCGAGCGAGCTCGGCGAGAATGAGAATATCGGCTGACAATGGAAGGGTCGAAGAGCAGAACACATCGCCGGGGGGCGCCGGTGTCGAGAACTTCGCCCGAGATTGGAATATTCTGAGCGCCGAGATCATTGAACAGTCAGCTATGTAAGGACAAGCAAGTTTTGAGGATTCCGAGAGAATCAGGAAGGCGAAGGCCCATGTGGAAGTTGAAACTGCTGTGTGCATGGGAACCGAGAATGCTGCGGGCATGTGGATGGAAAGTGCTGCGAGTGCAAGAACAGTCATACCAGAGTCGGACAGGTGCCTGTCAGCCGCTGATGGAATGTGGTGGGAAGATGAGGACTTATGTCTTGCTCACACGGATGAAGATTGGGGGAATAACCAACCCGATAACACCTGGTACCTTGGAGAGGTTGACCACATGACACGGAGTGGGCGGTATTTCAAACCCCCAAACTTAGACCAACTAGAGGCCTCAGGGAAGGACAGAGAAGCTGAGAAGCAAAAGGAGAAGCTACTTGAAGAGGAAGCTGTACTCAAACAGCTGAAAAGGATACAAGCAGACATCTCCATTTGAAATGCTCATGGCCTCATGAGTACATAAAAGTTGTTTTTGACCATGGATAAGGCCAAACTCTCCATAGAGACTACACCAGAGCAGCTGGTTGGACTGGTCTTCCCGGGAGGAGGTTCCCCGGCATTGACCTTTTCGGATAAAGAACTTCCGCCTGAGGGCGTAAATCACAATAAACCCCTCTATATCTCTGTGGAATGTAGAGATAAGTGGATACCGGTGGTACTTGTCGATACCGGGTCTGCCATCAACGTCTACCCAGCAAGGACGGCGTATGCAATTGGCTTGAAAACTGCAGATTTCATACCAACAGCCCAAGTCATCCGGGCATATGACAACACAAGCAGAGAAGTAATAGGAACAATTAAAGTTTAGACAAAGGTTGGTCCAGGGTAGCACGAGATAGACTTCCATGTCCTAGAAGTTCCCGTAACTTTTAATTTGCTTTTGGGGCAGCCGTGGCTGCATCAGGTGAAGGCAGTATCATCTACTTTGCATCAAATGGTGAAATACCCCACGGGAAGGGAGTAGCCATTGTCTTTGGAAATTCATCAATCCACCCACCACCGGAAATATCCACGCCTGTTCTAGAAATCGAGCACGGCATAGAAGATGTGTTCATATCAGGTTTTACCTTGGCCGAGGCTCAGGTTGTACAAAACATCATGGCCGCTAACGAAGGAATATACGTTAGTGCTCAAGCAGTGTATCTCATGAACAAGCTCCAATACATCCCCGGGATGGGATTAGGGAAGAGCGGCCGTAAGGGCATTGCAGCGTTGGCCGAAGTGCCGCACAACCCTCATACCTTCGGCTTGGGTTATCTGCCCACCAAGGAAGATTGGGTAAGAAAAGGAAAAGAGATGGCTGGATGAGCCAGAGCAAAACATACGGGGAAACCCTTTGAATTGATGCATCGGCCCATTCGGGGTACCCTAAACGAATGCTTCGTCCGGGAGGGGGAAAACTTCCCATTCTGTGGTTTTCCGGAGCCATGGCTGAATCACGAGAGAGAAGCGTGTGCGAGATTGAAATTTTCTTTGACCTGCAATTATCTGGGGATGATGTTGCTGAAGAGCAGACAGACCCAACAGTTGAGGCCGAACATAGCAAGGAAATGGAACCTGCGGACATAGAGTTTGAAATGGGGGTAGCATTGGCATGTCTACTTTCAGATCCTTTGATCGACCAGTTGTGCTTAGGGGATGACTCCTCGGTGTCCATGATCGGAGATGAAACGGCCGCGGGCCTACCATCAGCTATTTTGGATGCATCCATCGCACCCTCCCTCACTTGGCAGTACGAGGAGGGATTTTTGTCAAGCGACCGGGTCGGTAGTGAGCGAATCTGATTCCACCGAGTCTTGTGAGTCGAATCGAGTTCGGCTCGTCTGAGTCTGAGTCCGGTATTCTTGGGGTGACAACCGGATGCCACGATCTGTCGGTCGTCTTTTCTTTCTCTTTTGAGTCTGTTATATGAAGAATTGGACGGTTCGGAAGTGTCTAATGAGAACGACGTGAATGTGGTTTCCGAGTACTTTTCTGTGCCTTTGATTTATTGCTTAAATCAGGACTTTCAAAATTTTGATGAAAACGACGAGGACGAAATTCCACCTAAATATTTTAATTTTGGGGAATTTAGGACACCCTGACTCGTGCTTAGGGCCACGTGTCCGTCATCACCAAAGTTGCCTCGGCTCGGGAACTTGGGTACGAGAGGGGAAGGTTGCAATGAGCACTCCCGCTCGCCCGATCAAAGATCGGCCTGTACTAAGCATGGTATTTTGTTTTTGAAAACACATGTGCTCTTATTCTGGTTAATTAGCTAATCTTAATACGTGATGCGCACAGCATACAAGTATAGACTAGATCACCTAATTTGGAACAAAACATTGCATGTTCATTTGTGAAAATGGTTTGAAGTTTGCTACTCGCAAGTAGGCTAAATTCGGGACCCAATGAATAGTTCCAATTCAAGTAATCCAATCTTCACCCAGAGGCATTCAGTTAGTTATATCAAATAAGCAGTTAGCCTCATGGTAAGCATGCTTTCATGGTAATCAATAACACACATGCAGTATGCTAAAGCGTTAACACTCACAGTGTACTCCGAGCCAAAACAGAGAACTAGTTAGAAATCATGCATGATCCTAGTTCATGTTAAGATGGCTAATGCAACACATGCAAAGATGCAATTAAAATAGGCTCGGCAATTCTAAGATGGCATATGAAATGCAACTTGGTACATGCATTGAAATAGGAATTGAAATACAATGTAGTTAGTATGATGCGCTGACCCCGGTGCATGCAAGACAGATGAATGGATGCACACATGCAATCATAAGGTATGCTAAATGAAATATTCCCTAAAACTAACCATCGTAAGCGGTTAAGTAAAGGGAGAAAGAAATGGGGGTTGGAAGACATGTATCACACACATGCACGCTTATTACAACAATTGGCCCTCTCGACGGAGGGAGCGAATAAGAAGCTAACTAGCTAATCTAAGCTAATTAAACTAATTATTACATCACAACGAAGCTAATTAACTAAACCTAGTTAACTAACTATTACAAAACAAATTGAATAGTTAACGTATTAACTAATTAGGTACAAACCAAAGCGTAAACTAGCTAAGCAAATTAGCTAAGTAAAGCAGTAAATCAGGAGCTTCAGAGGGAGAAGAGTGCATGCATGTCCGGTCGCCTCGTTCGGAAATCCAACGCGATGCCTCAACTTGCCTCTGTTTACAACTGTTCTCAGAACCTTGCACCAAGCTCCAGAAAGCTTAAACTCCACCATGGGAACCTGTGGGAAGATGACCAATCACCTAGGGGTGTCACCAGCCATGGCCAACCACCTATCTTTGTTGTAGACCAGAAAAACTGGTCGGCCAGCTAGTTTTTCTGGCTGGCCGACCAGTTGTTGCTGCCAAACTCCAGTTTTCTGTAACAGAGAGCAAGAAAGGGCATGGCAATGTATTTGCAAGATATGTGTGCACAACCACCCTTCCTATCATTTCATAAGCTCAAGGGAGTGTGGTTCTCGACCCTCGGGCCACCAATCGCGCATTTCAATGCATGATGGCTGAGAGGCGAAGTTGCACAATTCAATATGAAAATGAATGCACAAGTAAACACATAAATGCCTAGAACTCTATTATGTATGATCAAGAGCGTCGGCGACCAAGAATTAAGGCACGTTTCATCACTTCAAGTATGAAACGTCCCTTGTTTCCCGTGTTTGGACTAACACTTATTCCAAACACAATTCAACACATAACATAGCATGCACAATGCTATGTAACATGGAGTATGGAAAAATGCAATGCAACACAAGCATGCAAATATGCAATATGACTTAAACATGCAAACATGGAATGCAACATGAACAACCTAACAAGGCTAATGACATTCACAATGCACAATGCAATGTCATATAAGCATGCAACAATATGAACAACAACTAGTATGCACAATGCAAATGAACATAGCATACACAAATGCAAATTGAGAGCATGGCATGCGCAATGTAAACAATAACGTAACATGCACGATGCGATGTAACATGGCATACACAATGCCCAATGGGCTTAAACCGAATGTGGGTAGATCTCAGCCATACCAAAACAGAGGCCATAACACCAAAATAAAGGCACAAAAGGCAAGGCATGCATGCACAATGCATTGGCCAACCAAGTAGGCCTAAGAGCACAACCCTCGAGAAGGCTCAAGGAGTGACAAATGTGGAAGTGTAACAACACTAAATGTACTGAAATTAAGTAAGAAATGATGCCAAATCATTCAATCAAACACAAGTATGGCATGTAAAGGTCCTAAAGCTTGAAAGCTAATAAAGAGGACTACAAATGAGGCATGCAATACATGGCAAATATGCATAAACCAAACATGGACAGAGCTGAAATAGGTCAAGACAATGACCAAAACATGCTAAGTTAGGGGCTCAAAGGTCAAGGCATGCAAACATACAAGCTAGGCCATAAGCAAGGCAATAATGCACAACCCTTTTAAGCATTTAAAGCATGAAAGAAGTGGGAACATGGCAATGCTAAATGCTCTGAAATGAAGTATTAAATGATGCCAAATCATCTAAATAGCTCAAAGATAGCATGCATGAGTCATCAAAACACAAAGCTAGCAAAGCCAATTGCACTACAGCTATACAAAGCATGAAGTATATGGCAAAGCCAACCCAAAATAGTCCTAGAACATGTCAAAATGATACTAAAACATGTATGAAAGGAAGCCAAAACAATCTAGCATGAAGGGCATAAGGCATGATGCATACAAGGCAAATAAGGTGGATTACACTACACCTATTAAGACCAAGCATGGGATGACTTAACCAGCAAAAATTAGAGTTATATCATGGCAAAATAACCCCAAAAACACATTGAAATGATGGCTCACAAGCTAAGGCATGAAGGCATACACAATGATTCATGTTAAGGCATAAAGGGGCAAACCCTCCAACGCATTGAATGAGTGATAAATGCAAGTGCATGACCATGAAACATGGACTGAAATCACAATACAAATGATGCCAAATCATTCAAATAGGCCAAGCAATGCATGCTAGCGAACTTGATACATAAAGCTAACAAGCTAGAATGCATTATAGCTATACAAAGCAAGTCATGCATGGCCAAAACAACACAAATCAGAGCTAAAGCATGCTAAAACATGGACAAAAGCTTCTTGAAGTTAAACCTAAGGCATGCTAGAATGACATGTTAAAGCATGATGCATGTTAGGCTATTTCATGGAATTGCACTACAAATGCATAGAGCATGCAAGGGGTGACCAAACCAAACCCTAACAGAGGTATGACATGGCAAACCACCACCAAAAACATGCTGAAATGGAAACAAAACAAGCTAGAATGACATGCTACTTCATGAAGCATACAAGACTAGTTTGTGTGATTTACACTACAAGTGTATTAGGCATGCGAGGAGTGAAAAAACCAAGTAAAAAAAGTGGTATGCCATGCTAAAATAAGCCCAAATACAAGCTAAGATATGGCCAACATAAGCTTAACAAACATGCTCACACATGAGGCTAATGAAGCAAGTATTGAAGATACAAGGAGAGGGGATGACCCTCTCCTATTTGGGACCTCAAAACACCATCCTCACCACTAAAATTCCTCTGGATTTTAGTGGTGAGAAGGCCAAAACAAGGTGGTCCCAAAAGCTCACAAAAAAGGCACAAAAGCAAGGCCAAACAAGGTGTAAGAGGGGGTAAACAACCCCAAACACAAAAGTGACCTTAAACAAAGATCTTAAACACCAAAATCCAGAACTTTTTTCAGTAGGAAGTTAGTCTTAAAACAGCATGAAAAAGGGTCCAAAAGCTTAAGCAAGAATAGGGGTTTAAAAGGTTAAAAGCTCACCCTTGTAGAACCTCTTCAAGACTGCAACTCCAGCAAATTTTTCAAGCTTAAACCAAAGCAAAAACTCCAAAACCAGCTCTTAAGCACCTCAGCAACAAAGGGATGGTGTTTGAGTGCGTGTTTGTGTTTTAAAGTATGGCAAAAGTACACTTTAAGGCACAAAAATGAAGCAAAGAGAGATATAGAGATAAAGGTGTATCGATCACTCTCTAACACAAAAAGCTGAACCTGGAGGAGGGAGTGGGAGCCTCCCTCTTATAAAGAACAAAAGCACAAGCTTCTTGAAGAAGCTAAGGCTCAAGGCCATCCCTCCATACACGTGTATGGAGGATAGTTCTAATGCTTTCCAACTGTACCAGCTAGCTAAAAATATCTCCAAAAAGGTGACAAAAAGCAGCCGACCACTTGAAGTGGTCGGCCAGCTACATTAAGTGGTCGGCCGACCACTTTAAGTGGTCTCCCAAGAAGACAACTGGTCGGCCATGGTGGGAGATGGTCAGCAGCATGAAAACAAGCAAATGGTGTGGCGGCTGACCACTTTTGATGGTCCAAAGATCAGGGAGACCAGTTGTCAGACCAGAAAACTGGCTGGCAGGGAGAAAAGTGGTTTGCGGGGAGAGAAACTGGTCTCCCACCCTTGTACCACCTTCCAAACAAGGAAAACAAGGTTTGTACGAAAAACAAACCAAAGCGGATGCAAGACAGTCGAGAGCCCTGAAAACTAGCTGACGAGCACCAAAAGTGGTTTACGACCACAAAAGTGGTCTCCCAAACCACAGTGGCCCTCTAGGCCAAGGAAACAAGGTGTGGTTCAAAAACCATGTCAAACGGAGAATGTTAAGCGGTCCTGAGACAAGGCGCATGACCGAAGGCTCTGAAAACCAGAAACTAGTCTCCAAGCGAGAAAAGTGGTCTACGACCACAAAGAGGTGGTCTACAAGACCTCTCCCTCCCTCAGGCAAGGAGAACAAGGCTTGGTCCGCAAACTGAGCTGAAGCATAAAGAGTTCAGAGATCCGGAGGCAAGGCACTCGGCCGAAAACTCCGAAACCTCGAAAAGAGCACAACATGCACAATCACCGAGCGCTCAATTGATGACGTCTGAGTCTCAAGGTCGGTAAAAAATGGGGTGTTTACAGATGGCCTTCATAAGGCACTTTGATTCTTCTTTCTCCACACACAGTTTATGCATTCCCAGATGACCTCTTTCATACAGCTTACCTCCGCAAATGATAAATTGGATGGCCATTCGCCGTATTCCCCGTTTGTCCTTGGCATTTGCCCCTGGTGGATATGTCTCATTTTCTAGGAAGTTCCAAATATCGTAATACCAAGAGTTTTTGTCTTGCACTTCATCTATTGCGGCAATAGTTTTGTAAGCCGGAGTGTATTTCTGTTTGATGATAATCGGACGCATCCAAACTCCAAGTGGGATGTCTACCAAAGAAGATAGAGTTGCTAAAGCATCGACGAACCTGTTGTTCTCTCTTAGTAGATGTGTGAATGTCAGTTTTTCAAACCGCATAATCAGAATATCTAGGGTCTGATGGTAAACCTTCATCTTCTCTTCTTTGACTTTCTAGTCTCTATTTGCTTGAGAAACAACTAGGTTTGAGTCCTCGATAACATCCAACCTTATTGCCCCTAGTTCCAGGGTGGCTTCTAAACCAACAATACACGCTTCATATTCTGCTTCATTGTTGGACATCTTGAACCGGAGTTTGAAGGCTAAAGGTATATGGGAGTCGTCGGGTGCTATTAGTGACACACCTATCCCTTAACTGTAATGATTGGATGCTCCGTCAAAGTACATCGTCCAAGTTTCCTCTTCAACTTGCAGAATGGCTTCATCTGGGAATAGGTATTCCACTGCCTCATCTCCTTCTACTGGGTGGTCTTCCAGGAACTCTGCTATAGCTTTTCTCTTGATCGACTTGCGGGTGACATATTTGAGATCAAATCAAGAAAGAAGAAGTAACCAACGAGCCAGCCTACCCCGTAAGCACCGGTTTCTCAAAGAGATATTTGATGGGATCTAATCTCGAAACCAAGATTACAGAGTGAGCTAATAAGTAGTGTCTCAACTTCCTGGTAGCCTACACCAAGGCTAGGCAAACTTTCTCCAATGGAGTATAGCAGGTCTTGTAATTCAGCATTTTCTTGCTCAAGTAGTAGATGGCTTTCTCCACCCTACCTTCAGATTTCTGAGCTAGCATGAATCCCATGGTCATGTATATTACTGATAAGTACAAAATCAAAGGTTTCCCGGGCTCTGGTAACAACAACATAGGCGGAGTCTGGAGGTACTGCTTAACCTGTTCAAAGGAAAATTGATAGTGATCATCCCATCAGAATTTCTTCCCTTTCTTCAGGAGATCAAATAGTGGTTCACAAGTCAAGGTTAATTTGAAAATAAACCATCTTATGAATTGCACTTTATCTAGAAAGCTTCGTACCTCCTTTTCAGTCCTCGGAGGTGGCATTTCTAAGATGGCCTTGATTTTGGAAGGATCTATTTCAATGCCCCTCTATGTGATCAGAAAGCCCAATATTTTTCCTACCGTTACGCTGAAGGTGTATTTCTGGGGGTTTAACCTCAATCTGTATTCCCTAATCTGTTGAAGGAATTTTTTCAAGGTGGTGTAGTGGCCCTCTCGTTCTTTGGACTTGACAATCATGTCATCCACGTACACCTCAACCTCTTTGTGGATCATGTCATGCATAATGGTGGTCACAGTGCTCTGATAGGTAGCTCCAGCATTCTTAAAACCAAACGGCATAACCCGGTAGCAGTAGGTACCCCAGGCGTGGTGAATACAGTCTTCTCTCTATCCTCGGGCACCATTAAAATTTGGTTGTACCTGAAAAACCCATCCATAAATGATAGCAATGCATGGTCCGCAGTGAAGTCTACTAACTCATCAATGTACAGTAGAAGAAAGTCATCCTTCGGACTGGCTCTGTTCAAGTCTTTGAAGTCTACACACACTCAGATTCTACTATCCTTCTTCAACACTGGGACGATATTAGCCAACCAAGTTGGATACTCAAATACTAACAAGAAACCTACCTCGATCTGCTTGGTGACCTCTTCCTTGATTTTCAGTGCACAATCCGAACAGATTCTATGAAGCTTCTGCTTAACTGGTTAGGCCTCGGGGTCAAAAGAGATCTGATGCTGTATAATCTCATGATCGATTCCAGGCATGTCTTCATAGGACTATGGGAAAACATCTTTGAAATCTTCTAACAAAGTGATTAAATGCTCGCACTCCTCTGAAGACAACGTGGACCCGATCTGGACCAGGCACGAATCCTTCTTAGTACCCACATTAATGACAATGATTTCATCAGCACAGGGTTTAGAAAACCTCTCCTCCTCTCGATTAATCAAGTTTTTCAAAGCCAAGGGAATTTCTTCCCCTTTGTTTTCATTAAAATTCTGAAAATCTTGGTCAATGCAATAAATCAACAGCACATAAAAGTACACAAAATCTGTAGAGTTCTCATTCAAAAGGTCAAGATCTTCAGTTACAAACTCAAAAGAAAAGCTGAATGAAAACCTAGATATGACCTTGGTATCCGAGTCACCACCCCCAAAAATACCAAACTCAGACTCAAAAGAACTTGAATTTGATCCCGACTCCATAGACTCAATGGAATCAGATTCTACCTCATCACCCGATTCAGAACTGGATGGAGAGCCTTCCTCCAGCTGCTAGATAAAAGATGGAGCCCCTGATGCATCCAAAATGCCGCTGGTTGCGTTCACACCCGGTTCTTCCCCGATCATGGAGATGGTAAGGTTATCCTCCAAGTTCTCTAGGCCAACCGCAGGATTTGTCAGGAGACTAACCAGTGCGGCCCCAACTGCAAGTTCGCTACCATCTGAGTCACCTTTCGTGCTCTGTTTAGTTTTGATGTCTGGTTCAGCCCTTTCCTCATCATCAATGCCCTGAAGCTACAGGTCAAAAAAAGATCTCGAACCTAGGGACACGTTGCTTTAAAGAATTTACCCAAGGCTTGGTAAAGCCACAAAAAGGGAAATCTTCTCCCTCCAAAACAAAGTGGCCATTCAGTGTCCCCTAGATTGGCCAGCGGATGAGCTCATAGTGTTTCCCGACTTGCTTGACTTTGGCTCTACTTTTCATCTCTTCTCTTTTTTTGATCCAATCATCTTTGGTGGGCACATAGCCCAGTCCAAAGGCATGTGGGTTGTGTGGCACATCTATCAGTGCTGCAACACCTTTTCGACCACTCTTTCTGAGCCCCATTCCTAGAACATGTTGTAGTTTGTTCATGAAATAGATAGACTGGGCGATGACGTACATGCCTTCGTCTGCGGCCAGAATGGTCTGCACTACCCGGGTTTCAGCCAAAATGAATCCCGAGAGGAATACATCCTCCTCACCATGGTTGATCTCCAGCACTGGTGTAGTTACCTCTGGCGGCGGATGAATGGATGAATTTCTAAAAATAATTGCCACTCTTCCCCCATGAAGGTACTTCAACATCTAGTGGAGAGTGGAGGAGATAGCGTTCACATAGTGCAACCAGGGCCTTCCTAATAGTAAATTGAAGATAGCCGACACATCCAAGACATAGAACTCGACCTCTTGCTCAGCTGGGCCCACCTGGACTTTGACTTGCATTGTGCCCATGACCTCTCTACTCATATTATCATATGCTCGTATTACTTGAGCTGTAGGAACAAAGTTCGTTGGTTTAAGGCCAATTGCATAGGCGGTGCGAGAAGGTCAAACATTGATGGCCGAACCGGTATTTACCAACACCACTGGCACCCATTTCTCCTTGCACTCCATAGATATATACAATGGTTTATTATGAGCCGAGCCCTTCGGCGACAGCTCTTTGTCAGGAAAGGTAAGGGTTGGCCTGGCACCACTTGGGAAGACTAAACCCACGAGCTGTTCGGGCATGGTGTCAATGGACAATTTAGCCTTGTCCATTGCCGACAACACTGCCTATCGGTATACTTAGGAAGCCATGAGAAGATCCCATATAGAGATGTCAGTTTGGGTTTTCTTAAGCTGTTTCAGCAACACCTTTTTTTCTAGCTATTTCTCTTTCTGTTTCTCAGCCTCTCTATCTTTTCTAGACGCTTCTGCTTGATCCAAGTGCGCCGGCTTAAAACACCGCCCACTTCTTGTCATATGGTCTATTTCTTCAGCATATCATGTATTGTCCGGAAGGGACTCACCCCAGTCTTCGTTGGTGTGGGCCAAATGCAGATCATCATCGTTCCACCATTCTCCATTAGCAGTCGACAAACAGTTGTCGGGCTCTGCCTATATCACCTTTACATTATAAGTATCCCCTACAGGGCGTTGGACCATTACGGCTTCTCGGTTGTCTCCAATTCTTTCTTGTTCAAATTGCCTGAGTGCAACTTCCTGTTCCATATCCATAGTGCTCACAGTGCCCACTTCCTGGGCTGGTTTTCCACACCAGTGTTCTTTGCCTGCTTTCCCTTCTCATCAGCCCTTCTAGCCATTACAACAATCTCTGCTTCCTTTCCCTCTAGTTTCATTTCAATTTTTTCCACCTTGTCAAACTCATAACTCAGCCATCCAGAGTTGTTGTAGACGCACTCCCAGGAACTCTCTGATACCCGCGCCTGTGAGGGCATAAAATCTCGTTTTGTTCTGAGCTACTACAGTTCGGACTCAAATGTCACGGTTCTGAATCTAATCTCACAATGTGCGATGTGAAACTGATAAATCACCAAAGAGTCTAAATTTGGCAAATCGATTTGGAAAACTAATTTTTAATAAAGAAGTGCCAAACATGGACTACTTTCCCAGATACAGAGTTGCCACCTAAATATTTTGTTTTTGGGGAAATTTAGGAAACCCGGACTCGTGCCTAAGGCCATGTGTCCGTCATCACCAAAGTTGCCTCGGCTCGGGAACTTGGGTAGAATTGAGGAAGGTCATCTATGAGCACCCCCGCTCGCTCGATCAAAGATCGGTCTGTACTAAGCATGATATGCTATTTTTTAAGACACATGAGTTCTTATTCCGGTTAATTAGCTAATCTTACTATGTGATGCGCACAGTAAACAAGTATAGACTAGATCACCTAATTTGGAACAAAGCATTGCATATCCGTTTGTTTGGAAAATGGTTTGAAGTTTGCTACTCGCAAGTAGGCTAAAATGCGAATTTCAATGAATTGTTCCAATTCATGTAATCCAACCTTCACCCACAGGCATTCAAGCAGTTAATCAACTAAGCAATTAGCCTCATGGCAAGCATGCTTTCATGGCAACATTAACACACATGCAATATGCTAAAGCGTGAACACTCACAGTGTACTCCGAGCCAAAACAAAAAATTAGTTAGAAATCAATGCATGATCCTAGTTCATGTTAAGATGGCTAATGCAACACATGCGAAAATGTAACTAAAATAGGCTCGGCTATTCTAGAATGTCATGTGAAATGCAACTTTGATACATGTATTCAAATAGGTATTAAAATACAATGCAGTTAGTATGATGCGCAGAGCCCGGTGCATGCAAAATAGATGAATGGATGCACGCATGCGAGCATAAGGTATGTTAAATGAAATATGCCCTAAAACTAACCATCGTAAGCGGTTAAGTAAAAAGGAGAAAGAAATGGAGGTTGGAAGATATGCATCACACACACGCACGCTTATTACAACAATGCGCCCTCTCGAAGGAGGGATCGAATAAGAAGCTAACTAGCTAATCTAAGCTAATTAAACTAATTATTACACAACAAATTAATTAACTAATCCTAGTTAACTAATTATTACAAAACGAATTGAATAGCTAACACATTAACTAATTAAAGTACAAACCAAAGCAAAAGCAAGCTATCTAAGCATGGCAGCTAAGGAAAGTAATAAATCAGGAGCCTCAGAGGGAGAGGAATGCATGCAAGCCCAGTCACCTCGTTCGGAAATCCAATGCGATGCCCCGATTTGCCTCTGTGTTCATCTGTCCTCAGAACTCTGCACCAAGCTCTAGAAAGATGAAACTCCACCTAGGGAAACTTGTGGGAGGGTGGCCGACCACTTTTGGTCTCTCCAGACAACTGCCGACCACTTTTGGTTGTTGAAAAACCAGAAAAGTGGTTGGCCAGCTAGGTTTTAATTTGGCCGCCGATTGTTCTTTGAATCCCGTTTACGCAGAGAGAGCATGAAAGGGCATGTCAATGTATTTGCAAGCTATGTGTGCACAACCACCCTCCCTATCATGTCATGAACTCAAGGGGGGTGTGGTTCTCGACCCTTGGGCCACCAATCGTGCATTTCAATGCATGATGGCCGAGAGGCGAAGTTGCACAATTCAATATGAAAATGAATGCACAAGCAAACACATAAAGCCTAAAACTCTATCATGTATGATCAACAGTGTCGGCGACTGGGAATTAAGGCACGTTTCATCACTCTAAGTATGAAACGCCCCTCGTTTCCCGTGTGTGGACTAACACTTATTCCAAACACAATGCAACACATAACATGATGCAACCTTAGCATGCAAACATGCAACTACACGGCATGCACAATGCAACTAACAACATAGCATACACAATGCAAGGGATAACATGGCATACACAATGCTAGATGCTAAGAACTGGATGGCATACTCAATCTAAGGCAATCATAAGGTTCTAAACACCATGTAATGCATGTATGCATAATGCAATGCAACAGGGGCAACAATGTGCAATACACCAAGCATGCAACAATATGCAATACAACATGATCAAACTACCAATGCAAATGGTATGCAAACAATGCTAACACATGCATGCACAATGCAATGCTACAAGGGCAACTTAGCAATGTTAGGAACATGCATACTCAATGCAAAGAACAACTAGGCATACACAATGCAAATAACCACATGGCATGCACAATGCAATGTAGGATGGCATACTCAATGCAATGAATAATATGGCATACTCAATGCAATATACATGGCATAATCAATGGACTTAAACTAAAAGGGGTAGACCTCAATCATGCCCAAATTAGTGGTCATTGGTGATAAAATGAAGGCACCGAACACACATGCAAGCATACATGCCAATTGGCTCACCAATTAAGGCACTAAGGTGCAACTCTCAAGAACACTTAAAGAGTGAAAAACATGGAAGTGTAGCAACACTAAGTGCACTGAAATGAGGTAAGAAATGATGCCAAATCATTCAAACAATACAAGTATGGCATGCTAGGGTCCTTAAAGCATGAAGCTAGTAAAGAGGACTACAGAGTAGGCATGCAATACATGGCACAAATGCATGAACTAAGCATGGACAGAACTCAAGTAGGTCAAAATAAGGACCTAAACAAGTTGAGATAAGGGCTCAAAGGCCTAGGCATGCAAGCATACGAGCTAAGGCATAAACTAGGCAACAATGCACAACACTCAGAGGCACCTAAAGCATGATTGAGGTAGGAACATGGCAATGCTAAATGCTCTAAAATGTCATGTCAGGTGATGCCAAATCATGTACACAACACAAAGGAAGCATGCAATGGTGCCCAAGGCTTGAGGCAAGCAACAACATTTGTATTGCAAGTATACAAAACATGAAGCATGTGATCAAGGCAATTCAAAACAGTCCTAGAACATGTTAAAATGAGTCTAAAACATGCATGGAAGGAAGCCAAAACAAGCTAGCATGGAGGGCATAAGGCATGATGCATACAAGGCAAGTAAGGTGGATTACACTACACCTATTAGGACCAAGCATGGAATGACTTAACCAATAAAAATTAGAGTTATATCATGGCAAAATAACCCCAAATAAGCACTGAAATGATGGCTCGCAAGCTATGGCATGAAGGCATACGCAATGGTTCATGTTAAAGCATAAAGGGGCAAACCCTCCAACGCATTGAATGAGTGACAAATGTGAATGTATGGCCATGAAAAATGGATTGAAGTCACATAACAAGTGATGCCAAATCACTAAAATAGGCCAAGCAATGCATGCTAGTGGACTCAATACACAAAGCTAACAAGCTAGGTTGAACCATAGCTATACAAAGCAAGTCATGTATGACCAAAACAACTAAAACCAGACCTTAAACATGGTAAAACATGGACAAAATCTTCATGAAGTTAAGCCAAAAGCATACTAAAATGACATGTTACAACATGATGCATGTTAGGCTATTTCATGGAAATGCATTACAAGTGTAAGGAGCATGCAAAGGCCAATCAAACCAAACCAAAACAGAGTCATGACATGGCAAAACATCACCAAAAACATGCTGAAATGAAAAGAAAACAAGCTAGAATGGCATGCTAATTCATGAGGCATACAAAGCTAGTTTGTGTGATTTACACTACAAGTGTATTAACCATGCATGGAGTGACCAAAGAAAGAAAAAACAGTGGTATGCGTCAGCAAAATAACCACAAATACAAGCTAAGATATGGCCAACACAAGCTTAACAAAGGTGCTCAAACATGAGGCATATGAAGCTAGTAAACACAATACAAGGAGAGGGGATGACCCTTTCCTATTTAGGACACCAAAACCACCTTTCTACCACTGAAAATCCTCTAGATTTCAATGGTAGAAAGGTCATGCAAAGGGTTCACCAAGAGCCTAAAGGGATGGCTCAAAATAAGGCCTAACAAGGCCTAAGAGGGTGTAAATCACCCCAAACGAAAAAGGGACCTTAACAACTATTTTAAGCACTTAAAAATAGAACTTTTTTTAGTTAAGAGTTAAGCTTAAAAATTGATGCAAAAGGGCTCAAAAGCTTAAGCAAAAATGGGGGTTTTAAAGGTCAAAGACTCACCCTTGAAGACCTTCTTTACCACTGCAACTCTAGCAAGTTCTTTGAGCTTAAATCAGTCCAAGAACACCAAAAACAACTCCTTATCACCTCAGCTACCCAAGGATGGTGTTTGAGTGTGTATTTGTGTGTTAAACTAAGACAAATCTACACTTTTGAAGCACAAAAACGAAGAACCAAGCAAGATAGATACAAAACTATATCTATCTCTCTAAGGGCAATTTTTTGAACCTAGAGGAGGGAGGGGGAGCTTCCCTCTTATAGAAGAGGAAAGGCAAAGCTTCTAGGAGAAGCCAAAAACCAAGGCAATCCCTCCATACATGTGTATGGAGGATGGCCCTAATGTCCTTCAACTGTGCCAGCTGGAGGAAAATATCTCCAAAAAGGTGTCAAAAAGAAGCCGACCACCTGAAGTGGTCGGCCTGCTACCTAAAGTGGTCGGCCAACCACTTCAAGTGGCCTCTGAGAGCAAAAACTAGTCGGCCATGGTGAGAGAGAATCCAGGGCATGAAAACAATGCAGTGCTGTGGTGGCCGACCAGAAAAATGGCCCAAAGACCATGAAAGCCAATTGTCCGACCAGAAAACTGGCTGGCAGAGGAAGAAGTGGTCGGCTAGGAGAAATACTGGTCTTTACCCTTGGACCACCTTCCAAATAAGGAAAACAAGGTTTGTACCAAAAACAAACCAAAGCAAATGCAAGACGAGAGATCGGGAGGCAAAGCACGCGGCCGAAAGCCTCGAAAACTAGTCTATGAGCACCAAAAGTGGTATGCGACCACAAAAGTGGTCTCCCGGACCACAGTGTTCCTCTAGGCAGAGGCAACAAGGTATGGTTCAAAAACCACGCCAAACGGAGAACGTTAAGCGGTCCCGAGACAAGGCACGCGGCCAAAGGCTCCAAAAACTGAAAACTAGTCTCCAAATGGGAAAAGTGGTCTATGACTACAAAGAGATGGTCTACAAGACCTCTCCCTCCCTCCGGGAAGAGAAACATGATTCGGTCCACAAACTGAGCCGAAGCACAAAAGAGTTTAGAAGCCCGAAGGCAAGGCTCTCAGCCAAAACTCCGGAGACTTGAAACGAGCATAACATGCACCATCATCGAGCACTCAATCAATGATGTCTGAGTCTTAAGGATGGTCAAAATTGGGGTGTCTACAGTTGTCAGTTGATCCGTTCAAGTCGAACCAGCCAATCTATAGATCCCCCTGATCCTACTTGTCAAGGAACTGCAGGTTGTCCAAATCCTCCTCGAGTTCTTCTAGATCGTCCAACCCCTGGCTCGGGCCTTCTTCCCTAACCACATTGATGTCTACTGAGGCTAGCAGCACCAATTCAAGCTTGATTTGACCAGTTGGCACAATGTAGCAGCTAGGGTCATATACCCTATCAGGTAAGTCCTTAGGGCACTCTGGCAACGAACTAGTAACTTCCTTTAAGGTAGACTTTCCTTCCACTGTAAGCATCACCACAGGCTTGGGTTGAGGATTCGACGTGTCCATCATGCACAGGTCTGTGCCTTCCGGAATAAACAACGTTGGCTTTGATAGGTGGGAGGGAGTAATATATATGCTAGGGTCATAGGGGGTGGCCAGTGTATGAATTAGGTTAAGATTTCGAGGCGGGGGGACTTGATTATGGACTGGGAGTGGATTTGTGGTCATGTTGGGTTTTTGAGGTGGAGCAATCACCTTGTTATCAATGAGATCCTAAATCTCAGGACGCAATCGAAAGCATTGGTCGGTGTCATGACTATGCTATTGGTGAAACGTGCAGTATTTTGCGGGGTTGTGTTTGAGTGGAAGAGGATCAGGCAATGGGCGGGGTTCTAAGGGTTTAAGGTGCCCTTTTTTGACTAGCACCTTCATGGCTTGAGAGAGAGTCATGTCCAGTTGGTTGAAAGTCCTCTGGGATCGGACAAGGTTGGACGATGTTTGTGAGCTTGTGTTGGCAAAGGGGTTGATAGTTTTGGTTATAGTGACAACACTTACATCTAACGGCCTCACAGCTGTGCTACCACTGGCAGCATTAGAACTGCAGACAAACGACCTTTTTGCCGGCTCCTTCTCATCTGTAATAAGCCCTTGCTTCATGGCGTCTTCGATTTACACTCCCATTTCATGGAGCTCTGTAAATGTAAATAGAGGTAGGATGATCATCTTTTGAAGCAACTTGCCATGCAGATTCCAGACAACCGTCCTGATTTGATTCTTCTCGGAAGGCCTTGTGGTCATCATCAAGGCCTTAGCTCTCCACCTTGTCACAAATTTAGAGAAGCCCTCCTTCAGCTTTTGGCATGTTACCTCGAGATCACAAGTTGTGACCTTGATCTGTGTATTGTACGAATACTGCGTAATGAAGGCCTCAACCATCTCCTCCCAATTCTACTTAACAGAATCTTCTAACTTCGCATACCATATGGCCGCTATACCTGACATGGTATAACCAAAGAGAGATAGTTTTGTAGTCTAGTCAGGCCCATCGGCCGCAAGATGTCTGAAAACAGCCGAAGGTGAACCATTGGATCTCTGGAACTGTCGAAACAGTCAACGTATGGCATTTTAAACCGATCCGGTAATGTCATTATAGAATCGGTATACCCGTCTTTTATTTCAGGGATGGAGTTAACGCCTTGTCCTCTCTTGAATAATTTTTCTAGTTTATTAACCTTGAGTACATTTGGGTCAACCTTAAACTCAAACGGAGTCTCTGTCTGATAAATAGGAGTTTTGAAGGCTTGTGTTGGGATTGGCTCTGCTAGATTGCCCTGATTTTCTTCGACATTGGCAGTATGAGCGGTGGCTTCGGGTGCTAGGATACTCGTGGGAGGTGCATGGGATGCAAAGGCTGCGGCTAGCTATGGTTGCTGTTGTTGTAGTCTGGTTATAACCTCGGCCTGACAGGCCATGACCTCAGCCTGACGAGCCGCATCCTGTTGTAAGGTTTCAACAGTCTACTGTAGATGATGTATGAACTCTTCCATACTAACTGGGGGATGCTGTGTCATTGGAACATGTGAGTGATCTCGTGCTGGACCAGAAGTAGTTGATTTTCCATGAATCGGACTGGACACTGGTGAGTTGAAGGATGACTGCTATAAAAACTGAACTAGTGAACTCAACCTAATTCTCCTCTGTCTTGTAACCGGTGGGAGTGAGGTAAACACGGACTATCCCCGAATAAGATCCCCGGCTTTATAGAGTCTTCTTACTTGGGTCCAGAGTACTTGGGGGATATCCGAACTTTCTGAAGCTATGGTGTTAAACTACCTAGCAAAACGAAATAAAGCAAAAGAAAATAGTAATCAGAAACCGCACAAACCTCAACTAAGACGCTATCAACACAGACATGATTAAAGCTGTAGGATTGCACTCCACACTAAATTCCGCCCCCAAAACAGATACCAAACTTGCAACTGCTATGCACATTCCTGTACAGTTTCACTATAAAGCGCATACCAGTTAAGTGAGAGCCAAAACACCCCTATGAGGGGGTAAGGTTACCCTGTCTTAGTTTCATCAGGAACTAGGGTTCACGCTGCAAACAAAGCGGTTTCACGCAATCCTGTATGTTTGGATGAGCATCCTATCCTAGTTTGGAACAATCACTGAGGCTTTACTATATGCAACTAGGCCGAATGGTCAAAAAAGGATACCTCAGCAAGGCTACCTAATATACCTCTTGCACCTAACATCGAGAAGTGAAAAGAGGATCAAACGGTACAGCGGTAGTCCAAATCCAAGGGTTATGTTCCCATCATGGTAGAGCCCATGACCGATCAGCCTTTTTGCAAGCTTTTAGGCAAGCCTCCGACAAACCGTCCACGAATAGTAGATGGCAAACACAGTGACTTAAGCGCACCAATGCAAATGCAATGCAAAGAACATATATATGTAAATAAAATTTCACATCATAAATTTCAAGTCAAGTTCTCCAATTCCCTAGCAGAGTCGCTAGAAACTATAGTTGGACTTTTCATGCTCCTTTCGGAAGACGAATAGGCCCTACAGTATTGGACTCCCGCAGTTTTGAAACTGATCTGACAAGTGCAATGTGAAATAGATAAACACCAAAGAGTCCAAATCTAGCAAATCTTTTGAAAAATTGATTTTGAATCAAATTGCCAAAAATGGGCTATTTTGCCAAATACAAAGTCGCCACCTAAATATTTTTGGAAAATTTAGAAAACCCATGACTCATGCCAAAGGTCACGTATTCGTCATCACCAAGATTGTCTTGGCTCGGGAACTTAGGTATGAGAGGGGAAGGTCACGAATTTAGCAACCCCACTCGCCCGATCAAAGATTGGCCTCTACTAATCATGATGTGAATCTTATTTACATTATATGCTCTTGTTCAGGTTTTTAGACTAACTTACTATTTGATGCGCACACAAAGTATAGATTAATTTACAAAAATTGGAACATTTTATTCATGTTTGTTTGCAAAATTACTTCGAATATGTACCACTTGAAAAAGTGATCGCATATGAACATTACTCAAATTATTCCAATTCAAGCAACTAGGCTTCATCCACAGACATTCAAACAGTTATCATCCAAGCACTTAGCCTCATGGTGAACATGCTTTGACACGGAAACACTAACATACAGTGTAATATGCTAAAACAAGTAAAGGCTCACCTAGTACTCCAAGCCAAAAATATGATAGAGTTAGAAAAATGCGTGATCCTAACTTATGAAACATGACTAATGCAACACATGCAATATGCAACTAATAGGCTCGGCTACTTAACATGGCATGTAAATCAATTTGATAGCATGTGGCAAAGCACATATTCAAAGAAGTATTAAACTGACAATGCAAGTTAGAATGATGTGCCGAGCTCAATGCATTTAAGACAAGTGAATGCATTGCATGAGAGATGCTAAACAAAACATGATACCCTAAACTAACCATCATAAACAAGTAAATAAAAGGGAGAGAGACATGGGGTTGGAAGACATACACATTATTACAATTGCTTGCCCTCGCGCAAGAGGGTCCAAATAAACTAACTGGCTAATCTAATTAACTTGCTATTAGAAAATGAATTAACTAGCTAGGCTAGCTAGTTATTACAACAATAAATTAAATTAAATAACTATTCTAGAAATAATTAGAAAACAAAACTAACTAATTATTTACAAGACAAAAATTAACTACCTACAACTACTTAATTACAACACTTTACAAAATTTAAAGAAATGACTAAGTTAAGTAACTAACTAAATAGCCTTGGGAAGGGAGGAGTGCTCATGCATACACGCAAATTTCCATATGAAAAAGCCACTGTTCTGCTGCTAAAAAGCCTCTGTTGCACAGTTACAACACTTACACTGTTTTTCAACTCAAAATCAGCTCTATTCTATTTCAAAAATCCACTGCTCAATTTACAAAAGTGCCCAGCAGGCTAGAAATGGTAGCCTGCAGTCCAGAAATAGTGGCCTACCGGTCACAAAATCCTAGTTCCTCCTACTACAATACAGAGCAAACAGAGTATAACCAAGGTATTCTCAAGGGTTGTTTGTATAACTTACCCCTTCTTATCATCAAACAGCTTAAAGGAGTGGTAAATTTGATTCACAAACCATCAATCGATGCAATTTCATTGCATGATGGCCTATGAATAAAAATGTACAAGTTCAATAAATGCAACAAAAAAAAGACTCTCAAACCTCCTCCCTATCATGGATTGATCAAGGGAGGTGGTTGACATTGACTCTTGAACCGTTTACATCACTAACAATTATGAAATGATTTAAGACTCAAGGGCTCAATTAACGTCCGATTGAACCCTAACCAAGTTATTATCTTGCATCGTTTTTAGTCCTCATTTTATTACTTCATTTTAATTACCAACCATTCCTTAGTCAATTAAGTCCAAAAGTGAGCTTTAAGTCCTCTAATGGAAAGGAGTACCAAACCAAGCGTTGTTTTAGGCATGAGAGAAGTGTCATGCCGTTGGTAATGAACCCCAAAATGGATTAAACCACTAAGCACAAGACCTCAATCCCAAGCTTAAATAAACAAGTGGCTTGAAACCATTTTCAAAGCAAAGAAAAAGCCAAGAAATGAGGGAGGTTGCAGAGGTGATTAAAGGTGATCACAAGTATGGAAAGCTTGAAATAAACACTATTAACTCAAATAGGATGTTAGCTAATGCCTAAACCACCAAGCCTATGAGGACAATTACACTACAAGCATGCAATACAAAGATCAAATGTAATAAACACTTAAAAATAGTTTTAAAATAGTGCTAAATTAGTCCTAAAACATGCTGGAATTAAGACAGAAATAGCCAAAATGATAAGCTACAACATGGAGCTATGTAAGCTAGTAAACAAAGCATAAGGAGGGGAGGCTACCCCCTCCATTTTTGGACTTCAAAACATGTGTTTTAACCACTGAAAAGCCTCAGAAAATCAGCATTTAAAAGTTCAAAAAAAGTGGACCAAGAGGTGGGAAACATAAGGGCAAAGGCCTAGGAAGCTAGGTGAAAGGAATGGTGAGCCACCCCTCCACCCTCATTGGCCTTAAAGCACAAGTTTCAGCCCAAAATTTCAGAGTTTAGACAGTCCAAAAATAGTAGAAAAAGAGTAGGAAAAATGGCAAACAAAGCAAGGAAACAAGCCAAGACTTATACCTCTTGAAGAGGAGAACACTTTCCAAGCAACAAATCAACACTTACACACCCTCAAGAGTTCAAAATGGGCTCAAAAGTACCTCACCCCCAAGACCACAAGGTTTGGTTTAGAGTGTATAGGCAAAAGCTTGCAAAAGCTTAAGAATTTGCAAGAGAGAGAGAGAGAGAGAGAGAGAGAGAGATAATTTTGCTCCAAAATGTTCAATCCTGAAAAATGGAAGGGGAGGTCTCCTATATATACAAAAACATCAAACTCCCTCAGAAATATCAATACATACACGTGTAAGCAAGTGCATACATCTGTGCAAACAGCTGCCATAACTAGCCAAAATATCTACAAAAATACACTTGTGGCCGGCAGGCCACTAATGCTGGCTGGCAGACCACACAAGTGGCTGGTAGCCTACATTGGTGGCTGGCAGCCCGCAATGGTGGCCGACAAGTCCCAAGGTTTTTTAGGCTTGAAAAACTATGGTTTTGGTCCAAAACAAGACAAAAGGTGTATAGGGTTTGAAGGCTCAAAGTTGTGGCATTCTGCTGAGGACTTCGAGCACCTGACAAGCACATACACATTCATCATTGGGTGCACAAGCGGTGGTTTCCAAGTCGTAAGGGCGGTCAAAAATGGGGTGTCTACAGACCATTACCAAATCCTTTATTATAATTCAATTCCAAAGACAACATGCAGAAATTCTATACATTAACAAGGATAAATAAATAAAGATTATCTCATTTGGATACATAATGAAAGCTACTTGAGTCACCATTAAATAAATTGTTCTAAGGCTTACGTCATTACATATAAGAAAGAGAAAGGATTTCACCATTTTTCAAAACGGCATTTTGCCAACAAGTAAAAGGTCCCATGGCCAACACATAAAGAAGATCCTTAATCTTGAACCACTTCTCAACATCACTTGAAAAAAGGACTAACAACTTGGGATGAGCATAAAGCCTAGTAGGGGCCCTAACATGATCCTAAACAATAACAACATACGGATAGGTATGATCATGGATACTTTATATCATACTACAATATAAATAATGTGACGGTTTATAATCAAAGTATACTTTTATATAAACTTTTTCCAAAAATCGTCCAATTTGCTCAACAGCACATAACGCTATCTCTTCCTTCTTTTACATTTTTCATTTCATAAAGAATATATATTAACAACACATTTTCGATAACATGTTCACGAAACACAATTACCTGTCATTCGTTACACTCCCAACCCATCACATACACCCATTACTAATACACGAACCACATCTCTAAACCCTAAGCCAAAGGGTAATGAAACATTTCTATAACCCGTTTGACACACAAATGTACATACAATACCTTTAACACGAAAAGAAAATAACGTACATGCCAAGACTATTACAGAATCATATGAGACAACCCAACCTTATCAACAAAATTGCTACCACATATAATACACACAGATAAACTAGTTCAACACTGAAAACCCCAACCCATGCTCTACTTGCCTCAAGCACGGCAAGCCAATGATACACCTTTCCATAACGAAGCACAAATTTACCAGACACAAGTTGGAAGGTCATTATACCTTTGCTAATTTACCAGGCACTAGATGGAAGGTATTGGTACCTCTGCCAAGTTCTTTAGTTGCTAGGTAGAAGGTATTGATGCCTCTCATTCTAAGCACATCCAATTCTTCAAGTGTTAGCTGGAAGGTTATGGTACGTCCCATTCTTAGTACGGTATACATTACCAATCATTACAACATGTAAAAAGCTTATATAACCCAAGTGTAATACATACACATAATCTGTAACGTCCCACATTTTATTACACGGATAACATTACGAAGCCCATCATTATATTATAATTTTAGAGATAACGAACAGAAATTCCAGTACACTGACAAAGATAATTAAACAAAGATCCTCTCATTCATATATGTAATAAATGCAACATGCAATAATTAAATAAATTGCCCCACATGCTTACATCATTAAATAAAAGAGAAAGGGTTCAACCCTTTACAATAACGGCATTCTGCCAACAGATAAGAGGTCCCATGGACAATAGATATAGAAGATCCTCAATTTTGAACCACTTCTTGACATTCACCTGAAAAAGGAGTAGCAATGTGGGATGAACATAAAGTCCAATAAGGATCCCAACATGATCCTAAACAATAACAACATACAGATAGCTATGATCATGAATGCTTTAAGTCATATCATATACATAAGTGATGGTTTATACTTGAAGATATACTTTCATAGGTACTTTTCTCAAAATCATTCACTTTATCCAGTAACCTAAACCATTCTCTTTTCTTTCTTCTTGCTACCGTTTTACTTTAGACTTGCCCGACAATAACAGGTATTTGCAAACAAATCCACAAATCCAATTACTTTTCTCCTAATTCTGAACTTACACCCAATTCAAATTACAACTTCCAAATAACGATATCTCAAACAAACATGAAGACAATACATATAAATGCACCTTGCATAACCATATATGACAATTGATATCCTCCTTAACAGAATCATCACTATGCATGGTATACATAAATAGAACGAAGATGATAATGAGAAACCCAACAATGCTTTACCTGCCTCAAGCACGGTAAGCCAAGGATATACTTTTCCAATACTCATGCCAATTTACTAGACACCAGCTGGAAGGTAATACTACCTTTGCCAATTTACCAGACACCCACTGGAAGGTAATGGTACATCTGCCAAGTTCTCCAGGTGCTAGCTGGAAGGTACTGGTACCCTACATTCTCAGCACAACTAATTCTCCAAGCGCTAGTTGGAAAGTAATGGTACCCCTTATTCTCAGCGTATGCACATTTCCAACCATCACATAATTCAACAAACATAAATAACCCGAGTGTACTATATACACATAATCTATTCAACATCACAATGTCATCTTCCACCAATGACTAAGGGAAAAACCTCTAAGCATAAATATTTAAACACACTAATACAATAATTTGATGCTCAGTTGACTTTACGTCCAACAACAACGATAATAACAATATTCAAAAGTTTCAAAATCCAACCTCAAGTTCAATTCTAAATTTACAATACTCCATGGTTTCTTTCTCTTTTGAAAATCAACTCTTTATTTTCCAAGTTAACATGCCCAAATCATTTTCTTCCAAAGCTAATTTCCATATTTCAATAAACCACATCCATGGATTTCAAGCCATAACCCAACTCAACTCAATATGATTAATCCAAATAAATTCCATTACCAACGTTGATTCTCCCTTTGTGCTATTAACACAATAACACAACTCAATATTAACAAAACACAAACATTATTCAACTTTACCCATTTTTAATTCATTAGGTCAAATTATTAAATTAGGGCTTTCTCTTCCTTTCAACATAAACATGTTAGACTACTTCCCAATTAATCCAAACTATAGTCAATTTTACAATTTCAACCCAAACATTTCCTTAGATCCGCTTTACATGCTTTTTGAAAACTCCTCATAAACATGCTTTTTATACAATAAAATCTACTACATGTCTACCTATAGATGTGGTATTGAAGAGGAACAAAGGAATCCCTACCTCTTGAAGCGACAACGAGAAAGTCAAAAAATCCACGGCGACGAAAACACGATCCGCTTAGATTAAAATGTAGCACTCGTGACCCTCTACATTTTGGTCTAAAGGACTGTGGGTCAAAGATGGGTAGAAGTAGATGAAAACCAAGTATTAAGAGCTTGGGAGCTCAAAAATGGATGAAGGGGAGAGAGAGAGAGAGAGAGAAAAGTGACCTAAAAGTGACAAAAAATGACTTTTATAGATGCTGTATTCGGACAGACTGCTTGAGCGATGAAACCTATGTTCTTGAGACGAATGCGAACTCTTAAAAGTTCAGACCACACAAGGCAGATCGCTTAAGCGATCAAACTTGCGCTTGAGTGAACATCAACAACTCTCAGAATCACAGACCTGCAAAAGTATTAGAAGACTCAAAAGACCACTCGAGCAACCAATCCATAGCTCGAGCGATGAAGAAAACCCGGAGTGCTACATAATCTATTCAACACAATAGTGTCATCCGTCACCGATGACCAATGACAAAACCTCTAAACATATGTATTTAATACATGTAATACAATAATTCTCATATTCATTCTTAACTTACTAAGAGTTATGATTTCATTTTCTTTCCAAAATCAATTTCCTTATTTTCCAAGTTACAATACTCCAATCTTTATCCAAAAATCCATTGCCTTCATTTCACAATGCCAAATACATGGATATCAAAACCATAACCTAACTTAACTCAACACAACATAATTAGCCCAAAACAATCCCAATATCATGGTTAACTCTCCTTTTTAGCAATTAATACATTTACACAATCCATATTAAACAAAACATAACAATTATTCAATTGTGAACCTTCTTGGTGGATTCCAAGATTGTAACTTCGGTGGATTCCGAAGTCATTGCTGTCGTGGTGATTCGGCATTCATTGTGGAGATCTAGTGAGGGAAGAAAAGTGACTCGTAGGTGTAGACACCCCATTTTTGACCGTCCTCAAGACTTGGACGTCACCGTTGGAACACTCGGTGATCATCCATGTGTGTGTTCGTTTGGAGTTCCCGGAGTTCTCGGCTCGCGTCTTAGTGCCTCGGGACCTCGAACTTCGACCTTTGTGTTTGGTTTTGCACCAAACACTGTGATTTGCCTTTGAGGCGAGGAATGCCTTACGAGGCATCCCCACACACCATTTGGGGCTAGAGGCTCTGGGTGGTGTAGTTGTCACGGCACTATATTGTGCGGTCGGCACTATTATGTGCGGTCGGCCTTTGTTTTGGGCGAAATGACCATTTTGCCTGCCGACCACTGCACTTGCTTGGTGAGATATTTTCTCACATTGTTTGCAACTTGTTTCCCCTCCATACGTGTATGGAGGGATGGAGCTTGCTTAGTGGCCAAGCTTGTAAGCTTTTGGCCTATAAGAGGAAGCTCTCCCTCTTGGCTTGGGGTTAGCAATTTTGAAGGTTAGCCATTGTTAGAGAGTTGAAAGCTCGGTTTTTAGGGTTAAGTTAGATATACACTTTGTATCTCTCTTTTCTCTTTGAACTCTAGGTGTTTAGTCCATACTATTGCACTAAAGCACCTAGTGTTCCACCTTTCTCTTGGAAGAAGCTCCGGAGTTGTTCTTGGAGTTTTTGGTGGTTTTGAGCTCAAGGAGGCAACAACATCAACCTTTGTGAAGGTAGTCAACAAGGGTAAGAAACTTACACTTTATTCCCCATTTTTGCAACTTGTTTTTACCTAGTTTAAAAACAGTTTTTGGCCTAGTGTTAGGCACATCAAATCTCTGTTTTTAAGTCCTCTTTATTGTATATTAAGAGTGCTTTGTGGTTTGAGGAACTTTGACCACCTTTAGGCCTTGAAAAGGCCACTTTTTGTGCCATTTTGGAGAGATCCGAGATTTTGGTCTTGGAATCTCTTCACCACTGAAATCTTGAGGGATTTCAGTGGTGAAGAGCATGCCTTGAAGTCTCAAGGAGGAGAGGGCCACCCCCTCTCCTTGATGTCCTTGAAAAGGACAAGTTTGGCTTCTTGTGAGAGTTCCATGTTTAGTTGTGTATTGAGCATGTTTTGGTTGTTTACCATGCTTATATTGCCATATTATAGCATGTCTTCAAGTGGGTTTTAGTACTCTTTGCGTGATTTGCATAGTTACTTTGTAATGCCTTAATATTGCCTTAACATGACTAGCTTGTTAGCCCTAGTTTTTAGCATGTTTTAGGCTTAGACTTGTGAAGTTTGTAAGCTCATTTTGTCATGCTTTAGCTCTGTCCATGATCATTTCGGTCATTCTTAGCATGCATTTTGTAGCTCCTTTGTATTTGGCTTGTTGGCCTTAAAAGCATGAATGTGTGGTATGCTATTCTAGCTTTGTATTTGATGGTTGGGACCATCCTCCATGCTATTTCAGTCCCCCATACATGCTTATTTGATTGCCTAGCATGCATCTTTACTGCTTTGGTTACATGTGTTGTACATCCTTTGAAAGTGCATGTGTGCATGCCCTTGATTTTGAGCCTTTTAGATGCTATCTAGGCGTGCCCCTAGCCTTGTTTAGGTCTGCATGTGACTGTTTGAGCCCTTGGCCTTGTGAGGCTTGGTGGGTTTGGCCTTAGTTTAAGCCTTCATGGCTTGTTTCAAGTACTTGGGCCATTTATTGTGTATTTGGCTTGCTTTGTTGCATGTTTTGGCAACATGTTTTGCTTGATTTTGAGCTTACAATGCATGCTATTAGTCCATGTTTGGCCTCCTTAAGAATGCATGAGAGTTGCTTATGAATGCCTAAGTGTTGGACCATAATTGTATGCATGTGTGTGTGCATTCTAGCCTTCATTTTCGAGCATGTTGGCCCTTTGTTCTTGGGCCTTTTAGAGCTGTCCAATTCATGTGTAAGTCCATTCCTACTTTGCTTTGCATGCTTGTATGTTTACACAACAATATTCTTGCATTGCATTGCCATATTGCACGCTAGATGACATGCTTAGGGTTGCATTGACATTGTGCATGTTGGACCTTTTGAAGTGAGTTTGATAGAGGTTTGGCACCTTTGTTTGCATTGCATGCATTTGAAATCAAAGTTGCACTCTTGGTTCTTAGGGCCATCACGCATGGAAATGCGCGATTGGTGGCCCGGGAATCGAGGCACATGCCCTCTTAAGTCCATAGCATGATGAGGGATGTGCTTGGTGCATATATGCTTTGAGTTGCATTGCCTTGCCTTTGTTTCCTCTATTCTTTGTCGATTCACGAGTTCTGCGAGGATAAAGACGATCGGCACTCTTTATTCTTGGTCATTTGCCTCTTGGCGGCCGATAATGAAATCAGAGCAGTGGCTTCCTCCTCGGTGTCTCCTGCCTCGGCCGGTGATGTCCCCTGCTTCGAGAGGCACCTGAAGTTTTGGAATTTTGAGAAGGAAGCGAGAAGCAGAGGCCACACTTAGGCGGCGGTGTAGTTCGGCGAGTCCGGGCACCTGTGGCGATCCCTCCTCGAGGCATTTATCGCTAAATAGATTAATTATTTGATTTAATTAATTTGGTTGATTTGTAATATTTAATTAGCTAGAATAGTTAATTATTTATTAAACTGTATTATTATTTGGTCCCTCCGAGCGAGGGCGAATTTGTAATAAGCGTGTGTGAGTGGGTGTATGTCTTCCAATCCCCACTTCTTTCTATCCCTTTTATTTACCTGCTTATGGTAGATTAAGGCACGTCTACTTTAGCATACCTTATGCAAAGCATGTTTGCATTCATTCATTTGTTTACATGCATCGGGCTCGGCACATCATACAAACCGCATCGTACTTTCAATTCCAAATTGAATACGTGTTATTTGTATCATTCCGTATGCCATGTTTAGGACAGCCAGGCTGCCTAGATTACATCTTTGCATGTGTTGCATTAGACATCTCAAGATGCTTAGGTCCATGCATGGATTTCTAATAAGCTTCTGCTTTGGCACCTGAGTACTAGGTGAGCCTTTATGCTTTAGCATATCACATGTGTGTGAATGTTGTTAATAGCATGACTACCATGAGGCTAAGTGCTTATGTGATATAACCGCTTGAATGCTGTGGGTGGAGGTTGGATTGCCCGAGTTGGAACAACTCATTGAAATCAGTATTTTAGCCTACTGCAGTAGCAAAATCTAACACGTTTCGAGACAAAAGCGGATATGCAATGTTTATTTCAAGTTAGGTAATCTAGTCTATACTTTTGTGTTGTGCGCATCACATAGTAAATCTAGGTTAATAACGGAATAAGAACGCATAAAGTTTTCAAAATCGGATATCATGGTTAGTAGAGGCCGGTCTTGGACGGCGAAAAAAGTGCTCATATGACCTTCCCGATCGTACCCAAGCTCGAGCCAAGACCACTTTGGTGATAGCGGACATGTGGCCTTCAAGATCGAGTCGTGGTTTCCTAAATTTCCCAATTAAAAATATTTAGGTGGCGACTCATGTCTGCAGCGATCCATGTTTGGCACTTCTTTTCAAAAATCTGTTTTCTCAAACGATTTGCCGGATTTGGACTCTTTGGTTCAGATTTAGAACCGTGACACAAATCGAGTCCGAACTGTAGAGTGAAGCCCACGGGCACGTCCACAGTTTCTGGCGACTCTGCTGGGGATTTTAGAGAGCTTGACTCGAACTCGTGATATCCTGTTTTGACTACATTTATGTGTCTCTTTGCATTGCATGTGCATTGGTGCGCCTAGGACACCGTGTTGGTCATCTGCTATTCCTGAACGGTTTGCTGGAGGCTTGTCTTGTCAAGGCATGTCCATAAGGTCGACTGCCATGGCTCGCCAAGATGGGAACACAAACCCCGGTTTTACGGGCACCCTTTTTCGACCATTCGACCTAGTGCATATCGAAATCCATAGTGACCATTCCAAGCTAGGACAGGTTGCTCACCCGATATAGGTTGTTTGAAACCGCTGCGTGTGTAGTGAAACCCCAGCTCCTGGCAAAATAGGACAGGGAAACCCTACCCCAATATAGGGATGTATTGGCTCTCATTTACTTGCTATGTGCTCTTAGAGTGTATCTCTACAGGAATGCATATACCAGTTTGCAAGTCTGAATATCCAACCCGAGGGCACTAGTATCAGTGATTGTTGGGAATCAGTTATATCCGTGGATATCAAGACAGCTTTTGAACAAGAACTGGGGAACAAAGGATCGAAAGATAGTACCGTTGTTGCTACACGTGTTTGATCCGTCTGGTTTGAATACCGTCTGTTTTCCGTTTCAGTTCAGAAATTCAGTGAGTTGATCCAGAGCAGTTAGTGTCTTCTCCTTGCTGAGGCAGATGAACATGACGCAGAACTCAAGAGATTGTGGTCATGACCGCTGCTGAGTCAGAAACCATCCCACGAGTGATGTCGCTGCTGATATGCCGCAGACCCGCCAGTGTCACCTGCGACAACCACTTCGACTCCCAGTTCTATCAGCTCATGAGCCCACCACATTCGAGTTAATGGGGATGATAGGTGATCTCCAAAGGTCTATGGCAGACCTTGCTTATGGGATGTCAGCCCCACCACCGGTTGCACCATATGCCGGAAATTTCGAACCCCAAGAGCCCCCGCTGCTGGGGCGGATTGTGATCGAGCTCAATCAGTCGGAGATGACCTCCACCCACAACAGTGATGTACCAGTACCAACCCAAACCTCTCATCAGGCCGAGGCCAGAGAAAAAAATAAGATGAAAGCAGATACCGACCCCATTGAACAACTGCTGTGGCCAGTAGAGGCTTTGAAAGCCGGGGGAATGAATAAGCAGCAGGTATCCGCAGTTATGACAAAAGCTATGGAGAATGCCTTCCCCACCCCGCCCGAGGCGATCACGACAGAGAATCGACAGCCCCGTCATGCCAAAACAAATTCTCCCATTCTCAATCTGCACCGAAAGAATCAAACCCAAGGCCGCACTCCGACCCATTCGCCAAGACATCTAGCAGAGTGTTCAGTTCAAAGTACCGCCCGAGGGCGCAGGGCCTTCCATCCTCTTTACATGCCTTTGTCTAGGCACTTCGATTTTGGCCAAGAAGGGCATCTTACACCTCTCGATCCTAGGCCACTCCCCAAACCCCTTCCAATGACCATGATGCCACTCAAGATCAGGCATGTACCATCAACACCGCCATGCTATCGATAATCGCTCCTCCGCCACGAGGTACAAGACTTGATTGATAATAAGATCATCCTTCCGCCAACCTCGCCAAGTCAATTACTACGAGTTCTTGGACTACGAGGATACTGATATCAAGGCACAGATATCATGAGTATGTGATCGAAGATGAATCGCTGCGGGCAACATTTGGTACATTTTGATGTGGTGTTTGGCACGCAATTTTGAGTACCGCGATGTTAGTTTTGTAAATCCCGACTTGGGTGTCGAGTCAGTCTGCTTTTGTTGTTAAGTTTGTCTCATTATTTTGAGACAGTCCTTTGCTTAAGGGTCCGCTCTAATTGTAATGAGTCAATCCTCTTCAGATAGAATGTTAGGTGACTTGGGTTGTTGCCTCAAGCACCGCTTTTGTTTTGTAATTACTTCTTTTGCTTTCCTTTTGGGTGCGCCTCTGTTGGAGCCAATTTACATCCGGGGAACTCAATGAAATGTAGTGGCTACCGAGTTCCCATGTTTATCGACCGTGTTGGGCTAGTTGTGCCAGAGAATTGAATGGGGTGACAACAAGATTCCCGCTTTTGTGCCCTAAAGATTATTGCTTTGACTTAAGTTTTTCAAAACTTTTTGAACACTGTAGAAAAACGAGGAAGGAATTCCTGCTTTTTGCAAAATTTTGATCACATTGAGAGAAAGAGAGGCATGCTAAGTCATAATGAATGAAATCATGCTTGTCGCTGAGTACCGAGAAGGATCCCGTCCAATCCAGATCGGTTCCACACTATCTTCAGGCGAGAGGTTTGTCGTTTCCTTGAAAACTTTCAAAAACAAAATATTTTGCACAATTAATGCGAAGACTGTGGAATCGCTCTCGAGATCGCTGCACCCAGATCGCTCCGCCTCATAATTTAGTTTCGTCACATTTGCAAACCCGGATCGGTTCAAGACGATCGGTGTCACGAACGCCTGGTGGCCCAATTCAAGTAGCCCTCGAACAAGAGGCACCAACGCCGATCAAGGAGATCAGATCCCACCAAGCAAGGTTCATTCAATGACCATGATGGGTTCTTTCAAGAAATCAATGTACCACTCTCTTGGATACAGATGGCTTCAAAACCCCAATACCATTTGGCATGGACTTGTTACACTTTTATCCTTTGAGAGGCTCGCAGGGCCAAAATCCTGGAAGGGCGACCCAGGCAAAAGTTAGAGCAAAGAAAAGAATGAAAGAAAAGAAAAAAGAAGAAAAAAAGAAAAAGGTAATACAAAAAAATATATAGAAAAAGAAGCTCGCAAGGTCGAAAACCCGCATTGGCGCCTTTGGCAAAAGTTAGAGCCCAAAAGAAAGAAAAAAAAGAATTGAAAAGAAAAGGAAAACATGGCTCGAAGGTCGAAGACCGCAACAGCACCTTGGCAAAAGTTAGAGCCCGAATAAAGGAAGGTTAAAATACCCGAGTGTACAGAATCGAACTACGAAGGCTTGATTCCCATGTTTGGGATACGAGGCAACTTCATCTCAAGTCCAAATTTCAACGCTTTCATAGCGCCTCACCATGTCATGGTTTTGGTCACTTGCCTCCTCCTAATCCGTCTCGGTCACAATGGCAGGTATTGCGTGATCAATTTTCTCTTGAAGCCCACCCGCCAACACCTTTCAAGTGACTGGGTCCATATATTGATTCAAGCCATCTTCGACTTCTCCGCATCCGAGGGTCCAGTCGTCATCAATAAGGAGTGACGCATACAAAGATGCCGCGGCATCATCCAAACAAGGGCAACTTTCCGCTGCCACCCATTGCCATCCATGTCCAAAAGTTGCCCTAAGTTACCATTCAAACTAGGGGCAACTTTCCGCTGCCATATTCCCCTTCATGCAAGGGGCAATTGTCCATTGCCTCCGGTCCGAGGTTGCATGTCTCGAGGGTAAGTTTCATGCTTGTTGAGCATCGTTTATTTGCAAAAATAGTTTTTGAAAAATTTTCGCTGAGGTTGACTTATTTTCTCAAAAACTTTTCCATCTTTAAAATTGGACCATGTTTGGACCCCAAAAGGAGAATTTTCAAGCTCACAAACTGATTCGCATGATTTTCAAATCAAAAATTGAATAAGTGTGTTAATCCGACTCTCATTTTGATCAAAACTGCTTTTAAGGAGAAAATAAAAATGGACAAAATAACGAACTAGGGGCACGATTGAGTCAGGTCCTCTGTCTTCCCCCCGTTAACCGGATTGCCCGAGAGGCACTCTATTCGCCAGAAGGAATAGTCGCGAGCTAACGGCGTTGGATATGAAGCCGCAATTTCCTATTCATCTGTCATTTACCCTAGGGAGGGATGCAAAATGAGAGATTAAAGAATAGAGAGGAGTAAGTTGAGAGAAAAATGAGAGAAGGGTTTTTGGGAGAAAAACCGAGCCCGAGGGTCGAAAGTGATGTGAGAGTCACACAAATCAAGGTGGGAAACCTACCCGAGGAATTGGCTCCTCAAGCCCGAGGTCTTTTATTAAAAAAAAACATGTCCGTGTCGTGGTCTTTTGACTTGTCGATCTTAATGTTGGCTTTGAGTCTTTTCCGAGTGTGTCTCGTTGTGCTAGGTCGGTGCCTTTTGTTTCTTCGCTTGAGTCTGTCTGGCCCCTGTGGTAGGCTCGATACCCCGTTGAAAACCCATCCTCTTCCAAAAGCAATTGCTCAGATCGTATCGAATCTTGTGCCATTCTCTACATCCGTAAGCGGCAAGAGAAGAAAGAGGAAATTCGAGGCATCCGAGGGTGTTTCAACCGCAACCGTGTCAATTTTGTGATCTGTCTCATCGATTGGGGGTATCTGCTCAAAGTTTGTCAGGTGCGAATGAACCGGATCTCGAAGTTATGGGCTAAATGCAGTCAATCCGCGAAGATTAATCCTCAGCAGAGCATGGGCCGTGGTATTCGGCTTGAGCTGCGGGCTTATTTGAGTTATTTGTCGTTAGTTGATTGGTTATCCTCATATCGCATGCAAATGCTTGGTTGTTTTGTTAAACAAGAGATCAATGCCATTTACATTTGAGGTGTAGTATGATGCAATGCGATGCAAAGTATGAAATGTGCAGTATACGCAAACATACGATATAACACTCTTTAGACAAAAAGTTTGTTTATATATAATCTTTTCCAAAGACATGGTTTTGAAAACAAAACTCGTCATAAAGACATAGTACTCTATCTACAAAAAAGGAAAAAGTATGAAAATGAAAGAAAACAGCAGGTCTGGATCATCATCGCTGGCCTCACGGGGATCCGTCCTCTTCCCCGGGCGAAGCCTGTGGAGCATCATCGAGAGCATCATTGTCGAGCTCGAGCCCGAGCCGCCCCTGCCTCCTCCTTCCGATGCCCCCGCCTCCTCTGCTCTCCTCGACTCATCGTTCGGGATCGCAGCTCATGAGCTACTCCCCACGTGAATATGCCCTCCTTCTGCACGGGAACGCCATCCCGAGTAGAGAGAGGGAGGCCTGGCCGCAACATCGCCACCCAATCGGAGGGATCGAAAGGAGGCCGAAAAGTACAAAGAGTAAACACATCGAAGCTGTGAACAGCTTTATCAAGATAGAATGCGCAGGCGAGTACAATGTGTGAATGCGGTGAGCGCTTTATCAAGATAGAATGCGTGTATGAGTACAGGTGTGAATGCGGTGAGCGCTTTATCAAGACGAATGCGCAGTATGAGTACAAAGGTATGAAAGCCGTGAGCGCTTTATCAAATGTTTGTGCAAGATAGCAGACAGCGAATGTAATATGATTTGAGACTGTGGTCGAGAACATACCGCAAGCCGTGGGCGACCAAAGCATCGAGAGTCCGCCGCAAAGATCCCGGCAGGAGGCATTCAACTCCTGCATCGACGGGTATACTCAAGGAAGCTCGCAAAAGTATTAAATACATCAAGATTCGTGGGATATCTGAATGAGTCAAATGAAATAACAATGCAAGATGCGTAATACAAGTATACGCATCGAGGCAAGTCAGAATGCCACCAACTCGTGGACTGGAGGAGGAGCGAAGGGACCGTAGGTCTCCCCACTCGCCTCAGACGTCAATATAGTAGGCAGAGCAGCCAACCGCACCTCGCCTCTCAAGGCCGCCGCTTTGACTCGAGCTCGAGCCTGGCCAGGACGGTCCCACTCGCCCCACCTCTACTCGAGGCTGGCGCCGCAGTCTCTCGATCACCGACGGCCACCACTCGAGGTCGCATGATAAAAGTCCGGACGTGACCGAATAGTCGCCCTCGCTCAAAACCGTCACGCCACCAAGGGTGTAGTCCACCATCCGTCAACAAAGGAACCTCTCAGATCCTCATATGCTCGTGAGGGTGAACCGACTATCTGCTCGCAACCCGAGGGTCCGCGAGAAAACGCCTCCCCAGATACCAAGCCCGGCAGATCGCCCTCCAAAAGAATCCCAGAACGAGAGGTCTCTAAGATCACAGACGATCCTCGTCATCGCAGCAAAGGAGCCCATGGCCGCCAGGTGATCTCAAATCGAAGTACAGTTTGTTATCTATTGGTATTGCAAATATACAGTGGAAAAACGAAACTTGGATAAACTACAAGTAAAACATACCTCCGCAGGGGTAATGGTGTCAAAGTAATGCCGGAAGAAGCTAAAGGTATCCCGAGGTCGCTGGTGCACCTCCCATCAAAGCGGCGAGAGAAGGACGACCAGAGGGTCTCCGTCACTGCACTGCTCCACTGAAAGTAGGCATACACCCACAGCTGCAAAACAAACGTCGGTGTGGTCATCAGATAAAGCAGAATACAGAATAAAGTAGAAATAGCAGAGCCGCGTGTTGTGCAGTGTATTGAGCAGAGTGTACAGTATGAACCATGTACAACAAGGTATATGTATGTGCAGTGTACAGATACAACAAGATGAGCAAGCAGTACAAAGGTATCACAAAAAGTATGTAGAGCGTAAATGTAAAGCGAGAAGGAGACATACCTCCCAAGCCCGCCAAGAGTCTCCCCGAGCAACGATCACCAAGTGGAAACCGAACTCATATAGCCATAGAGGGTGGCGAGTCGCACCACCCCAATCAAAACGAAATGTCTCTCGACATCCACCAAGGCCGAGGAGGCAGAGAGGCATCAGGTTCGCCTTGGCCGGGCGAAGATCGCTGCCCCAAAGAAAACATCGAAAGCCGTGCATACCGATCCACTCTGGGTCATCCTGAGTCAGATCACCAAGGGCATCGGGCCCTAAACCGCCTCAAACCAAGAATAGCAAACAAAGCCGGGCGAAGCGAGAGCGGAGCGCGCCGAGTAAATAGACTCGAGCGCGATCCACTCGCCCATGTTCAGATCAAAGGATCGGATCACCCCCACCCCGAGGCCAAGAAGCATCGAGAAGTCGTAAGGGGTCATCGTCATGTCCCTGTCCGCCGACAAGTGGAACGAATCGTGGTGTCCCACCACCTCTCGCCAGGCGGCAAGAAGAGGTCTCGCAGCGTAAAGCCCGGTGAGTCCTCGCAGAAACGCCAAGCCCTCGCTCACGATGTAGCGAACCTCCTGAAGCTCAGATACCAAGCGCTGAAGGACGACGCTCCCATACCCATGATGGTATGGGAATCCTGCTTTTCAAAAGTACAGCTATGGGCAATGATGAGTTTTTTTTTTTTTTTTTTTCTAAAGGCATGAAAAACTTTAGATTAAATATAGCATACGACAAGTTTTGATTTCTAACAAGATATCGGTGCCGGTGCTTACAAAGAACTACAAGCACGTGATGCGCAGTGTGTTTTGATGCTCTGTGTGAACTTAGTGCATGTGTGCACATTTTTCAGATTCAAGCAGATATCAGGTTTCAGTGTACCAGTGGGTAGGTTGCGGTCTGTGATATGTCAGTGCTCCTGTGAGGATCAGTGTAAACAACATGTGATATGTCTGCGTGTTTGTGCAGTTTTATGCAACTCTAGCATGTGTGCGAAGTTTTCAGATTCAAATGAGCACCGGTGTTGGTGAATTTACTGCAGTGATGTGTGCCGGTGTTTGGGTGATTCAGACTAGTGCAAGTGTGTGTGCATGTGCGTCGGTCCTAAGCAGATGTCAGTTATGAAGTTGTCTACAATCAACTACAGTACAGTACGTCAGAACTAAGCAGTTAATGGGTTCAGTTAGCTATGGCAGTTGACAAAAAATCCTACATTGCAGAAAATAAAAGGCAAGAGTGTTACCTCGGCGACGCCAAAAGACAAGTGAGTGGCCGGCTCACGCAGCAGAATCTCCGGGTCCAAAGCCCTCTCGAAGCCGCGGAAGTGGCGGAGTCCGTCAGGTGGTAGCACGTGGATGGCCGGGCGATAGGTCGCCGGATCGAATGGTCGCTCGCCCAGCGGGAGAAGCTCGACCCCGGGATCCATCTCAAGATCCGGGGGAGTCCCGACATGTGGAATATCATCGGCCATAGCAATGGAGATGAGAAGAATAGCCGGAAGAAGAAAAATGGGTCGGAAGGCGAAAAGTCAACTGGGAAGTCAACCCCAAGAGGGTCGGAAATGGCCGAGAAGGCCGGAAGAGGAGAACACACGGAAGTATAGAGAAAACTGAGGGGAACAAGTCCCGAAAAGGCGAAGATACCGAAAGAGACACCGAAATGAGATTTCAATCGGTTCAAAATGTCCGAAACGCGAAGAATATCGCGAATCCGACGAGAAAACGGGTGTAAAACACGAAGAAATCGGCGAAAAATCGAAGGAAAAACACTCTAGAGAGAGAGAGGAGGAGTTTTCGGCAGAGGAAAAGTAAGAAAATAGGGCTTAGGTGCCCTATTTTATAAAGCCCAAGGTGAAATGGCAGAATCGCCCCGATCAAGAATCTTAATGGCCGGCACTATTTTAGGCCGGCACATTATTGTGCCGATGAAGTGTTTCTGGTGGCGGCACCGGTGGCCATCCCACCCACGGTGATGTTCCTTGGGCCTTGTTTGGGCTAAATGATCAACTCGGGTCTTCAAGTCTCAAGAAAATACAAGAAAATGCATCCCCGATGCTCAACCGCCTCCGCTTTTGACTTCGACCGTCCCCATGCGCGTGGCGCTCAAATTCAGCGAAGATTGTATCCTTTTGTATCCTTTGACATTTACAGAGATCCAAAGTTACCCTGCAGCGCTATGACATTCATCGTGATTCCCCGGCAGATCAGATTGCGCCATCTCGCACATCTCTTGCGATTTGCAATCGCCTTTGCATTGTCATGTGGCATGCATGTCATAACGCCTCGCTTTTGCATTTCCATCTCCATCCAATGAGGTACGCGTGCCTCATGTGCATTTCGTTTTCCATGAGGGTCCGGCGGGACCGAAAACACGCACGGTCCGGCGGGACCAAAAACACGCACGGTCCAGGAGACCTTAAATCCTCGGGGGGGTGCAAGACCTTCGGCGCATTAAGGAGCACCTCGTTATATCTATTTCGATTTCATTGCATCTCGAGGCACGACGCCTGCTTTTGCACTTCATTTTCCATCAAATGAGGTACGGTGCCCCATTTCGCATTTCATTGCATCTCGAGGCACGACGCCTCGCTTTTGCACTTCATTTTCCATCCAATAAGGTATGTGCCTCTTGTTTCATTTCATTTCTCCTTCACTGCATTGCTTTTGCATCACGTGTGTCACATTATGCAATTGCCCCGCACGGTCCGGGCGAGACCTTAAACACGCCTCGTCCGCGGGACTAAGAATGCGCTACGGCCGACGAGACCTTAAACTCGCTTGACTACATTGTCCGTGCTTTATTACAAGCACTATCATGCATTTGCACTTTGCACCGCTGTTCTTGGGGTCCGCAAGACCTTAAACACGCCTCGTCTAGGAGACCTTAAATCCTGGAGGTGCAAGACCTTCGTGTGTTAAGTCGCCTCATTGCATTTGGCACGATTTCATCGCTACCGCTTAACGCACCCTCATTTGCATTTCATTTTCCATCCTTTGAGGCACGGTACCTCATTGCACTTCATTTTCCATCTTTTGAGACACGACGCCTCAATTGCCCCATTTTGCATCGCATGCCCTTGAATATTGTGTAACAGCTTGCCCCTGGCCGGTGAGACCTTAAACACGCACGGTCTAGGAGACCTTAAGTCCTCGGAGGTGTAAGACCTCCGTGCATTACAAGAGCACCTCATTGCATTTGGCATGCATTCCATAGCGTGTTGTGCACCTCATTACATTTGGCATGCATTCCATCGCATTGTTTAGCGCACCTCATCGGTTCCCCTAGGTCCCATGAGACCTTAAACCCGCCATTTGCATTATCATGCATTCAAAGTTGCGCATGCCAAGATTTCAAAAAAAATGCATTGTCATGCATATCGTCAGATCCCGGCCTAGGAGACCTTAAATCCTCAAGGTGCAATTCTTCGCTTTTGTCGTGTCCGAACGACTTTCGTGGTCCGCTAAAGCCACCGCCTATGCTCGCGTGAGTTCCTAGAAGATCAATCGACGGTGAAAACTAGAGTTCGAACGGCTTATGCCTAGAACGCAAAGGTTCGAATTTCCGAGACTAAAGTCTGGTTTAAATACCCGAGGGATGTACCTCGGCTTGAAATCAGATGGTAGCCCCATAGATTGAGGCGCGGTTCACGCCTCAATTTCGATACTGAACCAACCTAGTGTATCGCCCGGTTGGTAAGATAGGGAAAATCGCAATCATAGTCATTGCATCAACATGCATTGTCATGCATCATTGTAAATATTGCATATGTCATGCATTGCATTACAAGAAAACAACAAAAAACACAAAAAAACATGCATATGTCATGCATCATTGTAGTATAGTGCATATGTCATGCATTTTCTGTAAATACCCATTGCATTGTAGCTGCATGCATCCATTGCATCACCTTCCATCTATGGCTTGCGCCTTTCCAAGTCGAGCTTGGTCTGGTATGTGCCCATGTTGTTCGTGGTCGGGCACGCTTGTCGAGCTTTTGTGTCCGAGCCTAGAGGGTAGCGCACCGCTGTCGTGTTAGACATGGGTTGTATGTGTACATGCCTTTCCTAGGCAAGATCGGTTTGGCCCGCTGCCATATCCATTGTATCTATTCCATCGCATGCATTCCATCGCATCATCTTCCATCCTTGGCTTGCGCCTTTCCTTGTTGAGCTTGGTCCGGTATGTGCCTATACTTTTCACGGAAGCATAGTTCAGATGTATCGCGCCTACTCCACGCTGGTATGTTGGATTGAGGTTGCGGCACCTTTTCTGTGTTAAACATGGCTTGTATGCGTACATACTTTTCCTAGGCGAGATTTGGTTTGGCCCGCGTGCCATATCCATTGTATCATTTATCCATTTCCATTACATTGTAGTGTAATTGTTGCATCCGGCATTAGGATCATTGTTCTTTCATCGGTCGTCACCCCACTTATGTCAATCCACCCAATACTTGTTCTTGTGTCCGTATGGTACTCATAGATCAGACATCGATCTATGGGAGACGGACTTGTTACCTCCATCAATCTATTTGACATTTGTGAGGTTTTGAACCGCTCATGATTGAATCATGATTCAATTGCCTTGCATGTAGTTCGCATTTAGTTTTAATTGCACTACATTTTCATTTGCATTATCTATACATAGTTTTGTATATATTGCATACCATTCAGCATTCACATTGCATATGACATGCATGTTGCTAATCATATTGTACCGTAAGTTTGTTTTCTTTCCAGCACGATATTGTATGTACGGCTCATTTATCACCGGTGAAACCGACGAGTCGCGACAGTATTGTATCTCTCCGAGTGAGACGCTTTTGAGAATTGCATAATTCTCTTACATCCTTTCTACATTGTAGTGTAGATCGTTGCATGTTAGCTTATAAGCTGCCGTGTGTGCCTCATTACGCCTTTTTTGCATGATCATAAGTTATGCTTGGCTTGCATTTTCAGTTGCATTTTGCCCCCGCCACGGGCAAGATATCTTATCATTGGCATGCGTGCCTCTTGCATGAACTACGCCGGTTTGATTCCTTAAGGGATACGAGGCGCCTTTATGAGTTCAACCATTTGCGCTTTGCATGTTTGTCCAAGTCTTCGCCTTGTCAAAATGGGTCGCCTCTCGGCTTTGACATTCACTCCGTCATTGTTATGACTTTCGAAGTTCACAAAGAGGGCAAATCAGAGACACCCCATTTTGACCGTCCTCAAGACTTGACGCCACCGCTGGAACACTGGTGATCATCCATGTGTGTGTGTTCGTTTGGAGTTCCCGAGTTCTCGGCCGCGTGGCCTCGTGACCTCCGAACTCGACTGCTTGTGTTTGGTTTTGCACCAAACACTGTGATTTGCCTTTGAGGGGCAGGAATGCCTTCGAGGCATCCCCACACACCACCGGGGGCTAGAGGCTACCGGCTGGTCAGAGTTGTCACCGCACTATATTGTGCCGGCCGGCACTGCTTTTGGGCTTAAATGACCATTTTGCCCTCGCCGACCATGTGCACTTGCTTGGTGAGATATTTTCTCACAAATGCTTGTATCTTGTTTCCTCCATACACGTGTATGGAGGGATGGGTTGCTTAGTGGCCAAGCTTGTAAGCTTTTGGCCTATAAGAGGAAGCTCTCCTCTTGGCTTGGGGGTTAGCAATTTTGAAGGTTAGCCATTGTTAGAGAGTTGAAAGCTCGTTTTTAGGGTTAAGTTAGATATACACTTTGTATCTCTCTTTCTCTTTGAACTCTAGGTGTTTAGTCCATACTATTGCACTAAAGCACCTAGTGTTCCACCTTCTCTTGAACCTAAGCTCCAAAGCAGTTGTTCTTGGAGTTTTTGGTTTTTGAGCTCAAGGAGGCAACAACATCAACCTTTGTGAAGGTAGTCAACAAGGGTAAGAAACTTACACTTTATTCCCCATTTTTGCAACTTGTTTTTACCTAGTTTAAAAACAGTTTTTGGCCTAGTGTTAGGCACATCAAATCTCTGTTTTTAATTCCTCTTTATTGTATATTAAGAGTGCTTTGTGGTTTGAGGAACTTTGACCACCTTTAGGCCTTGAAAAGGCCACTTTTTGTGCCATTTTGGAGAGATCCGAGATTTTGGTCTTGGGATCTCTTCACCACTGGAATCTTGAGGGATTTCAGTGGTGAAGAGCATGCCTTGAAGTCTCAAGGAGGAGAGGGCCACCCCCTCTCCTTGATGTCCTTGAAAAGGACAAGTTTGGCTTCTTGTGAGAGTTCCATGTTTAGTTGTGTATTGAGCATGTTTTGGTTGTTTACCATGCTTATATTGCCATATTATAGCATGTCTTCAAGTGGGTTTTAGTACTCTTTGCGTGATTTGCATAGTTACTTTGTAATGCCTTAATATTGCCTTAACATGACTAGCTTGTTAGCCCTAGTTTTTAGCATGTTTTAGGCTTAGACTTGTGAAGTTTGTAAGCTCATTTTGTCATGCTTTAGCTCTGTCCATGATCATTTCGGTCATTCTTAGCATGCATTTTGTAGCTCCTTTGTATTTGGCTTGTTGGCCTTAAAAGCATGAATGTGTGGTATGCTATTCTAGCTTTGTATTTGATGGTTGGGACCATCCTCCATGCTATTTCAGTCCCCCATACATGCTTATTTGATTGCCTAGCATGCATCTTTAATGCTTTGGTTACATGTGTTGTACATCCCTTTGAAAGTGCATGTGTGCATGCCCTTGATTTTGAGCCTTTTAGATGCTATCTAGGCGTGCCCCTAGCCTTGTTTAGGTCTGCATGTGACCTGTTTTGAGCCCCCTTGGCCTTGTGAGGCTTGGTGGGTTTGGCCTTGGTTTAAGCCTTCATGGCTTGTTTCAAGTACTTGGGCCATTTATTGTGTATTTGGCTTGCTTTGTTGCATGTTTTGGCAACATGTTTTGCTTGATTTTCAGAGCTTACAATGCATGCTATTAGTCCATGTTTGGCCTCCTTAAGAATGCATGAGAGTTGCTTATGAATGCCTAAGTGTTGGACCATAATTGTATGCATGTGTGTGTGCATTCTAGCCTTCATTTTCGAGCATGTTGGCCACTGTTCTTGGGCCTTTTAGAGCTGTCCAATTCATGTGTAAGTCCATTCCTACTTTGCTTTGCATGCTTGTATGTTTACACAACAATATTCTTGCATTGCATTGCCATATTGCACGCTAGATGACATGCTTAGGGTTGCATTGACATTGTGCATGTTGGACCTTTTGAAGTGAGTTTGATAGAGGTTTGGCACCTTTGTTTGCATTGCATGCATTTGAAATCAAAGTTGCACTCTTGGTTCTTAGGGCCATCACGCATGGAAATGCGCGATTGGTGGCCCGGGAATCGAGGCACATGCCCTCTTAAGTCCATAGCATGATGAGGGATGTGCTTGGTGCATATACGCTTTGAGTTGCATTGCCTTGCCTTTGGTTTCCTCTCTGCTTTGTCGATTCAGCGTGTTCTGCAGGGATAAAGGGCCGATCGGCACTCTTTATTGCCGGCCGGCTGCCTCTTGGCAGCCGATAATGAAATTCAGAGCCGGTGGCTTCCTCCCTCAGCCGGTGTCTCCCTGCCTCAGCCGGTGATGTCCCCCAGTGCTCTGAGAGGCACCCCTGAAGTTTTGGGAATTTTCAGAGAAGGAGAGCAGAGGAAACAGAGGCCACACTTGGGCGGCAGTGTAGTTCCGAGCGAGTCCCGGGCACACGCGGCAGTCAGTCCTCCTTCCGAGGCATTTATCGCTTAAATAGATTAATTATTTGATTTAATTAATTTGGTTGATTTGTAATATTTAATTAGCTAGAATAGTTAATTATTTATTAAACTGTATTATTACTTCATCCCTCGGAGCCAGGGCGAATTTGTAATAAGCGTGTGTGAGTGGGTGTATGTCTTCCAATCCCCACTTCTTTCTATCCCTTTTATTTACCTGCTTATGGTAGATTAAGGCACGTCTACTTTAGCATACCTTATGCAAAGCATGTTTGCATTCATTCATTTGTTTACATGCATCGGGCTCGGCACATCATACAAACCGCATCGTACTTTCAATTCCAAATTGAATACGTGTTAGTTGTATCATTCTGTATGCCATGTTTAGGACAGCCGAGCCTGCCTAGAGTACATCTTTGCATGTGTTGCATTAGACATCTCAGTATGCTTAGGTCCATGCATGGATTTCTAATAAGCTTCTGTTTTGGCACGGAGTACTAGGTGAGCCTTTATGCTTTAGCATATCACATGTGTGTGAATGTTGACGGAATAGCATGACTACCATGAGGCTAAGTGCTTATGTGATATAACTGCTTGAATGCCTGTGGGTGGAGGTTGGATTGCCTGAGTTGGAACAACTCATTGAAATCCGTATTTTAGCCTACTTGCGAGTAGCAAAATCTAACACGTTTTTCGAGACAAAACGGATATGCAATGTTTATTCCAAGTTAGGTAATCTAGTCTATACTTTTGTGTTGTGCGCATCACATAGTAAATCTAGGTTAATAACCGGAATAAGAACGCATAAAGTTTTCAAAATCGGATATCATGGTTAGTAGAGGCCGGTCTTCGGACCGGGCGAAAGGGGGTGCTCATAGCTGACCTTCCCCGATCGTACCCAAGCTCCCGAGCCAAGACCACTTTGGTGATGACGGACATGTGGCCTTCGGCACTGAGTCAGGGTTTCCTAAATTTCCCAATTAAAAGATATTTAGGTGGCGACTCTGTAATCTGGTAAAGCAGTCCATGTTTGGCACTTCTTTTCAAAAATCTGTTTTCTCAAACGATTTGCCGGATTTGGACTCTTTGGTTCAGATTTAGAACCGTGACACAAATCGAGTTCGAACTGTAGAGTGAAGCCCACGGGCACGTCCACAGTAGGTTAAACAAACGTGTGAGCCCAGAGTGGCCTTTGTAAGATATCTATTGTATTCTTTTCTTTCATAGTGGATTGTTCGCTTGGCCCTCGCCTATGGTTTTTTATCACAAGTTGATGGATTCCAATTGTGATTTTTCAACGTAAAAAGTCTTTTATGTTGTGGATGATTATCTCTTTCTCTATTTTATCTACATTGATCGTGGTAGTATAATTTTTAATTTAGATTATCTAAATCTACAATCACTTATCACGGGACAAATCTTGATTTTCAAAAGGTTTTTTTGATAAAACTAGAATTTTCACTTGTATTTTTAACTGCAAAATTACTAATTGAATTTGTATAATTCAACTAATTAACTAAGTCATTTTCAATGAATTAAGTTGTTAATACATTAAATATTTCTCGTGACATAATTGACCGAATGTAAGCTTTAATTAACTTTAAATTTGAAAATTTTATTTTATCATAAACAACTGTAATTGGTATAATTAATCACATTCTATACGTAAGCCATGCATTTAAGAAACAAACCATCCATTAATTTAATAATTCACTATATCAATTGACTTTTTAATTTTTGCCAAAAAAAGATAATCATCCATTTATTTTAAATAATTTACCAATCAACAATTTATTAGTTTTGAATTTTCACAAAATTTTCTTAGGGCTTTCAAATTTAGTTAGATTTTTTTTGTGGAGTAGAATAATAGTTAAAAAAAAATTGGGCTTTGTTTTGTGCTCAATTTTTAGAGGCCCAAAGCGGCGGTTTTTGGGCCAAAGTCAGCCCTACCTCCATTGTTTAAAGTTAAGATTTCATGAAGATTTACTAAAACATGGTTTAGAAGATTTACTAAAACATGATTTATATATTTCTATAAATTTATGCTAATATTTAATTGTTTTTACCAATTTCAAACATTTTTTCATTGTTTGGAAATGATTTGAAGGTTGCGATATAACTGACACTAGTTTTTGAATGAGAATCCATGGTTTAGAAGTAGTAAATCGAACAATTCTCTTTCGCTTGAATTTCAACTTCCAAACCAAAATATTAAAAAAGAAAAAAATTAGACTTCTACTGTCGAAATAATTTTTTTTTGAATGACTATTGCCAAAAAATTTTTATTTGTTTGAACTTGTACTTTCAAATTAGAGTACTGTAGTTGTTTCAAAACTAAACTTCCAAAAAAAACATTTGTTTAAACCTATACTTCTGACGTAAACTTACTTTTTTGGGAGGACTACTGTCAAACTATAGTTATTTTTTCTTTGCTAACTTTGTCATAAACGAGACATTCGTCTTAAAATATGAGTTTTTATCATGCAAATCTTCAATACCAATGAACAATGAGGATGAGAGTTGGATTTGAATGAGGCGGAAAAATCTAAACTAATGAGGGTTTGAGAAGCAAGAATTATTCAATATAACAATTTTTAGTAAGTCCACAATATATTAACTAAGGTAAGGTAACAATGGATTAGAAAATATGATAATAGAGTGAGTGAAAAAAAAAAAAAAAAAAAAAAAAACATAGAGTATAGAAGTAAGGTTTAATGTTTTTTTCTTTTGCTTTTTCCATTTCTTTTATTATTTATTTATTTGTAATGGATGTTTAGTAGCTTTTTACTTTTTCAAAAAATATGTAGTGAGAAAACTTCAATTTCAAGTGAAGCATGTGTATTGATATCTATATTAGTAATTTCATTAAAGTCATAATTGTAAAAAAAGAAACGTTTCTCATGAAGTGTGTACACATAATAGAAATGGTATGTAAAAACAGAAACTCCCTAAGTTTTGAGGCCCTTGAATGAAACTTTGATTTAAAGCCTTTACACAAGTTGTATTTGCTATAATGATCGAGCGAGATGGCTCATGAGGTGAATCACAAAACTTAATAAATGATCTTTAACGTATACAGCATTTTGCATTTTGATTATTTTATAAAAAAATATAAAAAAATTTGTTATTTTAATATTTAAATTATAAAATGTCAATTTAAATGGTTCCATCACTTGCATTGTTCAAATTGATTAATGAGAGAGCTAGGTACTTTTAGAACTTTTTAACAATTGGATATGGATATTAAAATGCAACAAAATGAATACTTTGCAATAAACGCAACAAAGCACACACTTTCAAGACCATTTTGCCTAATTTTTCTTTCATTTATGTGAATTATGTGCTTATGTTTTGCTTGATTTATATATTTAAAATAGAGCTACCTCAATTGTTATAACAAGAAACAAACTCATTGTAACAATCATTTCCCATTTATTGATATTTTCTATACATAGATAGCACAAACTAGAGGTTACATTTGAAGGCTGAGGTGTGATTAGAACAAGCCTCTTCACTTCAAAATTTATTAACTCCGACAAGAGAGCCTTTAACCGAAGGACAAGATACTTACTTATTTAGGGTCTCTAGGATTAGGAAGAGAGCCAGGATTAGGGGGGGAGCCAGGACTTGGAGGGGAAGTTTTATTGTTTGGGCCATCAGGAACACGCCTTTTAATCTCAAAATACCATGATGCAAGATTGCCTTTTGAATCATGAGGAGGAGGAGAAGGGTGTGTTTGGTTGTTTGGTCCTGTTGGAACAAGTCTCTTAATCTCAGGAGTTGCAGGAGAAGTTGTATCATGAGGAGGTAGAGAAGGGTGTGTTTGGTTGTTTGGTCCTGTTGGAACAAGTCTCTTAATCTCTGGAGCTGTTGGAGAAGTTTTATCATGAGGAGGAGGAGAAGGGTGTGTTTGGTTGTTTGGTCCTGTTGGAACAAGTCTCTTAATCTCAGGAGTTGCAGGAGAAGTTTTATCATGAGGAGGTGGAGAAGGGTGTGTTTGGTTGTTTGGTCCTGTTGGAACAAGTCTCTTAATCTCAGGAGTTGCAGGAGAAGTTTTATCATGAGGAGGAGGAGAAGGGTGTGTTTGGTTGTTTGGTCCTATTGGAACAAGTCTTTTAATCTCAAGAGTTGTAGGAGAAGTTTTATCACAAGGAGGAGGAGAAGGGTGTGTTTGGTTGTTTGGTCCTGTTGGAACAAGTCTCTTAATCTCATACTCTTGTGAACCATGGTGACCTGCAACAAAGAACAACAAAATAAGAGTGATGACATGCCTCATGGCAAATTCCATTGTCTCTTCTCACTCACACTAACCTCTCTTTAGAGACACTTCTTATGCAATTCTCTTCAATCTCTTCTTATATATATAGATAGACAAACAGATAACTTCTTGGGGCTTTAAATGAGATCCTTGCAAGTGGGTAATGGGATGTTTTTGTTGAGATTAGTCAAAATACGCATAATCTGAACTTGACACTCGGTTTAATTTTTTTTTTTTTTTATAAAAAAATATGTGATCTTTATGAAATTAATAGAATTTCATAAATAGTTATCATGTGTCTACTTCAAAAAAATTATAAAAAAAATTGTACAATTTATACTATCTATTAAGGAAAGGGGCTTCTAATGGGAAAAGTTTTGTGAAACTCAAAATCCTCATACTATTTTTCTAGAATTTTTAATTTTTAAATAATTAAAAAATCTTTTATTGGCTAGCTTTTATTGAATTATTAAGAAAAAATCTTATTATGCATTGATTTACAATTTTAAATGGAAAATTATTTAATCCATTTACAAATTTAAATTTAGAAATTTGAATAGAAAAGTTAACTAGTCAGTTTTAAAATTTAACAAAAAAAATCTTATTATGCCTTGATTTACACATTTTAAAAAGGAAATTTAATTAATCCATTCATAAATTGAAATTTAGAAATTTGAACAGGAAAGTTAACTAATCAGTTTTAGAATTTGACAAAAAAAATCTTATTATGGCTTGATTTACACATTTTAGAAAGAAAATTTAATTAATCCATTCATAAATTTAAATTTAAAAATTTGAAAAGGAAAGTTAATTAATCAGTTTTCAAATTTTAAAAAACAAATCTTCTAGCTTTTATAGAATACTTAATTATTATTTTTTTATGGTTTGATTTACACATTTTAAAAGGGAAGTTGATTAATTCATTTCTAAAATTTAAATTTAGAAATTTAAAAAGAAAAGTTAACTAGTTAGTTTTAAATTTTTTTTAAAAAAAAAATCTTATAACTTTTATTGAATCATTTAATTTTTTTTATTATGCATTGATTTGCACATATCAAAAAGAAAGTTAATTAATCTATTTAAAAATTTAGATTTAGAAATTTGAAAAAGATCAGTCTCAAAATTTAGATTTTTGTACTGCTAAAATAAAAGAATCAATTCACATTTTCCATAGTTTATTTCCCTTGATGTTTAATTTTTTAAATATTTGAAAAATCTTTTATTTGCAATACACAATTTTAAAAAGTAATATTAATTCAAAATTTTTAATATGAAAACTATGTACTCAACTTTATGTTATTTTTGATTCATGGATATGGGTATAAATTTGGAATGAGAAAGGAAAAAGATAGGTGAATATGAATAAAATATAATTATATTTAGAGTAATGTTAGGGATCTCAAATATTTTACCAACATTTCTATCAAATGTCTCACATGAGTATGAGATCCATATGAAACTCAAATGGTGTGGATCTCACACTCATATGAGATATTTGGAAGAAATGTTGGTAAAAAACATTTGGAATCCATAGCATTTTTCCTATATTTTATCTAATTCCACACACCATTTCATTTTCTAAACCAAACATTATCATTGTTTGAAATGAGTTTTGGATCCATTATTATATTGATATACACCATCTAAAAAATTCTATATAATATTTGGTGAGGGAAATAAGTTCTTAAAATGGATCACCAGTCACATTATAAGGCGATAAAAGCAAATCAATAAAAGATTTTTTAAATATTTAAAAAATTAAACATCAAGAGTAATAAATTATGGAAGATGTGAATTGATTCTTATATTTTAGTAATATAAAAATCTAAATTTTACAACCGATCCTTTTCAAATTTCTAAATTTAAATTAGAAATGGATTAATTAACTTTCTTTTTGAAATGCGTAAATTAAGGCATAATAACTTTTTTTTAAAATACTCAACAATAGTTAGAAGATTTTTTGTTTTTAAAATTTAAAATTGATGAGTTAACTTTTCTTTTCAAATTTTTAAATTTAAATTTATAAATGGATTAATTAACTTTCCGTTTAAAATGGATAAATCAAGCCATAATAAGATTTTTTTTTTTTTAATTCAAGTGAATATTCCTTTTCAAATTTCTAAATTTAATTTTATAAATAGATTAATTAACTTTCCATTTGAAATATGCAAATTAAGGCATAATAAGATTATTTTTTTGAAGTTTTATGCCATTTGGTAACACTTAAGTTTTCAGTTTTCTGTTTATATTTACAAAAAATTTTAAAACTCAAATAAAAACTTGTTTGGTAAATTTTTGATTTATAAATCGGTGGCCTCAGTTTATAAATTTGGCCAAAAAATGTAAACTCAAAAAATGTGTTTCTGTTTTGAGTTTTTTTTTTTTTACCACCGAACACTAACCACCACCCGTCACCATTTTCCACCACCGTCTTCCGGCACCACCACTGGCCACCACTACCCACCTACCACCCACCAACCACCACCCACCTGCCACCCACTCGCCACCACCACCCACCCCTCGCCACCACCATCACCACCACCCACCACTCACCGCCATTCACCCGCCCACCACCACCACCACCATCCACCACCCGCCACCACCACCACCTACCACCACCACCACCCACCACACCACCACCGTCACCCACCCACCCACCACCTACCACCACCCATCACCACTCGCCATCCGCCACCCACCTGCCACCACCACCTACCACCCGCCATCGTCGCCCACCCCCCCACCATCACCACCTGCCATTAACTCGCCACCACCACCCACCCATCACCACCCACCACCACCCACCACCCACACCACCACCACCACCACCACCACCACCACCCACCACCACCACCACCCACCTACCCACCCACCCATCCACCCACCACCACCACCCACCCACCACACCACACCACCACATCACCACCCACCACGACGCCGCGCCGCCATCACCCGCCACCACCACCACCACCACCTACTCGCTACCACCTACCACCCGCCACCGTCACCCACCCACCCACTACCATCACCCACCTGCCACCACCCACCACCACCCGCTACCCACCACCCACCGTCACCACTTTCCACCACTGTCTTCACCGCCACTTGCCACAATTTGTTATTTCTCACTATTTTTTATATTTTTAAATTTTTTTAAACATTTTGTCAATTACCAAACTTGTTTGTAGTTTATGTTTTTCTAAATGTAAAAAAAAAAAAAAAAACAAAAACCAGTTTATAAGATTTTTGTAAATATAAACTGAAAACGTAAACGTTATCAAACAGACCCAACTTTGCTTTTCAAGTTTCTAAATTTAAATTTATAAATAGATTAATTAAATTTCCTTTTGAAATATGTAAATCAAGATGTAAAAAGATTTTTTTTTAAATTTTAAAATTGATTAGTTAACTTTCTTTTTCAAATTTCTAAATTTAAATTTAGAAATGGATTAATTATCTTTTCTTTTGAAATGTGTAAATCAAGGCATAGTAATTTTTTAAAAAAATATTCAACGAAAGTTAGAAGAATTTTTTTTAAAAAAATTTAAAGTTGATTAGTTAACTTTAGTTTTCAAATTTTTAATTTAAATTTATAAATGGATTAATTAACTTTCCTTTTGAAATGTGTAAAGTAAGGCATAATATGATTACTTTTTAAAAAAATTTTAAAATTGATTACTTAACTTTCCTTTTCAAGTTTCTTAATTTAAATTTATAAATAGATTAATAAAATTTCCTTTAGAAATATGTAAATCAAGATGTAAAAAGATTTTTTTTTTTAATTTTAAAATTGATTAGTTAAATTTCTTTTTCAAATTTCTAAATTTAAATATAGAAATGGATTAATTAACTTTTCTTTTGAAATGTGTAAATCGAGGCATAATAATTTTTTAAGAAATATTCAACAATAGTTAGAAGTTTTTTGTTTTTAATTTTAAAATTGATTAGTTAACTTTCCTTTTCAAATTTCTAAATTTAAATTTATAAATGGATTAATTAACTTTCCTTATCAAATGTGTAAATCAAGCCATAATAAGATTTTTTTTTTAAACCATTTTAAAAGTGATTACTTAACTTTCCTTTTCAAATTTCTAAATTTAAATTTATAAATAGATTAATTAACTTTCCTTTTGAAATATGTAAATTAAGGCATAATAAGAATATTTTTTTTTAAATTTTAAAATTGATTACTTAACTTTACTTTTCAAGTTTCTAAATTTAAATTTATAAATTTCCTTTTGAAATATGTTAATCAAGATGTAAAAAGATTCTTTTTTTTTCTTTAGTTTTACAATTGATTAGCTAACTTTCTTTTTCAAATTTCAAAATTTAAATTTAGAAATGGATTAATTCACTTTTCTTTTGAAATGTGTAAATCAAGGCATAATAATTTTTTAAAAAATATTCAACAATAGTTAGAAGAATTTGTTTTTTTTTTTTTTTTAAATTTTAAAATTGATTAGTTAACTTTCCTTTTCAAATTTCTAAATCTAAATTTATAAATGGATTAATTAACTTTCCTTTTGAAATGTGTAAATTAAGGCACAATAAGTTTTTTTTTAATTTTAAAATTTATTACTTAACTTTCCTTTTCAAGTTTCTAAATTTAAATTTATAAACAGATTAATTAAATTTCCTTTTGAAATATGTAAATCAACATGTAAAAAGATTATTTTTTTAATTTTAAAATCGATTAGTTAACTTTCTTTTTCCAATTTCTAAATTTAAATTTTTTAATGGATTAATTAACTTTTCTTTTGAAATGTGTAAATCAAGGCATAATAATTTTTTTAAAAATATTCAACAATAGTTAGAAGAATTTTTTTTAATTTTTTTTTTTAAATTGATTAGTTAACTTTCCTTTTCAAATTTCCAAATTTAAATTTATAAATGGATTAATTAACTTTCCTTTTCAAATGCGTAAATCTAGCCATAATAAGATTTTTTTTTTTTAAACATTTTTAAAGTGATTAGATAACTTTCCTTTTCAAATTTCTAAATTTAAATTTATAAATAGATTAATTAACTTTCCTTTTGAAATATGTAAATTAAGGCATAATAAGATTATTTTTTAAAATTTAAAATTGATTACTTAACTTTCCTTTTCAAGTTTCTAAATTTAAATTTAAATTTATAAACAGATTAATTAATTTTTTTTTTGAAATATGTAAATCAAGATGTAAAAAGATTTTTTTTTTTAATTTTAAAATTGATTAGTTTACTTTCTTTTTCAAATTTATAATTTTAAATTTAGAAATGGATTAATTAACTTTTCTTTTAAAATGTGTAAATCAACGCATAATACTTTTTTAAAAAATATTCAACAATATTTAGAAGAATTCATTTTTTAATTTTAAAATTGATTAGTTAACTTTCCTTTTCAAATTTCTAAATTTAAATTTATAAATGGATTAATCAGCTTTCATTTTGAAATGTGTAAATTAAGGCATAATAAGATTATTTTTGTTAAATTTTAAAATTTATTACTTAACTTTTCTTTTGAAGTTTCTAAATTTAAATTTATAAATAGATTAATTAAATTTCCTTTTGAAATATGTAAATCAAGATGTAAAAAGATTTTTTTTTTTAATGTTAAAATCTATTAGTTAACTTTCTTTTTAGAAGTGGATTAGTTAACTTTTCTTTTGAAATGTGTAAATCAAGGCATAATAATTTTTTTTTAAATATTCAACAATAGTTAGCTGATTTTTTTTTTTTAATTTTAAAATTGAATAGTTAGCTTTCCTTTTCAAATTTTTAAATTTAAATTTATAAATGGATTAATTAACTTTTCTTTTGAAATGTGTAGATCAGGCCATAATAAGATTTATTATTTATTATTATTTTTTTTAACGTCTTCAAAGTGATTACTTAGCTTTCCTTTTCAAATTTCTAAATTTGAATCTATAAATATATTAATTAACTTTGCTTTTGAAATATGTAAATTAAGGTATAATAAGATAATTTTTTTTTTCAAATTTTAAAATTGATTACTTAACTTTCCTTTTGAAGTTTCTAAATTTAAATGTAGAAATGGATTAATTAACTTTTCTTTTGAAATGTGTAAATCAAGGCATAATAATTTTTTAAAAAATATTCAACAATAGTTAGAAGAATTTTTTTTTAAAATTTTAAAATTGATTAGTTAACTTTCCTTTTCAAATTTCTAAATTTAAATTTATAAATGGATTAATTAACTTTCCTGTTGTAATGTGTAAATCATGCTGTAATAAGATTTATTTATTTAGTTATTTATTTATTTTTAATGTTTTAAAAGTGATTACTTAACTTTCCTTTTCAAATTTCTAAATTTAAATTTTTAAATTGATTTATTTACTTTCCTTTTCTGATATGTAAGTTAAGGCATAATAAGATTATTCTTTTTTGAAATTTTAAAATTGATTACTTAACTTTCCTTTTCAAGTTTCTAAATTTAAATTTATAAATAGATTAATTAAATTTCCTTTTGAAATATGTAAATCAAGATGTAAAAAGATTTTTTTTAATTTTAAAATTGATTATTTAACTTTCTTTTTCAAATTTCTAAATTTAAATTTAGAAATGGATTAATGAGTTTTTCTTTTGAAATGTGTAAATCAAGGCATAATAATTTTTAAAAAAATATTCAACAATAGTTAGAAGATTTTTTTTTTAAAAATTTTAAAATTGATTAGTTAACTTTCCTTTTCAAATTTCTAAATTTATATTTATAAATGGATTAATTAACTTTCCTTTTGAAATATGTAAATTAAGGCATAATAAGATTATTATTTTTTAAATTTTAAAATTGGTTACTTAACTTTCCTTTTCAAGTTTCTAAATTTAAATTTATAAATCGATTAATTAAATTTCCTTTTGAAATATGTAAATCAAGATGTAAAAATATATATTTTTTTAATTTTAAAATTGATTAGTTAACTTTCTTTTTCAAATTTCTAAATTTAAATTTACAAATGGATTAATTAACTTTTCTTTTGAAATGTGTAAATCAAGGCATTATAAGATATTTTTTAAAAAATAATTCAATAAAAGTTAGCCAATAGAAGATTTTTTTTTTAAATTATTTAAAAAAAAAAGAATTCTAGAAAAATAGTATGAGAGTTTTGAATTTCATAAGACTTTTCTCATTAGAAACCCAATTTTCTTTAATATATAATATAGATTAATAATATTCTCCTATCGTTAACGACTTTTGTGTAACACCCCAAAATAATTACAGTAAGATCATCCCATGACAAATATTAAATAATAACAAATGTCTGAATATAATGTTCTCCCATTCATAAGGTTTCACCTCTTTACAAAAGTGTAACACATGCAATAATGCATGTATAAGTCCTAACCCTAAATCTATAGCATGTGTCATAGCAAAAGATATGAAATAAGAGTTAAACAGATATAATAATTCCTTATTGGTACAACTTTCCAAGACAGTACTTGGTTACAACAAAAGTGAGTTTAAACTTAATATAAATAAAACCCTAGGTTTGTACAAAATAAATACCAAAATAACAAAAATAGAAACTCTTGGCTCCAAGTCCTCCCAAGCTATTGCCTTAGCGGAGGTATATCATCAGTACTTGAAAATGATTTTCTATATAAGGTGAGCCAAAACCCAGTGTATGAATCTTAACAGAGTTATAAGGTGAATGCATATACAATGTTTATGCCAAAAATATTTTTATATCTTTTCCCAAAACCATGTAATGCCAAGTTATGTCACAATTCATAAAATCACTTTCTTTACAATAGAAAACAAGGTAGTGTAAACCATACTAGGAATCTCTAGGACGTATCTGCAAGTAGGCTACATGCACTAGCAATTGTCATTTTTATTGGTACTAACTGGAAGGCTCGGCACCTATCCGCGTGGGTTTCTAGACTTTCACCAAGAATATACAAGCCAACATAATACCACAACTACACTCCTTCCCAGATTCACTAACGTATTCACCCATTTTTCTCAAAATGATAAACATTTTCAATGTGTTAAACATGTTACAATGTTCAATGTAATGGATGAAAAATTAGTTTTAATTCACCTAATTCTCATACAATTTCTACAAAAATCATAACTATCCTCCACCAGTAGCCCAAAATAGATATCTCTAAATATATAATTAATTTCAACACAGATATACTTTCCAACATTTCCAATTAGGAGTGATTTGTGAAGCATGTCTACCTTTTCCTTGAATAACCTCATGATAGGAAGGAGGTAAGGAGAATATCCTTTTTTTTTTTTGCTTAGTAAAGTCTTTTCCTATTGCCTCTAAAATCATCATGCAACAACCTTGCGATGGTTGATGATTTGAGAAACAAGTCTATTTATTCTTGTAATATCTTTGTGATAGATAGGGATAGATGGGATAAACATCTTGTCACGACCCAAACCCGACCCTATGGGTTTAGCACCGTAACCGGCTAGTAATCCGAGATTACCGAAGGCCTGCTTATCGATGTCTGATAAAAGCAGAGTAGGGGCTGGCGAAAAGCCAATATCTGAAATAAATAATGTCCAATGAGCTGCGACAGTCTGTATGCAAAAAGACTTTTCATGCATTCACACATTCAGAACAGTACAGTCTATACAACATTTACAGTCATTAGGTACAGGGACCTAATCCCTTGATAACAGTACAGTAGATGACAGTCTAAACAGTGTTACAAAACAGTGCGGAAGGGGAAATTACTAAAACACCCCTAAGCCTTAGCATAATAGGCTTGGAACCTCGCAGTGAGGCACATAGGTTGGCTTGACAAAACTGGAAATACCCCGACGCCTCTAGCTTTGATCCGGTGCCTGCACACCTACATATATATATGGGCAGTGAGCTAAAGCCCAGTGAATAACATAATGCGTAAAGAGGTTAAAAATGAATGTCTTTACGGAAATGAAGCAATTCATTAAATCAGTATTTCAATCGTTCAGTCATACAGTGATATGTGGTACATCCCTTAGCGTAACAGTACAGTAAACGGTAGGTCTTAGAAGACCAGGTCTTAACAGACCAAACAGTAGATGATGGCCATCAATCAGTAAACAGTAGTGGTTCCAACATGGGAACCGAATCGATTAGACAAATCCACCCGTTCATAGACCGTCGGTGGGGCCATCCGTTCACAGACCGTCGATGGCATAGATTTCTCAAGCGGCGGATAACGATTGATGAGTTGCTAAGGATGCCACAATGTCGATTCGAGAATATATGACATACATTCGTTTAGTAAGCGATAAACAATTGAGCGATGCAGATTCGGTTGTTGAAAAATAATCATTTTGAACATATCTTTACACAATTGTTACTCACAGAGTTCTGGGCTACAGTGAACTAGAGCGTCTCCTCGGAATGCCAACTCTATACAGTTAACAGATTGAATACACTCTAAGTTATACAGTTGGGAAAGATCATAACTTAATCCCTAATGTCTCGGTGTGTTCTACATCTATATCCTCATTAAGATGTCTTAAACTAGGCCTAAGAATGCCTAGGATGGGATGAGGATGCAAGAATGTGTACAGAGAACATTTTCAGAATTTTCAATGAAACAGAGCCCCGCTCGAGCGTAGGTTTCTCCGCTCGAGCAGACATGCAATAAAGGTCCCCGCTCGAGCGTAAACTTTCTCGCTCGAGCGGACCAAAAAGTACTGGATAGGTGAAATCTCCGCTCGATGCCCGCTCGAGCGTGTCACCCAATCCTCCGCTCGAGCGCTCAATTCTCCGCTCGAGCGGACTAATGCACAGTGCAAGGTGCTGGGAGCTCGATTTTTCCGCTCGAGCGGCACTTCCCCCACTCGAGCGGACGACTAAAATCTGGAAATTCCAGATTCGAGTCCCAAGCTCAAAATCAAGTTTTGATGCATAAATTTCGATCCTCTTGGGCTAATTTTCTAGAAAACATAAGTAAACTCATAGAACAACATGTTACAAAGGTCAATTTGAGAAATCAAGGCCCAAGGGTATTTCAATTAAACTCATTTTCAAACCCAATTTCATGACACATGCTCCAAACATGACATGCATGAATTTCAAACCAAATTAAAGCTTCAAAGCTTGCTTATTTGAGCTCATTTCTTCAAAAACATGGTGACATCATGGATTAAGGTCAAGAGATGGACATGCATGTAAGATTTCCATGAAATCAAACTCAAAACTCTATAATATGCACATGCATGCAACAATTGAGCTCTAATTCAACATTATTAGGCTAAAACATGCCTTAGCTCTTTAATCTAGCATGAGCCATGCAAGAATGAAGCTTAAACACAACAATGAGAAGGTGAAATCCTTACCTAAGTCTTGAATTAGAGGTATGGAGGCTTAATTGACAATCTGCACTTCAATTCTACCAAGTTCTTAAGCCAAAGCAAGATGAAATCAACTCTCTTAGCTTTCTCTCTCTCTCAAGTCAGCAAGAGCAAGGAATGGGCTGAAGAAATACTTTGGAATGCAAAGCTAAGGCTCAAAATGTTGAGGTAGTGGGCCACTAAGGGTGGCAAAATGGTAAATAAGGCAACTTATGCAATTTATCAATATTTAATCTAATTTAATCATACCTAATCAGTTTTCGGGTAATTATACCATAAAATTACATAAATTCTATTGATCATGGAACATCAATCAATTTTGGATTCGACCGCCGATAAGGCCTTCAATTAACAGTTCAATCATAAAGACGTAAACAGATAATGAATCAAGCGACAGATAGACATGCAATTTAAATAGATACACTCAACCAATCAGTTTCAGATTTCAGTCAATCAGTTCGGTATTTCAATCACTTCAATTATCAGTCTCAGTTTAGCCATAATCGGTAATCAATCAGTCATTAATCGGTAAACAGTATGAGGGTTGTTACACATCTTTAGAAACACTCTGTTTGCACTGTTATTACCTCACTACACAAAATAGGTTTTTGGGTTGAAACTGAAGCAAGGTTGGCCTTCATTGGGCCCAGCCGAACGTCATTGTGGTACGGCCGCAGCTCAGATTGTATAAACAAAGGACTGTTGTCAGCAGAACAGAGCAGTGGCTGAAAGTAAAACATGGCAGTTCTCCAGATGGCAGACAGAGCAGTTTCTAAGGGATGTTCTCACTTGCGCGTATGTTGTTCTTGTTTTTGTTTCTTTAATATTTATTGTTGTAATATTTTCAAATGTAATAGTTAGGTAATTATTCATTCGGTGATGTAATAATTAGTTGATTAGGCTATTTGGACCCTCTTGTAAGAGGGCAAATTTGTAACACTTGATATATGTCTTCCAACCTCCAGTTCTTTCTCCCTTTTATTTACATGCTTATCATGGTTGTATAAAGCATCATGTTTTCTTTTATCATTCACATGCTTTGTATCCATTTTTGCATGCATTAAAGGTTCAGCTCATCATACTTAATGTCTTTATCTGTCACACCCCAAACCCGCCCCTAAAAGTTTGGGCATGACCCATTCGAAATCAGACACTAAACCTGTTATACATATCATACGGGGCCTGGACGGAAGCATTCAATAATATAAAATACATAGAAGAACATCCATTGAGCTACTTCTAACATGCCAGGATCTCAACATCACACTAAGTAAATATTATACAGACATTTTACATCCATATGCCTCGACTCAACCCCACAAATAGGCACATAACAAAAATAATAATGAAGAAGGAATTATTTACAATCAACCCAAAAATAGACATCTAATGTATAAATTGAAACTCGGCAAAACTTTATAAACGAACGACTTCAGGTGGTGCCTGGACGCCTCAAGGTTGACAAGAAGAATACAAGCTTTAAAGGTTGGGACTAAACTCCCGATTGGCTACCTCTGAAGCAGACGGACAAAATCTGAGAATGAGCGAACTTCGGTGAATAATAGTACATAAATAATGTGATATTTAACTGAATAACCAAGCGTGTAATCAGAGGTACATATGATTAACTACATGTCGTGATTATTTCCAAAATAGCCATAGTCCAATTTCATATGAGAATGGCTTTAAGCCCGGTTTATCTGAAACGACCATAGGCCTACAGATGCGAGCGACCATGGGTCCGTAATAACGAATGTAAACAACGGAAATAGCAGAAATAACAGAAATCACGGAAATGACAGAACGCATAAGCATGCTAACAGAAATAACAGATGTATGGATTCAAGAGGTGGCTCGTACGGATTCCAGAGGTGGCTCCCACCAAAGTGTAGCACTTCGTTCCGTACAGCACTTTGTTCCATACCAGAAATATTCATATCTGAAACATAGTCTTATCAGGAACAGAGTCTTATGCATTTCCAGCTTTCAAACCATTTTCGTAATCATTTTCATAATCATTTCCATATTCAGATTTTGCATAAGATTATATGTGGTACACCCACTAGCCATCGTAATGTAGGTCAGAAGACCACATGTAGGTCCAAGACCACAATGTAGGTCCGAAGACCACAACAGGTAGGTCCGAAGACCACAACAGGTAGGTCCAAAGACCACAAAGTTGATACCAACAGCCACGGTATTGTTACCCCCGGGCGAGGGCCATAGGCCACGGTATTGTTACCCCCGGGCGAGGGCCATCCGGACTAAGGGTGCCACAAATACTTTTTAGAAACTGGATATTCGTTCGTTCATTTTCAACATATCATAGCCTTTCAAGAATCAATCATTTCGTTTCATGGTATACTGAAAACATATAACTTAAGTTCTGAGCGTAACGCTTCGATAAGCGAATGGTAACATTAATTATCAATAGCAAACAAAACATATGATACAATGTTTCCTTGTGGTTCTTTGTACACAGATATACTTGTTTCGTAATTAGCAGAATCTTAACATTACCCATAATCCGTAGGTAAATCAGACCAATTCATAAATCAACTTCATAGTGTTAATAGTTGTATGCAATTCTTATCTAAGTATAGGTAATTCTTAGGATGGTACATTGACAATAGTCATTAGTCATAACTCAAAATACAGATTAAGTTCAGGATCATACCGGTGTGTGATCACTCTTTTAACGTTCCCATCAATTCTCAACCAACGCACACATGTTAACACATTAACTCACGGAGGATAGAATGTCAATAACAATAACGACTAACGGTAAATAACATATGGTTGAGGTACTATTACTCACAGTGTTTGGTGTTTGGTGCCTCGTCGTTGTCCCTATACAATTGTAATACACAAAGAAATCGGATCACAAAACTTATTTCGTTCTTAATTAATTCTCTTTATCCAAATTACATCTCATTTCAACACTCCACAATTGAGTTCATGTCATCCAGATTCTTACTAAATCAATTTCCTAATTTTTCCTTTACATTATTACATGAATTCCAACATAATTCAAACACAACTTATTATGATCCCTCACAATTCAATTCAAAGATTATTAACGTAACTTAACATAACCAACGCAAACCCACATAATTCAAATTAAATTGCTAAGGCCCAATTTACATCATCTACATCATCAATAAACCCTTCCCCCCAATCTCCTTCCTCACTAAGACATGATTCACAAAGCTTCTAACAAGTTCATTCAAGAATTTAAACATAATTTCCAAGTATCACCAAATTCCAATTAAACTTGTATATACATAATTCAATACGTCAATTTCATTATTCTACATTCAATTTGGGTTAAATCTTTGGTTATCATCCTTAAGAAACTTAGGGTTTCAAGAAAATAATGAGATTTCAAGAATAATCAAACTTATTAACCCAACACTATTTTTCCATCAATTACACATCTAGGACTCATAAACCATTATTTAAACCCATCAATTAACTCCCAATATCTTCAAACCATAAAACCCCCAATGTTCAAACCCCAAAATTCCCAAAATCTCATAATTTCTTCCATATACATAACATAAATGAAAACTTGTACCATTATACCATGAAGACATCTCCAATCTATCTATGGATGTAAATATTAAAGAGTCTTCAACCCTTACCTCAACAATCAAGCAAAAGGGGTGAGCTTGAGAAGAAACTTTCACCAATCCAAATTTTAATCGGGTAAAAACATTGATCCTCCTTAGTTCTCCATCCTACATGCCAAAACCATGGTGGATTGTTGATAGAAATGGGTGAAATCAAAGGTTTGAGAGTTAGGGTTTCGGACTAAGGCAAAGAGGAAAGAAGAGGATTGAAGAAAACATGGAAAAAGATCTCAAAAACCAGTTTTTAACGCTGCTGTCACGTAATTCCCGCTCGAGCGACTGATTTCCGCTCGAGCGGACTGCCCTCAAAGACAGATTTCAAAACTTTGAACATGTATAACTCTCCCATCCGAACTCCGTTTTAGGTCGTTCTTGTGTCCAAATTGAAGCCCCGGAAATAAGCTTTCCAATGGTTCAAACCGCACATCCCAATTCAAAGTGTGGAAAAAGAAAAGGGCAAAAGAGTGGCAGCTGTTCGAAAAATAACTATCCAAATTAAATTCTTTGATCCAATCTTACTTTACCATCATACTACCACCTCAACCAATACTCCAAAATAAGATAAGAACATTCCAAATACATTAATAAAGGATCAAAAACGAGCCCACGTGCCTCATAAGTACAACTCAGCACGGAGGCCCGCTCGGCGTCAACTCTTCGCTCGGCGTGCGCAGTAACAAAGCCATCCGCTCGAGCGTAAACTCCCCCGCTCGAGCGGAGAATCACAACTCCCAGAATCTCAGGCCGTCTGCACAATTGCTGGAAACTCCAAAAGTCCGGTCGGGCGTCAACTCTTCCCCTCCAGCGGGGGGGAGAATTCTGGGTCGTCACACCCTTCCCTCCTTAAAAAGAATTTCGTCCTCGAAATTGAAGAAAACCAAACAGAAGACAGTTCAAACATAACCGAAAATCCCCACTTGATATAGAGAGGAATCACAAATACTTCGATCAATATACATATATCAGAATTTCAACGGTAAGGAACCATTTGTAATCCCAAGTCCCTAATGCTCAACTTTAATTCCAATTACTTCCCCAATAGTTCTAAAATTTCCCGTTAACATTCCCAATAACTCCAAAGCTTCATCTCATTATTCACAATCCTCATATATTTGATACCTTCCAAATGCTATAACAACTTAAAGACATTCAGACATGGGTTTACTCAAATATTCGATCACATGTGACTCATAAGCTGTGTCAATCTCTTTAGGTTCACAAACAAATTCTAACCCGATGACTTTGGGGCTCTTTGCTCCCTATTAGAATTAGACTTATTAAGCCAAATCAGATTTCGAACAAACTCCAAATAACCACTCAAATCCATATCAAGGAATTACATGTTCAGAGTAAAGTATTAATAAAATCAAACACAGATCAAACCTTAATGATCATGCTTTCCAAATTACAGTAAAGTAATACTCATTTCATACTAGTTTTCCAAAACAGATAAGACAGAATAGTTTGAAGCTCAACATAGAATTTTCATCAATTAGCAATTGAAGGACTTATTCGTACATAGCAAAATATTTCTTTCAGAAAACTTGCCATCTTGGGAAAATTATCCAGAAACTTATCATATCATAAACTTGTCAGAAATTCGTAACATTTTTGTCACTTCAGAAAACACTTATCATATCGAACATTTCGTAACTCGAACTATGAATTTCCTTAAACATTGAATAGCATAGTTATATACTTTGATTGAAGCACAAGGCACAATACTATAAAAGCATATGATTGATTTCATTACGTAATTATGTCCATTAGGTCATGAATTGATTTCCTTAGCGAATGACTTTAAACCCAACATGTATAGATGACCATAACTCCACAGATATAAACGGCCATAGGCGAAATATAAATACACATGTAATCGCAGAACTCAAAAAGTTATTCCAATACTATTGTATTTTGAGCGGCCTTAGGCGAAATACCGAATGGCATGACGAGAATGTTACAAAATAAGTCACTAGATGCACAGACTTATATTACGGAAAAGATTTCTCAATCTCAAATTCTTAATACAGAGGTAAGATTCAAATTCTTAATACACGAGGCAAGAATCATTTATTGTTTTACAAGTGTCATATAGATAAATATATATTATAGGCGGACTCTTCATGTCATTCGACTATTATTTAGAAAAAGTCCCAAGTACAAGTTGCAGATTATCCATATCTGAGCAGACACAGACACGGATTTGATTTCAATCACATTACAGAGGTCGAGAATCTGAGTACAAAGTCTGATTCCCTATCAGAGGTCGTTGGTAATTTCCTTAGTTCACAAAATTATATTACTTACATACTGTCTCAAGGTCACTAATCAATTTCCCAAACATAGCTCACAATGCACAACAGTGCATTCACAGAAACATGAGATCCAATAGTGAGTTTGGTATTAGTTTATTTTCAGAATGGCCTATTGGCCCAGAATAATCAGAACGACCTTTCGGTCCAGAACAGCCTTACAGCCCAGAATAGCCTTTCGGCCTCTTGAAATCATCAACCAAAACAAATTCACAATTTTAAAAGAATCATTATATGCAGAATTCCTTCTTATGGCCAGTCATACTTAACACAACTTCAATTATTACATAAAGCACATCTTATCAAAATATTCCAATAGCAGAGCTTCTCTAGAATTCTTGATCTAATCCTTATTCTGAAGGGAGTCATAACAGCCATAAGGTAACGACATATAACATTCCTTTAATCTTAGCTATATCCGATACTTAAATGTAAGCAATGTAAACAGCACAATTATATTACCATCATTTCCCCACAGATAATGATCAATAGATAACACACATTGTATCTAACCATTTATATATAAGCTGACTTACCTGGGTTCAAATTCTTACCACGCCTCAAGGTACAATATTCACGTTGCATGTCTTGCACTCTTCACCACCTATACAAAATAAACAAAGGCAAGAAAAGGACATACAACAGATATAAATTGTAGCCATCGAGTTAATAATGAGATTAACGTTGCCATCGTTCTTGTCTTTTCATGTCGATAACATATCATGCATGATGCCTAAATCTTTCTAGACATCCTAAAGCTCAATGGATTAGTGTGTGAGATGGCAACTCGTGCTCGATACCACTTGTCACACCCCAAACCCGCCCTAAAAGTTTGGGCATGACCCATTCAAATCGACACTAAACTGTTATACATATCATACGGGCACGGGCGGAAGCATTCAATAATATAAAATACATAGAAGAACATCCATTGAGCTACTTCTAACATGCCAGATCTCAACATCACACTAAGTAAATATTATAGACATTTTACATCCATATGCCTCGACTCAACCCCACAAATAGGCACATAACAAAATAATAATGAAGAAGGAATTATTTACAATCAACCCAAAAATAGACATCTAATGTATAAATTGAAACTCGCAAAACTTTATAAACGAGCGACTTGGTGGTGCACGGACGCCTCAAGGTTGACAAGAAGAATACAAGCTTTAAAGGTTGGGACCGAACTCCCGATTGGCTACCTCTGTAAGCAGACATAAAATACAGAATGGGCGAACTTAGGGAATAATAGTACATAAATAATGTGATATTTAACCTGAAATAACCAAACGTGTAACTGTAGGTACATATGATTAACTACATGTCGTGATTATTTCCAAAATAGCCATAGTCCAATTTCATATGAGAATGGCTTTAAGCCCGGTTTATCTGAAACGACCATAGGCCTACAGATGCAGAACGACCATGGGTCCAGAATAACAGTAATAACAGAAACAACGGAAATAGCAGGAATAACAGAAATCACGGAAATGACAGAACGCATAAGCATGCTAACAGAAATAACAGATGTATGGATTCAAGAGGTGGCTCGTACGGATTCCAGAGGTGGCTCCCACCAAAGTGTAGCACTTCGTTCCGTACAGCACTTTGTTCCATACCAGAAATATTCATATCTGAAACATAGTCTTATCAGGAACAGAGTCTTATGCATTTCCAGATTTCAAACCATTTTCGTAATCATTTTCATAATCATTTCCATATTCAGATTTTGCATAAGATTATATGTGGTACACCCATTAGCCATCAGAACAGGTAGGTCCGAAGACCACAACAGGTAGGTCCAAAGACCACAACAGGTAGGTCCGAAGACCACAACAGGTAGGTCCGAAGACCACAACAGGTAGGTCCAAAGACCACAAAGTTGATACCAATGACCACGGTATTGTTACCCCGGCGAGGCCATAGGCCCGCAGTATTGTTACCCGGCGAGGGCCATCCGGACTAAGGGTGCCACAAATACTTTTAGAAACCGGATATTCGTTCGTTCATTTTCAACATATCATAGCCTTTCAAGAATCAATCATTTCGTTTCATGGTATCTTGAAAACATATAACTTAAGTTCTGAGCGTTGTCGATAAGCGAATGGTAACATTAATTATCAATAGCAAACAAAACATATGATACAATGTTTCCTTGTGGTTCTTTGTACAGATATACTTGTTTCGTAATTAGCGTAATCTTAACATTACCCATAATCCGTAGGTAAATCGACCAATTCATAAATCAACTTCATAGTGTTAATAGTTGTATGCAATTCTTATGCGAAGTATAGGTAATTCTTAGGATGGTACATTGACAATAGTCATTAGTCATAACTCAAAATCTGATTAAGTTCAGGATCATACTTGTGTGATCACTCTTTTAACGTTCCCATCAATTCTCAACCAACGCACACATGTTAACACATTAACTCACGGAGGATAGAATGTCAATAACAATAACGACTAACGGTAAATAACATATGGTTGAGGTACTATTACTCACGGTGTTTGGTCTGTTGGTCCGCCTCGTCGTTGTCCTATACAATTGTAATACACAAAGAAATCGGATCACAAAACTTATTTCGTTCTTAATTAATTCTCTTTATCCAAATTACATCTCATTTCAACACTCCACAATTGAGTTCATGTCATCGATTCTTACTAAATCAATTTCCTAATTTTTCCTTTACATTATTACATGAATTCCAACATAATTCAAACACAACTTATTATGATCCTCACAATTCAATTGACATTATTAACGTAACTTAACATAACCAACGCAATCCCACATAATTCAAATTAAATTGCTAAGGCTCAATTTACATCATCTACATCATCAATAAACCCTTCCCCCCAATCTCCTTCCTCACTAAGACATGATTCACAAAGCTTCTAACAAGTTCATTCGCAAATTTAAACATAATTTCCAAGTATCACCAAATTCCAATTAAACTTGTATATACATAATTCAATACGTCAATTTCATTATTCTACATTCAATTTGGGTTAAATCTTTGGTTATCATCCTTAAGAAACTTAGGGTTTCAAGAAAATAATGAGATTTCAAGAATAATCAGACTTATTAACCCAACACTATTTTTCCATCAATTACACATCTAGGACTCATAAACCATTATTTAAACCCATCAATTAACTCCCAATATCTTCAAACCATAAAACCCCCAATGTTCAAACCCCAAAATTCCCAAAATCTCATAATTTCTTCCATATACATAACATAAATGAAAACTTGCACCATTATACCATGAAGACATCTCCAATCTATCTATGGATGTAAATATTAAAGAGTCTTCAACCCTTACCTCAACAATCAAGCAAAAGGGGTGAGCTTGAGAAGAAACTTTCACCAATCCAAATTTTAATCGGGTAAAAACATTGATCCTCCTTAGTTCTCCATCCTACATGCCAAAACCATGGTGGATTGTTGATAGAAATGGGTGAAATCAAAGGTTTGAGAGTTAGGGTTTTGGACTAAGGCAAAGAGGAAAGAAGAGGATTGAAGAAAACATGGAAAAAGATCTCAAAAACCAGTTTTTAACGCTGCTGTCCCGTAATTCCCGCTCGAGCGGACTGATTTCCGCTCGAGCGGACTGCCTCAAAGACAGATTTCAAAACTTTGAACATGTATAACTCTCCCATCCGAACTCCGTTTTAGGTCGTTCTTGTATCCAAATTGAAGCCCCGGAAATAAGCTTTCCAATGGTTCAAACCTCACATCCCAATTCAAAGTGTGGAAAAAGAAAAGGGCAAAAGAGTGGCAGCTGTTCGAAAAATAACTATCCAAATTAAATTCTTTGATCCAATCTTACTTTACCATCATACTACCACCTCAACCAATACTCCAAAATAAGATAAGAACATTCCAAATACATTAATAAAGGATCAAAAACGAGCCCACGTGCCTCATAAGTACAACTCAACCTGGAGGCCCGCTCGAGCGTCAACTCTTCCGCTCGAGCGTGCAGACCAACAAAGCCATCCGCTCGAGCGTAAACTCCCCCGCTCGAGCGGAGAATCACAACTCCCAGAATCTCAGGCCGTCTGCACAATTGCTGGAAACTCCAAAAGTCCGCTCGAGCGTCAACTCTTCCGCTCGAGCGGAGGGAAGAATTCTGGGTCGTCACATTATCATTTTCTACTTGATTATGTACGCTATCTCATGCTTTGAGTTGATTCACATGTCATATTAATAGTCGAATCTAGTAGTTGCATTTGTGTATGCGTTGCGTTAGCCATTTTGCATATTAGGATCATGCATTTTTTCTAACTATCTTTTTTTCTTTGGCTTGCCACGGTTAAGTACTCAGTGAGCATTTTTGCTTTAGCATATCATATGTGTGTTTGTGTTACCATGTTGAGCATACTACTATGAGACTACTTTATTACTTGAAATATCTCTATGAATGCCTGTGGATGGAAGTTATTTTGCTTAAATTGGAATGACTTTAATTGTTGTACATATGAGCTCATTTTTCCTTTGGGTTGCATATATTTGAAAACTTTTTCAAAAAAAGCATGAAATCAAAGCATTCCAAAGTAAGTGACGTGGTCTATACTCGTTTTTCTCACATAGTAATGTCAGTATATTAATAATCAAAACATGAGCATATAATGTCTATAAGATTCACATCATGATTTAGTAAAGGCTGATCTTTGATCGGGTGAGTGAGGTGCTCAATTCATGACCTTTCTCTCTCATACCTAAGTTTCCAAACCAAGACAACTTTGGTTATGATGGACAAGTGGCCTTTGGCACGAGTCACGGGTATTCTAATTTTTCCAAAAATATTAGGTGACGACTCTGAAGTCTGGCAATGTGATCCATTTTTGGCATCTTTGGTGATTAATGGATTTTTCTAAGATTTGCTGGATCTGGACTCTCATTCATTTTTTTCTATTTCAAAATGCACTTGTGAAGCTAGATTCAGAAGCACAGGAGTCCGAACTATAGGGAGTGGCCTCCGAGTAGACTAAACCCCTCTGAGGAGCGCAAAAAACCAGCTACAGTTTTTGGCGACTCCACTGGGATTATTAGAGAACTTGACTTGAACTTCATGATGTGAAATTTTATTTACATACATATGCTGTTTACATTGTATTTGCATGGTGCTCTTAAATCACTTTGTTTCCCATCTGATATCCTGGATGGCTTGCTGGAGGCTTGCTAAAAGGCTAGACGGATGTAGGCAATGTCACATTAGAAACAGAACCCTTGGATTTGGATTATCACCGTACCACTTGATCCTCCTTTCACTTCTCGGTGTTAGATGTAAGAGGTATATTAGGTAATCTTGTCGAGGTACCCCTTCTTGACCAATCGACCTAGCGCATAGTGAGCTTTCGTGACCTTTCAAAATAAGACAGGATGCTCTCCCATTTTTAGAATGTTGTGATATCGCTTGTTTGAATAGTAAAGTTGTAGATGCTCTTCCATTATAGAGAGTGAAAGACTTTAGCCCCTTTTGGGGCTAACATAATTTATCTGACCTTGGTTAAAATAATTTTTACTCCATTTATGCAAGTGGTTTTCTACTTTTTAAGTCATATAAGCCTCTTCAAGTCAAAGTTTAGCAGTGTTTGCAAAAGAATGTCTACGAAGAATAAATTGTCATTGCTCTGCAAAGAAGCAAGCAAGTTTGATTCTAATAATAAATTTGTCCATAACATCTTTAACACCCCGAAAATAATTACAATAGAACAATCCACAATATTAATAAATAATCGTACCATTCTGAATACAATGTCCCTTCCATTTCATATGATTTTACAGTACAAAATATAATACATGCAGTTATACATTCATAAGCCCTAACCCTGAATCTATAGCATGTGTTATAAACAAAAGATATGAAGTAACAGTAAAATATATATAATAGTTCCTTATCGGCTATATCTTTCCAAGGCAATGCTTGGTTACAACAAAATGAATTTAAATCCAATTGCAGTTTAAGCCCTTGGCTTGTACAAAATAAATATAACAATACACAAAAAGAAGCTTTCAGCTCCATGTCCTCCCAAGCTATTGTCTTGGCGGAGGCATACTATTAGCACCTAAAAATGGTTTTCCTACATGGGGTGAGCCAAAGCCCAGTAAAAATACTACAATATAGTTTATGAATCTTAACAAAGATATAAGGTGTATGCATATGCAATGCTCATGCCCAAAATATTTTCATTTCTCTTTCCAAAACCATGCAATGCCAAATTTATATCTCAATTCATGATATCATTTCCTTTACAATAGAAAACAGGGCAATGAATACAACATTGTGGATCTTTAGGACGTGTCTGCAAGTAGGCTACAAGCACCACCAAATTGTTATTTTTATCGGTATTAACCGGAAGGCTCAACACCTAACCTCACGGGTTTCTGGTCTTTCACCAATGACACATAGGCCATCTTAATACCACAACTACACTCCTACCCAAATTCTCCAAGTTCTTCACCATTTTTTCTCAAAACAACAACATTTTCAAATGTGTTAAATATGCAACAATGTTGAATGCAATGGATGAGAAAATAGTTTCGATTCTCCTAATTCTCATGCAATTTCTACAATAATCATACCTATCCTTCACCAATAGCCCAAAACAAATATCTTTAATAGATAATTTATTTCCATAAAGATAAACTTTCCAAATTCCAAGATGTGAGTGGTAATACATATCCAACTCCACCATTCTCATCAATAACAATCCAATTTCACATTTCCAACATCAATTCCAATTATTTATACAAAATCAACATTTGAGATATTTAGGCAAAAACCCCATTTTCTTCCATAATCAATTTTCAGTATCAAAATCAACCATTTTATCACAACTCCACCTCATTTCCAATCACACAACTATTTTCAAGAATCCATTTGAAAACCCCTCTTTTGATTTTTAAACCAAAATCTTAGGTTTGTTCAAAAATCTCCAAATCACAATATTGTTTTAGAAATAGCAAATAACTAAGTTAAAAACCATAAGAAAGTGCGAAGAAACTCTATGTCAATCTTAGAAGACGAGAGAGAGAAAGGAGAAATTTCAAAAACGCCGAAATTGAACTTTGTTCCAATTAGAACAAAACTCTAAATGAGCTCTACCTTTTTAACAAACGGTCTAGGGTTAAGAAATCAATGGATGAGAGTGTATTTGTAGAGAATGTGAGTTTTAGAGACAGAGGCTCTAGATTTAGGGTTTTTAGAATGTTTAGAGAGAGTAAGATATGAAAGAGTGAATCAAAAGGGTGAGACACAATAATTGAGACTGCTTGAGCAAAGAACTTTACTGCTCGATCGAAGAATACAAGCTTTTAGAAGTTTTAGAAACAGAGGACTATCGCTTGAGCTCAAGAAGGGCTGCTCAAGCCAACACCGCTCAAGCACAAGAATGACCATTCGAGCACAGAATGCCAACTCCTAATATCTTTGTAGGTCTGCAAAAGTATTGAGAGTTCTTCAAAATAGCTCGAGCACAAGAAGTGTCGCTTGAGCAAAGAAGCCAAAATTTGGGCAGGAGCCATTTTGAAAAACAAAATCCTGCCATGTTCCAAATGCAACCAAGGCACTCCAATAGCTAAACTCAATGAGGAATAAGGAGAAATAAGACAATAAAACTCGGATCTAGAATATCAAATGGGTTGGGTCTAAACCAGAATCACTATAACTTCTCATCCTAAAAGAATTATGTCCTCAAAATTTGAATGAAACAACAAAACCATGTTTAAATCAATTACAACAATGATAGTAAATCAAATTCAACACCATGACCCATCCACCAGTCATTCATTCTTATCACCGATAAACACATGTTCATTACTAAATATATAATTCACATTTCCACAACATATATAATGTTTACATTACATTAACAAAATAAAATTTCAATACATGTTCAAACATGAATAAATAGGTCCGGATACTTTTCCTGAACTTCCAACTCATGCTTCCAAGTTGTTTCCTCAACACCATGATGTTTCCACAACACCTTTACCAAATGAATTGTCTTGCCACACTAACTTGGTCTTGAGTATCTAAAACTCTAATCGATCTTTACCTTTTTAACAAAGGGACTATGGTTGAGAAATCAATGGATGAGAGTGTATTTGTAGAGAGAATGTGAGTTTTAGAGAGAGAGAGACTCCAGATTTAGGGCTTTTAGAAAGTTTAGAGAGAGAGAGAGATGAAAAAGTGAGCCAAAAATGTGACTTTATGGAGTGATATACGCGCAGATCGCTTGAGTGTAAGAAGTGTCTCTAGAGCAACAAGACACAATAAGTGAGACCGCTTGAGTGAAGAAGTTTACCGCTCGATCGAAGAATACAAACTTTCAAAAGTTTTACAAATAGAGGACTATCGCTCGAGCGCAAGAATGACTGCTCGAGCACAGAATGCCAACTCCTAGTATCTTTGCAGGCCTACAAAAGTATTGAAAGTTCTCAAAGACCACTCGAGCACAATTAGTGTTGCTCGACCGAAGAAGCCAAAATTTGGGCAGGAACCATTTTGAAAAACAAACTCCTACCCTGTTCCAAAAGCAACCAAGGCACTCCAATAGTCTAACTTAATGAGGAATAAGGAGAAATAAGACAATAAAACTCGGATCCAGAATATCAAATTGGTCGGGTCTAAACCAGAATCGCTATAACCTCCCACTTTCAAGAATTTCATCCCCAAAATTTGAATGAAACAATAAAACCATGTTTAAACCAATTACAACAATGATAGTAAATCAAATTCAACACCATGATCCATCCACCGGTCATTCATTCTCATTACTATGATAAGCACATCCTCATTACTGAATATACAATTTACATTTCCACAACATATACAATGTTTACATTATATTAACAAAACAAAATTTTCAATATATGTTCAAAGATCAATAAATAGCTTCGGATTCTTCTCCCAAACTTCCAACTCACGCTCCCAAGTTGCTACCTTAACACCATGATGTTTCCACAACACCTTTACCAAAGAAATTGTCTTGCCATGCCAGACTTGGTCTCGAGTATCTAAAACTCTAATTGGTCTCTACCTTTTTAACAAAGGGACTAAGGTTGAGAAATCAATGGATGATAGTGTATTCGTAGAGAGAATGTGAGTTTTAGAGAGAGAGGCTTTAGATTTAGGGTGTTTAGAAAGATTAGAGAAAGAGAGAGAAATGAAAAAGTGAGCCAAAACGGTGACTTTATGGAGTGATATGCGCGCAGACCGCTCGAGCGTAAGAAGTGTTGCTCGAGCGACCAGACACAATAAGTGAGACCGCTCGAGCAAAGAAGTTTACCGTTCAATCGAAGAATACAAACTTTCAAAAGTTTTACAGATAGAGAACTATTGCTCAAGCTCAAGAAGGGCCGCTCAAGCCAACTCCGCTCGAGCGCAAGAATGACTTCTTGAGCACAAAATGCTAACTCCTAATATCTTTGCAGGTCTACAAATGTACTGAGAGTTCTCAAAGACCACTTGAGCGCAACAAGTGTCACTTGAGCGAATAAGGTCCAAAGATCGATTCTTGCTCTTTCTAGATGAAATGTGATGCCTCAAATTTTGGGAATATCAATAATATAATACAACGATACACCGAGATTTAACTAGCGGATACACAACACTTTTAAGCACAAAATACAAATAATTAGAATAAAAGAAAATATTAATAATAGTTACAAATAAAATTCTTCAAGTCTTTAAATACAGATCAGTTTCTTGATACAAAAAGATTATCCAAAATACAGGAAATATAAAATCTAATCTCTAAGGCAGCCATGGTTCCTCAAAGCTTTTAGGGATTATGTTCTCAGTGTAAAACTCGCCTTCACCTGGCATAAAATGCCATGAGCTTGGAATGCCCAGTAAAAACACACATCCTGTCCATTTTCTCATTCCAAATACACAAGTAAAATAATGGCATGATCATAACATACAGCAAAAATAATAATTAAGCAAAACTTAAAATAAATTTCAGTTCTCATGAATAACAGTCAATTTCATTCTCATGAATAACAATCAATTAAGTGAGTTCTAGGCAACTCCCCGCAGAATGCCGTTCCTGCCCAACCACTAACACTGGCCATGGGCAATTTTGACTCTCCCTTGGTTAATACAATACCAATGTGTCGCTTACTGCATAATCGCCAGTGCGTCACTTATCGCACAATTACCAATGATGCCTACACATGTAGGTTACACACTCGAGTGGTGACATCACAGTCTGCCCCAAGGAAATGGGCTTCCAGGGATACTATCCTAGTGTGAGACCCTCACTGCGACCCTTATACCTCCAAATTCTGTTAAGCAGCCAGAATACCTCTCGTGTCATGTTAGGGTTCGAAAACACACTTGCGCAAGACTTCACCAAAATGGAATACATTCCACTATATTGTACTTTTGAATCCATTATTCATTATCCCATAAAATTTAGTACAATGATCGCAACCATTACCACCTCAATTGATTTTCCCTTTATTAAGTGCATTATGTTCTCAGTTATAGCAAAGCATGGTCAAGATAATTACGAAGCCAAACTAAACATAAAGTATTTTATGCATGGTAAAATGTATTCACAATTTATCATAGTTTACATATCAAGACTTAAACATTCAAGAAACATAGCATATAAGAGTTGCAAGCTAATTAAGAGCACATTAACACAAATTTTTAGATTTTTATATTTGAACTAGTTGAGAAATAATTATGGAAAAATACCTTTATTGGCCCTAAGTACCTGGCCTCATGTGAGTTAGTATATAAATAAGTGTAGTTTCAAACTTAACTTACAAAAGTAGGATAGGTATTTTATATTTTAAGATAACGCAGAATTAAAAAGATCTATCCAGATTCGTTGACTGTTAAACAAATCAATTTATATGTCAAACCTCTCACTCTCTTGAGTTTAAACAAATTTTTAATTGGAATATAACACAAATATTAAGATTTTGACATAAAAGTGGACTCAAGATTATTTTTATGGAATTTTTTTAAAATAGAGAAAGTTAACTATTTTTTTGATTTTGTGAGTAACAAACTTAGAAAACTTGTTTAGGTTATAAAAATACATCCTTAGGTCCTACCAAAATTATCACATATTCTAGACATACTAAATATTACCCCATAAAGACAGATTTTGAGTTTACACAGTTTCGATGGGAAAATAAATTCAAGAGAGGAAAAATAATTGCTACTAGAAATTTAAGAAAGAAAGAGAAGCTCACAATTTCTTGATTAATACACATTTATACAAGAGTGTAGGCCTAGAATAAAACATATGCATACAAATAGCATGTATTAGGAGGGGAAAAACAAGTGGTAAAAGAACTTGAGAGAAGAGATGATGTAGGTTTACCTTTGTTTACAAGACTCAACACAATTCTTTTTTTTCTTCTTCTCTTCTCTTCTCTTCTCTCTCTCTCTCTCTCTCTCTCTCTCTCTCTCTCTCTCTCTCTCTCTCTTTTCCAAGATCACTCTCTCTCACTCCTCTAGTGCATGGCTGAAAATGTGTAAAATGAGGGGGAGAAGTGTCCATATATATATGTATAGAGAAAAGATTGTGAGGTTTCTTAGGGACTAAGTTCCATGAGTATAATTTGTCAAAGTTGTCCATCAATGCCATCAAGGCCCTTTCATCCATCACATGGCCAACTACTTGCGCTCCAAGAAATATATATATATATATATATAGGAGATATTTGTATTTATAGACATAAAATAATAAGCACAAGCACATTAATTAATAAAATATTACAATTAAGATTTGGAATGAAATAAAATAGAAGTATATAGGGACCAAGTTTAAATTTATGAAACCTTGATATTTATTATTAATATACTAACATTAGAAAATAGTTAAAATAATAAATTCGGGTCCTGCAAAGAAAGGCAAGAAACCAAGCGAAAACAGCGTTATCGGGAATTAAGATTTTAAAGTAATTTATCTATAATTATAATGTCAAATAATTAATACCAGGGTCTTAAAGGTGATTATTAATCTACTGAGATTAATTAGGGTTTACTCGAATTAAGCTGTGATGCTTCCCAATTCTAGGGTTTAAAACGCAATTAAGCAAAAATTCAAGGGCTTTATTGAAATAAGCTCAAGGTTACGAATTTAATGGTAATTACAAAAATTAGGGTCTCTACATGAAATCTAGGGTTTTCTAGGTTTCGAAAAGAGGGCTATTAGAGAGAGAAAGAGAGTGGAATAAATGATTTGGAAAAGTGTTTGGATCGCAATATAACTCTGTTGTCTAGACCAAATCACTCAAGTGAACTTTCCATTGATCAAGCAAATAGCCAAAATACAAAGGGACCGCTCGAGAAAATTTTCTACCGCTTAAGCGGTAAATGCAGGGTCTTAGAAGTTTTGCAAAGCTACAGTGAAAATGCTAGGAGCTCATATTTTATGCTCAAGCGGTCTCACCTACGAACTTGTGAGATACTGGGAGCTGTAAATCTACGCTAGAGTGACCAAATGACCGCTCGAGAAATCCTCCAAAAATAGATGTTACAGGGATCAAGTGCTCTTCTAACAAGAACTCTAGCAATGTCGTGGAACGATCATTATCTAGAAAAGAAGTTTGTTTGTGAATACATGATCAAGTGCTCTTCTAACCGGACTTCTAGTAATTCGTAGACACAACCAATATCTTAGAAACTAAATTCTACACTCAATCACATAAACATGTTATCACATAGCATACTGGGTATAAGTTTATTACTTTCTAGCGAGACAAACCCACTATGGTAATAACCACTTCCCATGAGCCCAAAGTATTCAAACCTTGTAAGCTTTGATACCAAGTTGTAACAGCCCAAAAATATAACCACAGATAATCCCATAAGGTACACCAGATATATGGAAAACTAATAACGTTTCAATCATTCATTAATTCTCTTGAAAACATTACAAAAGGTGCAAATGCATTATACATTCACAAACTCTACATTCTAAATCTATAGTATGTGATGGTGATACATAGAAATGAAAGGAAATTCAGATAAGTTCATACCTTAATAGCTACATATTTCCAAGACGATGCTTGGTTACAACAAAAGTGAGTCAAGCCCAAAACAAATAAAAAACCTGAGGCTTGTACAAAAGATATTTACAATAAAAGAAAAACAAATGAGCCTTCAACTCCAAGATCCTCCCAAGATAAATCCTTGGCGGAGGCATACCATTAGCACCTAAAAATTGGTTTCCATATAAGGTGAGTTAAAGTCAAGTAGAGAATACAGATGTTGTATGATACTTAACAAAGTCATATGGTGAATGCATATCAATGCCATCTACCAAAGCGTTACACTTTTCTCTTTCAAAAAATGCAATGCCATGATTATAAATCAATTCGTAAAACATGTACACCCCAGAAACAATTCCCATTAAGAACATGCCTCATAAATCTAAACAACACAACTAAATTTCAATATTTCTCTTTCTCATTGAACTATAGATTTCAACTTAGAAAATTACATATTATAGCTCACAATTCAATAAGTTAGAGAGAACAACAAAACACATTGTCCCCTAGATTTACTAATTACATTGTGCCACTTAATACGAAAGGCGTAAAATTTCAAAATAATATTAATAACAATGAAGCTCGACAATTATATTACAACTTCAAAGTTCATAAAAATGCAATATTTAATGAGATAGTCATCTTCTTCTTCATTGATGAGGTTGTGACTTTTCATGTCCTGAAATGTTATTAGATAGGAATGAACAATTGCCTAGTAGAGAATATATTTAACCAAATATATGAATATTTGATTGAAAATATGCATGTTCTATACCAATATCCATGAAATTCAATGTTTTAAATTTTTTATAGCATAACACACAATTTGGCATTCAATTCCCACATTTTTCTGTCCTTACACTGATGGCCAATGGAAACCTCAAACCTTCCACATTTGTCATCCTCACACGACCGGGTAAGTGGACATCTCATAACATTCCCATATTTATCATCCTCACATGACCCAGGCAAGTGGGCACCTCAACACATTCCCACACTTGTAGTCCTCACATGACCGAGCAAGTCAGCACCTCAACACATTCCAAAAATAATAACACCTTGAACACATCACATGGAATCACAAAGACCCTCCAATTCTACTGATCAATTTCCCTTTTTACCCTTTTAAGTCAAAACCAATGAACAATCATTAGGGTAACACAATAAGTTTTAGGGCTTTTCCTTCTATGTATTGATTTCCCCTAATTCAAGTCTCTTTACACAATCTTCCCTGATTGGTTACTCAACCCTTCATCAATTTCAAACAAAACCCATCAACATCACAAAATCCATATGTATATATATCTACATCATCCATCTCAATAATCAACCCGCACTTTAAGATTCACACACACTTAAGCCAAACTCTAAATATACAAAGGTAAAGATGTTCCTACCTCAAGAGTTGTAAGTGAAAAACGAAGATCCTCACAATGAACTTTCGAAATAACATGATTTAATCGACTCATAACGTAGCTTTTGAAAAGAGTAACAACTTTATTGAATGCACAAAGATAGATTCTTGCTATTGCTAGATGAAATTAAGAATTTTAAAGCTAGGGTTTTTGGAGAAAAGGGTGTTAGAGAGAGAAAGGATATGAAAAAGTGAGCTAGAAATGTGTTTAGATTGCATTTAAACTCTACTATCCTGAACATACCGCTCGAGCGAACTTTTCCTTGCTCAAACGAAGTGTAAAAATACAAAGAGACTGCTCGAGCGAACATTCCATCACTCGAACAGTAAACCCATGGTCTCAGAAGTTTTACAAAGATACAGTGAAAATACCGAGAGCTTGAAATCTGTGCTCGAGCGAACTTTTCATCGCTCGAGCAGTCTCTTTTGCAAATCTGCAAGATATTGGGAGCTGCGAATCTACGCTCGAGCGACTAAATGACAACTCGAGCGGTCACTCAAAATCAGCTGTTACAAAACAATACTTTTTAAAATCAAAAAATTGGGCAGTGGATACACAACATTGGAAATCTCTAAGTACGTGTCTGCTTATAGGCTATTCAAGCACTACGAAAGCCATTTTACCGGTATTAATCAAAAGGAACAGCATGTAACTGTGCGGGTTTTTTGACTTTCACCAAGGACACACAGGCTAACATAGATTATACCACAACCACACCCCCTAACCTGTAACGATTTTGGTTTAGACCCAACCCATTTGATGTTCTGGATCTGGATTTTATTGTTTTATATGGTTGCTCATGTTTTGTTTCTCTGTATTCCTCATTGAGTTTAGTTATTGGAGTGCCTCAGTTGCATTTAGATCACATTGGTAGTTTGTTTTTCAAACTGTTGTTGCCCAGAATTTTGCTTATTTGCTCGAATGGTCTTTGTGAACTTCTACTACTTTTGCAGCTCTGTAGAGATATTGGGAGATGAGATTCTTGGCTCAAGCGGTCTTTTGTGCACTCGAACGGTGTTGGCTCAAGTGGTCTTTTCTACGCTTGAGTGATGGTCCTCTGTCTATAAAACTTTTGAGAGTTGGTATTCTTCACTCGAGCAGTCACTTTGTGTGCTCGAGCAATTCCACTTATTGTGTCTGGCCACTCAAGCGACATTTCTTACACTCGAGCGGTCTACGAGTATATTAGTCCATAAAGTCACCTTTTTGGCTCACTTTTTCATCTCTCTCTCTCTCTCTCTATACATTTCAAAACCCTAAGTTGACACCCTCTCTCTCTAGAACTCATCTTCTCTCTACAAATACACCTAGATCCAATGATTTCTTCATCCTAGTCTCTTTGACAAAAGGTTAAAGCACTCCGAGAGCTTTCTTTTGATCAGAACAATGTTGGGTTTCAGTGTTGTTAAGGTTCCATCACTCTCTTTCTCTCTTGCTTTCTAGCTTCAAGGTAGGGATATCTTTGCATTTTCTTATGATTTTTAACTTAGTTATTTGTGTTTCAAAACAACATTGTGATTTCGGAGTTTTTGGACAAATCTAGGGTTTTGGCTTGAAATAAAAAAGAGGGGTTTTCAAATGGGTTGCTGGAAATGATTGAGGAAATGTATTTATTGTTGAGTTATGATGAAATGATGGATTTTTATCTCTGAAATTGATTTATAAAGGAAAGGGGATTTCGCCCTAAGAATATCAAATGTCGATTTTGTAATGAAAAATGGAATTAATGTGGGAAATATGGAATTGGATTGATGATTATGAGGATAGCGGAGTTGGATATGTGTTACCACTCCTGTCTTGAGATTTTCGAAGAGTTTATATTTATGGAAATTATTTATTTGTTTTGGGCTATCGGTAGAGGATAGCTATGCTTGTTGTAAAAATTGTATGAGAACTAAGAGAATTCAACCTATTTGCTTATCCATTTGCATTGGGCATTGTTGCATATTTAATACATTGAAAATGTCTATTGCTTTGAGAAAATGGGGTGAATACCTTGGTGAATCTGGGTAGGGGTGTGGTTACAGTATTATGTTGGCCAATGTGTCCTTGGTGAAATCAAAAAACCCGTGAGGTTAGGTGTCGAGCATTGCGGTTAATACCAGTAAAAATAATAAATTGATAGTGCTTGTATAGCCTTTTTGTAGACAAGTACCTAGGGATTCTCAAAGTTGTATTCATAGTCATGTTTTCTATTATAAAGGAAATGATTACTTGAATTGTGATCTATACTTGACATTGTATGGTTTTGAAAGGAGCTATAAAATGTTTTCATCACATCTTTCTAAAGATTCGTAAACGGTGTTAGAGTATTTCTAACGGGCTTTGGCTCACCCTATATGGGAAAACCATTTTCAGGTGCTGATGATATGCTTCTGCCAAGGACATAGCTTGGGAGGAACTTGGAGCAGAAGGCTTCGTTTTGTGTAAATTGTTTTATTTAATTTGTAAAAGCCTATGGCTTTAATGTATTGGATTTGAATTCATTTTGTTGTAACCAAGCATTGTCTTAGAAAATTGTAGCCATTAGGGCGTTATCTTATTTGTTTACTTTTCAATCTTATTTGTCTTGGAAGGCCTTTGTCAACGCCTTCTAGGACAAGTTCTTACCTTCTACTGCTAAAGAGAAGTTAAGGGAGCAGTTTTTGAAGCTCAAGCAGTTAAACACACCAGTAGCTGAATTTGAGTCAGCTTTTACTAGCCTCTCTAGATTTGCACCAAAACTTGTGACTACGGAGGAATGCTGTTGCATTGAGCTTGTGAAGAGGTTGAGGACCGGGCTTCTTTTCAAAGTGGTTGGGTTTATGATTAGGGACTACAGACGCCTTATAAAGGTGGTGGCTCATCTTGAGACCGTGGTTTAGATGGAGGAGGAGCGGATGAGGGGCTCCGGGCAGACGAGTTAGGAGGTTTGGGGGGACACGCAGGATGATAAGAGGCATAGGGATTCCACCCCACAACAGTGCTCTAGGTCCACTTTTCTTATATCGAGTTCTAGGTTAGGGAGAGGTGGACAAGGAGGGATCACTTGTTTCAGGTGTGGTCAGTTGGGTCACAAGTCTTTAGTTTGCCTGCAGAAGGGATAAGGGCAATAGTCTACGCTGTCTACAACTTGTTCTTAGAGCCAAAGTTTGAGGAAAGGGCAGCTGCCTACTTGGTATCAGTGTGGGCAGTCAGGGCATGTGAGGAACTTTTGCCCTCAATCGGGTGGCACATCTGGTGCGTCTAGTCAGAGGCAGACTCAGAGCCATCAACCTACACCATTAGCACAGGCCTCGAGGGCCAATCAAAGAGCCTCTCGAACTTATGCTCTGAGGGGTAAATAGGTAGAGCAGAGGCCTATAGAGCGTATGTATGTTGTTACCATGCTAGATTTAATACCAGCACCTTCCATAGTGATTGGTAACTTCTTGTTGTGTAATTATATTGCCAATGTGTTGATTGATACGGGTGCATCTTGTTCTTTTATCTCGTCTGCATTTGCATCGACATTGGGGTTAGAAGTGGTTCAATTAGCATCCCCACACAGGGTAGAGTCACCTGTTGGTGGTGAGGTTGTATTGGAGTATAGATATCGAGGTTATGAGATAGAGGTTGTCAGTCGTTGACTTATTGATTAATATGTTGAGTTTTGATGTCATTTTGGACATGGATTGGTTGTCATCCTATTAGGTTGTTATAGATTGTTACTGTCAGACGGTTACCATATGTGCCTCAAGTGGTGATTGTTTTTACTTCTAGGGAGATCGGGTTGATAGAGCCTTATTGTTAGTGTGTGATCTGCATGGTCGGGGCGAGCCTATTCTCATTCTTGCTATATTCTTGGGTGTTGAGAGTGGCGTGGTCCGAGTTGAGTTGCCAATGATAGTTTGTGAACACTTAGACATCTTTTCTGAGGATCTCACTAGTTTACCACCTCACCATGAGATCAAGTTCTCTATTGATTTAGTGTCTGGCATGACACCGATTTCCATGGTATCGTATAGATTTGCAACCACCAAGTTGAGTGAGTTGATGATTCAACTCTAGGAATTATTAGATAAGGGTTTTATCCACCTTAATACTTCACATTGGGGAGCATCGGCTCTCTTTGCCAAAAAGAATGATGGCACATTGCGACTTTGTATTGATTACTGGAAGTTGAACCAGGTAACTATTAAGAACAAGTACCCATTGCCTTATATTGATGAGCTGTTTGACCAATTGAAGGGGTCTTATTGCTTTTCTAAGATAGACTTTAGATTGGGTTATCACCAATTAAGAGTGAAGGAGGAGGACATCCTAAAAATGGCATTCCGTATGTGGTATGCTATTATGAGTTCCTAGTGATGCCTTTTGGGTTAACCAATGCACCAGCCTTGTTTATGGATTTGATGAATTAGATCTTTCGTGAGTTCCTAGACCATTTTGTAGTTGTCTTTGTTGCTCACCTAGTACTCAACCGAGGCAAGCCAAAAGAAATAAAACCATTAGAAACATGCATGCGCTACTATGCAAGGTGACTAGTGCAACGCATACAACATATAATTAATAGGCTCGGCTACTAGCATGACATGTGAGTCAAGTCAAGGCATGTGATAAAACACGTATTAGAGTAAGGAATTTAAAATTGACATTGATTTGTATGATGAGCCAAACCCTTATGCATGCAAAACGAATGGATGCGAGTCATGGAAAATGCAATGGAAAATATGATGCTACACAACCACAGTAAGCAGGTAAGTAAAAGAGAGAAAGAAATGGGGGTTGAAAGACATACAAAAAAATGATTACAAATGTGCCCTCATGCAAGAGGGTCCAAATGTCCAGGTGTCTAAATTAAGTATTAATTGTAAATCCAAATGAATACTATCTAAATCTAATTTATTACAACAATAATAGTACAACAATAATATGTAAAGAATGAACAAGGATCCCATACGTGCCGACGAGGATAACCCTCGAAAATTGCTTTGTTTCAACAAAAGTGCTTTGTTCAACAAAAGTGCTTTGTTTACCAAACATTAGAGCTTGGCCGGCCCACAATGAGGCTCGACCAGGCTCAAACAAATCCGGTCGTGCCCTATTTTTTTTTTTTTTGCAGAAGATTGTTTTTGTGCGCTGAGGTGAAAATAGTGCTGACAAACTGTTCCTAAGCCATGTTTGTCCTTTCTGTCTGTCTCTATTACAGAGATGTTCAAGGGAGGAGCATATTCGGGTCTTAAACCATCAAGTATCGCAAGTTGATTGCATGATGATTTGAGAAGCAACTGGACAAGAATTTCATAAAAACTAAAAGACTAACAGTATCTCCCTCCTATCATGAACCATCAAACATCACGAAATTAGTATGCGATGACTCTAGAAGTGACGGATTCAGTATAACGTCTGACCGAATCCGACCAATTTTATTAGCTCTTTATGTCGGTTTCAATCCATTTTTTAAGCCAATTTTATCTTGCCTCTCTATTTCTTGTCTTTTATTCCATTTTGTCCAAAATTAATATTTACGTCCACTAAGTCCAAAAGCAATAAAGATGAATAAGCATAGCTTAACCTGAGAAATGAACTTTTCAAGCCCTTTTATATGGGGGAAATCACAAAGAAAGAATCAAACCTATTTCGGAGAACTCGGAGTCAAACCCGAGAAGGGCGATAATGACCTCAAATCCAAACTCGATGACAAGCTATAATGAAACCTTTCTTTGAGATTTCCAAGGGTTGAAGTTTAAAAACTAGTCCCTTAGAAACAATACACCGGCGATTAAGAGGAGTATCAAACAAGGGATCGTTCTCAATATAAGAGATGTAGTGCCCTAGTAATGAATCTCAAAAGAGATTAAACCATTTAGCACATGAGGGGTCTCTTTCTTATACTTTGAACGGTAATCCCATATGGGATACAACTCTTAGTCAAAAGAAGCAAAGAAAGAAGGGAAGTTGCAGAGATGATAATACGAAGTTGATTATTGCAAAAGTGAGATTATTTGCATGAAAACTAGGTAAATAGAACTGTCAACTCAAATGGATTGGTGTCTAAATCCTAAACAACCAAATCCATGAGGATTTACAACATTATAAACATGATATTCAAACCACAAACTAATTAAATGAATTAAACAGCCCTTACAACCAAACAAATAGTACTTAAAACACTTCAAAAATGGTGAAAAAAGTGAATGAAAATAGGGGAGAACAAGCTAGGTAAGCAAGCCTAAAGAGGGGTGGCTAGCCCCTCCACTTTTTGTGAATTAAATCATATCTTTCAGCCCTTGAAAGTAGCTTCCAACAGTACATAAACTCAAAGAAAATGAAGAAAATATTTAGTATAAACAAAAGAAAGAGATGGTAAGAGTTATATCTCTTTAAACAGGATGTATTGTTGTCAACAATACTTGATTCCCAAGCACTCTCAAGCTGTTGAATTGTTATCTCCAAGTCTCAACCAAAGCTCCCAATCCAAGCTCTAATGGTGTATTTAATATGTATATGTATCTCAAATGTGATATAAGAACAAAAGGTGTCTTGCAAGGGAAGGAGGAGCTCTCAATTATCTTTTGAACTCTTTGAAATTTTTCTAACCCTCAAAACAAAAGCTTAAGCTCTTATTTATAGAATTTGAGGCAAATAGGTCATAAATATCTTCAAAAATAGACAGCTCGCAGATTCCTGCCCAGAACACTATTTGTCATCCAAAAGGCACGGTCGGATCCCAATGGTCATGACCGGCCCCAAATGAGGCACGACCGAGCCCCAATGTGGCTATCCTGCCTCTCAGTTCTAGGTTCAATGCAGATTGGCACATAGCTCAAATATGGGTTTCAAAGGTAAAAACATTTTGGGTATGGAAGGTTGGGATTGTTTAGACCTCAAATTCAGATTCCTTTATTGGAAATTCAAACCACTTACACAATGTAACCTTCATCATTGAGTGTTTGGAATAAAACGCCTAAGTCTTTTGAGCGGTCAAAAATGGGGTGTTTATAATTGATGACATTTTGATCTACTCACCCTCTGAGGAGGAACATGAGGAACACTTGTGGATTGTACTTGAGTTGCTTAGAGCCCACAAGTTGTATGCTAAGTTTGAGAAATGTGAGCTCTGGTTGAAAAAAGTTAAGTTCTTAGGCCATGTGGTATCCGGAGAAGGGGTAACTGTAGAGTCTTATAAGATAGAAGCATTGCAAGATTAGGAACCACCTAAGAATGCCTTTGAAATTCAAAGTTTCTTGGGACTAGCTAGGTATGATCGTTGTTTTGTAAAGGATTTCTCTAGATTGGCCTCATCTTTGACTAGACTAACGAGGAAGAGAATTAAGTTTGTATGGAGTGAGAATTGTGAGAAATAATTCCAAGAGCTTAAGGTTAGACTTACCACTGTTCCATTGTTAATTATTCTGAATAAGGCTTTGGCCTATTCTGTGTATTGTGATGCATCTCGGGAAGGTTTAGGTTGTGTCTTGATGCAAGAGGGGAAGGTAGTAGCATATGGTTCACATCAGTTGAAAACACATGAGAGAAACTATCCTATTCATGACCTAGAGCTAGCAGCGGTGATCTTTGCCTTGAAGATTTGGAGACATTATTTATATGGTGAGAGGTTTGAGGTATTCTCTGATCATAGGAGTTTGATGTATCTGTTTTCATAGAAGAATTTGAATTTGAGACAGAGAAGATAAATGGATTTTATGGAGGATTACGACTTTGAGTTGCACTATCATCCGGGGAAGGCCAATGTTGTCGCTGATGCTTTGAGTAGGAAGTCCATTAGCAATGTAGCAAGTATTACCATCTGGGAATGGGAGATGTTGGGTGCTATTGGCGAGTTTCACTTACATCTTGGCGAGTCTGTTGAGCTGGCTACCTTGTTTACCATAGTCGTACACCCTACACTTGTGAGCTGAGTTATAGAAGCACAGCAGGGTGATCACGAGGTAGAAACCCTCTGGGAGAAGATATCTAGCTGGAAAGTAGAGAAGGGCTTGAAAGTTTATTCTAACTCGAGTGTTAGATATCTAGACCGTCTTTTCATACCGCAATCTTATAGAGAGGAGGTACTTCAAGAGTTTCACCATTCATGCCTTGCAGTGCACCCGGGAGGCATAAAGATGTATCACGATCTTAGTTGTCAGTTTTGGTGGAAGGGAATGAAGAAGGATGTAGCCTTGTTTGTATCAAGGTGCCTTGGTTGTCAATAAGTGAAGGTCGAATATCAAAGGCCAACGGGTTTGTTGTAACCCTTGCCTATAGCCAAATCGAAGTGGGAGCATGTTACGATGGATTTTGTTGTAAGTCTTTCGAGGACTCAACGGGGTAATGATGCCATTTTGGTGATAGTTGATTGGTTAACTAAGTCATCTCACTTTGTACCTATGCGCACGAGTGACTCGGTAGATTTTATTGCCGACCTTTACATTAGGGACATAGTTTGACTTCATGGAGTCCTTGTGACTATTGTTTCGGAGAGAGATCCGCATTTTACAACTTGATTGTGGCAGAGCCTACAGAATGCTTTGCGTACTAGATTAACTTTTAGTACCGCCTATTATGCTTAGACTGACGGACAGTCAGAGTGTACCATTCAAATTCTCAAGGATATGCTTTGGGGTTGTATTCTTGACTTTAAGGGGTTGTGGGAGAGACACTTGCCTTTAGTGGAGTTTGCCTATAATAACAGCTTTCAAGCAAGTATAGGTATGGCACCATTTGAGGCCTTGTATGACCAACTGTGTAGATCTCCTGTGTATTGGGCCGAGGTGGGTGACACACCTATGCTAGGTCCTAAGTTAGTTCAGGAAACAACAGAGAAGTTTGCACTTATCCATAAGAGGTTGGTTTCGGCTTAGAGTTGTCAGAAGAGCTATGCCGACTGTAAGAGGAGACCGTTATCATTTGAAGTAAGAGATCACGTTTTCTTGAAAATACCACCTAGACGGAGTTTGATGAGGTTTGGGAAGAGTAGGAAGTTGTTTTATAGATTTATTTAGCCTTTTGAGATCCTAGAGTAGATTTGGGAGGTATCTTATCATTTGACCTTGCCGCTACAACTTTCTGTGGTTCATGATGTGTTTCATATCTATATGCTTCAGAAGTATGAGCTGAATCCATCACATGTATTGGATTGGACCGGGTTAGAGGTAGATGAGGATGCCTCGTATAAGGAGAGATCGATCAGAGTCTTAGATACTCGAGACCAAGTCTTGCGAGGTAAGACAATTCCATTGGTAAAGGTATTATGGAGATTGAGGAACCAACTTGGAAACTTGAGGCAGAAGTCCATCAGAAGTATCTGAACTTATTTATTAATGTTTGAACTTGTATTAAAAATCTTGATATGTTGACTTAATATAAACATTGTATATGTGTTGGGAGAAAATTGTTTATTCGCTCGAGCGAGCTTTGAGTGCTCTTAGTATTTTGCCCAGACACAGAATTTCTAGGAAGGTTGAGGTGAGGCTTCTTGCACTTGAGCGAGGGTGTGCGTCTGTAAAACTTCTGAAGGTATGTATTCTACACTTGAGTGAGGTCACTTGTTGTGTGTGGTCGCTCGAGCGACAACTCATTCGCTCGAGCGAGCCTTGCGTATATCAGTTTGCAACAGCATATTTTTATATCACCTTTTGATGCATTTTCACTCCAAAACCTTAATCCGACTCTCCCTTTCTCTAAAATCCACCATCTCTCTACATTTTGACCAAGATTCTTTGATCTCTTCACCCTAGTGTCTTTGGAAAAAGGGTAGAGCATCTTGAGGACTCCATTTTCATCTGATTGGAAGTTGATTTCATCACTTTCGAAGTTTCTCCTCTTCTCCTTTGGGCTTTTACACTTGAGGTAGGGATATTGTACTCCTTAATGTGGTTTTTAACCTAGGTATTTGTTGTTATGTATAAATGGTGGGATTTGGGAGGTTTTGAGTAAAGTTAGGGTTTGGACTCAAATTAAAAGAGGGGTTTCTATGTTGGGTTCTATAAATGGATTTGGCGCTTTGAATGTGAGGTTACCTTGGATTAAAATGGTGAAATTTAACCTTTGGGTTGATATTTGAAAAATGGGGAGATTTGCCCTAATTTGTTTTAAATAATTATTTTCTATAAATAATGGAATTGTTACAGAAAACGTAGAATTGGGAGGATGTATGAATGAATGGTGTAGTTGGATTTGTTAAATCACTCCCCTATGGAAATTTGATAAAATATATGTTACATAGATTGTATATCTGTTTAGAAATATCTGTTTTGGGCTATTGGTGGAGGATAGCTATGATTGTTGTAGAAATTGCATGAGGATTAGGTGAATTGAAACTAATCATTTAAATTGTGTCATTGAATGTGATGGTATGATTAAATCATTGAATATGTGTTGTGGCTAGTCATTGTATATGACAATGTTTTAGATACATTGTATATGTATAATTATTTGGGAGGAGAAAAGGGATGTACTCCATTATTTGGGAGGAGATAGGGGATAGACTGCATTTAAAATCAAGTTAGCTGGAGTGTCTAGGGTGAAAGTCCCAAAACCTTGTGTATATACGGGTGCCGATTCCCTTAGATGAAAGTTTCATAAAATGGCAAAGTTGAAGTGTTTGAATAATGAATGTTATTGAACTATGAACCACTGAGTTGTAGTTTCATTTTGGTTGATTAGATAACAATGAATTTAGTTAATGGATTAACTTGAAATGAATGAATGAAAATGGGTTGAGATGTGGTTATCTATATTAAATAGTCATGGAAAGGATGTAAGTTGGTTATGAATATTGAACAATTATCTGACACTTATGTCTTAGTTAAACCTCATATACTGTGTTAGTTTATCTCTACTGGGCTTTGGCTCACCTTACTTGGGAAACCATGTTCAGGTACTGGTGATATGTTTCCTCCAAGGACATAGCTTGAGAGAATTGAGGGCTGAGGGCTCTATTTTGTGATATTTATGTTTAGGTGTTTATTCAAGCTAGGGCTTTACATGTATAGAGCTTAGGACTCTTTCTTTTGTTGTAACCAAGTGATATCTTGGAAAGATGTAAGCCCGTCGGGCATTTATTTTGTTGTCATTAACTTGTATTAGATATTGTAGATTCAGAATGAATGTTTATGAATGTATAAAGCATGTAATATCCTTTTTGTAATAGAAACTCTGATGAATGAAGTATAACACTTATTTATGTTCATAGACCATATGGAATGGATTATTTGTATTATATTTTGGGGCCGTTACAAAGGTTATGGTACGTTCCATTCTTAGCACAGTATACATTACCAATCATCACAACATGTAAAAAGCATATATAACCCAAGTGTAATACATACACATAATCTGTAATGCCCCACATTTTATTACACAGATAACATTACCAAGCCCATCATTATATTACAATTTTAGAGATAACGAACAGAAATTCCAGTACATTGACAAAGATAATTAAATGAAGATCCTCTCATTCGCATACATAATGAATGCAACATGCAATAATTAAATAAATTGCCCGTAGGCTTACATCATTATATAAAAGAGAAAGGGTTCAACCCTTTTACAACAACAGCATTCCGCCAAAAGATAAGAGGTCCCGTGGGCAATAGATAAAGAAGATCCTCGATTTTGAACCACTTCTCGACATTCAACTGAAAAGGGATTAGCAACGTGGGATAAACATAAAGTCTAGTAGGGATCCCAACGTGATCCTAAACAATAACAACATATAGATAGCTATGATCATAAATACTTTAAGTCATACCATATAATAAGTACTTGTGATACCTCTGTTCTGTATTATGTTAATTGGTCCCTAATACGTATGCGATTATGTGTTTTGATATGATTCTGTGTGCCATTATGTGATATGTGTGATTTTAGAATTCTATCTGTTCACCGTAGGAATATCTATTTGAATAATCCGCTTCGAAAATTAAGTAGAGGGCCTTATCGGCCGCAGAACCCGAAATCGATTACGCCATTGTGATTAGCGTAATTTTTAGAGCCTATGGTGAAATTTAATTGAAAATTGATTCTGGTCAATTTAAACTGATTGAATTGATAAATTAAGTGCCCTATTATTTTATGTTAGAATAATGTGTTAGTGAGGCATGATGTATGGAAGCACTACACTCTCTTTAACTCATTTGAGCTCAAAAATCTGAGGATTCAATTGTGAGAGAGTGAGGGCCGGCCTTAGTGAGAGAAAGGGGGGAGAAATTGTGCATTTTGGCTTAAAGCTTGGGAATTTTGGGGATTTAGCTCAAGAATTGACTAGAGCTTAGAAGATCAAGCTTCTAGGTGAGTAATTCTTGGATTATAGTTCATAATTTTTTGTGTTCAAGGTAATTTGGTGATCAAGAGTAAGATTGAAATGAAATTGTGTTGGAATAGTTGAATTGAAGCTTAATATGTGCATGCATGTAAGAAATTACTTTGAAATTGCATGTTTGAGCACAAATGTGTGTAATCCATGTGAAATGTTAAAGGAAACTCATGTTTTGATCACCATTTGAGTTATCCAAGTTGAGAATGTGGCTAATTCATCACATGCATGTACACTTTGAGAAGATATGAGCATGAAATGCATGAATATGTATGATAGAGTTGAAGTTGATGTCAATTTGAAACATGCAAGTGTGTAATCCTTGAAATTGAGCTTCCTAATGTTGTAATCTTGTATTGGTAGCATGTTAACATGTGTAAATGTGTAATTTGAGCCATTGCATGCAAGTAATGTGGTTGAAATGTCGAAGTTGAGCTCAAGAACACATTCTGGGTTTTCCAGAATTTTGAGGTCTGCTCGAGCGGGAGAACCTTCGCTCGAGCGTAAATTTCGTGCTCCCAGCACTTTTTGCAGAATTGGGTATTCGCTTGAGCGGGATGTTTCACGCTCGAGCGGGGAGCTTTTGTAGACAGGCCTTCCGCTCGAGTGCTCTATTCCACACTCGAGCATATTTTTCGTACAACCAGTACTTTTGCAAGCTTTAAGGGTCCGCTTGAGCGGGGAAGCTGATGCTTGAGCGGGGACCCTGTTTTTTGAAATTTTGTATGCTCATTTTGTATTTCATTTTCCGTTCTCTTTCACTGGTAAGCACTCTTAGGCATATGATAAGCATTGTAAATGAGTTAATGAGATAAGAATAAAACCTAAAGAGGAATATGTGAATTAAAGAACGGATTGAACTGTTAGTGACCCTTTTGTGTTCATGAAATGTGTAGGGTTAAGCTCCAAGGCAAATCCACAAGTCGATCACTGGGAGTAATATCGATATTTGAATCCTTATGAATGTCCAATTGTTTATTCCCTTATAAGCTTTATGAGTTACTAATTGGGATTGTGGACAAAAGTTTGACATGAATAAATGAATGGATCAAAGGTCGTTTTGATAAGAAAAATACATGGACCAAAGGTCGTTTTGACAAAACTGAATGGACCTAAGGTCGTTTTGCATGAATGAGTGGGCCGAAGGCCGTTTTGATACGGATGTATGAGCTGAAGGCCGTTTTGACACAAATGTATGGGCCAAAGGCCGTTTTGACGTAAATAAATGGGCCGAAGGCCGTTTTGCCATACATGTATGGGCCGAAGGCCGTTTTGACATAAATAAATGGGTCGAAGGTCGTTTTGTCATAAATGTATGGGCCGAAGGCCATTTTGACATAAATGAATGGGCCGAAGGCCGTTTTGACATGAGTGGGAATCTGAATGGGCCAAAGGCCAGTATGTTTGGAACTATAGTGACTTGATCTAAACTTTGCACAAATGTACATACGTTAAGTAGGAATATGAATTGGGCCCAAGGCCGTTTGGAGTATGTTGTTCTACATATTGTTTATATGACTTCTGTATTTGATATTATTCACTGGGCTATCGCTCACGCTCATTCATGTGCTTGTAGGTGAGTCGAGGGAAGTCCAAACCCAGCCCCAGTGAAGTCTGCCAGGAATAACATGAGTTTTGAGAAAGTCAGCCTTGTGTCTCACGCACGAGACCTATCCTTGCCATTTTGTTATGTAATTATATTTTGTCTTGCCGGCAAGGACTTTATGTATATTTGTATATAGTCTGTTATGGGTTGGCTCAACTTAGATGATCCTGTCTATAAAGAAGTTTTACTACTGTCCTTCTGATGTGGGTTATTAACGTATATGAGCATGGTTTTTTGATGTGCATATAAACACGGCTCTATGGACAAAGTTTTAAATTTTTGCTTCCGTTTGGCCCCTTTACTCTGACGAGTTATGTCTGATTTGGTTTGAGGCCGTAGGTAATCACAGGATTACTGGCCGGTTATGTCCTTAACCCATAGGGGCGGGTTTAGGTCATGACAGAGTGGTATCAGAGCAGGAGTTAATAACTCACACACTTGTCCAAAAAAAGCAATAAGCATCTAGATAAGATCTAGGATGCATTCATGTGATAAATATGAATTTGGAAGCATTGATTATATGCTTAAATGTTTTGATATGAACAATTATATGTTGTAAGTTGTGAATTACTTGCATTGCAAATCACCTGAATATGTATGCTCTTTTTTACATGCATACTTGTGTATATCCTGTATATAGCATAATGCAAGTTTAATTAGATGGTGAGAACCAGAGGAGATGAAATAGAAGAATCCTCAACTGCCAGAATGGACAGAATAGAAAGACTGATACAGGAAATGGCAGAAGCTTTGAGACAGCAACAGGAGTGGCAACAACAGTGGCAGCAACCACACCCGCCACCTCCACCTCCGGCACCACCCATGCCAAACCATCAAAATGATGACCGAATAATAGCTCTCACCAAGGAATTCAAGAAAATGAAACCACCACAGTTCCACGGGAGATTAGATCTGTTGAAAGCCGAAGCATGGGTCCTCGGCATTGAGAAATTATTTGAAGTGTTCCCCTATTCAGAGACTCAGAAAGTGCTTCTAGCTACTTTTATGCTAGAAGATGAAGCAAGAAGATGGTGGATGTTGATGCGAGAAAATCATAAGGATGTTGACTGGGTAAAGTTTCTGGAAATATTCTATGACAAATACTTCCCGCAATGTGTACGGGATAGGAAAGTAGCAGAGTTCATGGAATTAAAACAAGATAGCATGACAGTGGCTGAGTATGAGGCCAAGTTCACAGAGTTGGCAAGGTTTGCACCACATGTGATTGACACCGATTATAAGAAGGCAAGACACTTTGAAGGTGGACTCCGCAGTGACATCCTAGAGAGGGTAAATGTTCTAAAGTTGGAAACCTACGTTGGGTCAGAGGCTAATATAGCTAGACAAGTTAAGCCAGTAACAGAATGGAAAGGCAATAAAAGACAAGGCTTCTTTTCGAAGAAGAAATTTCTGAAAAAGCAAAACACGGGCTCCTTAACTACTTCAAGTTCTTCCCGAGACACAGCTCCCATGTGCAACATTTGTAGCAAAAGGCACTATGGAGTCTGTTACCATGCATCAGGATCCTGTTTCAGGTATGGGAAACAAGGGCATATAGCCCAGGAGTGTAATCAGAGTGGTGGAAGGATAGCAGCTAGTTTAACTGCATCAGTTCCAAAGCCAGGAAATACTTTGAGATCTGCTACTACTAGGGATACAGTGAGACATGGGAGAGTTTTTGCACTTGTTCCGGGCGATACACGAAATGCCAATGCCGTTGTCTCAGGTACTATTTTAATATGTAATCAGGATGCCTTTGTATTAATTGACTCTGGATCAACACAATCATTTGTGACATATACATTTGCATCTAGACTAAATAGACCCCTAGAGTTATTACCATATTTGTTATGTGTGTTTGCTCCATCGGGGGAATCTGTGTTATGTGACTATATATATCAGTTTTGTGATGTGTGTATCGAGGATGCCACCCTATATGTAGATTTGTTGCCCTTGAACTTTAGACATTTCGATGTAATTTTGGGCATGGATTGGTTGACTTAGTATTGTGCCGCCATAGATTGTGTGACAAAAAGGGTTGTGTTTAAACCCCCAAAACAGAGAGAGATTGTGTTTGTGGGAAATGGGGTAGTGCCTCCACCATATTTGATATCTACAATGAAAGCATGTAAACTGATCAAGAAAGGATGCCAGGGTTATTTGTGCTATGTGCTATCTGAACAATCTGAGAATGTTGAATTGAACAATACTCCTATTGTTAGAGAATTTCCGGATGTGTTTCCGAATGAATTACCAGGGGAATTAGTGGACAATGAGATAGAGTTTACTATTGAGACTGTGCCGGGCACCCAGCTTATTTCTAAAACTCCCTACAGAATAGCTACTACTGAAATGAAGGAGTTGAAAGAACAATTGCAAGATCTGCTTAATAAGGGGTTTATCCGACCTAGCACTTCGCCTTGGGGTGCACCAGTATTGTTTGTGAAAAAGAAGGATGGTACCTTGCGTCTGTGCATCGACTATCGGGAATTGAATAAGGTAACAGTAAAGAACAAATACCCCCTACGACGTATTGATGATTTATTTGACCAGTTGCAGGGATCATAGGTGTTTTCTAAGATTGATTTGAGATCCGGGTATCACCAGCTGAAGGTTAAGGCAGAGGATGTTAAGAAAACCGTATTCAGAATGAGGTATGGTCATTTTGAGTTTCTTGTCATGCCATTTGGAGTGACTAATGCTCCGATAGCATTTATGGACTTGATGAATAGAATTTTTAAAACCTACCTTGATGAGTTTGTCATAGTCTTCATCGATGATATTTTGATATATTCCAAAAATAGACTTGAACATGAACATCACTTGAGAACTGTTTTACAAATACTTAGGGAAAGAAAATTATTTGCTAAACTAAAGAAATGTGAGTTTTGGTTGGATGAGGTTGTTTTCTTAGGGCATGTGATCAACAAGGAAGGAATTTCAGTGGACTCGCAGAAAATAGAGGCAATTGTGAATTGGCCTACACCGACTAATGTGACAGAAGTTCGCAGCTTTATGGGCTTAGTTGGGTACTACAGGAGGTTTGTGAAGGATTTTTCAAAATTAGCTGTGCCTCTTACCCAATTGACACGTAAAGGGAAACCTTTTGAGTGGAACGAAGAAAGGGAATTAGCCTTTCATGAATTGAAGACGAGATTGACTACTGCACCAATTATGACACTACCTTTAGGTACGAAAAATTTTGTAATATTCAGTGATGCATCTCATAAGGGTTTGGGTTGTGTGTTAATGCAGAACGGAAAGGTTATTGCTACGCCTCTCGACAGTTGAGGCCACATGAGAAGAATTATCCAACACATGACCTAGAATTGGCTGCAGTTGTTTTTGCGTTGAAAATCTGGCAGCATTATTTGTATGGGGCAAAGTGTGAAGTCTACACAGATCATAAGAGCCCGAAATACTTCTTCACGCAGAAATATTTGAATATGCATCAGAGAAGATGGCTGGAATTGATAAAAGATTACGACCTAGAAATTTAGTATCACCTCGGGAAAGCTAACACAGTGGCTGATGCCTTGAGCAGAAAATCAACAGGGAGTATGGCTTGTCTGCTTACTGAACAAAGGGAGATTTTGCAAGACTTTGAGAAGTCTGAAATTGAAATAGTAGTAGGTGAATAGGGCGGATTGATAGCCACTATTACAGCCGAGCCGGCAATTGTTGATGAAATCAAGCAGAAACAAAAAGAGAATGAATTCCTCAGAAAGGTGATTGATGAGTTTGAGGCAAGTCCAAAAGCAGAGTTTAGCATTGGAAATGAAATGTTGAAATTTCGGAACTGACTATGTGTCCTTGACATCCTGGAACTAAAGAAGAGGGTTTTAGACGAAGCCCACAGATCCGTATTTTCTATACACCCCGGCAACAATAAAATGTACCGTGATTTGAAACAGACCTATTGGTGGCCTAAAATGAAGAAAGAGATTGCAGAATATGTGTCCAAGTGCCTTCAGTGTCAGCAAATTAAGGCTGAACATTAGAAACCGGGCGGTCTACTTCAACATCTCCCTTTTCCCGAGTGGAAGTGGGAACGTGTGACTATGGATTTCGTCGTTGGCCTACCTCGGACTCCTCGAGGTATGGATTTCGTTTGGGTTGTAGTTGATAGACTGACTAAATCTGCACATTTTCTGCCTGTCAAAACTACATTTACTGCTTATAGATTGGCTACCATTTACGTTGATAAGATTGTCTGTTTACACAGTGTTCCAGTATCTATTGCATCGGATAGAGATCCGAAATTTGTGTCTAGATTGTGGAAGAGTTTGCAGGAAGCTATGGGAACAGAACTGAGGTTCAGTACTGTATTTCACCCACAGACAGACGGGCAATCAGAACGAACGATTCAAACTTTGGAGGATATGCTTCGCATGTGTGCTTTGGATTTTCAAGGGAGTTGGGGAAGATTATTTGCCACTTGCAGAGTTTGCTTCTAATAACAGCTTCCACTCCAGCATCGGTATGGCACCATACAAGGCTTTATATGGTAGGAGGTGTAGATCACCTATCTGTTGGACAGAGGTCGGGGATAGAGCTTTGCTTGGGCCAGAAATTGTACAGGATACTTCTGAGAAAATCAAGACTATTCGTCAAAGGCTCAAAACAGCTTAGGACCGACAAAAGAATTATGCAGACGTTCGGAGAAGACCTCTTGAGTATGAGGTCGGTGACCATGTGTTCATCCGTGTTTCTCCGATGAAAGGCCAAGTCAGATTTGGGAAAAAGGGCAAGTTGTCGTCCCGCTACATTGGGCCGTTTCAGATTTTGGACATGCTTGGTCTAGTTGCTTATAGGGTTGCTTTGCCATCGAGATTCGAGCAAATCCATAATGTGTTTCATGTGTCGATGTTGAGGGGTTACCTCCGAGACCCGTTTCATGTGATTGATTATCACCGGGTTGCTATTGATGAAAATATGGAATAAGCCAAATGGTTGATCGGCAAGTGAAACAGTTGAGAAGTAAGTCCATCCTAATGGTGAAAGTGGAATGGAAAGAGCACTATGGGACGGATGCCACGTGGGAAAAAGAGGAGGAAATGCGACTACACTATCCACATTTGTTTCCCGATGAAGGTAACTGAAGTTTGGAGGACCAAACTTCCTAAAGGGGGGAAGACTGTGATACCCCTGTTCTGTATTATGTTAATTGCTCCCGAATACGTATGCGATTATGTGTTTTGATATGATTCTGTGTGCTATTATGTGATATGTGTGATTTTAGAATTCTATCTATTCACCGTAGGAATATCTGTTTGAATAATCCGCTTCAAAAATTAAGTTGAGGGCCTTATCAGCCGCAGAACCCGAAATCGATTATGCCATTGTGATTAGCATAATTTTTAGAGCCTACGGTGAAATTTAATTGAAAATTGATTCTGGTCAATTTAAACTGATTGAATTGATAAATTAAGTGCCCTATTATTTTATGTTAGAATAATGTGTTAGTGAGGCATGATGTATGGAAGCACTACACTCTCTTTAACTCATTTGAGCTCAAAAATCTGAGGATTCAATTGTGAGAGAGTGAGGGCCGGCCTTAGTGAGAGAAAGGGGGGAGAAATTGTGCATTTTGGCTTAAAGCTTGGGAATTTTGGAGATATAGCTCAAGAATTGACTAGAGCTTAGAAGATCAAGCTTCTAGGTGAGTAATTCTTGGATTATAGTTCGTAATTTTGTGTGTTCAAGCTAATTTGGTGATCAAGAGTAAGATTGAAATGAAATTGTGTTGGAATAGTTGAATTGAAGCTTAATATGTGCATGCATGTAAGAAATTACTTTGAAATTGCAAGTTTGAGAACAAATGTGTGTAATCCATGTGAAATGTTAAAGGAAACTCATGTTTTGATCACCATTTGAGTTATCCAAGTTGAGAATGTGGCTAATTCATCACATGCATGAACAATTTGAGAAGATATGAGCTTGAAATGCATGAATATGTATGATAGAGTTGAAGTTGATGTCAATTTGAAACATGCAAGTGTGTAATCCTTGAAATTGAGCTTCCTAATGTTGTAATCTTGTATTGGTAGCATGTTAACATGTGTAAATGTGTAATTTGAGCCATTGTATGCAAGTAATGTGGTTGAATGTCGAAGTTGAGCTCAAGAACACATTCTGTGTTCTCCAGAATTTTGAGGTCCGCTCGAGTGTAAATTTCGTGCTCCCAGCACTTGTTGCAGAATTGGGAATTCGCTCGAGCAGGGAGCTTTTGTAGACAGGCCTTCCACTCGAGCGCTCTATTCCATGCTCGAGTGTATTTTTCATGCAACCAGTACTTTTGCAGGCCTTAAGGGTCCGCTTGAGCGGGGAAGCTGACGCTCGAGCGGGGACCCTGTTTTCTGAAATTTTGTATGCTCATTCTGTATTTCATTTTCCATTCTCTTTCACTGGTAAGCACTCTTAGGCATATGATAAGCATTGTAAATGAGTTAATGAGATAAGAATAAAGCCTAAAGAGGAATATGTGAATTAAAGAACGGATTGAACTGTTAGTGACCCTTTTGTGTTCATGAAATGTGTAGGGTCAAGCTCCAGGGCAAATCCACAGGCCGATCACTGTGAGTAATATCGATATTTGAACGCTTATGAATGTCCAATTGTTTATTCCCTTATAAGCATTATGAGTTGCTAATTGGGATTGTGGACAAAAGTTTGACATGAATGAACGAATGAACCAAAGGTCGTTTTGATAAGAAAAATACATGGACCGAAGGTCGTTTTGACAAAACTGAATGGACCTAAGGTCGTTTTGACATGAATGAGTGGGCTGAAGGCCGTTTTGATACGGATGTATGGGCCGAAGGCCGTTTTGACACAAATGTATGGACCGAAGGTCGTTTTGATACGGATGTATGGGCCGAAGGCCGTTTTGACACAAATGTATGGGCCGAAGGCCGTTTTGACATAAATAAATGGGCCGAAGGCCATTTTGCCATACATGTATGGACCGAAGGCCGTTTTGACAAAAATAAATGGGCCAAAGGTCGTTTTGCCATAAATGTATGGGCCGAAGGCCGTTTTGACATAAATGAATGGGCCGAAGGCCGTTTTGACATGAGTGGGAATCTGAATGGGCCAAAGGCCAGTATGTTTGGAACTACAGTGACTTGATCTAAACTTTGCACAAATGTACATACGTTAAGTAGGAATATGAATTGGGCCCAAGGCCGTTTGGAGTATGTTGTTCTACATATTGTTTATATGACTTCTGTATTTGATAATATTCACTGGGTTATCGCTCACGCTCATTCATGTGTTTGTAGGTGAGCCGAGGGAAGTCCAAACCCAGCCCCAATGAGGTCTGCCAGGAACAACATGAGTTTTGAGAAAGTCAGCCTTGTGTCTCACGCACGAGACCTATCCTTGCCATTTTGTTATGTAATTATATTTTGTCTTGCAGGCAAGGACTTTATGTAAATTTGTATATAGTCTGTTATGGGTTGGCTCAACTTAGATGATCATGTTTGTAAAGAAGTTTTACTACTGTCCTTCTGATGTGGGTTATTAACGTATATGAGCATGGTTTCTTGATGTGCATATAAGCACGGCTCTATGGACAAAGTTTTAAATTTTTGTTTTCGGTTGGCCCCTTTACTCTGACGAGTTATGTCTGATTTGGTCTGAGGCCGTAGGTAATCACAGGATTATTGGACGGTTATGTCCTTAACCCATAGGGGCGGGTTTGGGTCATGATAGTACTGGTTTATACTTGAAGATATACTTTCATAGGTACTTTTCTCAAAATCATTCACTTTATCCAGCAACCTAAACCATTCTCTTTTCTTTCTTCTTGCTACCATTTTACTTTAGACTTGCTCGACAATAATAGGTATTTGAAAACAAATCCATGAAATCCAATTACTTTTCTCCAAATTTCGAACTTACACCGAATTCAAATTACAACTTCTAAATAACGATATCTCAAATGAACATGAAGACAATACATATAAAATGCACCTTACATAGCCATATAAGACAACTAACATCCTCCTTAAAAGAATCATCACTATTCATGGTACACATAAATAGAATGAAGATGATATCAAGAAACTTAACAATGCTTTACCTGCCTCAAGCACGGTAAACCAAGGATACATCTTTTCATTACTCACGCCAATTTACCAGACACCCATTGGAAGGTAATGGTACCTCTGCCAAGTTCTCTAGGCGCTAGCGGAAGGTACTGGTACCCTACATTCTCAGCACAACTAATTCTTCAGGCGCTAGTTGGAAAGTAATGGTACCCCTTATTCTCAGCGCATGCACATTTCCAACCATCACATAATTCAACAAACATAAATAACCCGAGTGTACTACATACACATAGTCTATTCAACATCACAATGGCCCTGTTTGGCACAGCTTATAATCAGCTTATTCCAGCTTTCAGCTTAATTTAAGCTATTTTGATGTGTTTGGTTTAGCTTATAGCTTTTTGGAAGCCAAAAATCAGCTTATTCTTTAAGTGGGGCAGGAGATGCTTTAAGAATAAGCTGGAAATCAGCTTAAGCTGAAAGTTATAAGCTATAAGCTGTTTAGGCATAAGCTATAAGCTGTTTCCCACAGCTCTACCAAACGGGGCTAATGTCATCATCCACCAATGACCAAGGGAAAAACCTCTAAGCATAAATATTTAAACACACTAATAGGATAATCCAATGCTTAGTTGACCTTAAGTCCAACAACAATGATAATAACAATATTCAAAAGTTTCAAAATCTGACTCAAGTTCAATTCTAAATTTACAATACGCCATGGTTTCTTTCTCTTTTCAAAATCAACTCTTTATTTTCCAAGTTAACATGCCCAAATTCTTTTCTTCCAAAACCAATTTCCATATTTCAATAAACCACATCCATGGATTTCAAGCCATAACCCAACTCAACTCAATGTGATTAATCCAAATAAATTCCATTACCAATGTTGATTCTCCCTTTATGCTATTAACACAATAACACAACTCAATATTAACAAAATACAAATATTATTCAACTTTACCCCTTTTTAATTCATTAGGTCAAATTATTAAATTAGGGCTTTCTCTTCCTTTCAACATAAACATGTTGGACTACTTCCTGATTAACCCAAACTACCATCAATTTTACAATTTCAACCCAAACATTTCCGACCCTAGATCCCCTTTACATGCTTTTCAAAAACTCCTAATAAACATGCTTTTTATACAATAAAATCTACCACATGTCTATCTATAGACGATGTATTGAAGAGGAACAAAGGAATCCTTACCTCTTGAAGCGATGAGAAGAAAGTCAAAAAATCCACGGTAATGAAAACATGATCCGCTCAGACTAAAATGAAGCCCTCGCAACCCTTTATGTTTTGGTCTAAAGGACTGTGGATCAAAGATGGGTAGCAGGAGATGAAAACCAAGTATGAAGAGCTTGGGAGCTCAAAAATGGAGGAAGGAGAGAGAGAGAGAGAGAGAGAGAGAGAGAGAGAGAGAGAGAGAGAGAAATGACCCAAAAGTGACTTTGATAGCTGCTGTGTTTGGACAAACTGCTCGAGCGATGAAACTTGCGCTCTAGCGAAGAATGCGAACTCTCAAAAGTTCAAACGACACAAGGTAGACTGCTTGAGCAATCAAACTTGTGCTCGAGCGAACATCAACAACTCTCAGAGTCACAGGCATACAAAAGTACTAGAAGACTCGAAACATTGCTTGAACAACCAATCCATAGCTCGAGCCATGAAGAAAACCCGGAGTGCTACATAATCTATTCAACACAACAGTGTCATTCTCCACCGATGACTAATAACAAAACCTTTAAACATATGTATTTAATACACGTAATACGATAATTCTTATATTCATTCTTAACTTACAAAGAGTTATGATTTCATTTTCTTTCCAAAATCAATTTCCTTATTTTCCAAGTTACAATACTCCAATCTTTATCCAAAAATCCATTACCTTCATTTCACAATACCAAATAAATGGATATCAAAACCATAACCTAACTTAACTCAACACAGCATAGGGGTCTTTTGAGAAGTGGGTTATAATCCACTTCCCAGATTATAACCCACTTCCCTCTCTGACAAAAAGCAGCTTTTAATAAGCTTTTAACCATCTTCCTAAAATAGCCCATAATTAGCCTAAAACAATCCCAATATCATGGTTAACTCTCCTTTTTAGCAATTAATACATTTACACAATCCATGTTAAACAAAACATAACAATTATTCAAAATGTGAACCTTCTTGGTGGATTCCAAGATTGTAACTTCGGTGGATTCCGAAGTCATTGGTGTCATGGTGATTCGACATCCGTTGCAGAGATCCAGCAAGGGAAGAAGATTGACTCGTAGGTTGAACGAACGCGTGAGCCCAGAGTGGCCTTTGTAAGATATCTATTGTATTCTTTTCTTTCATAGTGGATTATTCGCTTGACCAAAGGCCTGTGGTTTTTTTATCACAAGTTGGTGGGTTCCAATTATGATTTTTCAACACAAAAAATCTTTTATGTTGTGGATGATTATCTCTTTGTCTATTTTATTTACATTGATCATGGTAGTATATTTTTTAATTTAGATTATCTAAATCGACAATCATTTATCATGGGACAAATCTAGATTTTCAAAAGTTTTTTTTTTTTTTTTTTTTTTTTTGGATAAAACTAGAATTTTCACTTGTATTTTTAACTACAAAATTACTAATTGAATTTTCATAATTCAACTAATTAACTAAATCATTTTCAATGAATTAAGTTGTTAATACATTAAATATTTCTCGCGACATAATTGACCGAATGTAAGCTTTAATTAACGTTAAATTTGAAAAGTTTATTTGCTCATAAACAACTGGAATTGGTATAATTAATCATATTCTATACTCAATCCGTGCATTAAGAAACAACCATCCATTAATTTAATAATTCACCATATCAATTGACTTTTTAATTTTTGCCAATAAAAATAATCATCCATTTATTTTAAATAATTCACCAATCAACAATTTATTAGTTTTGGCTTTTCACCAAATTTTGTTAGGGCTTTCAAATTTAGGTAGTTTTTTTTGTGGAGTAGAATAATAGTTTAAAAAAAAATGGGCTTTGTTTTGTGCTCAATTTTTAGAGGCCCAAAGAGGCGGTTTTTGGGCCAAAGTCGGCCCTACCTCCATTGTTTAAAGTTAAGATTTCATGAAGATTTACTAAAATGTGTTAATAGTTAATATATTTCTATAAATTTATGCTAATATTTAATTATTTTTTTTTTTACTAATTTTGAACATTTTTTCATTATTTGGTAATGATTTGAAGGTTGCGATATAACTGGCACTAGTTTTCGAATGAGAATCCATGGTTTAGAAGTAGTAAATCAAACAATTCTCTTTCGCTTGAATTTCAACTTCCAAACCAAAAATATTAAAAAAGAAAAAAATTAGACATGTACTTTTGAAATAATTTTTTTTGAATGACTATTGAAAAACAATTTTTATTTGTTTGAACTTCAAACTATAGTTATTTTTTCTTTGCTAACTTTGTCATAAACGATGACATTCGTATTAAAATCTAAGTTTTTATCATGCAAATCTTCAATACCAATGAACAATGAGGATGACAGTTGGATTTGAATGAGGCAGAAGAATCTAAACTAATGAGGGTTTGAGAAGGAAGAATTATTCAATGTAACAATTTTTAGTAAGTCCACAATATATTAACTAAGGTAAGGTAACAATGGATTAGAAAATATGATAATAGAGTGAGTGAAAAAAAAAAAAAAGGGGTATAAAAGTAAGGTTTATTGTCTTTTTTTTCTTTTGTTTTTTCCATTTCTTTTATTATTTATTTATTTGTAATGGATGTTTAGTAGTTTTTTACTTTTTCAAAAAATGTGTAGTGAGAAAACTTCAATTTCAAGTGAACTGTGTATATTGATGTCTATATTAGTAATTTCATTGAAGGATAAAATTGTAAAAGGAAATGTTTCTCATGAAGTGTGTACACATAATATAAATGGTATGTAAAAATAGAAACTCCCTAAGTTTAGAGGCCCTTGAATGAAACTTTGATTTAAAGCCTTTACACGAGTTGTATTTGCTATAATGATCGAGCGAGATGGCTCATGAGGTGAATCACAAAACTTAATAAATGATCTTTAACATATACAGCATTTTGCATTTTGATTATTTTATAAAAAGTATAAAAAAATTTGTTATTTTAATTTTTAAATTATAAAATGTCAATTTAAATGGTTCCATCACTTGCACTGTTCAAATTGATTAATGAGAGAGCTAGGTACTTTCAGAACTTTTTAACAATTGGATATGGATATTAAAATGCAACAAAATGCATACTTTGCAATAAACGCAACAAAGCACACACTTTCAAGACCATTTTGCCTAATTTTTCTTTCATTTAAGTGAATTATTTGCTTATGTTTTGCTTGATTTATATATTTAAAATAGAGCTACCTCAATTGTTATAACAAGAAACCAACTCATTGTAACAATCATTTCCCATTTATTGATATTTTCTATACATAGATAGCACAAACTAGAGGTTACATTTGAAGGCTGAGGTGTGATTAGAACAAGCCTCTTCACTTCAAAATTTATTAACTCCGACAAGAGAGCCTTTAACCAAAGGACAAGATACTTACTTATTTAGGGTCTCTAGGATTAGAAAGAGAGCCAGGATTAGGGAGGGAGCCAGGACTTGGAGGGGAAGTTTTATTGTTTGGGCCATCAGGAACACGCCTTTTAATCTCAAAATACCATGATACAAGATTGCCTTTTGAATCATGAGGAGGAGGAGAAGGGTGTGTTTGGTTGTTTGGTCCTGTTGGAACAAGTCTCTTAATCTCAGGAGTTGCAGGAGAAGTTGTATCCTGAGGAGGTGGAGAAGGGTGTGTTTGGTTGTTTGGTCCTGTTGGAACAAGTCTCTTAATCTCTGGAGCTGTAGGAGAAGTTTTATCATGAGGAGGAGGAGAAGGGTGCGTTTGGTTGTTTGGTCCTGTTGGAACAAGTCTCTTAATCTCAGGAGTTGCAGGAGAAGTTTTATCATGAGGAGGAGGAGAAGGGTGTGTTTGGTTGTTTGGTCCTGTTGGAACAAGTCTCTTAATCTCATACTCTGGTGAACCATGGTGACCTGCAACAAAGAACAACAAAATAAGAGTGATAACATACCTCATGGTGAATTCCATTGTCTCTCCTCACTCACACTAACCTCTCTTTAGAGACACTTCTTATGCAATTCTCTTCAATCTCTTCTTATATATATATATAGACAGACAAATAGCTTCTTGGGGCTTTAAATGAGATCCCTACAAGTGAGTAATGGGATGTTTTTGTTGAGATTAGTCGAAATGAGCATAATCTGAACTTGACACTCGGTTTAATAAAAAAAAATGTGATCTTTATAAAATTAATAGCATTTCATAAATAGTTATCATGTGTCTACTTCAAAATAATTAAAAACAATTTATACAATTTATACTACCTATTAAGGAAAAGGGGTTTCTAATGGGAAAAGTTTTGTGAAGTTCAAAATCCTCATACTATTTTTCTAGAAATTTTAATTTTTAAATAATTAAAAAATCTTTTATTGGCTAACTTTTATTGAATTATTAAAAGAAAAATCTTATTATGCAATGATTTAAAATTTTAAATGGAAAATTATTTAATCCATTTACAAATTTAAATTTAGAAATTTGAACAGGAAAGTTAACTAATCAGCTTTAGAATTTAACATAAAAATCTTATTATGCCTTGATTTACACATTTTAAAAAGGAAATTAATTAATCCATTCATAAATTTAAATTTAGAAATTTGAACAGGAAATTTAAAAAATTAGTTTTAGAATTTAACAAAAAAATCTTATTATGCCTTGATTTACACATTTTGAAAAGGAAATTTAATTAATCCATTCATAAATTTAAATTTAGAAATTTGAAAAGGAAAGTTGATTAATCAGTTTAAAAATTTTAAAAAACAAATCTTCTAGCTTTTATAGAATACTTAATTTTTTTTATTTATTTTTTATTTTTTTATGGTTTGATTTACACATTTTAAAAGGAAAGTTTATTAATTCAATTCTAAATTTTAAATTTAGAAATTTAAAAAGAAAAGTTAACTAATCAGTTTTAATTTTTTTAAAAAAAAAAAAATCTTATAACTTTTACTGAATCATTTAATTTTTATTATTTTTTATTATGCATTGATTTACACATTTCAAAAATAAAGTTAATTAATCTATTTAAAAATTTAGATTTAGAAATTTGAAAAAGATTAGTCTTAAAATTTAGATTTTTGTACTACTAAAATATAAGAATCAATTCACACCTTCCATCGTTTATTTCTCTTGATTTTTAATTTTTTAAATATTTGAAAAATCTTTTATTTGTAATACACAATTTTAAAAAGTATTATTAATTCAAAATTTTTGATATGAAAACTATGTACTCAACTTTATGTTATTTTTGATTCTTAGATTTGGGTAGAAATTTAGAATGAGAAAGGAAAAAGATAGGTGAAATGTAAATAAAACATAAATATATTTAGAGTAATGTTTGGGATCTCAAATGTTTTACCAACATTTTTATCAAATGTCTCACATGAGTGTGGGACTCATATGGAACCCATATAATGTGGGTCTCACATCCATGTGAGACATTTGGTAGAAATGTTGGTAAAAAACATTCAGGATCCATAATATTTTTCTTATATTTTATCTAATTTCACATACCATTTCATTTTCTCAACCAAACACATTATCATTGTTTGAAATGAGTTTTGGATCCATTGTTATATTGATATACACCATCTAAAAAAATCTATTTAATATTTGGTGGGGGAAATAAATTCTTAAAATGGATCATCAGTCACATTATAAGGGAATAAAAGCAAATCAATAAAATATTTTTAAATATTTAAAAAATTAAACATCAAGAGTAATAAATTATGGAAGATGTGAATTGATTATTACATTTTAGTGAGATAAAAATCTAAATTTGATCCTTTTTTAATTTCTAAATTTAAAATTGGAAATGGATTAATTAACTTTCTTTTTGAAATGTGTAAATCAAGGCATAATAATTTTTTAAAATATATTCAACAATAGTTAGAAGATTTTTTTTATTTATTTTTAAAATTTTAAAATTGATTAGTTAACTTTCCTTTTCAAAATTTTAAATTTAAATTTATAAATAGATTAATTTACTTTCCTTTTGAAATGTGTAAATCAAGCCATAATAAGATTTTATTTTTTATTTTTTATGTTTTTTACGTTTTAAAAGTGATTACTTAACTTTCCTCTTCAAATTTCTAAATTTAAATTTATAAATAGATTAATTAACTTTCCTTTTGAAATATGTAAATTAAGGCATAATAAGATTATTTTTTTAAAATTTTAAAATTGATTACTTAACTTTCCTTTTCAAGTTTCTAAATTTAAACTATAAATAGATTAATTAAATTTCCTTTTGAAATATGTAAATTAAGATGTAAAAAGAATTTTTTTTTTAAATTTTAAAATTGATTAGTTAACTTTCTTTTTCAAATTAATTGACTTTTCTTTGGAGATGTGTAAATCAAGTCATAATAAGATTTGTTTAAAAAACAACAATTCAATAATTTTTAAATTATTTTAAAAAAATAAGAATTCTAGAAAAATAGTATAAGAGTTTTGAATTTCACAACACTCTTCTCATTAGAAACCCAATTTTCTATAATATATAATATAGAATAATAATATTCTCCTATGTCAACTACTTTTGTGTAACAACCCGAAATAATTATAGTAAGATCATCCCATGACAGACATTAAATATTAACAAATGTCTGAATATAATGTTCTCCCATTCATAAGGTTTCACCTCTTTACAAAAGTGTAACACATGTAATAATACATTTATAAGTCCTAACTCTGAATCTATAGCATGTGTCATAGCAAAAGATATGAAATAAGAGTTAAACAGACATAGTAATTCCTTATTGGTACAACTTTTCAAGACGGTACTTGGTTACAACAAAAGTGAGTTTAAACTCAATACACATAAAACCCTAGGCTTGTACAAAATAAATACCAAAATAACAAAAATAGAAACTCTTGGCTTCAAGTCCTCCCAAGCTATTGCCTTAGCGGAGGTATATCATCAGCACCTGAAAATGATTTTCTATATAGGGTGAGTCAAAACCCAGTGTATGAATCTTAATAGAGTTCTAAGGTAAATGCATATGCAATGCTCATGCCAAAAATATTTTTATATCTTTTCCCAAAACCATGTAATGCCAAGTTATGTCACAATTCATAAAATCACTTTCTTTACAATAGAAAACAGGGCAGTGTAAACCATACTAGGAATCTCTAGGACTTGTCTGCAAGTAGGCTACATGCACTAGCAATTGCCATTTTTATCAATACTAACAGAAAGGCTTGGCACCTACTTACGTGGGTTTTTGGACTTTCACCAAGGACACACAGACCAACATAATACCATAACTACACTCCTTCCCAGATTCACTAACATATTCATCTCTTTTTTCTCAAAACGATAAACATTTTCAATGTGTTAAACATGTTACAATGCTCAATGTAATGGATAAGAAATTAGTTTCAATTCACCTAATTCGCATGTAATTTCTACAATAATCATAACTATCCTCCACCAATAGCCCAAAATAGATATCTATAAACATATAATTAATTTTCAACATAGATATACTTTCCAACATGTCCAATTAGGAGTGATAATTCATACCCAACTCCACCACCATCATCATCATTGTTCCAATTCCATAAAACCAACTCAATTCCATTTTCTCTTTACAAAAATCAAATGTACCCAATTTAGGGCAACACCCCTTTCTTTAAAAATCAACCTCCACTGATAAAATCCACCATTTATCACAACTAAACTATTTTTAAAAAGCCACAATCATATACAAGAACCCATTTTGAAAACCCCTCTTTTGATTTCAAAGCCAAAACCCTAGATTTTATCCAAAATTCCCAAATCACAGTATCCTTTTTAAGTGACAAATAACTAAGTTAAAAATCGTAAAAAGAGTCACAGTAATCCCTACCTCAAAGAAGAAGACTAAAAGGAAGGATGGGTAGAACTCGACTTAGTCGAAAACACGAACTTCACCGATTAAAACGAAACCCTCAACGTGCTCTACCTTTTTAACAAAGGATCTAGGCAAGGAAATCACTAGATCAAGGTGTATTTGGACCAAATGTTCAAGAACTAGAGAGAGGGAGTGAAGATTTGCGATTTAGAGAGAGATAGAAGTGAAAAAGTGATCTTTACAACCTGATAATTTTGCAAATTGTTCGAGCACAGGAATGGTCGCTTGAGTGACCAAACACAACAAGTGAGACCGCTCGAGCGAAGAACACCACCCTCCCAGTACTTTTGCAGGTACTTTTGCAGGCCTGCAAAAGTACTGAGAGTTCCAAAAGACAGCTCGAATGTAAGAAGGACTACTTGAGCTCAAGAAACACAGCTCGAGCGAAGAATGTCATACTACCAGTAGTTTTGCAGACTTGCAAAAGTACTAGAAGTCTTCAAAATTTGCTCGAGAGTAAGAAATTTCGCTCGAGCAAACAAGCAAAAATTTGGCCAGCACAGTTTTGAAAAACTAACTCCTAACCTATTTCAAACACAACCAAGACATTCCAATAACCAAACCCAACAAGGAATAAGATGTAAGATGACATGAACAACCCTTGAGGCAAGAAAACACGGATACAAGAAAATAAATGGGTCGGGTTTAAACCAGAGTTTCTATAACCTCCCCCCTTAAGGAATTTCGTGCCCAAAATTTTTAAAATCAACACAACAACCATTGTATTTAAATCAATTACAATAACTCATAACCATGACCCATCCACCAGTCATTCAATCTCAAAACAATGATCAACAAGTCTTTAATACTGAATATGCAATTCATTTTTCCCAAAACATATACAATGTTCACATGTCATCATCATAACAAAATTTTCATTACACATTTGAAACATTAACAAAAAGATCTAGATACTACTTACGGGCTTCTGCCTCATGTTCTCAAGTCGTCTCCTCAACCCCGTGGTGTCTCCACAACACCTTTACCAATGGAATTGTCGTGCCTCGCAAGACTTGGACCCGTGTATCTAGGAGTCTAACCAGTCTCTTCTTGTATAAGGCATCCTCATCTACCTCTAACTCATTCCAATCCAACACATGTGATGGATCTGGCTCATACTTCCGAAGCATACAAATATGAAACACATCATGAACCCCAGAAAGCTGTGGCGGCAAGACCAAATGATAAGCTACCTCTTAATACGCTCTAGGATCTCAAAAGGCCCAAAAATCTGGGAGACAACTTCTCGTTCTTCCCAAACCTCATCAAATCTCACCTAGGTGATATTTTCAAGAAGATGTGATTTCTTACCTCAAATGATAACGGTCTCCTCCTATGGTTGACATATCTCTTCTAACGACTCTGAAACGAAACCAATCTCTTACGGATAAGTGCAACCTTCTCCATCATTTCCCGAACTAACTCAGGACCTAACATAACTATGTCACCCACTTCGGCCCAATACACAAGAGATCTACACGGTTGGCCGTACAAGGACTCAAATGATGCTATGCCAATACTAGCCTGCAAACTATTGTTGCAGGAAAAATCCACTAAAGGAAAGTGCCTTTCCCATGACCCCTTAAAGTCAAGAACACAACCTCGAAGCATTTTCTCTAGGATTTGAATGGTACACTCTGATTGTGCAGACATCCCATTTTTGACTGTCCTCAAGACTTGGACGTCATCGTTTGAACACTCGATGATCATCTATGCTCATGTTCATTTTGAGTTCCCGGAGGTCTCAGCCGCGCGCCTTGCCTCAAGATCTCTCAACTTGACTATTTTGTGCTTGGTTGTGGACCAAGCACTTGTGTTTTTGCTTTTAAGGGAATAGGGTGGCTTGTTGGCCATTTCCTCAACCCATCGGCCAAGGCATGAAGCCATCGGCTCCTTTTTCTTGCCATCGGCCAATGGTGTTGTCCGATCGGCACTTTTTTTGGTCGACTGGCCACCTATGTTGGTCGATCGGCCATATTTTTCGGCTGACCCCTTTTCATCTGCTTTTGGCAGATATTTTATGCCAGCTGTCACAACTGGCATGCACAATTCATTCCCTCCATACACGTGTATGGAGGGATTTCCACCTTGTGTTAGCTTCCCCAAGAAGCCTTGGAATTGGATTCCTATAAGAAAGGAGCTCCTCCACCCTTCTCAGGGTTAGAGAAAATTTGAGGAGAAGTGATATATATCTATCTATCTCTATCTCTCTCTCTCTCTCTCTCTCTCTCTCTCTCTCTCTACATTTGTGTGTGCATTTGTGTTCTAAAGTGCATTTTGTCCATACTTTTGCACTAGAACACCTAGAGTTACACCATCCTTGTGTGCTGAGGTACTAGGAGGTTGGTTTTAAGGTTCTTGAGCTGGTTTTGATTAGAGAGAGTTGCTGGTCTTGTGTTCTTGAAGTTGTTCTTCAAAGGTGAGATTCTAAACTTTAGATACCCCATTCTTGTTTAAGCTTTTACACATACTTCTATATTGTTTCAAGCTTGGCTCTAAGCTACAAAAAGTTCTAATTTTGTATGCTTGTTATAGTTTCTTAAGGTCACTTTTTGGTTGGGGGTTCTCTACCCCCTCTTAGGCCTGTTTGGCCTTGTTTTGTGCCTTTGCTTTTGAGCTTTGGGATCATCTTAGTTTGACCTTCCCACCACTGAAATCCAGAGGATTTTTAGTGGTGGAGAAGTGGTTTTGGAGTCTTGTATGGGAGAGGGACACCCCTCTCTCCTTATGTCTTATGTGCTTGTGTTGTTGGCTTATAATGTTAGCATGTTTAATTAGCATGTCTTGGTTCTATTTCAGCACTTTTTAGTGACTTTTAGGACCTGCCTTAGCTCTATTCCATGTTGGTTTGATGGCATCTTGCATGCTTCACATACTTGTAGAGTAATCTTGCATGTTTGCATAACATGCATCTTGCATTTGGATCATCATTCTTGCATGTTTTGGCTCGACTCAAAGGAGCTCTTAGTCATGTTTCACCATGTTTAAGCTCTATTTGGTGTTGTCTTGGTCATGCATGCATTGTTTTGCATAGCCTTGGTTCATTCTAGCTTGTAAGCTTTGTGCCTTGAGTTCACTAGCATGTGTTACTTGAAGTATTTTCATGATTTGGCATCATGTAATATGTAATTTCAGTTCATGTTTCATGGTCACACATTTACATTTATCACCCATTCCACGCTTTGGATAGTTTATGTTTCATGCCTTAAGAATAGGTCATTGTGCATACCATCATACTTAGGCCTTTGGGATGCCATCTAAGTGGGTTTTTGGGCTCATTCTAACATGCCATAACTCTGATTTTATTGGCCTAAGTCATGTCATGTTTGGTTGTAATAGGTGTAGTGCAATTGCCCCTTTTGGCCTTGTATGAGTCTTGTTTTGTGCTCACCTTTCTAGCATATTTTGGCCTCATCCCATGCATGTTCTAGCCTTGTTTTGGTCTGCTTTGGGACTATTTTGGGTCACCTTTGTCCTTTGGGGCTTGGTTGATATGGCCATGGTTGAAGTCCCTTGGCTAGCTTTGAACTTGGAGTCCATTAGCGTGCCTTGCTTGTGTTATGCGTTTGATTTGGCGTCACTCTTAACATAATTTTAGAGCTTATGGTGTCACCATACTATCATGATTGTCACCCCTCGCTCATGTTTGGGTGTTGTGGCCTTATGCCTTAACTCTTGGGCCATTGCATGTCCATGCTCATTGTGCATTTCATTCTATCACTTCATCATTTTGGCCACTATTTTTGGTGTGGCTGAGGCCTATCCATTTTCAGTGTAAGTCCATGGATCATGTGGTTTGTGTGTTGTTGCGTGCTTATTGCATTGCATGCTTGTCCATCTTTGCATGCCATGCATGTTTGTAAGTTTAGGTTGCATTTTGCATGCTTGCTAGTTTGCATTTTGTCACATGTTTGATTAGGTTGCATTGCATTTGGCATGCTTGTTACCTTAGCCTTGTGTGCATGTTTGAGTCCTATTGCATTTGGCATGCTTAGGTTCCGTAGTAGTGCATTTCCATGTTGCATTGTATTTGGCATACTTGCTTGCATTACATTGTGTTTGGTTTGGGGTGTCAAACCAAACACGAGGAGCGAGGAACGTACTTGAAGTGACGAAACGTGCCTCAATCCTTAGTCGCTGACGCTCTTGATCCAACATGATAGAGTGTGAGGCCTTCATGTGTTTTGTGCATTCATTCCATATTGATTTGCACACTTGGCTCCTTTGACCATCATGCATTGAAATGCGTGATTGATTGCCTGAGGATCGAGAACCATACTCCCTTGAGTTCATGACATGATAGGGAGGGTGGTTGTGCACACAATGTCTTGCAAATGCATTGCCATGCTCTGTTTGTCCTTTGTTGCAGCAAAACAACATTTTGCAGGAAGACATGGTCGGCTGGCCATCTTCAGTGCTGATCGGCTAAACATTGTTGGTCGATAGTCTTACAAATGGTCGGTGACCAATTACACATGGCCCGTGTTCCTATACTTTGGCCGATGATATCCCACAGTGCTCAGGGAGTGGTTCAGAAGCATCCTCGAGATTGGCGCAGTTTTCAGAGGTGTAGAGCAGTGCAGACAGAGGCAACATGTAGCATGGCGGTGGATTTCTGAGCGAAGCCGATCAAGCATGCATTTGTCCCTCTTCCTGAGGCTGATTTACTGTTTTCATAGCTTAATTAATTTGTTCAATCAGTTATGTGGTTTTGTAATTAATTAATTAGCTTGTTAGTTAATTAATTATTTGATTTGTATTATTCTTTCGGTCCCTCCGTTGAGAGGGCGAATTTTGTAATAAGTGTGCGTGAGTGTGTGAATGTCTTCCAACCCCACGTCTTTCTCCCTTTTACTTAACTGCTTACGATGGTTAGTTCTAGGTCATATTTTGATTAGCATCCTTATGCTATGCATGTTTGTATTTATTCATTTGTCTTGTATGCACCGGGCTCATCGCATCATACTAACCGCATAGCATTTCAATTCCAAGTTGAATACATGTATCGAGTTTTCGCATTTCACATGTCATTCTTAGATAGCTGAGCCTATTTTAGTTGCATTTTTCATGTGTTGCATTAGCCATTGCTGACATAAACTAGGTTCATGCATTGATTTCTAACTAGTTTCTTGTTTTGGCTCAGAGTACACTGTGAGTGTTTATGCTTTAGCATCTTGCATGAGTGCAAATGTTAACATGACAGCATGCTTGCCATGAGGCTAATTGCTTATTTGCTATAACTGCCTGAATGTCTGTGGGTGAAGGTTGGATTACTTGAATTGGAATGATTCATTAAAATTCATGTTTTAGCCTACTTACGAGTAGCAAACTTCAAACCATTTCCAAACAAATGGATATGCGATGCTTTGTTCCAAATTAGGCGATCTAGTCTATACTTGTGTGTTGTGCGCATCACATAATAAATTCTAGCTAATTAACCAGAATAAGAACACATGTGTTTTCAAAAACAAGATATCATGTTTAGTACAGGCCGATCTTTGATCGGGGCGAGCGGGGGTACTTATAGATGACCTTCCCTAATCGTACCCAAGTTCCCGAGCCGAGGCAACTTTGGTGATGATGGACACGTGGCCTTAAGCATGAGTCAGGGTTTCTTAAATTTCCCTAAAATAAAATATTTAGGTGGCGACTCTGTATCTGGCAAAGCAGTCCATGTTTGGCACTTCTTTCTTAAAAATCAGTTTTCCAAAACGATTTGTCGGATTTGGACTCTTTGGTGATTTATCGGTCTTGCATTGCACTTTGCGAGACTAGTTTCAGAACCGTGGCATTTGAGTCCGAACTGTAGTAGCAAAGCCCAAGGGCGCGTCCACAATTGCCCCTCAGTTTGAGGATGATAATTTGTACTAAACGTCAATCTAGTGCCCAAGGCATTCTATAGGCTTTGCCACAAAAGAGTCATAAAATGTGAATCTCTATGCAAAACAATAATCAGAGGGACTCCGTGAAGTCGCACTATGTCCCTAACATAAAGGTCGGCAAGACAATCTGCGGGTATCAGATTCAGATTTGGGGGCAGTGATTCGGGAACAGTGATCAGTGGTTGAGAATAGTCCATTCAGTTTATATTTGCCAACTGTGTGTTGTCTTTATTTAAGCTGTTATGCTGTTATGCTGGCTATTTTTCTATTCATTATTTCCTTATTATGCTTTATTTATCTTTTTGCAAGGTAATTTAGCACCATTGATTCCGACCAGGTAGATATCCCCCGAGCACTCTAGGTTAGAGGTCACAGACTTAATCGATCTAGGGATTTGATAGACGGACAAGCAGTGTTCCTTTCTTTACCTCCGATTACCAGACGGAGGTCAAGAGGACATAGTGTATCGGTACAGCGGTCGTCAGATCAATGGTCTACCCCACCAGTGAACAGTCAAGCTGAGGTCTCAGTTTCCATTGTAGGGATAGATATACCAGTTATTCAGCTAGATCAACATAACATGGCAGGAATTGAAGAGATGATGCGTCAGCTCCAGGAAAGTATGAGAACTATGCAGTAGGACGCTGCCCATCAAGTAGAATTTGCCAAACAACAGGCCGAGGTCATGGCCCAATAGGCAGAGTTAATTGCCAAGTTACAGCAACAAACTGGAGCATCTGCTTCACATCAAGTTCCTCCCCCACCAAGAGTTCCAATACTCGGGGAGACACTCAATGTCCAGGGAGATATGAACGTTCCGATAGGGCCGGCCCCGCCCCCAATCCTACCCCAGCTATCCAAAACACCTACCAACCTACAGGTTCTCCCTTTGAGTTTGAGGTGGACCCAACAGTGTTGAAAGTGAGCAAGCTTGGAAAGCTGTTCAAGAAATCTCAGGGTGTGAAGTCCATTCCAGATATTGAGGATGGGTACACCGACTCGGCCATGACGTTGCCAGATCAGTTTAAAATGCCGCACATTGACCGCTTTGATGGGTCTGGGGATCCTATGGTGCTTTTACAGTTGTTTTCGGATATATTGAAGCCGATGGGCCTCTCCAGATTGCAGAAGCTTTCTTTGTTTGGCCGGACCTTGTCGCGTGTAGCGGCCTTCTGGTATGCAAAACTGGAAGTTTCCGTCAAGAGAAACTGAGAGGAGATGGCTGAGGCCTTCATAGCTCAATACTCCTACAATGCATAGATCGAGGTCACAACTCGTGACCTTGAGAAAACTAGGCAAGAGCCGAAGGAGAGCTTCTTCAATTTTGTGACCCGGTGGAGGGCCAAGGCCTTGATGATGACCAGCAGACCTGTTGACAAAGATCATATTCGGATGGTTGTGCATAACCTCCAGCCCAAACTTATGTAGAAGATGATCGTTCTCTCCCTCCCCACCTTTGCAGATTTACACAAGATAAGGGTGCAGATTGAAGACGCTATGAAGCAGGGCCTTATTGATAATGAGAGAGAACAACCCAAGAGGACATTCAACCGCAGTACAAATGTAGGCACAAGCAGTGCTGCAGCTGCTATAGCTTTAGATGTGAGCATGGTTACCACCACCACCACCCCAAGAACCCTTTCAGCTACCCCATTTATCGGTGCGTTTGGAAGTAGCTCACAAACGACCAAGTTTCCACCCAAAAACCAGAGAACCTTTACCCCACTATACATGTCTTTGTCTAAGGCTCTGGGGGTTTTAATCAGGAAAGGGCACTTGAAGCCCCTAGAGCCACGACCATTGCTAGAAAAACTTCCCCCCTCCCATAACCCAGCTAAATACTGCGCATTTCACCAACATCATGGTCATGACACCGACCAGTGCTTTCGATTACGTCATGAGATTCAGGATCTCATTGACAACATGGTGATCGTGCCTCCGGAGAAATCGAATGTCATAATCAACCCTCTCCCACCACATAACCAAGCTCCACCTCCCAAACGCATCAATCTTATCTAAGCTGGGGTTGTGTCATACGACCCTAGCATATATATCACCCCTTCCCACCTACCCAAGTCGGAGGTGTTCATTCCTGATAACACTGACTTGTGCATGTTGGACATTTCCCAAACCCAGCCTGAGATGGTGGTGGTACCCATCGAAGATGGAAATAGGTCGATTGTGGGGGCAGATCAGATTGATGATACAGGCCCTGAGGGATCTACGAATTTCATGAATAACCCAAGTGGTTACATTGTATCAGCAGGCCAGGCTAGGCCAAGAGTGGAAGTGCTAGTGGGGGCAGAGATTTGTGTAGCACGGGAAGATGGACTTAATCAGGGGCTGGATGACCTAGCAGAACTAGAAGAAGACATTGCTAACTTTTAGTTTTTCAACGAGCAAGATCCGGGAGACATGACAGTCAACTAGTTTGATTTGGATAGGGCAGCAGAGTATACTGGGTGGCTTGAAGACCAGCCAGATGTTGTCGAACAACCTGAGCTAGAACAGGGTCCGTTAGAGACGGGGACATCAACTGTGGCCGGAAGGGTCAGGAATCTGGATGCATCGCCGGAGAGTGCCAGAGTTAAGAATTTTGCTCGGGATCTGGGCAATTTGAATACAGGGGATTTTGAACAGCAAGCTGCGCTGAAGCAGTTTGAACGGGAAAGGATCGAAGATTCTAAGAGGGCCAGAAAGGCCAAAGCCTCTACGGGGACAGAATATGCTGTGTGCACAAGAGCAGAGCGTGCTGCGGGCACTGGAACGGAAGGTGCTGTGGGCACAGGAATAGTTGTGATGGAGTCGGACAAGTGTCTGTCGACTACCGATGGCATGTGGTGGGAAGATGAGGACCTATGTCTTGCCCACACAAATGAGGGCTAGGAGAGTAACCAGCCGGATGATACTTGGTACATTGGCAAAGTTGCTCACATGATTAGGAGCGGGTGGTATTTCAAACCCCCATACCTAGATCAACTAGAGGCGTCTGGGAAGGACAGGGAGGCAGACAAGCAGAAAGAAAAGCTACTTGAAGAAGAGGTTGTGCTGAAATAGCTTAAGAAGATACAGGCAGACATCTCCATCTGGGGACTGCTTATGGCTTCACGAGTCCATAGACAAGCTGTCCTATCTGCAATAGACAAAGCCAAACTCTTAATAGACACCACGCCTGAGTAGTTGGTAGGATTGGTTTTTCCGGGAGGAGCTTCCCCGACGTTGACCTTTTCTGACAAGGAACTGCCGCTTGAGGGTGCAAACCATAACAAACCACTCTACATCTCTGTGGAGTGTAGAGACAAGTGGGTACCGGTAGTTCTTGTCGACATGGGATCCACCATTAACGTGTGCCCATCAAGGATGGCATATGCAGTCGGGTTGAAGCCCGCGGACTTTCTGCCAACTGCCCAGGTAATAAGGGCTTTTGACAATACTAGAAGAGAAGTGATGGGGATCATGCAGATTCAGACCAAGGTTGGTCCAGGACATCACGAGGTTGACTTTCATGTCTTGGATGTTCCTGCGACCTTTAATCTACTCCTAGGTCGGCCGTGGCTGCACCAGGTGAAGGCGGTCTCTTCCACCTTGCATCATATGTTGAAACACCCCCACGGGAAAGGGGTGACCATTGTTTTTGGGAATTCGTCAATCCATCCATCGCCAGAAGTGTCTACACTAGTTTTGGAAATCGAGCATGGCACGGAGGATGTGTTCCTATCAGGATTTACCCTAGCCGAGGCCCGGGTCGTACAGAACATCTTAGCTATTGATGAGGGGTTATATGTTAGCGTGCAGTCAGTGTACGTCATGAACAAACTCCAGCACATCCCTGGGATGGGATTAGGAAAGAGTGGCCGGAAAGGCATTGCAGTATCAACTGAAGTGCCGCACAACCCACATACCTTTGACTTAGGCTATCTGCTTACCAAAGAGGACTGGGTGAGGAAAGGCAAAGAAATGGCTGGGAGAGCCAGGGCTAAACAGACTGGAAGACATTTTGATTTGATGCATCGGCCTATCTAGGGCACCCTAAACGGACGTTTCGTCTGGGAGGGGGAAGACTTTCCATTCTGCGGCTTCCCAGAGCCATGGCTGAATGTCGAGAAGAGGTGCCTGCCGAGTTTTGAGATATTCTTTGATTTGCAATTGTCTGGGGATGATGTTGCCGAGGAGCAGACAGACCCATCAGCTGAGGTTGAGCAGTGTAAGGAAGTGGATTCCGAGAGCACCGAGTTTGAAATGGGGGTAGCACTAGCTAGTCTACTATCAGATCCTTCGATCGTACATGAGTGCTTGGGGGATGACCTCTCAGTGTCCATGATTGGGAATGAAACAGCGATGAGCCCATCTTCAAACATTTTGGATGCATCCACCGCACCCTCCCTCGTCTGGCAGTACGAGGAGGGATTCTTTTCGAGCAATACCGGGTCAGGTAGTGAGTCGGAATCTGATTCCACTGAGTCTGTAGGGTCGGAATCAGGTTCCAGCTCGTCTGAGTCTGAGTCCGGTATTCCTGGGGGTGACAACCCGGATGTGACAGTCCTCTCTAGGTCATCTTTTTCTTTTTCCTTTAAGTCTGTTGTAACAGAGGAATCAGGCAACTTGGAAGTGATTAATGAGAATGGAGCGGTTGTGGTCTTTGATTATTTTTCTGTGCCTTTGATTTATTGCATTAATTCAGACTTTCAAAACTTCGATGAAAACGACGAGGAAGAAATTCCTTCGGTTTTGAAATATTTGCTAGATCAAGAGTAGGAGAGGTTTGTAAAACCACTGGTTGATGAAATCATCGAAATTAATTTTGGTACTAAGAAGGACTCGTGACTGGTCCAAATCGAGTCCACGTTGTCTTCGGAGGAGCACGAGCGCTTAGTCGCTTTATTAAATGATTTCAAAGATGTTTTCGCATGGTCCTACAAAGACATGCCTGGAATCAATCCTAAGATTGTACAGTACCGGATCCCTCTTGACCCAGAGGCCCGACCTGTTAAGCAGAAACTCAGAAGGATCTGCTCCGACTGGGCCATCAAGATCGAAGAAGAGGTCACCAAGCAAATTGACGCAGGGTTCCTGCTGGTATCTGAATACCCAACTTGGTTGGCCAACATCATTCCAGTGCCGAAGAAGGATGGCAGAATCCGGGTATGTGTGATTTCAGAGATTTGAACAAAAAGCTAGTCCGAAGGACAACTTTCCTTTACTGCATATCGACGAGTTATTGGATTTTACTACAGGGCATGCATTGCTCTCATTCATGGATGGCTTTTCAGGCTACAACCAGATTGTAATGGCACCCGAAGACCGGGAGAAGACTGCTTTTACCACCCCATGGGGGACCTATTGTTATAGGGTGATGCCGTTTGGGCTAAAGAATGCTGGAGCTACATATCAATGGGCTGCGACCACAATATTGCACGACATGATCCACAAAGAGGTTGAGTGTACGTGGATGACATGATTGTCAAGTCCAAAGAAAGAGAGGGCCACTACACCGCCTTGCAAAAGTTTTTCCAAAGGATAAGAGAATTTCGGTTGTGGCTGAATCCTCAGAAATGTACGTTTGGTGCTACAGTAGGGAAAATGCTAAGGTTCTTGATTACATAGAGAGGTATCGAAGTTGACCCTTCCAAAATCAAGGCCATCTTAGAAATGCCACCACCAAGGACTAAAAAGGAGGTGCGAGACTTTCTGGGTAAAGTGCAATTCATAAGACGATTTATTGCTAAATTAACCTTGACTTGTGAACCACTCTTTGGTCTCCTGAAGAAAGGAACGAAGTTCCAATGGGACGGCCGATGCCAAGCTGCTTTTGAACAGATCAAGCAATACTTACAAAACCCACCCGTGTTATCACCGCCTGAGCCGGGGAAACCATTGATTTTGTAGTTTCAGTAACTGAAACTACAACTTAGTATGTGACGCGCAAGTCATTAAAAGGGAGAGCGGTAGCGGAGTTCCTTGCCGATCACCCTGTTGAAGGGGATGAAGCAGTCGAGTACCTATTCCCAGACGAGGCCATTCTGCATGTCGAAGAAGAGTTTTGGACGATGTACTTTGACGGAGCGTCAAACCAATACGGATATGGGATAGGGGTGTTGCTAATAGCACCCGACAATTCTCGTATCCCTCTCGCATTCAAACTTCGGTTCAAAGTATCGAACAACGAAGGAGAATATGAGGCATGTATTGCTAGTTTAGAGGTTGCCCTAGAACTAGGGGCAAAACGGTTGGACGTTATCGGGGACTTGAACCTTGTTGTATCTCAAGCTAAAGGAGATTAGAAAGTCAAAGAAGAAAAGATGAGAATATACCACCAGACCTTGGACTTGCTGATTCCTTAGTTTGAGAAGCTAAATTTCGTTCATCTGTTAAGAGGGAACAACAGGTTCGCAGATTCACTAGCAACTCTATCTTCTATGATAGACATCCCTTTTGGAGTTCGGATGCGTCCGATCATCATCGAACAGAAATTCGCGCCGGCCTACGAGCTAATTGCTGCCATAGATGAGGTACAAGATGAGAACCCCTAGTATTACGGTGTCTGGAACTTCGTAGAAAAAGAAACGTATCCACCAGGGGCAAATGCCAAAGATAAAAGGGCAATTAGAAGAATGGCCACTCAGTTCATTGTCTGCGAGGGTAAATTGTACAAGAAAGGTCATCTGGGAATGCATAAGCTGTGTGTTGATGCTGAAGAGTCGAAGCGCCTAATGGAGGCCATCCATGGAGGAGAGCGCAGAGCGCATATGAACGGGGTGATGCTAGCCCATAAAATCCTTAGACAGGGTTACTATTGGTCCACCATGGAGGAGGATTGTATTGGCTTTGTCCGGCGATGCCACAAATGCCAGATCCATGCAAACCGCATGAACATTCCGCCGTCGAAGCTATACAACATGACTTCACCATGGCCATTTTCAGTCTGGGGGATTGATGTGATCAGGGCTGTCACTCCAAAGGGGTCCAATGGGCATGAGTTTGTTCTGGTCGCAATAGACTATTTCACAAAGTGGGTTGAGGCCCAATCTTATGCGGTGTTGAAGGCTTCGCATGTTGTGAAGTTCATCAGGAACAACATTATCTGTCGATATGGGGTCCCGAATGAGATCATTTCAGATAATGGTTCCCACTTCAAGAAGGAAGTGATTGACTTGTTGGAGAAATACAACGTGGCTTTTCATAAGTCATTTACATATCGGCCGCAAACCAACGGAGCAGTTGAGGCCGCCAACAAGAACATCAAGCGTATTTTGCAGAAGATGGTGGAAACTTACCGGGATTGGCTAGATAAGTTGCCGTTTGCTCTGTGGGGCTACCGGACTTCAATTCGAACTTCTACTGGGGCGACTCTGTATTCCTTGGTCTATGGGATGGAGGCCGTCTTGCCTATCAAAATTGAGGTTCTGTCGTTGCGAGTGCTAGCTGAATGTCTGATAGCTAAGGCAGATTGGCAGCAAAGCAGATTCGAAGAACTTATGCTCTTTGATGAGTGAAGGCAGAAAGCATTGTACCATGTTCAAGGTTATCAATGCAGAATTACCAGGGCTTTCAACAAGAAAGTTAAGTCCAGGAATTTGAAAGAAGGAGATTTGGTGCTCAAAGACAACCGAGCTCCCATCCACGACCCTAGGGGCAAGTTCAGACCCAATTGGACTGGTCCTTATATCATCAAGTCTATCTGGTCGGGTGGAGCTGTCGTTCTAATGGAGCTAGATGGCTTAGAGTTCTCCCAACCGATCAACATGGACAGGTTGAAGGAATATTTTCCCTGAGTGGCTCGCTAGGCCGAAAACCCGAAAGGCGACCTAGGCAAAATTTAGAGTACAAAAAATTTGAAATTATAAAAACTGAGCTCGCAAGGTTGAAAACTCGCAAAGGGCGACCTTGGCAAAAGTTAGAGCGTAAAAGGTGAGGGTTAATACACGAGTGAACCTGAGCTGAACTACGTAAGGCTTGATTCCCATCTTTGGGATACGTAGGCAACTTCATCTTGAAGTCCAGCCATAAACACTTCCCCGATCAACTTTGTCCATATGATCGTCTTGGTCATCTTTGTCTATTTAGCATTCAAGAGGTCGGTCGTGATCTCCGGTGCAGTGCTACTCAGACTAGGGGTAACTTTCCAGTTGCTGAAATTCGGGGTTGTGCATCTCAGTTACAGATCTCAGGCATGTCCAGTTCTAATCCATATCGAAAATGGTTTTGACAAGTTTTAATAAAAGTTGATTTTGTTCAAATTAATCTTTTTACAACTTAGACCATTTTTGGACCAAACGGAAAATTTTCAGTACCACAACTTTCAATTTCATTGATTTCAACACAGACTTCTCTTGCTCTTGAATACAAAATTAAAGTTGCTTTTCATTACATTCATAAAGAAAACTTGAAAGTTCTGATTAAAGCAAATAAATTCAGGGCATAGTCAGGTGTTTCTGCGTCCTCTTCCAAAGCTAGTCGAAGCCTCTGATGCCAAGCTAGACTCGATCTGTGCCTCTTCATTGAGCCAATCTAAGCACTCATTAGAGAGGGTGTAGCTGAAAGTAGGAGCGGGGCCAGAAGTTCTCTCGTCCTCCATACTGCGGCATACCGAGCTAGCTGCACGTCTCAAACCGGAAATGTAGCAGGGTACTCAATCCCCTCCTCTGGACAAGTTTGATCATGTCCGAACTAGCGTCGGAACCAGAACGGAAAGTAAAACACGTAGTGTGTCAAGCCAATCAATTGGATCTCAGGCTGACAGGTCATGCTATAGCTCATTGCCAGTAAATTGAGCCAAGGGCAGCGCCAAGCAATGCGATTTGCGGACAAATTGCACATCCAACTGTACCACCATCCTTCATTTGGAGCATCGACTAGACGTCGTTGGAAGAAATAGCTGCAAGCTAAATATGCTGGGCATGAGTCCACCACTCTCAATTTGTACATCAACCACACCTGGGGAGGGATGAAAAATGAGAGAATAAAGAATAGAGAGATGTAAGTTGAGAAAAAAGTGAGCAGAAGGTTTTGAGAGAAAAATCGAGCCTGAGGGCCGAGTGATGTGAGCAATATATGTGAGATGGGGTGGGAAACATTACCTGCAATAGTAGTGGACTCCCTGCAAACCTAGTTGTCTCCCGACAATGAAAAGCATCCACGCCCATCAATGTCTCGGCCAATGTCATGGCGATGCAGCTTTTTTCCTTTTTCAAGCCCTCGGCGACCTCAATCAAACGAGTGCTAAACCCGCCGGAGCCTGGGGATAGTAAGAAATGTGATAGCATGCATAAGCAGAGCGCATGTCGTTGATAACCCTACCAATGGTGGTCGTCGCGGTCACCAGCATCAGAAAACCGACAAACCAAGCTCGGAGTGTCCAACTCTCCATCATGAATCAATGACCGAGCGTCATGCACAGTAAGGCTGCACATGCGTCCTAAGGCTTGGACATGGCCGAACTAGAACTGAGGCAAGATTTCCTCGTTGCGCTCGGATTCCATTAAAGCTTGGAAATCCTGAAAAGTGGGACACATCTCTTGACCGCCAAAACTAAAGACGTGAGTTACCAGATTCCAAATCTTGTCGCGGCATGGAGGAACGGAAAACACAGCGGGGTGCGGCCCAGCGTGAATAGTGCATTTATGTCAAAACCCCAGAAATTCAGCCTCTTCGAGCCATCCAAGTTGGCAATCCAAGTTGTGAGATTTTGGGCACGAAACTCTTCCATTTGGTGCAAATCAGTGTTGAAATGAGGAAAACTATGAAGTTGAGGCTTTTGTAGAAGATAAGGTGTTGAGTGGAAGACAGGTGTCAACATTTTGGAGGTGCTAGCCATTTTTGGCCAATCGGCCAAAAATAGTGTCGACCGACCATCCCTTTTGGCCGATCGGCTAAAAATGTTGGCCGATGGCCATTTCTTGTGGTCGGTGGCCTTTCCCTTTGGCCGATGGACTTCCTCCTTGTTCCCTGAGCTGATTATGTTTGGAACATGCTGAGAACTTGTGACTGGGTCCACTTCCAATGCCTTTCGGTGATGATTTTGCGAAGTCGTGCATGTTACTGCAATTTGTTTATCGAGTTGTTGTGCATTTGCTTATCGAGTTGTATTTCACATCCTTTAAGTCTTTGCTTTGCTTATCTAGTTGTATTTACACTTGGTTAGCTTATCGAGTTCTTTGTTTTGATTATCGAGTTGTTTTTGTCATTAGTCAGTTCACTACCTGATTATTATGATGCAAGTGCTTAATTTTCAAACCAAAGTCCAAATCTCATTTACATTGTTATGTAATGTGATGCGATACATAAAATGTACGAATGTAGCACTTTTTGAACAAAACAGCTGTTTCATTTCATCATGTCTTTTGCAAAAAGTACATAGTTTTGAGAGAGTAAAACCTGCCTGAGGCAATACAATGTGCTCAAACTACCAGTAAAAAGAAAATTAAAGCAAAGCAAAAAGAGGAGAAAAAGCAACAAAATGTCTGAACAAATAAAAGAAAGAAGAAAAAGCAGCAGAAAGTCTGGATCAATATCAGTCATCTCAAGTGCGGAGTCGGTCCTGGTCCTTTTCCTGGACGAGGGTCCAAGGTCACCACCGCCATCTCCATAGTCAGAATCTAAGATGTCTCTGGCCTCGCCCTGGGAAGATGCCGCCTTCTCGTCTGAATCATCGGAGGAGGGCTCTCGCGAACTACTCTCAACATGGGTGCGCCTATGTCTACCTCGGCTGTGGATAGTCATCCTCCGTCTGACTCCCTCTCCTCCGCCTAACTCCCCCTCCTCCTCGAGTAGGAACAGATGGTCCAGCTGGAGTATCTCCTGCGGTCGAAATCTGGAATGGGGCCTGAAAAGGACAAATGGCAAATGCATCAATCATGCTACGCAAAGCAAAGTATGAATACCGAATACAAGTGTATGAGTACAGTGTATGAATGCTGTGAGTAGTATATCAGTACAAAATGCAATTTATCAATACAGTGTATGAATGCCATGAGCAATGCTGTGAGCAGTATGTGTCAAGTGTATCAGTGCCATGAGTGCTGTGTATCAAGTGCCCTATCGACAATGTGGTATATCAAATCAGTATGAAACAAATTATGCAAAGTTTGAGACTGCGGTTGAAGGGACTTACCGGGATAGCGTAGATGGTCAACAAGTCGATGCTCCTTTGCAGCATCCCTGTCGCTGAGGCCGTCAACTCCAGGGACTAGCGTGTGTACTCGACGGAAGCCTGCAAAAGTGTTGAAGTCATTAGTATTCTGTGGGGTATCAAATGAATCGAAATGACTGTACAGAATGCAAAGTGTGGTAGTACATACCGGGGTCAAGCCATAGACTCCGACAAGCTCATGATCAACTGGAGGAGAAGCGAAGGGGATCTGATAAGTCTCCCAACCTTGCCCTCGGCATGTGATCATCATAGGAAGCTCTGGCCATCTAGCTCCCTGCCCCCTCTAGGACCCACTCCTGCCTCGGGCCGGAGGTGCCCTCGGTGCCCCTGCTCCTGCTGCTGGCGCCGCTGGCCTCTCTCGCTCAGCTCAACGAGCACCAGTCAAAGGCCGCATGATATAAGCCTGGATGTACTCAGCATAGTCACCCTCATCCCTAAAAGGCTCCGAGTCCTAGCTGATCGTATAATCCATCATCTCCTCGAAGGTATACCTCTCGGTATGCCTCATATGGGAAGGAGGTAGACTAGGAACTATCTGCTCTGGCAAGCCAAGGGTCTGGTGCAGGAAATGCTCGCCCAGGTACCAAGCTCGACAGACCGGGCCCTTGAGTAGAATCCTGAATCGGGCAGTCTCCTGAGCACCCTCATACTGATCTCTGATTGCCTCCGGCAACGGGGCCTAGAGTTGCCAAGTGATCTGCAAATGATATACAATTTGTTATCTACTATTGAATGTACAATGCAAAGCGAAGCTTAAGTGAATTGTAAAGTTTGAAATACCTCTGCGGCGGTGATGATGTCAAAGTATTGGCGGAAGAACAGGAAGGACTCCCGTGGCCTCCGCTCGCACCTCACATCGAAGCGGTGAGAGAATGGAACGTCGAGGGGGATCTCCTCGTCCGGCACTGGGGTGAACCTAGGAAAGTAGGTATACACCCACAACTACAGAGTATGACAGGGCAAACATCAGTATGCTCATCAGATAAAGCAAAATGCAGAATAAAGCAGAAATCACAGAACAGTGTTATAGACACCCCATTTTTGACCGTCCTCAAGACTTGGACGTCACTGATTGAACACTCAGTGATCACCCTTGTTTGTGTTCGTCTTGAGTTCCCGGAGGTCTCGCCTACGCGCCTCGTCTCAGGGCCTCTCGACTCGACTGTTTTGTGTCTAGTTTTGCACCAAACACTTGTGTTTTGCCTTTGAGAGGCAGGGTAGGGCTTGTAGACCATCCCCACCCATCACCGGCCATGGCTTGAGGCCACCGGCCAAATGTTTGGCAGGCCGGCACTATAGATGGCCGGCCGGCTATCTTTTTTTGGTCAATTGCATTTTTGGCCGGCCGACTACTGCGCATCTGCTTTTGCAGATATTTTCTCACAGCGGGCATGCATTTGACTCCCCTCCATACTCGTGTATGGAGGGATCTCTCTTTAGAAGCTTGTCTTGTAAGCTTTACAAGACAAAAAAGCTCTATAAAGAGGAGGCTTCTTCTCTTGGTTAGGGGTTGGAAAAAAGTGAGACATTTTAGACAGCCATTTTTGGGGTTTGAGTTCTACGGTTAGGGTTTGGTTTATATCCTATCTCTATAGTGTGTGTTTTGTCTCATTTTTGCTCACAAACACACACCATCACACCATGTCTTGGAGCTGAGGCCCTTGAGGGTTGTTTTTAGTGTTTTGGAACTGGTTTCAACCTCAAGAAACTACTGGAGCTTCATTTGTGAAGAAGGTCTACAAGGGTAATCATTTTTCCCTTTTATTCCCCTTTTTTGCACACTACTTTTACCTATCTTGAAACTACTTTTTGGCTTTGCATATAATACATAAAATTTCTGTTTTTAAGGCCTCTAAATAGTTTGTTAAGAGTGTTTTAAGCTTTGGGGTTGTTTGACCCCTCTTAAGCCTTGTTTGGCCCTTGTTTTGTGCCATTTTGTGTGAGCTCCGGGACCATAGTGTTTGGGCCTCCTCACCACTGAAATCTTGAGGGATTTTAGAGGTGAGGATGGTGCCTTGAGGTCCTAAGAAGGAGAGGGCCACCCCCTCTCCTTGTTGTCCTTGAAAATGGCTATTTTTGCCTCTTGAGGGAGCACCATGTTTAAGTGTGTGTTGGCCATGCCTTAACTGATTTTTGTGCTATTATGTCATAATATACCTCTGTCTTTAGTTGGTTTTGGTACACCATGCTTGCTTAAGATACATGCCTTGTAATGCCATGTTTAGGCCTTAACATGCCTTAGGTTGTAAGCCCTTGTTCTAGCATGTTTTAGGCCTAGCTTTGTGAAGCTTTAATGCATGTTTTTGTATGCTTTAGCTCTATTTTAAATTGTTTGAGTCATACTTGCCATGTATTGTATAGCTCCTTTACATTTTGGCTTGTTAGCCTTAAGTTTCGGGCCATTGTTGCATGTTTAGCCTATCTTGGCTGTTTGGTTTGGCACCATGTTCTTGCATGATTTTCAGAGTTTAATGCATGCCATTTATCCATGTTTGCCTCTTTTAAGTGTGCTTAAAAGTTGCCTTTATGTGCTTAAGTATTGGCCTATTAACATGTGCATGTGTGTATGTGTGTTTGGTCCCATTTCTTGAGTTCTTTGGCCACTGTTTTAGGCCTAGTTAGGGCTGCCTAAATCATGTTTAAGTCCATCTCTTTGCTTGTTGCATATGGTCCTTGTATGTTGTAGCATATTGATGAGTGTGTTGCATGTTTGAACTTACATGATTGAATGAAGTCACATGTTTGCTCACATGCTTAAACACCCTCATTGTACCTTGCATGCTTATTGGTTGCATTGTCTCATGCCTTGCATGTTTTGTATGCCTCTCTGCATTGCCATGTTGCATATCTAGTTAACATGCTTAGGTTGCATTGCATTAGCATGCATACTTGGCCTCTTGAATTGCTTATGATAGAGGCTAAGTTCCCCTCGGTTCGACTATGTGCATTGCATTCCATATTAAATGTGCACACTTGGCTTCTTGGGCCATCATGCATGGAAATGCGCGATTGGTGGTCCAAGAACCAAGGTTCACGTCCCTTTGAGTCATAAACATGATATGGGGTGTGATTGGTGCATACATTGCTTGAAATGCATTGCCATGCCAAGTATTGCCCTCTGCTGCTGTCAAACCAGGATCTGCACGAACTTTTGTCCGGCCGACCACATTTAGTGCCGGCCGGCCATCATTTTTGGCCGGTGGATCAGAGTTGTGGCCGGTGACCATTCTACATGGCTGGTGGTGTTCTCCCCCAGCCGGTGGTGTTCCTTGGCATCCATAGAGCAAACCCTGAGACTTTGGCAGTCCTCAGAGGAGTAAAGCAGGGAAAATAGAGGCATCTTGGACATGTTGGTGGATTTCCGGGCAAAACCAAGCGTGCACTGCATTGGGCCTTCATCCCGGGATTGTTTATTGCTTAAATTAGATTAATTAATTTGCTTAATTAATTTAGTTGGTCTGTAATAATTAATTAGCTATGATAGTTGATTATTTATTCAGTCTGTATTATTCTTTCGGTCCCTCCGAGCGAGGGCAAATTTGTAATAAGTGTGGGTGAGTGTGTGAATGTCTTCCAACCCCCATTTCTTTCTGCCTTTTACTTACCTGCTTTGATGGTTAGTATTAGGACACGTTTATTTTAGCATACCTCATGTTATGCATGCGTACATCATTCATTAGTTTTGCATGCACCGGGCTCGGCGCATCATGCTAACTACATAAATATTTCAAATCTAACTTGAATACATGATGTTTGTGCATTTCACATGCCATTCCTAGATCAGCCGAGCCTGTGACATTTAGTATGCGATACATTAGCCACTGAACATGGACTAGGGTCATGCATTGTTTGCTAACTAGTTTATTGTTTTGGCATGTAGTACGATGTAAGTATTTTTATGCTTTAGCATACCGCATGCGTGTGGATGTTGACATGACAGCATGCTTACCATGTGACTAGATGCTTATATGTTATAAACTGCCTGAATGCTTGTGGGTGAAGGTTGGATTGTTTGAGTTGGAATAGCTCATTGAAATTCGTGTTTTAGCCTACTTGCGAGTAGCAAATTCCAAAATACTTTCAAAACAAACAGATATGCAATGCTTATTCCCAAATTAGGCGATCTAGTCTATACTTTTGTGTTGTGCGCATCACATAGTAATTCTAGCTAATTAATCAGAATAAGAACACATAACGTTTTCAAAAGAGGATATCATGGTTAGTAGAGGCCGATCTTTGGATCGGGTGAGAGGGGGTGCTCATAGCTGACCTTCCCCATTCGTACCCAAGCTCCCGAGCCAAGGCAACTTTGGTGATGACGGACATGTGGCCTTTGGCACCGAGTCAGGGTTTCCTAAATTTTCCAAAAAAATATTTAGGTGGCGACTCTGTATCTGGCAAAGTAGTCCATGTTTGGCACTTCTTTCAAAATCTATTTTTCTTAAAACGATTTGCCGGATTTGGACTCTTTGGTTCAGATTAAGAACCGTGACAAATCGAGTCTGAACTGTAGTAGACCCGCAAAACGAACAGAATGGGGGTTCACCCTCCCGGGGCATTCGGGGGACGGCTACAAGTGTGCAGTGTAAAGCAAATTGCGTGTATGCAGTGTGTGCAATGTAAAACCAGTGTGAAGCAGATTGCATGTGCACAGTGTGTGTGGTGTACAGACAGTATAAAACAGAATTGAAAAGACAAAAAAGGGAACATGTACCTCCCAAGCTCGCCAGTAGCCTCCAAGCAACTGCCCGCTTAGGCGGGAGAATGAGCTCTTATATCCGTAAAGGTTGGCCAAGCCCGCGCCACCCCAGTTGTAATCACGGATCCGTGTCACGTCCATAAGTGCGCTTATTAGGTAGAGGGCGACAGTGTTCACCTGGTCGGCGAAGAGCGTGGTCCCCAGCAGGAACATGATGAAGCCACGGGCATACTGCTCCTCCTCCTCCCGAGTAGTAGGCGCCTAGATCCGGAAATGATCCTCGAACCATGAGTACCTCACAAATCCTGCCCGGGCAAAAGGTGGCTCAGGGCCAAGCAAGTATAGCTGAGCGGCATCCTACTCGTCCATATCTGTATCAAAGGGGATTGGCTCACCCCCTACTTCGATGCCTGTGAACATGGAGAAGTCAAAGGGAGTCATCGTCATCTCCCCGGTGGCAGAAAGGTAGAAGGAGTCGGTGGTGTCCTACCACCTCTCCACCAAAGTAGCAAGAAGGGGCCTGCTCGCAGTGAGGCATGACAGTCCCATGTAGAAGGTCCCAAAGCCAGCCTGGTCGACAATATGACGGACCGCATCGGGTAGCTCTATGTACCAAACTCGGGCGGCAGTGTTCCCATACCCTTGGAAGGCATGGGAATCTCCCTGTGTTCAAAACAAACAGTTGCGAAGCAGTGTTAGAAATACAGTGTTGAATGCACTCATAATTGATGAGAATGCAACGTGTGTGCATGTGTTCAAGGCTACATAGATATCGGGTGCGGGCGTGCTCGTAGTGAACTACATCATTTGATGTATCAGTGTATTTGAATTGTTCAGTTGAGAATGCAGCGTGTGTACATGTGTTCAAGATTACACAAATATCGGGTGTGGGTGTGCTCACAGTGAACTACGGCATGTGATGTATCAGTGTGTCTGAGTTAAGTAGCTAAAGAACATAATCAACTATTGCAGTTATGTGTTCTACATTGCAAAAAATGAAACTAAGAAAGAATATACCTCAGCAGTGCCATAAGACAGATGTGACTCTAGCTCGCGCAACAAAAGCTCCAGTGGCGCGCCTCGCGCATAGCTTCTGAAATGACGGATGCCATCGGGAGGCAACACGTGTATCGCCGGCCTGTAAGTCGCCGGATCGAACAGCCGGATGCAAAGAGGTAGGAGCTCCACCTCGGGGTCCACGTCCATCTTCGGGGGAGTCCCACCACGTGGAATGTTGTCCGCCATCTCAAAAGAAGCGTGAAAATGGCCGAGAATGTGAAAAACGGGCAAGAATGAGAAAGGTCAACCCAAAAGTCAACCCCGAGAGGATGAAAAATGGGAGAAAAGGTCAGAGTGTGGAAAAGACACGAAAACCAAGTAAACTCGGGGGGAAACAAACCCCAAGTAGTGGAAATCAAGAAGGAAACATCGGAAACCGAGTTTTGTTCGGTTTAAAGTGTGCAAAACAGGAAGGGTTTTGCGAATCGAACGACGAAAAAGGCTCGAAAACGTGGCAAAAACTCGGATATCGAAGGTTGGGAAATCACCTAGAGGGAGAGAGGAGTGATTTTCGAGCTAGGGTGAAGTGGAAATATAAGGTTTGGAACCTTATATTTAAAGACCCGTGGCCAAAGGACAAAACTGCCCCAACATTGCCATTTTTGGCCGGTCGGCCAAATTGTTAGCCGATTGGCTAAATAGTTGGTCGATGAGCTCTTTTTGTGGCCGATAGATGGCCGGTGGCTGTAGACGCGCCCGTGGGGCTTCGCTCTACAGTTCGGACTCGATTTGTGTCGCGGTTCTAAATCTGAACCAAAGAGTCCAAATCTGGCAGATCGTTTTGAGAAAACAGATTTTTGAAAAAGTAGTGCCAAACATGGATCTTTGCTTGGTCTGAGTCGCCACCTAAATATTTTATTTTGGGAAATTTAGGAAACCGACTTCGGTCAAGGCCACATGTCCGTCATCACCAAAGTGGTCTTGGCTCGGGAGCTTGGTACGATCGGGAAGGTCACTATGAGCACCTTTCGCCTTCAAGACCGGCCTCTACTAACCGTGATATCCATTTTTGAAAACTTTATGCGTTCTTATTCCGGTTGTTAACCTAGAATTACTATGTGATGCGCACAACACAAAAGTATAGACTAGATCGCCTAACTTGGAAATAAACATTGCATATCCGTTTTGTCTCGAAAAACGTGTTGGATTTTGCTACTCACAAGTAGGCTAAAATACGGATTTCAATGAGTTGTTCCAACTCAGGCAATCTAACCTCCACCCACAGGCATTCAAATAGTTTATAACACATAAGCATTTAGCCGCATGGCAATCCTATTGTCATGGTAACAATCACACACGTGCGGTATGCTAAAGCCATAAACACTTACATCGTACTCCGCGCCAAAACAAGAGACTGGTTAGCAAACGTGCATGACCTAGTTCATGGTAAGTGGCTAATGCAACGCAGGCAGAAATGCAATCTAGAGTAGGCTCGGCTAACCCTAAACATGGCATGTGGAATGCGATCAAATAGCATGTATTCAATTTTGGAATCGAAAATTGCGATGCAGTTTGTATGATGTACCGAGCCCGGTGCATGTAAACAAATGCATGAATGCACGCATGCATTGCATAAGGTATGCTAAAATAGACATGCCCTAATCTACCATAAGCAGGTAAATAAAAGGGATAGAAAGAAGTGGGGGTTGGAAGACATACACCCACTTACGCACACTTATTACAAATTCGCCCTCGCTCGGAGGGACCAAATAATAATACAGACCGAATAAATAATTAACTGAACTAGCTAATTAAATATTACAAAACAACTAAATTAATTAAATTAAATAATTAATCTAATTAAGCATTAAATGCCTCGGGATGAGGGCTAACTGCAGCGCGCGCCCGGGACTCGCTCGGAATCGCACTGCCATGCAAGTGTGCCTCTGTTTCCTCTGCTCTCCTTCTCTAAAAATTCCCAAAACTTCAGGAGTGCCTCTCAGAGCACTGGGGAGCATCAACGGCTGAGGCAGGGAGCCACCGGCTAAGGGAGGAAGCCACCGGCTCTGAATTTCATTATCGGCTGCCAAGAGGCAGCCGGTCGGCACTAAAGAGTGCCGATCGGCCCTTTATCCCTGCAGAACCTGCAACTGACAGCAGCAGAGGAAACCAAAGGCAAGGCAATGCAAATCAAAGCATGTATGCACCAAGCACATCCCTTATCATGCTATGGACTCAAGAGGGCATGTGCCTCGATTCCCGGACCATCAATCGCGCATTTCCATGCGTGATGATCCTAAGAACCAAGGGTGCAAATTTGATTTCAAATGCATGCAATGCAAACAATCAAACAAGGGTGCCAAACCTCTATCATACTTCACTTCAAGAGGCTTAACATACATGCGAATGTGATGCAACCCTAAGCATGTTATCTATCATGCACACATGGACAATGGCATGGCATTTATGCAAGCATACAAGCAAGCACATGAACCAAGCATGCAAACCGATTGTAAATTGGGCTTAAACATGAATTGGACAGCTCTAATAAGGCTCAAAACAGTGGCCAAAGTGCCTAGAAAATGAGACCAAATACACACACACACATGCAAGTGTTAAGGCTCAAGGCTTAGGCATTCAAAAGCAATTCTCATGCACACTTAAGAGGCCAAACATAGACTGATAGCATGCATCAAAACTCTGAAATTCATGTCAAACATGATGCCAAATCATGCAATGAAGCATGCCAAACAAAGCAAGCAAATGGCCTAGGCTTAAGACAAGTCAATAGGGCATTTAAACCACACTTGGCACAAACACATATGGCATGCACTTAACAACCAAAAACAGGTTCTTAGCATGTTAAAGCAAGGCCAAAGAGCTACTTAGATGGTATCTAAGAGTCATTAAGCTAAAGGCATGCATTGAAGCCAAAACATGGAGCATACAAGACATACTCTTAAAGCATTAACTAGGCCACTAAGGCAATCCAACAAGCATGTATGAAGGACTGAAATGGCATATTAGATGGTTCCAATCATCAAAAACAAAGCTAGAATAGCATACCACATATTCATGCTTTTGAGGCCAACAAGCCAAATACAAGGAGGCTACCAAATTCGTGCTAAGATTGGCCAAAATAGCTATGGACAGAGCTAAATCATGGCAAAATAAGCTTACAAGCTTCACAAATCTAAGCTTAAAACATGCTAGAAAATAGGGCAAACAACCTAGACATGTTAAGGCATAAAAGGGGATTACAAGGCAACTATACTAAGCATGTATAGGAGACCAAAACCGACTTGAAAACATGTTATATCATGGCATAATAAACATGGAAAACAAGCCAAACATGCTCAACACACACTCAAACATGAAGCTCCTTAAGGAAGCAAAATTTGTCCTTTTTAAGGACATCAAGGAGAGGGGGTGGCCCTCTCCTTCTTGAGACTTCAAGGCATGCTCTTCACCACTGAAATCCCTCAAGATTTCAGTGGTGAAGAGATCCTAAGACCAAAGTCTCGGATCTCTCACAAAATGGCACAAAAGGTGGCCTTTTCAAGGCCTAAAGGTGGTCAAAGTTCCTCAAACCACAAAACACTCTGAATATACAATAAAGAGGGTCAAAATTCAGAACTTTTATGTGCCAAACACTAAGCTCAAAAACAGTTCTAAATTAGGTAGAAATGAGTTGCAAAAATGGGGAAAAAAAGTGCAAGTTTCTCACCCTTGATGACTACCTTCACAAGAGTTGTTGGTGACACTTCCTTGAGCTCAAATCCAGTCAAGAACCTCCAAGAACAGCCTCTGGAACCTCAGTTGCAAGGAGAGGGTGAAACACTAGGTGTTTTAGTACAATAGTGTGAACTAAACACCTAGTGTACTAAGAGAAAAAGAGAGATATGATATATGTATCTAACTTAACCCTAAAAACGAGCTCCAAATCTCTAACAATGTCTAATGCTCGAAAAATGCTAACCCTAAGTCAAGAGGAGAGCTTTCCTCTTATAGAACTTGTAAACTTGCAAGCTAAGCAAACAAGACCTCATCCCTCCATACACGTGTATGGAGGAAGCAATGCTCAAAAGTCATGCAAAATATCTCGAAAGCAAGTGCACAAATTTGGGCAAATTGGTCATTTCGCCCAAAATAGTGCCGAACGGCACAAAATAGTGCCGGTGACAAGTACAGCCAGGCGGGTGGCTCTAGGCCCCGCCGGTGGTGGGTGGGGATGGCTCACCAAGCATTCTTCCCCCTTCCAAGGCAAAACACAAGTGTTTGGTGCAAAACCAAACACAAACGGTCAAGTTCGGAGGTCTGGAGGCGTGGCCGAGAACTCGGGAACTCAAACGAACACAAACATGGATAATCACCGAGTGTTCCAGCGGTGACGCCCAAGTCTTGAGGACGGTCAAAAATGGGGTGTCTCTGATTGCCCCTCTTTGTGAGAACTTCGAAAGCCATAACAATGACGGAGTGAATGTCAAAGCCGAGACGACCCATTTTTGACAAGGCCGAAGACTTAGACAAACATGCAAAGAAAGCTGTAATGAAGCATACATGCAACAGTTATAAGCTAACATGCACCAATCTACACTACAATGCAGAAAGGATGTAAGAGAATTATGCAATTCTCAAAACGTCTCACACGGAGGATACAATACCTGTGCGGCTCGTCCGGTTGCGCCGGCGGTAAATGAACCGTACATACAATATCGTGCCTGTAAAGAAAGCAAACTTAACAGGTACCATATTGTTAGCAACATGCATGACATATGCAATGCGAATGTCGAATGATATGCAATATATACAAAACTATGTATGAATAATGCAAATGAAAATGTAGTGCAATTAAAACTAATGCGAACTACATGCAAGGCAATTGAATCATGATTCAAACCGGAGCGGTTCGAAACCACACAAATGTCAAATAGATTGATGGAGGTAACAAGTTCGTGTCCCATAGAACGATGTCTGATCTATGAGGAATACGCACGAACACCCGTGTCCCATAGAACGATGTCTGATCTATGAGTAATACGCACGGACGCAAGAACAAGTATTGAGTGGATTGACATAAGTGGGGAAACGACCCGCTGAGGTGGGAATAATGATCCTAATGCCGGACGCAACAATTACACTACAATGTAATGGAAATGGATACAATGGGTATGGCATGCGGGCCAAACCGTATTTCGCCTAGGACAGGCATGCACACGTACAAGCCGCGTCTAACACAGAAAAGGTGCCGCAACCTCAATCCAACATACCAGCGTGGAGTAGGCGCGATACACATGCAGAACTATGCTTCAACGTGAAGAGTAAGGGCACATACCAGACCAAGCTCAACAAGGAAAGGCGCAAGCCATAGATGGAAGATGATGCAGTGAATGCATGCAGCTACAATGCAATAGAAATGGATATTTACAGAAATGCATGACATATGCACTATACTACAATGGAATGCATGACATATGCATGTTTTTTTTGAAATTTTGAAAATGCATGACATATGCAATAGTATTTACAATGAAATGCATGATAAATGCAATGTGATGCAATGGCTGCGATTGCAGTTTTCCCTATTCTACCAACGAGGTGACATACTAGGTTGGTTCAGTATCCAGAATCGAGGCGTAAACACGCCGCCTCAACCTATGGGGCTTCCATACAGATTTCAAGCCGAGGGTACATCCCCCTGGGTATTTAAACCAGACTTTAGTCTCGGAAATTCCGAACCTTTGCGTTCTAGGCATAAGCCATTCAAACTCTAGTTTTCACCGTCCCCATTGGTCTCCTAGGAACTCACCGCAGCACGCATGGTGGCTTTACGGACCACCGAAAGTCGTTCGGGCACGACAAACACCAAAGGAATTGCACCTTCAGAGGATTTAAGGTCTCCTTGACCGGGATGTATAATGTATGCATGACAATGCATGTTTTTTTTGAAATGCGCGCCAACGCGCGGCTTCGAGATGCATGATAATGCAAATGAGCGGGTTTAAGGTCTCGCCGGACCTAGGGGGGGCAACCGATGAGGTGCGCTAAACAATGCGATGGAATGCATGCCAAATGCAATGAGGTGCACACCTTAACGCACCGGAGGTCTTTCACCTCCCGAGGATTTAAGGTCTCCTAGACCGTGTGTGTTTTTGGTCCCGCCGGACCGTGCGTGTTTTCGGTCCCGCCGGACCCGGCGGGGTAACTGTTACACAATACTTAAAGTGCATGCGATGCAAATGGGGCAAATGAGACGTGCACGTCTCAAAAGATGGAAAATGGAGTGCAATGAGGGTGCGCTAAGCGGCGCGATGAAATGCATGCCAAATGCAATGAGGGGCAACTCTAGTGCACCGAAGGTCTTGCACCTCCAGAGGATTTAAGGTCTCCTAGACCGCGCGTGTTTAAGGTCTCGCCAGACCGGTATGGGGCAACCATGCGAATGTGACACGCGTGCCACAAAGGGGTGCAGAACAATGCAAATGAGAATGAAATGAACCATGATGAGGCGTGCATACCTCATAGGTGGAAAATGAAATGCAAAACGAGGCACGCGCACCTCGAAATGCGATGAAATGCGAAATGAGGCACACGCACCTCATTTGATGGAAAGTGAAGTGCAAAACGAGACGTACGTGCCTCGAGATGCAAGGAAATACGAAATGAGGCACACGTACCTCATTTGATGGAAAATGAAGTGCAAAACGAGGCGTACGTGCCTCGAGATGCAACGATATGCGAAATGAATGTAATGAGGTGCACCTTAATGCACCGAAGGTCTTGCACCTCCCGAGGATTTAAGGTCTCCTGGACCGCACGTGTTTTTGGTCCCGCCGGACCGTGCGTGTTTTCGGTCCCGCCGGACCCGGCGGCAACTGATGAGGTGCGCGAAATAGCGCGATGCGTTAGACAACGCGAGTGCACAAAACAGTGCGATTGAATGCATGCCAAATGCAATATGATGCGCAACATAGCGCGATGCGTTAGACAACGCGAGTGCACAAAACAGTGCGATTGAATGCATGCCAAATGCAATATGATGCGCAAGATAGCGCGATGCGTTTAGACAATGCACATGGGGCAACTTTTGAATCCCTGTAAAAGATTAAAGGATACGAAAGGATACAATCTTCGCTTGAATTTGAGCGTCACGCACAGTAGAGACGGTCCGAAGTCAAAACGGAGGCCGTTTGAGCATCGGGGATGCATTTTCTTGTACTTTCTTGAGCTATGAAGACCCAAAACCCCTCAACTTGCCTAAACAGGGCCTTGGGAACACCACCGGCTGGGTGGGGTGGTCACCGGCTGCCACCGGCTGCATGAACTCGTCTATCGGCACAAAATAGTGCCGACCGGCCAAAAATGACTGATCGGGGGCAGTTTTGCCATTTTGCCTCGGGTTTCATAAAATAGGGTTCCCAAACCCTATTTTCTTTACTTCAAGCCGCCGAAATCCAACCCTCTCTCTCTCTAGAGTTTTTTCCTTTCGATTTTTCGCCGATTTCTTCGCGTTTCACGTCATTTTCGTCGTCCGATTCGCGAAGTTCACCGCGTTTCGGACATTTTCGACCGAACAAAACTTTGTTTCGGTGCATTTTTCGCCATTTTCTCCTTCTCGGGACTTGTTCCCCTCGACTTTCTCTTCATTCTCGTGCCTTTTCACGTTCCGACCTTCCCGGCCATTTCCGACCCTCTTGGGGTTGACTTTGTCGGTTGACTTTTCGTATTCCGGCCCATTTTTTCATTTTCCGGTCATTTTCCACTATCATTATCCATGGCAGACGATGTTCCACATGTCGGGACTCCCCCGGACCATGAGATGGACCCCGGGGTCGAGCTTCTCCCATTGAGCGAGCGCCCATTCGATCCGGCGACCTATCGCCCGGCCATCCACGTGCTACCACCCGACGGACTTCGCCACTTCGCGGCCGCGAGTTTTGGACCCAGAGCTTCTGCTGCGCGAGCCGGCCTCCCACTTGTCTGCTGGCGCCACCGAGGTACCATTCTCGTCCCTTATTTTCTGCAATGTAGGATTTTCGTCAGCTCGCCGTAGCTAATCGAACCCCTAGCTTAATTATGATGTCTTTAATCTTGTAGTCGATTGTAGACAAACTCACTCTCGACATCTGTTTAGAACCGACGACATGCACACACACCGCACTAGCCTCAAGCACTCAAACACACGGCACACGTCGATCGCTAATTCGCCGACACGGCGCTTATTTGAATCTGGCTTCGACGCATGCTATATTTGCACAAAACTACACCAACACGCGGGCATATCACACGTTGTAGTTTACTGAAACATACCGAGACCTGGCTTCTATTTGGACGTTGGAAAGCACGCACACACCCTGTTTACACCAACCCTCATAGAACCGACATGTCACGGACGCATGACCCACCTCGATAAGCTGAAACCCGATACCTGCTTGAATCTGGAAAATGTGCACACATGCACCGTATCTGCATGCTAACCTTCACAAACACACTGACACATCACAGGCCGTAGTCCACCGCGATACACTGAAGCCCGATATCTGCTTGAATCTGAAAAATGTGCACACACGTACCGTGTCTGCATGCTAACCTTCACAAACACACTGACACATCACAGGCCGTAGTCCACCGCGATACACTGAAGCCCGATATCTGCTTGAATCTGAAAAATGTGCACACATGCACCGTGTTTACACTGGAGCATCTAAAACACACTGATGCACCACGGGTTTGTAGTTTACTATGAGCACACCGGCACCCGGTTTCTGTTTGAATTTTAAAAATTTGCACGCATATCAGATTTGTACCGACTGCATATCTTCATATGGCTTTGTAATTTCTTGACTCTGAGGAGACTCCCATACTCTCATGGTATGGGAACATTACCTTCATGGTGAGTCGCCGCCGCCAAGATTAGCCGCATTGTGGATCGGGCTTTGATTTCTGCGAGGGACTTTCGGACTTTCTACTTGCAGACCTCTTCTTGCCGCTCTGGAGAGGTGGTGGGACACCACCGATTCTTTTCATCTATCGGACGGGGACATGACGATGACCCCTTCCGACTTCCCGATGCTCACTGGTATCGGGGTGGGGGGTGATCCGATCCCCTTTGACACAAACATGGACGAGTGGATCGCCGCTCAGGTTTATTTGCTCGGCGAGGCGCCGCCGCTTGTTCGCCCGAGGTTCGTCCGCTATTCTGGTTTGAGGTGCGATTTAGTCACGGACCATCTTGGTGGGCGCGTCGACCAGAGGCTGCTGAGAGGTATGCACGCGCTTCCTCATGTTTTTGCTAGGGACCACCCTATTCGACCGCAGGCGAACACCGTGCCTCTCTGCCTCCTCGGCCAGACGGTGGACGTCCGCCGGATTGTCTTGATATATTGGGGTGGTGCGGCTCGCCACCCTTCTGACTACATGAGCTCTGTCTCCGTGGCGTGAGCGGTTGCTCGAGGGGGCTCTTGGCGAGCTTTGGGAGGTATGTCTTCTTCTCTGCTTTTCATTTACATTGTACTTTACGTACTCTGTACACCTTGTTGTTATCATATCTTATCGCATGCACACGCACATATACGCTTTATCTTGACTATACCTTTGTTCTGCTTGTACACCTGCTCAATACCTTTGTACAACCTGCGGCTCTGTTATTTACGCTTTATTCGTACTCTGCTTTATTCGATAATCGTCTTGACGTCATTTTGCGGTTGTGGGTGTACGCCTACTTCCCAGACTAGAGCGATCTGGGAGGCGGAGACCCCTGGTCGTCCCTTCTCTCGCCGTTCTGACGGGCGATGTGTCCGAGAACCGAGACACTTTTAGCTTCTACGTCGTTTCTTGACACCATCACCCCCAGAGGTATGTTTACTTCTGATCCGTTTTAAGCTTCGCTTTCAAACGTACATTTCTATATCAGTAGATAATCAACTGTGTTTCATTTCAGGTCACCTGGCAGCCGTGGGTTCCACTCCCCGCGGTGATAGGAGATAGGTATGCTGGCGCCACCGAGACCTCGCGCTCGGATTCTCTGGAGGGTCCGATGCTGCCGGGCTTGGTACTGGTGGCGCTTCTTCGTCGAACCACTGGATTGCCGGAGCAGAATAGTTCGATCCGACCTCCGAGCACATGAGGGACACCGAGAGGTTTTCTGTGCAGCAGATGGAGGACTACACCCTTGGCTGGGCCATAGCTGTGGATGCCTACAGGGGCGCGGGCGACTATTCTGGCTACGTCCGGACCTTCTTGATGCGGCGTCTGGGCCGGGGCTCCCGGTGACCAGTGAGACCATGGCGCCCGGCTCCGGGTAGAGACAGAGCGAGGCGTGGCCATCACGAGGGCTCGAGCTCATGGCGGGAGAAGTGCAGAGGGGAGGGGCCGCCCGCTCTACCTACTATGTTGACTTATAGGGGGCAGAGTGGGGAGACCTACCAGATCCCCTTTGCTCCTCCTCAGGCTGGTCACGAGTTGGCCGGCATTCCCGAGTTGCCTCCGGTATGTATTACTTTATTTCTGCATCTTGCATTGTCATTTCAGTTCATTTAGATATCCCACAGAATACTGATATATTTTAATACTTTTGCAGGCTTCCTCCGAGTATACCCGTCAGTCGGTGGAGTTGAATGCCTCCCTGCTGGGGATGCTGCAGCGGACTCTCGACGCTCTGGCCGTCTACGGCTTGCCGGTATGTTCTACTGACCACAGTCTCAAATCATACTCTGTTTCGCACAATCTACTATACTGCACAAAAAAATCTGATAAACTGCTCACGGTTTTCATACACTGTACTCATACACTGCATTCTGAACTGATAAACTGCTCACGGCATTCACACATTGTACTCATACACTGCATTCTTCATTGATAAACTGCTCACAGTTTTCTGATGTGTTTGTTCTTTGTACTTTCAGCCTCCTTTCCCGATCCCTCCAGTGGGTGACACTGCTCCAGCTGGGCCTCCCGTCTCTACTCGGGATGGCAGGATATTCCCTCGTACCAGAGGGGGACGTGGTCATGTGGGGAGCAGCTCACGAGCTCCAGTTCCAGGAGACGGTGAGTCGGAGGCGGGGACTGAGTCATTTGCGGAGGAGGCCGGGGATAGCTCGGGCTCGGGCTCTGACAGTGACGGCTCTGACGACGCCTTTGTGCTTCTGCCCAGGAAGAGGGCGAGGACTGACCCTTAGGCACGAGGCCTACTGCTGATGATGATGATTTTTACTGCTTCTTTTCTTTATTTCTTTTCTTGTACTTTTCTCTTTTGATAGATAGAGTACCATGTACTGCCGCAGGCAGGTTTTTTGCTTTTCTCAAACTATGTATTCGAAAAAGATGATATGAAACGAACTTTTTATCTGAAAAGAATGTTACATTGGTCTGTATCTGCGTATTTCATATCCTGCACTGCATTGCATCATATTACATCCCAAATGTAAATGACATTGATCTGTTATCTGACAATTGAACACTTGCACTGTAATAATCAAATAACCAACCAACTAAGCAGCAAAACAGCTCATACAAACCATTGCTCAATCCGAACATACTGACCTATACTCTGCGAGGATTGGGGCTACACTGACTACGATGCAATACTCGGTTCATTCTGCCCACAGCAAACCTTAAATGAATAATCCAATCTGACAAGACGGATCACAAAACCGATACGGTTGCAGTTGAAACACACTCGGATGTTCCAAATTTTCCCTTCCTTCTCACGGATGTAGAGAATGGCAAAGCATTCTGAGCACAAGCGATTACCTTTTTGGAAGAAGACGGGTTTTCAACCGGGGCGTCGAGCCTCCCACATAACACGACGAGACAGACTCAATCAAAGAAACAAAAGGCGCACGACCTAACACGACAAGACATACTTGGAAAAGACTCAAATCCAAAATTGAAACCGACAAATCGAAGACACGACACACGGCGTGTTTAAAGAGACCTCAAATTTAGAAGCCGTTCCTCGGGTACACCTCCCACCCTTTTCGATTTGTGATACTCACGCTCGGCCCTTAGGCTCGGTTTTCTCTCAAAACCCTTCTCTTACTTTTCTCTCAACTTACTCCTCTCTATTCTTCAATCTCTCATTTTTGCATCCCTCCCCAGGGTGAATGACAGATGAATAGGAAGTAGCGGGTTCACGCCCGATATAGCTGGCTTGCAACCATTCCTTCTGGCAGATAAAGTGCCTCTCGGGCAATCAAGTTAACGGGGGGAAGGCAGAGGACCTGACTCAATCGTGCCCCTAGTTCGTCATTTTGACCATTTTTTGTTTTCTAAAATAGTTCTGACCAAAATGAGAGTTAGATTAACACACTTATTCAATTGTTGAGTTGAAAATCATGCGAATCAGGCTGTGAGCACTGAAAATTCTCCTTTTCGGGTCCAAACATGGTCCAATTTTGAAAATGGAATAGTTTTCGAGAAAGTAAGTCAACCTCCGTGAAAATTTTCAAAAACTATTTTTTGCAAACAATCAATGCTCAACGAGCGTAGAACTTACCCTCGAGATATGCAACCTCGGATCGAAGGCAATGGAAAATTGCCCCTGGCTTAAAGGGGGAGAAGGCAACGGAAAGTTGCCCCTGGTTTGAACATAACTCAGGGCAACTTATGGTAACGGAGGGCAACGGAAAGTTGCCCCTTGTTTGGATGATGCCGCGGCATGTTGTAAGCCAGTCTTTTGTTGACGATGGTCGGATCCCCGGACGCGGAGGAGTTGAAGACGGCTTGAATCAATATGTGGACACAGTCACCTGGAAGATGTCGGTGGTTTGGCTTCAAGAGGAAGTTTAATCACGCGGCTCCGGGTTACTGCAATCAAGATATCGGATTCGGAGGAGGCAAAACTGATCAAAACCATGACATGGCCTGAGACGCTATGGAAGCGCTGGGGGCTGGACTTCAAGGTGAAGTTGCCTACGTATCCCAAACATGGGAATCAAGCCTTACGTAGTTCCGGTTAGGGTACACTCGGGTATTTTAACCTTCACTATTTTTAGGCTCTAACTTTTGCCAAGGTGCCCAATGCGGGTTTTCGACCTTGCGAGCTATGTTTTTCGTTTTCATTCTTTTTCTTTTCTTTTGCATTTCTTTTGATATACATTTTTTGCATTTTTTTTTCTTTTCCTTTTTTTTTTCTTTTTGTATTGTTTCTTTGCTCTAACTTTTGCCTGGGTCGCCCTTCCGGGTTTTCGGCCCAGCGAGCCTCTCAAGGGGTAAAAGTGTAGCATGCCCATGCCAAATGGTTTTGAGATCGAAGCCTCTCTGTATCTGGGAGAACGGCTATTGTGTTGATTTGCAGAAAGGCCCATCACGGCTACTTCTCAAGCTTTGCTTAGTGGGATCTGATCTTCCTGATCGGACTCTGATGCCTCTTGTTCGAGGGCTGCTTTGAACTGGGCCACACAGGCGTCGCATTGATAGCTATCTTTTGAATCATTCTGGATGCTGGTCCAAGGTTTGAAAATAGGGGGGGTCGAGTCTCGAGGCTGAGAGCGATCCTAAGCTGCGTAATCTCGAGAACGGTCCCACACAGGTCTTCGCAGGACTACGCAAAATGTCTTGTTTTTGAAAGTTTTTAAGAAGGCGACGATTTGCTCGTGCCGAAGACAGTGTGGAACCAATCTGGATCAAAGCCAGGGTCCTTCTCAGTACTCACGCCGACAAGCATGATTTCATTCATTAAGGGCTTAGCATGCCTCTCTTTCTCTCGGATTGATCAAAATTTTGCAAAACCCGAAGAATTACTTCCCCTTTGTTTTTATCACCGCAGTGTTCAAAAAAGGTTTTGAAAAACTTAGGTCAAAACAATAATTTTTAGGGCACAAAAGAGCAGGTGGGATGCACTGTCACCCTACTCGAATTCTCTGGCACAACTAGCCCAACATAAATAGTACGGGAACACGATAGTCATGTGTTCAATCAATCAGTTCCCTAGATGTAAAGCGGTTCCTGGCAGGTAGACCCAAAAAGAAAGCAAAAAAGTAATTACAAAACAAAATGGTGCTCGAGGCAACAACCCGAAGTCACGATTTTCTATACAAAGAGGAACCGACTCATTACAATTAGACCCTTAAACAAAAGGATCGACTCAAAACAATGACAGACTCAAGACAAATCAAAAGACTGACTCGACACCTAAGTCAGGTTTTACAAAACTAGTATTGGCAGGTGCTCAAAAATGTGCGCCAAACGCCATATCCAAAAATGTACCAGATATTGCCCGCAGCGCTTGAATCTCAATTACATACTCGCAGATGTCGGTCTCCTCAGATCTGTGTCCTCACAATCCAAGAACTCAGAGGACCGATGATTTAGCGAGGTGGGTGGGAGGATAACCTTGTTATCAATCAAACTCAGTACCTCATGACGGAGGCGGAAGCAATTATCGATGGCGTGGCGATCGTTGATGGTACGACAAGATCTTGAGTGGCATCATGGCTCTTTGGAAGGGGTTTGGGGAGCGGCCTAGGATCGGGGTGTGGGATGCCCCTTGGCTAAAATCAGAAGTGCCCTAGACAACGGCATGTAGAGAGGATGGAAGGCCCTGCGCCCTCGGGGCAAGTACTTCGGAATCTGAGGACTCTTGCTAGATGCACTAGCGAACGGGTCAGCGGGTGCGGCCTTGGGTTTCTGATCCTTTCCGGATGCAGGGTTGGGAGTGGGAAGAACCTTCTTGGCATGACGGGGCCTATCCCGGTTCTCTGATTGACTGGAACTACCCTCAGGCGAAGTAGGGAAAACGTCATCCATACTTTTGGTTACAATCGCGGATACCTGTTGTTTACTCATTCCTCCTTTTAAAGCTCGGATCGCCTACGTTAGCTTGTTCCACCAGTGGCCTCGGCCTTTACTTTGTCTTTGCCTCTGGCCTCAGCCTGATGAGAGGTTTGGGTTGGTACTGGTACATCATTGTTGTGGGTGGAGGTCATCTCCGACTGAGTGAGCTCGATCACAATCCGCCCCAGTATCGGGGGCTCCTGGGGTTCGAAATTTCCAGCATACGGTGCAACTGGTGGCGAGGTTGATATTCCGTAAGCAAGATCCGCCACGGACCTCTGGAGATCGCCTATCATTCCCATTAATTCGAATGTGGTGGGCTCATGAGTTGATAGAATGAGGGTCCAGATTGGTGTGCGGCAGGCGACCTAGGCGGAGTGCGGCATGTCAACAGAGCCTCATCTTGTGGGTGGTTCTTGACTCAGCGGCCGTCATGACCACAATCTCTTCCGAGTTCGCAGATTATGTTTGGTCTGCCTGAGGAGAAGACACTATTGTTTTACTTAACTCTCTCAATCCTCGAATCAAACGGAAAACAAGCAAAGATTTCAAATTTAATCGGATCAAGCACGGTGTAGTCAAACAATCAGACTCCACTATCAACACTTTTCCCAAAAATCATTGTCCTAAATCTGAATCGATACTCCGCAGATATAATCGCTTTCTCAAAACATCGACATCGGTGCCCTCAGGCCGGATACTTAAACTTGCAACCGACCAGATGTTCCTCGCAGAGTTACACTCTAAAAGCACATAGCAAGTAAATGAGAGCCAATACACCCCTATGTTGGGGTAGGGTTTCGCCCTATTTCGTCAAGAGCTAGGGTTTCACTACGCACGCAATGTTTCAAACAACCTAAATCGGGTAAGCAACCCGTCCTAGTTTGGAATGGTCACTACGGATTCGACTATGCAACTAGGTCGAATGGTCCAAAGGGTGCCCTTGAAACCGGGTTTGTGTTCCCATGTCGGCAGAGCCAAGAACCGGTCACCTTATGGACATGCCTTGACAAGACAAGCCTCCAAAACCGCCAGAATAGTAGATGGCCAACACGGTGTCCTAGGCGCACCAATGCACATGCAATGCAAAGAAACACGTAAGTGTAGTCAAAACAGGATATCACGAGTTCGAGTCAAGCTCTCTAACTCCCCAGCAGAGTCGCCAGAAACTGTAGATGCGCCCGTGGGGCTTCGCTCTACAGTTCGGACTCGATTTGTGTCGCGGTTCTAAATCTGAACCAAAGAGTCCAAATCTGGCAGATCGTTTTGAGAAAACAGATTTTTGAAAAAGTAGTGCCAAACATGGACTGCTTTGCCAGATTACAGAGTCGCCACCTAAATATTTTATTTTTGGGAAATTTAGGAAACCCTGACTCAGTGCCGAAGGCCACATGTCCGTCATCACCAAAGTGGTCTTGGCTCGGGAGCTTGGGTACGATCGGGGAAGGTCAGCTATGAGCACCCCTTTCGCCGGTCCAAGACCGCCTCTACTAACCGTGATATCCATTTTTGAAAACTTTATGCGTTCTTATTCCGGTTGTTAACCTAGAATTACTATGTGATGCGCACAACACAAAAGTATAGACTAGATCGCCTAACTTGGAAATAAACATTGCATATCCGTTTTGTCTCGAAAAACGTGTTGGATTTTGCTACTCACAAGTAGGCTAAAATACGGATTTCAATGAGTTGTTCCAACTCAGGCAATCTAACCTCCACCCACAGGCATTCAAATAGTTTATAACACATAAGCATTTAGCCGCATGGCAATCCTATTGTCATGGTAACAATCACACACGTGCGATATGCTAAAGCCATAAACACTTACATCAGACTCGCGCCAAAAACAAGAGACCTGTTAGCAAACGTGCATGACCTAGTTCATGGTAAGTGGCTAATGCAACGCAGGCAGAAATGCAATCTAGAGTAGGCTCGGCTAACCCTAAACATGGCATGTGGAATGCGATCAAATAGCATGTATTCAATTTTGGAATCGAAAATTGCGGAGTTTGTATGATGTACCGAGTCTGCATGTAAACAAATGCATGAATGCACGCATGCATTGCATAAGGTATGCTAAAATAGACATGCCCTAATCTACCATAAGGTAAATAAAAGGGATAGAAAGAAGTGGGGTTGGAAGACATACACCCACTTACGCACACTTATTACAAATTCGCCTCGCCGAGGGACCAAATAATAATACAATCGAATAAATAATTAATCAACTAGCTAATTAAATATTACAAACAACTAAATTAATTAAATTAAATAATTAATCTAATTAAGCATTAATCGCCTCGGGATGAGGGCTAATCAAGGCGCCCGGACTCGCCGAATCGCCGCCATGCAAGTGTGCCTCGCTTCTCGCTTCCTTCTCTAAAATTCTAAACTTCAGGAGTGCCTCTCGAGCACCGGGAGCATCAACGGTTGAGGCGGTGGAGCCACCGGCTAAGGGAGGAAGCCACGCTCGATTTCATTATCGGTTAAGAGGCACGGCCGGCACTAAAGAGTGCCGACGTCTTTATCCTCGCAGAACACCTGAATCGACAGCAGCAGAGGAAACCAAAGGCAAGGCAATGCAAATCAAAGCATGTATGCACCAAGCACATCCCTATCATGCTATGGACTCAAGAGGGCATGTGCCTCGATTCTGACCATCAATCGCGATTTCCATGCATGATGATCCTAAGAACCAAGGGTGCAAATTTGATTTCAAATGCATGCAATGCAAACAATCAAACAAGGGTGCCAAACCTCTATCATACTTCACTTCAAGAGGCTTAACATACATGCGAATGTGATGCAACCCTAAGCATGTTATCTATCATGCACACATGGACAATGGCATGGCATTTATGCAAGCATACAAGCAAGCACATGAACCAAGCATGCAAACCGATTGTAAATTGGGCTTAAACATGAATTGACAGCTCTAATAAGGCTCAAAACAAGGGCCAAAGTGCCTAGAAAATGAGACCAAATACACACACACACATGCAAGTGTTAAGGCTCAAGGCTTAGGCATTCAAAAGCAATTCTCATGCACACTTAAGAGGCCAAACATAGACTGATAGCATGCATCAAAAACTCTGAAATTCATGTCAAACATGATGCCAAATCATGCAATGAAGCATGCCAAACAAAGCAAGCAAATGGCCTAGGCTTAAGACAAGTCAATAGGGCATTTAAACCACACTTGGCACAAACACATATGGCATGCACTTAACAACCAAAAACAGGTTCTTAGCATGTTAAAGCAAGGCCAAAGAGCTACTTAGATGGTATCTAAGAGTCATTAAGCTAAAGGCATGCATTGAAGCCAAAACATGGAGCATACAAGACATACTCTTAAAGCATTAACTAGGCCACTAAGGCAATCCAACAAGCATGTATGAAGGACTGAAATGGCATATTAGATGGTTCCAATCATCAAAAACAAAGCTAGAATAGCATACCACATATTCATGCTTTTGAGGCCAACAAGCCAAATACAAGGAGGCTACCAAATTCGTGCTAAGATTGGCCAAAATAGCTATGGACAGACCTAAAGCATGGCAGAATAAGCACAACAGCTTCACAAATCTAAGCTTAAAACATGCTAGAAAATAGGGCAAACAACCTAGACATGTTAAGGCATAAAAGGGGATTACAAGGCAACTATACTAAGCATGTATAGGAGACCAAAACCGACTTGAAAACATGTTATATCATGGCATAATAAACATGGAAAACAAGCCAAACATGCTCAACACACACTCAAACATGAAGCTCCTTAAGGAAGCAAAATTTGTCCTTTTTAAGGACATCAAGGAGAGGGGGTGGCCCTCTCCTTCTTGAGACTTCAAGGCATGCTCTTCACCACTGAAATCCCTCAAGATTTCAGTGGTGAAGAGATCCTAAGACCAAAGTCTCGGATCTCTCACAAAATGGCACAAAAGGTGGCCTTTTCAAGGCCTAAAGGTGGTCAAAGTTCCTCAAACCACAAAACACTCTTAATATACAATAAAGAGGGTCAAAATTCAGAACTTTTATGTGCCAAACACTAAGCTCAAAAACAGTTCTAAATTAGGTAGAAATGAGTTGCAAAAATGGGGAAAAAAGTGCAAGTTTCTCACCCTTGATGACTACCTTCACAAGAGTTGTTGGTGACACTTCCTTGAGCTCAAATCCACCAAGAACCTCCAAGAACGACCTCTGGAACCTCGGTTGCAAGGAGAGGGTGAAACACTAGGTGTTTTAGTACAATAGTGTGCACTAAACACCTAGTGTACTAAGAGAAAAGAGAGATATGATATATGTATCTAACTTAACCCTAAAAACCCGAGCTCCGGCTCTCTAACAATGTCTAATGCTCAAAAATGCTAACCCTAAGTCAAGAGGAGAGCTTTCCTCTTATAGAACTTGTAAACTTGCAAGCTAAGCAAACAAGACTCATCCCTCCATACACGTGTATGGAGGGAAGCAATGCTCAAAAGCGTTCAAAAATATCTCGTAAAGCAAGTGCACAGTGGTCGGCTGGGCAAATAGGTCATTTCGCCCAAAATAGTGCCGACCGGCACAAAATAGTGCCGACCGGCACTATATAGTGCCGGTGACAACTACACCAGGTGGCCTCTAGCCCCAGCCGGTGGTGCGTAGGGATGCCTCACAAAGCATTCCCTGCCCTTCCAAGGCAAAACACAAGTGTTTGGTGCAAAACCAAACACAAACGGTCAAGTTCGGAGGTCCTGAGGCGGGGCGCGCGTAGCCGAGAACTCCGGGAACTCCAAACGAACACAAACATGGATAATCACCGAGTGTTCCAACGGTGACGTCCAAGTCTTGAGGACGGTCAAAAATGGGGTGTCTACAGTGGCCTCCCCTTGTGGTCGGTGAACCTCCTACACCCTTGTTTGGGTCAGTTATGTGGTTTGGGACCTTCATTATTCAAGACAGTGCAAGGAAGTGCACTTTTGAACCTTAACCGGCCTTCGTGTTGACCTCGAGCCATGTCTTCTGTGTGCGATGTTTGATGCGCGCAAGGAGTATCCTTTCTCGTATCCTTTTGCATCTTGTGAGTTTCGCAAATCGCTTTAAATATGTTGTATTACATTGCTTTGTTTTGACTGTAATAAGCGCGCTCATTACGCGTCTTGCATTGAACAATGCCTCGTCTTGTTTTGAAGTTGCATCTTAACATCGCGAGTGGCGTGCCTTCACCATAATTACGCTGAACATGGGTCTTTCCTGCTTTACACATTACTTGCATTGCCACGTATGCTTTACTTACATGTGTTCATGCTTTCCTTGCTTCACACATTGCATGTATTGTCGCGTATTGCTTTACTTACATGTGTTTATCCCTCAATTGCATTGTCATGTATCCTACCCGGCTTGCGTTGTCGCGCATGCCACCTCCTTGCATTGTTATGCACCACCATCGGCTTGCGTTGTCGTGCATGCCCTCCTTGCATTGTTATGCTTGTTTCAAATTGCATTGTCATGCACCACCCGGCTCGTGTTGTCGCACATGCCCTCCTTGCATTGTTATGCTTGTTTCAAATTGCATTGTTATGCACCACCATCGGCTTGCGTTGTCGCGCATGCCACCTTCTTGCATTGTTATGCACCACTATCGGCTTGCGTTGTCGCGCATGCCCTCCTTGCATCATTATGCTTGTTTCAAATTGCATTGTTTTGTATCACACTTAGGTTGTATTGTCATGCACCCCTTCACTTGCATTGTCACGCACTTTTCACTTGCATTGCTATGCATGTTTCTAACTATATTGTACCTGTTGAATTTCTTTCTTTTGCAGGCACGTTTTTGTATGTACGGTTCATTCAAGAGTTAGTTTCGGTTTAGTTTAACCGTCCCCTTTCTCCACTCACGTGCCATGTTTGTACGTACCCCTTTCTCCACTCGTGTGCCCCATTTGGACGTACCCCTTTCTCCACTCGCATTGCATTTCCATGTTGCATTGTATTTGGCATACTTGCTTGCATTACATTGTGTTTGGTTTGGGGTGTCAAACCAAACACGAGGAGCGAGGAACGTTCGTACTTGAAGTGACGAAACGTGCCTCAATCCTTAATCGCTGACGCTCTTGATCTAACATGATAGAATGTGAGGCCTTCATGTGTTTTGTGCATTCATACCACATTGATTTGCACACTCGGCTCCTTTGACCATCATGCATTGAAATGCGTGATTGATGGCCCGAGGGTCGAGAACCATACTCCCTTGAGTTCATGACATGATAGGGAGGGTGGTTGTGCACACATTGTCTTGCAAATGCATTGCCATGCTCCGTTTGTCCTTTGCTACAGCAAAACAGTATTCTGCAGGAAGACATGGCCGGTCGGCCATCTTCAGTGCCGATCGGCTAAACATTGTTGGTCGATAGTCTTACAAATGGTTGGTGACCAATTACACATGGCCCGTGTTCCTATACTTTGGCCGGTGATATCCCACAGTGCTCAGGGAGTGGTTTGGAAGCATCCTCGAGATTGGCACAGTTTTCCAAGGTGCAGAGCAGTGCAGACAGAGGCAACATGTAGCATGGCGGTGGATTTCCGAGTGAAGCCGATCAAGCATGCATTTGTCCCTCTTCCCGAGGCTGATTTACTGTTTTCATAGCTTAATTAATTTGTTCAATTAGTTAAGTGGTTTTGTAATTAATTAATTGGCTTGTTAGTTAGTTAATTATTTGATTTGTATTATTCTTTCGGTCCCTCCATCGAGAGGGCAAATTTTGTAATAAGTGTGCGTGAGTGTGTGAATGTCTTCCAACCCCACGTCATTCTCCCTTTTACTTAATCGCTTACGATGGTTAGTTCTAGGTCATATTTTGATTAGCATCGTTATGCTATGCATGTTTGCATTCATTCATTTGTCTTGCATGCACCAGGCTCGGCGCATCATACTAACCGCATAGTATTTCAATTCCAAGTTGAATACATGTATTGAGTTGTCACATTTCACATGCCATTCTTAGATAGCTGAGCCTATTCTAGTTGCATTTTGCATGTGTTGCATTAGCCATTGCTAACATAAACTAGGATCATGCATTGATTTCTAACTTGTTTCTTGTTTTGGCTCAGAGTACACTGTGAGTGTTTATGCTTTAGCATCTTGCATGAGTGCAAATGCTAACATGACAGCATGCTTGCCATGAGGCTAATTGCTTATTTGCTATAACTGCCTGAATGCCTGTGGGTGAAGGTTGGATTACTTGAATTGGAGCGATTCATTAAAATCCGTGTTTTAGCCTACTTATGAGTAGCAAACTTCAAACCATTTCCAAACAAACGGATATGCGATGCTTTGTTCCAAATTAGGCGATCTAGTCTATACTTGTGTGCTGTGCGCATCACATAGTAAATTCTAGCTAATTACCCGGAATAAGAATGCATGTGTTTTCAAAAACAAGATATCATGTTTAGTATAGGCCGATCTTTGATCGGGGCGAGCGGGGGTGCTCATAGATGACCTTCCCCAATCATACGCAAGTTCCCGAGCCGAGGCAACTTTGGTGATGACAGACACGTGGCCTTAGGCACGAGTCAGGATTTCCCAAATTCTCCCAAAATAAAATATTTAGGTGGCGACTTTGTATCTGGCAAAGCAGTCCATGTTTGGCACTTCTTTCTTAAAAATTAGTTTTCCAAAACGATTTGTCGGATTTGGACTCTTTGGTGATTTATCGGTCTTGCGTTGCACTTTGTGAGACTAGAGTTAGAACCGTGACATTTGAGTCTGAACTGTAGTAGCAAAGCCCAAGGGCGCGTCCACAATTGCCCCTCAGTTTGAGGATGATAATTTGTACTAAACGTCAATCTAGTGCCCAAGGCATTCTATAGGCTTTGCCACAACTGAGTCATAAAACGTGAATCTCTATGCAAAACAATAATCAGAGGGACTCCGTGAAGTCGCACTATGTCCCTAACATAAAGGTTGGAAAGATAATCTACTGAGTCACCCGTGCACATAGGTACAAAGTGTGTTGACTTAGTTAACTGATCAACTATCACCCACACTGCATTATTACCCCGTTGAGTCCTCGGATGAACCACGACGAAATCCATAGTGACATGCTCCCACTTCCACTCGTCTATAGGCAAGGGCTGTAGCAAACCCGCTGGCCTCTGATGCTCGGCTGTCACTTGTTGACAAGTAAGGCACCTCGAAACAAACAAGGCTACGTCTCTCTTCATCCCCCAACACCAAAACTGCCAACTAAGGTTGTAAAACATTTTGGTGCCTCCCGGATGTACCGCAGGGCACGAATGATAGAACTCTCGGAGTGCCTCTTCCCTACAAGATTTCAATACGAAAAGATTGTCAAGATATCTAACACTCGAGTCAGAATACACGTTTAGGCCCTACTCTAGCTTCCCACTAAATATCTTATCCCAGATGGACTCTACGTCGTGGTTACCCTGTTATGCTTCTATAACTCGACTCACAAGCGTAGGTTGTTCAACTATAGTAAACAAAGCTGCTGACTCAACAAACTTGCCAAGATACAAGTCAAACTCGCCAATAGCACCCAATATCCCCCACTCTCGGATGGCAATACTAGCTACATTGCTAATGGATTTCCTACTCAAGGCATCGGCCACTACGTTGGCCTTTCCCGGGTGATAGTGTAACTCAAAGTCGCAATCCTCCATGAACTCCATCCATCTCCTCCGCCTCAAATTCAAATTTTTCTGTGAAAATAGATACTTCAGACTTTTGTGAACGGAGAATACCTCAAATCCCTCACCAGATAGATAATGTCTCCAAATCTTCAAGGCAAATATCATAGCTGCTAGCTCTAAGTCATGAGTAGGATAGTTTCTCTCGTGTGTTTTCAACTATCATGAGCCACAAGCTACCACCTTCCCCTCTTGCGTCAAGACACAACCCAAACCTTCCTAGACGCATCAAAATACATAAAATAGCCCAAACCCCTCTCCGGAATAATCAACACTAGAACAGTGGTATGTCTAATCTTAAGCTCTTGAAATGACTTCTCACAAGTCTCATTCAGCACAAATTTAATTCCCTTCTTTGTCAGTCTAGTCAATGGTGAGACTAGTCCAGAAAAATCTTTCAAAAAATGGCAGTAATAACCGGCTAACCCTAAGAAACTCTGAATTTCAAAAACATTCTTAGGCTGCTACCAATCTTGCACTACCTCAATCTTAGAGGAATCTACAGTCACCCCTTCTCTAGATACCACATGGCCTAAGAATTTCACCTCCTTTAACCAAAACTCATACTTCCCGAACTTAGCGTACAACTTGTGGGCTTTAAGCAACTCAAGTACAATCCACAACTGTTCCTTGTGTTCCTCCTCAAAAGGTGAGTAGATCAAGATGTCATCCACAAAGACAACTACAAAATGGTCTAGGAACTCACAAAAAATTCGATTAATCAAATCTATAAACAAGGCTGGTGCGTTGGTTAGCCCAAAAGGCATCATTAGGAACTCATAATGGCCATACCGTTGTAGACACTCCATTTTTTACTGCCCTTAAGACTTGGCCGCTTCATTCTTGATACCCGATGATGAAAATTACACTATGTGATCTGTTGAATTCTCAGTGAAGAAATTTAGATTCAAGCTCTAATCCCAAACCTTATGCCTCATTTTGGCCAAGCTATTTTAGACCTTAAAACCCTTCTTTCAAAATATTTTTCCAAATATTTCTACGATGTTCGGAGGCTCGTATTTTGCTTAAAATATTGCACATTTCAGTAAATTGAGTAAGGACAAAGTGGAAATAAATGAAAAGGAGGTGAACTCATTGAAAAAGTCTTTAAAGATATCTTATAGGTTTGGATTTGAAGGAAATAGGAGGGGATGGAAGAAAACTAGTTTAGGAAAAGGTTGAGCATCAAACCGTTAAAAAATAAATGAATAACCTTCACTAAATTAGGCATATCTTTTTGTATCCTTGGAATTTAGATGTGAGGCCACCACCATTGGAAAGTAAACCTTTGGGGCTTCAATTTAGACACAAGAATCACCTAAAACCGAGTCTGGATGAGGGAGACATGCCCATTTGAAGTCGAGCTTAAGAGTAGATTTTGTTGACATGGCGAGGTTTGTTTAGATCTGGCCGTAGCTTGTTTAGACTTGGCCAGGTTTCCACCTTTTAGAACTAGCCATGGGTTTTAGGACCTGACCGAGTCTCATTAGTGCCATGCATAGCGTTTTACCGTAGTTTGCTCCCATGTCGGGTCTTATTAGCACCACGCAAAGCATTTTACAGCAGTTTGTTCCCATGCATCAAATTTTAGAGGTAGAAAAACCTTCCAAGTGACTTAGACATTGATGAGAGCTTAGAACTATCCTTGAACCTTCAAGCTTCTTTTGTTCTTCAAATCAAATCTCACCCTCCTTACACCATTAAAGCTTGGAGTTAAAGCTTTCTTGCAGAGAATTAAAGACATATTTTTAGAACCTAGAGGTTAGAGAGTTGTTCTAGGAGATATTTGTAGGAGCTTAGACATACCTTCATCTTCAAAGCCTTTCTTCATCTTCAAACCTTCTTGAACTATACATACACAATACATACACCATTAGAGCTTGTTCTTGAAGCTTTTTTCTAAATTTTCAAACTAATATTTCAGATACTTGAGGGTGTTAGGATTAAAGTTTGATAACTAAGAAATTGCCTCTCTTCTCAAGAGGTATAACTTTGCATCTTTTCCTTTCTTTCTCTTTTACTCTCTTCCTCTCTTTTTCTTATTTTGTACACTATTTTTGAGTTGTTTTTGGGTTGAAATATGTGATTGAGGTTACAAAAGTGGAGGGGTTAACCACCATTCCTTAGGCTTAATTACTCGTTGTTAACCATAGTTTTTGTATACTTTTTCTTCTTGCTTTCTCTTAGTTTTAGCACCGTTTTCTTTGTGTTTATGGGCTGTTTAATGTTTTAATTAATTATGCTTTAAGTACTATTGTTTCATTGTTGCAATAACATAATAGTCCTCACGGACTTGGTGTGTTTAGGATGTAGCCGCAAATCCGCTTAAGTTGATCACTTTATTTATGAGTTGAATACTATAGTTTCATTGTTGCAATAGCGTAATAGCCGTCACAGATTTGGTGTGTTTAGGACGTAGCCACCAATACGTTTGAGTTGATACCTTTTCTTTTATTTTCTTTATAGTTTTTCTTAAGTATATTGGAACCTTGTGGTCATGGGAGGTTTAGAGCTTAGCCACCCTGGCACAAGTTTGATTAACTAGTTATAAATCTTTCGCTTTCATACTATTGTTGTTTACCTTGAAGCTAGGTGATAGCTTCCGTGTCAAAGTGTTGAAAAACTCTCTTTCTGGTCATTTTTTAAACATGGAAATGGATGTCTCATCCTTATACCATGAACAAAAGAGGAGTTATCAACAACTTTGGCGAGTCATGCATTTACGCTTTTGATAGTTGACTTGATTTCGAGTTTCTCCCTTACTTTCATTGTTGCTTATATAGAGCTCTTTACCAAAAGTGTTGAAAACTCTCTTCTAGTTCCACTTTGAAGCATGGAAATGGACGTCTTATCCTTATTCCATGAGTAGGTGTAGCTTGCCTTTTTCGCACCCTCTTTTGGAAGGTTTGAAAGAAAGGCGTCACAGTTCAGACTCCCGTGGTTCTGAATCTAATCTCACAAGTGCAATGTGAAACTGATAATCACCAAAGGGTTCAAATCCGACAAATCGTTTTGGAAAATTGATTTTGAATTAAAAAATGCCAAAATTAGACTACTTTGCCAGATATAGAGTTGCCACCTAAATACTTTTTGTTTTGAGGAAATTTATGAAACTCTGACTCATGCTGAAGGCCACATGTCTGTCATCACCGAAGTTGCCTCGGCTCAGGAACTTAGATACGAGGGGGGAAGGTCATGAATTGAGCACCTCCACTCGCTTGATCAAAGATCGGCCTCTACTAATCATGATATGATTTTTTATAAACATTATGTGTTCTTATTCTGGTTATTAAACTAGCTTTACTATGTGATGTGCACAAGCAAGTATATACTAGTTTGCTCAATTTGGAACAATTCAACTCATGTTTGTTTGCGAAAATGGTTTGAATTTGCTATCTCAAGTGGGCTTAAAGGTTGCAGATTTGCCACCAAACATAGTGAGCTTAAAACATGGTTTGCCACTCAACAAAGTGGGCTTAAAACATACATTCATTGAATCATTCCAATTCAAACAACAAGCCTTCCTCCATAGGCATTCAAGCTGTTTAGCATTTAAGCACATAGCCTCATGGCAAGCATGCTAATCATGGCAACGTTCACACTTATGCAAGTATGCTAAAGCGTAAAAACTCACCTAGTACTCCAAGCTAGGAAGATAAAGTTAGAAAAATATGCATGATTCCTAACTATATGAAACACCTAATGCAACATTTGTAAAGAATGCAATTAATAAGCTCGGCTACTAATATGGCATATGAAGCAATTTAAACAACATGCGATTAAACACGTATTCAAAAAAGTATTGAAATTGCAATGCAGTTTGAATGATGCGCCGAGCCTCGGTGCATGTAATACAAATGAATGGATGCAAGCATAAGGTATGCTAATTTGAAACATGTCCCTAATCTAACCATCGAAAGAGATTAAATAAAAGGGAGAAAAATGTGAGGTTGGAAAACATACACACACGCACACACATTTATTACAACATTACGCCCTCGCAAAGGAAGGTCAGAATGAATAAGCTAACCAACTAACTATGCGAATTAAGTTAACTAATTATTACAAAACTCGAATTAATTAATTATTCTAGTTAACTAATTAGAAAACGAAATCGAATAACTAGTTAAACTAGCTAATTAATTACAACTCTTAATTAGCTACAACTAATTAATTACAACACATATTTGATCTATCATTAATTAAACTAATTAGCTAATCTCGGGAAGCGAGGGAGGCCCATGCATGCTTGGTTTCCACCCGAAAAGCCACTGCCGTGTTGTTGAATGCCTCTGTTTGTACATTTAAACACTGACAATGCTGCCCACTTCCAGAACATCTCTGCTCCACCTTACCAACACACTCTGCAAATTTCACTAATGGCCGACAGGGGGCCTACCAATGGTGCTACCATTGGTGGCCAGTCGGCTACTGATAGTGGTTGTCAGCCACTGATAGCCTGGACTACCTTGTTGCATCAGAGAGAAAACAGAGCAAAACAGTGTATTTCTCAAGGGTTGTTTGCACACTTTACTTTTCCTTTTCATGGGGAAATCAAAGGAGGGACAAAATTTGGTTCATAAACCATCAATCAAGCAATTTCATTGCATGATGGCTTGTGAAACCAATTGTGCAAGTTTAATAAATGCAAAATGAGACCAAAATTATCATCACCCTATCATGAATGATCAAGGGCAATGGAGACCTAGGAAAATGACACATTTTATCACTTTTGAATATGAAATGTTCCATTTTCCTTGTGTTCAAACTAACGTCTGATTTGAACAAATGCAATGCAATACAAAGAGATGCTTATCTTACCACTTTTACATGCCAATTTTGTTTACTCATTTTAATTCCCAAATCATTCCTTAATCCATTAAGTCCATTGGTAAGTGTCCTCTAATGGAAAGAGGGCTTAAACCAAAGGTTTTTTTAGGCATGAAAGAGACCTCATGCCGTTGCTAATGAATCCCAAAAGGGATTAAACCATTAAGGACAAACACCTCAATTTCATGCTTTAAACAAACAAATGGTTTGAACCACTTTCAAAGAAAAAGTAAAATCAAGAAAAGAGGGAGGTTGCAGAGATGATTAAGTGCTGGAAGTGAGTGATAAAAGCACTAAAACATGCAACCCACTCAAACCAATGGTGGTTACAGCCTCAAAACATTAAGCTAGTGAAGGAACTTACACTTCAACCATGCCATACAAGGCTCAAATGGCACTAAACAGCCAAAATAGTGGCAGAAAAGTTTAAAACAGAGTGTAAAACATGCTGGACTTGAGCCATAAAAGCTAAAACATTAAGCTAATACATGGGGCTAACTAGGCATGCAAACAAGACACAAGGAGGGGAGGCTAACCCCCCCCCCCAATTTTGGACTTCAAAATGAGTTTTTCACCACTGAAATACCTCTGAAATTCAGTGGTTAAAAGTCTCAAAAAAGTTGGTTTGAAAGTAATGAATAAAGCCACAAAAACTTGACAAGCTAAGAAGCAAGAAGGGTGAACTACCCCCTAACTAAAAAAGGGCTCAAACCACCACTTTTAAGCCACAAAAATAGAAGTTTTATAGTTTAAAAGCAGCCCCAAAATAGTAAGAAAAGATGGTAAAACAAGTATATTGAAACAAAGTAAACAAGGTAAGTGTTATACCTTTGAAGCAAAGCTCAAGTTTAGGTACCAAACCAAGCTAAAACCACTTGCTAGAGCTCAAAGAGGGTCTCAAATGACCTCATCCCAAAGAGAAAAAACTTTGATTAAGGTAGTGTACATAAAAGTGTAGAGAGAACAATCAACTAAGAACAAAATTGCAAGAGAGAGAGAGAGAGAGAGAGAGAGACATTTTTTGTTCCAAAATTTCTAACCCTCAAGAATGAGGGAGGAACCCCCGTATATATAGAAGAACAAGCCTTGAGCTTAGAAACATCCTACCATACACGTGTAGGGAGATGCAACTCAGTGTGCTAACAGCTGTCACATCTATTAACAAATATCTGAAAAAAGACATTAGTGGCTGACCGGCCACACCAATGGCTGACGACCATGACCCATGGCCGACAGCCTATGGTGGTGGCCAACAGGTCACCAAAAGGTCCAGATACCAAGTTTTGGTCCAAAACAAGGCATAGAAAAGACAAGGTTTAAAGGCTCAAAGATAGGGCGTTCCGCCGAGGACTTCGGGCACTCAAAATGAACACATGCAATCACAATCATCATATGCACAAGTGAAGACGTCCAAGTCTTGAGGACGGTCAAAAATGGGGTGTCTACAGTAGGCAGAGGCGTTTACAACAATTTTTGAGTTTTTATTATGTTTCGTTTTAGTTGCTTCTATAATCATCACATACTATCTTTTGATGTTTGATGATTTGTGAAGCATGTCTACCTCTTCCTTGAATAACCTCATGATAGGAAGGAGGTAAGGAAATTTTTTTTTTTTTTTTTTTTTGCGCATAGTAAAGTCTTTTCCTATTACCTCTAAAATCATCATGCAATAACCTTGTGATGGTTGATGATTTGAGAAACAAGTCTATTTCTTTCTTGAATATCTTCATGATAGATAGGGATAGATGGGATAAACATCTTTAGAAACACTCTGTCTGCACTGTTATTACCTCACTACACAAAAGAGGTTTTTGGGCTATAACTGAAGTAAGGTTGGCCTTCATTGGGCTCGGCCGGACCTCATTGCGGTACAGTCATGGCTTAGATTGTATAAACAAAGGACTGTTGTCAGCAGAATAGAGCAGTGGCTGAGAGTAAAGCATGGCAGTTCTCCAAATGGCCGACAGACCAGTTTCTAAGGGATGTTCTCACTTGCACGCATGTTGTTCTTATTTTTCTTTCTTTAATATTTATTGTTATAATATTTGCAAGTGCAATAGTTAGGTAATTATTCATTCAATGATGTAATAATTAGTTGATTAGGCCATTTGGACCCTCTTGTAAGAAGGCAAATTTGTAACACTTGATGTATGTTTTCCAACCTCCATTTCTTTCTCCCTTTTATTTACATGCTTATTGTGGTTGTATGAAGCATCATGTTTTCTTTCATCATTCCTATGCTTTATATCCATTTTTGCATGCATTAAAGGTTCAGCTCATCATACTTGATGTTTTTATCATTTTCTACTTGATTATGTGCGCTGCCTCATGCTTTGAGTTGATTCACATGTCATGTTAGTAGTCGAATCTAGTAGTTGCATTTTTGTATGCGTTGCGTTGGCCATTTTCCATATTAGGATCATGCATTTTTTTTCTAACTATCTTCTTTTCTTTGGCTTGTCATAGTTAAGTACTCAGTGAGCATTTTTGCTTTAGCATATCATATATGTGTTTGTGTTACCATGTTGAGCATACTACCATGAGGCTGCTTTCTTACTTGAAATATCTCTATGAATGCCTGTGGATGGAGGCTATTTTTCTTAAATTGGAATGCTTTGATTGTTGTACATATGAGCTCATTTTTCCTTTCGGTTGCATATATTTGAAAACTTTTTCAAAAAAAGCATGAAATCAAACATTCCAAAGTAAGTGATGTGGTCTATACTCGTTTGCCTCACATAGTAATGTCAGTATAGTAATAATTAGAACATGAGCATATAATGTCTATAAGATTCACGTCATGACTTAGTAGAGGCCGATCTTTGATCGGGTGAGTGGGGTGCTCAATTCATGACCTTTCCCACTCATACCTAAGTTCCCGAACCGAGACAACTTTGGTTATGACGGACTAGTGGCCTTTGGCATGAGTCACGAGTTTCCTAATTTTTTAAAAAATATTAGGTGACGACTCTGAAGTCTGGCAATGCAATCCATTTTTGACATCTTTGGTGATTAATGGATTTTTCTAAGATTTGCCGGATCTGGACTCTTATTCATTTTTTTCTGTTTCACATTGCACTTGTGAAGCTAGATTTAGAACCACGGGTGTTCGAACTATAGGGAGTTACATCCAAGGAGACTAAACCCCTCCGAGGAGCGTAAAAAATCAGCTACAGTTTTTGGCAGCTCCGTTGGGATTATTAGAGAACTTGACTTGAACTTCATGATGTGAACTTTTATTTACATGTATATGTTCTTTACATTGCATTTGCATGGTGCTCTTAAATCACTTTATTTCCCATCTGATATCCTGGACAGCTTTCCAAAAGGTTGGACGGATGTAGGCAATGTCACGTTGGAAACACAACCCTTGGATTTGGATTATCACCATACCACCTGATCATCTTTTCACTTCTCGGTGTTAGGTGTAAGAGGTATATTGGGTAATCTTGCTGAGGTACCCCTTATTGACCAATCGGCCTAGCGCATATAGTGAGCTTTCGTGACCTTTCAAAATAAGACAGGATGCTCTCCCATTTTTAGGATGTTGTGATACCACTTGTTTGAATAGTAAAGTCGTAGATGCTCTCCCATTATAGAGAGTGAAAGACTCCAGCCCCTTTTGGGGCTAACATAATTTATTTAGCCTTGGTTAAAATAATTTGAACTCCATTTATGCAAGTGGTTTTCTACTTTTTAAGTCATAGAAGCCTCTTCAAGTCAAAGTTTAGCATTGTTTGCAAAACAATGTCTATGAAGAATAAATTGTCATTGCTCTTCAAGGAAGCAAGCAAGTTTGATTCTAATAATAAATTTGTCTATAACACCTGTAACACCCTCAAAATAATTACAATAGAACAATCCACAATATTAATAACTAATCATACCATTCTGAATACAATGTCCCTTCCATTTCATATGATTCTATAGTACAAAATATAATACATGCAGTTATACATTCATAAGCCCTAAGCCTGAATCTATAGCATGTGTTATAAACAAAAGATATGAAGTAACAGTAAAATAGATATAATAGTGCCTTATCGCCTACATCTTTCCAAGGAAATGCTTGGTTACAACAAAATGAATTTTAATCCAATTGCAGTTTAAGCCCTTGGCTTGTACAAAATAAATATAACAATACACAAAAAGAAGCCTTCAGCTCCATGTCCTCCCAAGCTATTGTCTTGGCGGAGGCATACTATCAGCACCTAAAAATGGTTTTCCTACATGGGGTGAGCAAAAGCCCAGTAAAAATATTACAATATAGTTTATGAATCTTAACAAAAATATAAGGTGTATGCATATGCAATGCTCATGCCCAAAACATTTTCATTTCTCTTTCCAAAACCATGCAATGCCAAATTTATATCTCAATTCATGATATCATTTCCTTTACAATAGAAAACAGGGCAATGAATACAACATTGTGAATCTCTAGGACATGTCTGCAAGTAGGCTACAAGCACTACCAAATTGTTATTTTTATCGGTATTAACCGAAAGGCTCAACATCTAACATCACAGGTTTCTGGTCTTTCACCAAGGACACATAGGCCAACTTAATACCACAACTACACTCCTACCCAGATTCTCCAAGTTCTTCACCATTTTTTCTCAAAACAACAACATTTTCAAATGTGTTAAATATGCAACAATGTTGAATGCAATGGATGAGAAAATAGTTTCGATTCTCCTAATTCTCATGCAATTTCTACAATAATCATAGCTATCCTTCACCAATAGCCCAAAACAAATATCTTTAATAGATAATTTATTTCCATAAAGATAAACTTTCCAAATTCCAAGATGTGAGTGGTAATACATATCCAACTCCACCATTCTCATCAATAACAACCCAATTTCACATTTCCAACATCAATTCCAATTATTTATACAAAATCAACATTTGAGATATTTAGGCAAAAACCCCATTTTCTTCCATAATCAATTTTCAGTATCAAAATCAACCATTTTATCACAAATCCACCTCATTTCCAATCACACAGCCATTTTCAAGAATCCATTTGAGAACCCCTCTTTTGATTTTTAACCCAAAACCCTAGGTTTGTTCAAAAATCTCCAAATCACAATATTATTTTAGAAATAGCAAATAACTAAGTTAAAAACCATAAAAAAGTGCGGAGAAACTCTATCTCAAGCTTAGAAGATGAGAGAGAGAATGGAGAAACTTCAAAAATGCCGAAACCCAACTTTGTTCCAATTAGAACAAAGCTCTAAATAAGCTCTACCTTTTTAACAAAGGATCTAGGGTTGGGAAATCAATGGATGATAGTGTATTTGTAGAGAGAATATGAGTTTTAGAGAGAGAGGCTCTAGATTTAGGGTTTTTAGAATGTTTAGAGAGAGAAACATGTGAAGAGTGAGCCAAAAATGTGACTTTACCAACTGATATACGTGTAGACCACTCGAGCGTAAAAAGTGTCACTCGAGCGACCAGATACAATAAGTGAGACTGCTTGAGTGAAGAAGTTTACTGCTCGATCGAAGAATACAAACTTTCAGAAGTTTTACAAACAGAGGACTATTGCTCGAGCTCAACAAGGGCTGCTCAAGCCAACACCGCTTGAGCACAAGATGTGTCGGTCGAGCGAAGACGCCAAAATTTGGGCAAGAATCATTTTGAAAAACAAACTCCTGCCATGTTCCAAACACAACCAAGGCACTCCAATAGCCAAACTCAATGAGGAATAAGGAAAAATAAGAAAATAAAACTCGGATCCAGAATATCAAATGGGTCGAGTGTAAAGCAGAATCGGTATGACCTCTCTCACTTAAAGAATTTCGTCCCCGAAATTTGAATGAAACAACAAAAACATGTTTAAACTAATTATAATAATGATAGTAAATCAAATTCAACACCATGACCCATCCACCAGTCATTCATTCTCATCACCATGATACACACATGTTCATTACTGAATATACAATTCACATTTCCACAACAAATACAATGTTTACATTACATTAACAAAACAAAATTTTCAATACATGTTCAATTATCAATAAACAGGTCCGAATACTTCTCCTGAACTACCAACTCACACTGCCAAGTTGCTTCCTCAACACCATGATGTTTCTACAACACCTTTACCAAATGAATTATCTTGCCACGCCAACTTGGTCTCGAGTATCTAAAACTCTAATCAGTCTCTACCTTTTTAACAAAGGGACTAGGGTTGATAAATCAATGGATAAGAGTGTATTTGTAGAGAGAATGTGAGTTTTAGAGAGAGAGAGAGAGAGAGACTCTAGATTTAGGATTTTTAGAAAGTTTAGAGAGAGAGAGATGAAAAAGTGAGCCAAAAATGTGACTTTATGAAGTGATATACGCGCAAACCACTCGAGCGAAGAAGTTTACCACTCGATTGGAGAATACAAACTTCCAGAAGTTTTACAAACAGAGGACCATCGCTCGAGCAAACTTCGCTAGAGCGCAAGAATGACTGCTCGAGCACAGAATGCCATCTCCCAATATCTTTGCAGGCCTACAAAAGTACTGAGAGTTCACAATGACCTTTCAAGCGAAGAAGCCAAAATTTGGGCAGGAACCATTTTGAAAAGCAAACTCTTGCCCTGTTCCAAATGCAACCAAGGCACTCCAATGGTCGAACCCAATGAGGAATAAGGAAAAATAAGACAATAAAACTCGGATCCAGAATATCAAGTGGGTCGGGTCTAAACCAGAATCGCTATAACCTCCCCTCTTCAAGAATTCTATCCCCGAAATTTGAATGAACAATAAAACCATGTTTAAACCAATTATAACAATGATAGTAAATCAAATTCAACAGCATGACCCATCCATCGGTCATTCATTCTCATCACCATGATAAACACATGCTCATTACTAAATATACAATTTACATTTCCACAACATATACAATGTTTACATTACAGTAACAAAATAAAATTTTCAATGCATGTTCAAACATCAATAAATAGCTTCGAATTCCTCTCCCAAACTTCCAACTCACGCTTCCAAGTTGTTACCTTAACACCATGATGTTTCCACAACACCTTTACCAAAGGAATTGTCTTGCCACGCCATACTTGGTCTTGAGTATATAAAACTCTAATTGGTCTCTACCTTTTTAACAAAGGGACTAGGGTTGAGAAATCAATGGATGAGAGTGTTTTTGTAGAGAGAAGGTGAGTTTTAGAGAGAAAGGCTCTAGATTTAGGGTTTTTAGAAAGATTAGAGAGATATATGAAAAAAGTGAGCCAGCTCGACCAGACACAATAAATGAGACAGCTCGAGTGAAGAAGTTTACTGTTCGATTGAAGAATACAAACTTTCAAAAGTTGTAAAAATAGAGGACTATCACTCGAGCTCAAGAAGGGCAGCTCGAGCCAACTCCGCTCGAGCTCAAGAATGACCGCTCGAGCACAGAATGTTAACTCCCAGTATCTTTGCAGGCCTGAAAAAATACTGAGAGTTCTCAAAGACCACTCGAGCGTAACAAGTGTCGCTCGAACGAAGAAGGTCCAAAGATTGATTTTTTGCTCTTTCTAGATGAAATGTGATGCCCTAAATTTTGGGAACATCGATAATATAATACAACAATACACCGAGGTTTAACTAGTGAATACAGAACATTTTTAAGCACAAAATACAAATAATTAGACTAAAAGAAAATATTAATAATAGTTATAGATAAAACTCTTTAAGTCTTTAAATACAGATCAGTTTCCTGATACAAAAAGATTATCCAAAATACAAGAAATATAAAATCTAATCTCTAAGGCAGCCATGGTTCCTCAAAGCTTTTAGAGATTCCATTCTCAGTGTAAAACTCACCTTCACCTAGCATAAAACACAATGAGCTTGGAATGCCTAGTAAACACACACATCCCGTCCATTTTCCCATTCCAAATACACAAGTAAAATAACGGCATGATCATAACAGACAACAAAAACAATAATTAAGCAAAGCTTATAATAAATTTTAGTTCTCATGAATAATAGTCAATTTTAGTTCTCATGAATGACAATCAATTAAGCGAGTTCTAGGCAACTCCCCACGGAATGCCATTCCTACCCAACCACTAACACTGGCCACGAGCAATTCTGACTCTCCCTTGGTTAATAGAATACCAATGTGACGCTTACTGCATAATCACCAGTGCGTCGCTTACCGCACAATTACCAATGATGTCCATGCACCTAGGTTACATACTTGAGTGGTAACATCACGGTCTGCCCAAAGGGAACGGCCTTGCAAGGATACTATCCTTGTGTGAGACCCTCACTACCACCCTTATACCTCCCAATTCCAATAAGCGACCAGAATACCTCCCGTGCCATGTTAGGGTTCGAAAACACACTTGCACAAGACTTCACCAAAATGGAATACGTTCCACTATATTGTACTTTTGAATCCATCATTCATTATCCCATAAAATTTAGTACAATGATCGCAACCATTACCACCTCAATTGATTTCCCCTGTATTAAGTGCATTATATTCTTGATTATAGCAAAGCATGGTCAAGATAATTACAAAGCCAAACTAAACACAAAGTATTTTATGTGTGGTAAAACAAAATTCACAATTTATCATAGTTTATATATCAAGACTTAAACATTCAAGAAACATAGCATATAAGAGTTGCAAGTCAATTAAGGGCACACTAACACAAATTTCCAGATTTTTAGATTTGAACTAATTGGGAAATAATTATGGAAAAATACTTTTATTGGCCCTAAGTACTTGGCCTCATGTGAGCTTGTATATAAATGAGTCTAGTTTCAAACTCAACTTACAAAAGTAGGATAGGTATTTTAGATTTTAAGATAATGCAGAATTAAAAAGATCTATCTAGATTCGTTGACTGTTACACAAATCAATTTATCTGTCAAACCTCTCACTCTCTTGACTTCAAACAAATTTTAATTGGAATATAATGCAAAAATTAAGATTTTGACATAAAAGTGGACTTAAGATTATTTTTATAGAATTATCTAAAAATAGAAAAAGTTAACTGTTTTTTTCTAGTTCTGTGAGTAACAAACTTAGAAAATTTGTTTAGGTTATAAAAATGCATCCTTAGGTCCTACCAAAATTATCACATACTCTAGACATACCAAATATTACCCCATAAAGATAGATTTTGAGTTTATGCAGTTTTGATGGGAAAATAAATTCAAGAGAGGGAAAAGAATTGCTGCTGGAAATTTAAGAAAGAAAGAGAAGCACACCATTTCTTTATTAATACACATTTATACAAGAATGTAGGCCTAGAGTACAGCATATATATACAAATAGCATGTATTAGGAGGGAAAAAACAAGTGATAAAAGAACTTGAGAGAAGAGGTGATGTAGGTTTACCTTTGTTGTACAAGACTTAACACAATTCTTTTTCCTCTTCTCTTCTCTTCTCTCTCTCTTCCAAGATCACTCTCTCTCACTCCTCTAGTGCTTGGTTAAAAATATGTAAAATGAGAGGGGAGAAGTGTGCATATATATAGAGAAAGGATTGAGAGGTTTCTTAGGAACTAAGTCCATAAGTGTAATTTGTCAAAGTTGTCCGTCAATGCCATCAAGGCCCTATCATCCATCACATGGCCAACTACTTGGGATCCAAGAGATATATATATATATATAGGAGATATTTGTATTTATAAACATAAAATAATAAGCACAAGTACATTAATTAATAAACTACTACAATTAAGGTTTGGAATGAAATAAAATAGAAGTATATAGGGACCAAGTCTAAATTTATGAAATCTTAATATTTATTATTAATATACTAACATTAGAAAATAGTTAAAATAATAAATTCGGGTCCCACAAAGAACGGTGAGAAACCTAGCGAAAACGGCATTATCGGGAATTAAGATTTTAAAGTAATTAATCTATAATTATAGGGTCTAATAATTAAAACCAGGGTTTTAAAGGTGATTATTAATCTATCGAGATCAATTAGGGTGTACTCGACTTAAGCCGCGATGCTTCCTGATTCTAGGGCTTAATACGCAATTAAGCAAAAATTCAAGAGCTTTATTAAAATAAGCTTAAGGTTACGAATTTAATGGTAATTACAAAAATTAGGGTCTCTACATGAAATCTAGGGTTTTCTAGGTTTTGAAAAGAGGGCTGTTAGAGAGAGAAGAGTGGAATAAACGATTTGGCAAAGTGTTTAGATTGCTATATAACTCTACTATCTAGACCAGACCGCTCTAGTGAACTTTCCATTACTTGAGCAAAGAGCCAAAATACAAGTGGACAGCTCGAGCGAATTTTCCACCACTCAAGTGGTAAATGCAGGGTCTCAAAAGTTTTGCAAAGCTGCAGTGAAAATACTGGGAGCTCATATTTTACACTCGAGCGGTCTCACCTACAAACTTGTAAGATACTGGGAGCTGCAAATCTATGCTAGAGTGACCAAATGACCACTTGAGTAGTCCTCTAAAAATAGATGTTACAGTGATCAAGTGCACTTCTAAAGAGAACTTTGGCAATGTCGTGGAACGATCATTATCTAGAAAAGAAATTCGTTTATGAATACATGATCAAGTGCTCTTCTAACTGGACTTCTAGGAATTCATAGACACAACCAATATCTTAGAAACTAATTTCTACACTCAATCACATAAACATGTTATCACATAGCATACTATAGACACCCCATTTTTGACCGTCCTCAAGACTTGGACGTCACCATTTGAACACTCGATGATCATCCACGTTTGTATTGGTCCTGAGTTCTTAGAGGTCTCGGCTACGCGCCTTGCCTCAGGATCTCTCGACTCGACTGTTTTGTGTTTGGTTTTCACCAAACACTTGTGTTTTGCCTTTGAGGAGCAGGGAATGCCTTGTTGGCCATTCCCACACATCACCGGCCATAGCTTGAGGCCACCGGCTGTGTTTTGTTTCTACCGGCCAAATCTTTGGCTGGTCGGCACTATCTTTGGTCGGTCGACCATCTATTTTGGTCAAATTGCATTTTTGGCTGGCCGACCACTGTGCATCTGCTTTTGCAGATATTTTTATGCTAGCTATGCTAGCTGGCATACACTTTGCTCCCCTCCATACACGTGTATGGAGGGATTTCACTCTTGCTTAGCTTGTTTTTGGAAGCTTTGCAAGAGTGAATCTCTATAAGAGGGAGCCTCTTCTCCCTCCATTAGGGTTACAAAAAATTTTTAGAGCTTTGAGTTTTAGGGTTAGGGTTTGTTCATACTCTATCACTATATCTCTCCCTCTCTTGAGTGTTCTAGGTGTGTTTAGTCTTAGTTTTGTGCACAAGCACCTACCATTACACTACACCTTAGTTACTGAGGCATTAGGGGCTTGTTCTTGGAGCTTTTGGACTGGTTTGGACCTAAGGAAGCTACTGGTCTTCCATTTTTGAAGGAGGTCTTCAAGGGTAACAATCTTACCCCTTTTTTCTCCATTTTTGCATAGCTTTTTAACCTATCTTGTAACTATTTTTAGACTTTTTATATAACTAATAAAAGTCTTGTTTTTCATTGCTTTAAATAGTTTTTTAAAGTTGTTTTGAGCTTTGAGGTTGTTTACCTCATCTTAGGCCTTGTTTGCCCTCTTTTTTGTGCTATTTTGGTGAGCTCCGGGACCACTTTGTTTGGGCCTCCTCACCACTGAAATCTTGAGGGATTTCAGTGGTAAGGATGGTGGTTTAAGGTCCCAAGAAGGAGAGGGCCATCCCCTCTCCTTGTTGTCTTCAATATGTACCATTTAAACCTCATGTGTGAGCACCATTTTTAAGATCATGTCGGCCATGTTTCAGTAGGTATTTGGTAGTATTTTGCCATGTTTTACCTTTTTTTTTTCTTGGTTTGGACACACCATGCTTGCTTTGCATACATGTCTTGTAATGCCATGAATTGCCTTAACATGCCTTGTGCTTTGAGCCTTATTTCTAGCATGTTTTTGGCTTAGCTTTGTGAAGCTTATATGCATGTTTTGATGTGCTTGAGGTCTGTTTTGGGTCATTTGGGTCATCCATGATTTTCTTTGTATAGCTACCATGTAATCCCCCTTTTGAGCCATGAGTGTTGACCTCTCTAGCATGCTTTACTTGCACTATTTCAGTGGTTTGGAACCACTTGTCATGTTATTTCAGTCCTCATGGTGTGCTTGTACGCTTGCATTTGATGTCCCTTTAATGCTTTATAAGGTTGTCATCTAATGCTCCATGTTTGTGCCTTCATGCATGCCATCATGTTTAGGCCTTTAGGATGCCATTTCATTGTGTTTTTAGCTTTGTTTTAACATGCTAAAACTTTGATTTTGGTTGTTCAATTCATGCCATGTTTGGTTTTGTTAAGGGTAGTTCAATACTTCCTTGGTGAGCCTAAGTCCTTGGGCTTGGTTGCAAGTCTTGCTTGCATTGATATGTTGATTTGGCATCATCCCTCATGTGTATTTCAGAGTTTAATATGCATACCATTTGTCCATGTTTGCATCCTCTTAAGTGTGCTTGAGAGTTGTCTCTTTATGCTTAAATGTTGGTCCATTTGCATGCATGTTTGTATGTATAATTGTCCTTCATTTCCATAGCAATGGCCACTATTTTGGACTTGGTTGAGAGCTGTCCACTTCGGTTTAAGACCATTCTAGCATATGGTTACATGCTCACCTTGTGTGTTGTTACATATTTGGCCTTGTTCCATGTTTGTCACATTGCATATTTGCATGCTTAGGTTGTAATGCATTTGGCATGCATGGTACTTAGCATGTTGTCCATGTTGCATCTTGCATGTTTGCATGGTTAAGATTACACTTTGCATGTTTGCTAGCTTGCACACTTGCTCTCATGCCCATGTTGCATGCTAGCTCACATGCCTAGATTGCATTGCATTGGCATGCAATTGAGTATGATAGAGGTTGGGTTTTATTTGTTTGTTTGATGTGCATTTTATTTGAAATCAAAATGCATAACTTGGTTTCTTGGGCCATCACGCATTGAAATGCGCGATAGGTGGTCCGCGAATCAAAGGCCATACCCCTTTGAGCCACAAACATGATAAGGGATGTGTTGGTGCATACATTTGCTTGAAATGCATTGCCATGCCTTGTTTTTCCCTTTGTTGCTATCAAAACTGGATTCTGCAGAAAGCTTTGGCCGGCCGGCCATCTTTAGTGCCAACTGACCAACAATTGGTGGCCGAGAGCTCAACCAGTGGTCGATGACCACTCCCTCATGGCCGGTGGAAATTTCCCTTGGCTGGTGGCATCCCACAGGGTTCATAGAGTGCACCTCTGGATTTGTGCAATGATCAGAGGATCAGAGCAGGGAAAACAGAGGTAGCTTGTGCATGGCAGTAGACTTCCGAGCGAAGCCGAGCACACATTGCACTAGGCCCTGTTCTCGAGGCTGTTTACTACTTTCTTAACTTAGTTAATTTGCTTAACTAATTAATTGTCTGTAATATTTAATTAGCTTGTAGGTTAGTTAAATTGTATTATTCTTTTGGTCCCTCCGAGCAAGGGCGAATTTGTAATAAGTGTGGGTGCGTGTGTGCACGTCTTCCAACCCCCACTTCTTTCTCCCTTTTACTTACCTGCTTTGATGGTTAGTATTAGGATATATTTAAATTAGCATACCTTATGCTATGCATGCGTGTATCATTCATTAGTATTGCATGCACCAGGCTCGGCGCATCATGCTAACTGCATAGTATTTCAAATCTGACTTGAATACGTGCTACTTGTTGCATTCCACATGCCATTCATAGATTAGCCGAGCCTATTCTAGTGACATTTTGTATGTGATGCATTAGCCACTTAACATGAATGAGGATCATGCATATGATTACTAACTAGTTCACTATTTTGGCACGGAGTACGATGTAAGTATTTATGCTTTAGCATCTCGCATGAGTGTGAATGTTAACATGACAGTATGCTTACCATGCGACTATGTGCTTAAATGATATAACTGCATGAATGCCTGTGGGTGAAGGTTGGATTGTTTGAATTGGGATAATTCATAGAAATTTGTGTTTTAGGCTACTTGCGAGTAGCAAATTTCAAACCATTTCCTAAACGAAACGGATATGCAATGCTTTGTTCCAAATTAGGCGATCTAGTCTATACTTGTTTTGCTGTGCGCATCACATAGTAATTCTAGCTAATTAACCGGTATAAGAACGCATGTGTTTTAAAAAACAAGATATCATGGTTAGTAGAGGCCGATCTTCGGATCGGGCGAGAGGGGATGCCTCATAGCTGACCTTTCCCAATCATACCCAAGTTCTCGAGCCGAGGCAACTTTGGTGATGACGGACACGTGGCCTTAGGAAAACGAGTTAGGGTTTCCTAAATTCCACAAAATAAAATATTTACGTGGCGACTTTGTTTCTGGCAAAGCAGTCCATGTTTGGCACTTATTTTCTAAAAATCTGTTTTTCTCAAAACGATTTGCGGGATTTGGACTCTTTGGTTCAGATTAAGAACCGTGCCAATCGAGCCTGAACTGTAGCACGTGAGGCCCTACGTGGGACTCAAACTCGTGATATCTTGTTTTGATTACACTAATGTGTCTATTTGCATTGCATTTGCATTGGTGCGCCTAAGTCACAGTGCTTGCCGTCTGCTATTCCTAAACGGTTTGCCGAAGGCTCGTTTCGAGAAGCGTGCCATAAGGCTGACCGGTTACGGGCTCTGCCACGATGGGAACACAAACCGCGGTTGTCACCAGGGCACCCTTTTGACCATTCGACCTGGTGCATATTCGAAATCCATAGTGACCATTCCAAGATAGGACAGGTTGCTACCCGATTATAGGTTGTTTGAAACTACTACGTGCATAGTGAAACCCTAGCTCCTGACGAAATAGGATAGGGAAACCCTACCCCAAAATAGGGGTGTTTTGACTTTCATTTTCTTGCTATGTGCTTTTAGAGTGTATCTCTATAGGGGAATACATATACCAATTTGCAAGTCTGAGTACCAGGCCCAAGGGCATTAGTATCGATATATGGGAGTCAGTTATATCTGTGGGTATCAGACTCCGTTTTTGGGGCAGTGATTTTGGGGAACAGTGATTAGTAATAGAGTACAGTTATTTAGCTATGCTCGTGTATCTTCTGATTGGGCCGAAATGCTGTGTGTTTTCTCTTTCAGTTCAGAGAGTTAGTACAGAATAGCCAGTGTTCTCTTTTGCTGAGGCAAGACAGAGATCTGATCCATCATCTCCGTTCAGTTCAAGAGGACTTATGATGACGTAAAGTTCAGAGGAAATAGTGGTTATGACAGCTGCACTGGATCAAGGGAACATCTTGCGGGATGAAACCAATGTTGATGTACCGCATCCGCCCAGGTCGCCTGCCGCGCGCCCGATTTGGGAACCCCAGTTGTATTAGGCTCGTGAGCCCACCACGTTCGAGTTAATGGGAATGATTGGCGACCTCCAGAGGTCCATGGCTGATCTCACCTATGGGATGTCCGCTTCGCCACCAACGACATCTTACGCCGAAAATTTTGTACCGCAGGAGCCCCCGCTATTGGGGCGCATTGTGATCGAGCTCAGCCAACCTGAGGCTGCCTTCAGCTATGGCAATGACGTGTCAACAACAACCGGCTTCTGCTCTGATGAAGCAATCCAAACCCTCGATCAAGCTGAGGCCAAAGGTAAGAATAAAGTGGGAACAGATGCTGATCCCGTTGAACAACTGCTGTGGGCAGTCGAGGCTTTGAAAGCCGGGGGAATGAATAAGCAACAAATATTCGCAGTGGTGGCCAAAACTGTGGATGATGCTTTCCCCACTCCAATCGAGGGGAGTTCCAGCTAGACAGAAAATGGGGATAGGCCCCGCCATGCCAGAACAGTTCCCTCCAATCCCAACTCTACATCGAGAAAGGATCAGAAAGTCAAGGCGGCACCTGCCGATCCTTTTGCCAGTGCATCCGGCAAAAGTCAGCAAACTTCGAAGTATCTGCCCCGAGGGCGCAGAGTCTTCAACGCACTCTACATGCCTTTGTCTAGGGCACTCTAGATCCTAGCCGAAAGGGAGCACCTTAAACCCCTCGAGCCTAGGCCTCTCCCAAAGAATCTCCCTCCTACACATGATGCTGCTTTGTACTGCGTGTACCACTGTAGACACCCCATTTTTGACCGTCCTCAAGACTCGGACGTCACCGTTTGAACACTCGGTGATTATCCATGTTTGTGTTCGTTTGGAGTTCCTGGAGTCCTCGGCTGTGCGAGCCTTGCCTCAGGACCTTCGAACTCGACCGTTTGTGTTTGGTTCTACACCAAACACTTGTGTTTTGCCTTGGAAGGGCAGGGAATGCTTTGTGAGGCATCCCCACACACCACCGGCTGGGGCTAGAGGCCACCGACTGGCTGTAGTTGCTATCGGCACTTTATTGTGCCGATCGGCACTCTTTTGTGCCGACCGGCACTAAGTTTTGTCAAAATGACACTCTTTGCCGGCCGCAATCTTTCAAATTGCTTTTGAGATATTTTCTCACAAATGCCAAATTTTTGCTCTCCATACACGTGTATGGAGGGATGAGCTTGTTTGGTAACTTAACTTGTAAGTTTGGTTGCCTATACAAGAGAACTCTCTTCTCTTGGCTCAAAGGTTGAAATTCTTGAGAGGTTTCAGCCATTTTAGAGAGAAACCAAGCTCTGGTTTTAGGTTAGATCATATATCTATTCTATCTCTCTTTTCCTTGCTTATTTAGTACACTAGGTGCTTTAGTTCACACTTTTGCACACAAGCACCTAGTGTTTCACCTTCCCCTTGCTACTGAGGTTCCAAGAGGTTGTTCTTGAGGTTTGTGGCTGGTTTGAAGCTAAAGGAAGCCATCACACCACCATCTTTGAAGAAGGCTACAAGGGTAAGGATCTAGTCCTCTTTACCCTTTTTTGTACCTTGTTTTTACATAGTTTAAAACAGTTTTTGGGCTTAGTGTTTGGCACATAAAGTTCTGATTTTTGACCCTCTTTATTGTATATTAAGAGTGTTTTGTGGTTTGGGGAGGTTTGACCCCTTTAGACCTTGAAAAGGGTCCCTTTTTGTGCTATTTTGGAGAGATCCGGGACTTGTGTGTTTGTTTCTCCACCACTGAAATCTTGAGGGATTTCAGTGGTGGAGATGGTGCCATAAAGTCCTAGAAAGGGGAGGGCCACCCCCTCTCCTTGATGTCCTTGAAAAGGGCAAGTTTTACCTCTTGAGAGAGCACCGTGCTTGAGTATGTATTGAACATGTTTGAGTTGTTTTTCATGCTTATTATGCCATGTTTTAACTTGGTTTTAACTTGGTTTTGGTCTCCTATGCATGCTTAGCATGGTTGCCTTGTAATGCCCTTTTATGCTCTAACATGCCTAGGTAGTATGCCTTAGTCTTTAACATGTTTTAGGCTTGCATTTGTGAAGATTTTGTGCTTATATTTTAATGTTTTAGGTCTGTCCATAAGTATTTTGGTCAATCTTAGCATGTTTAATATAGCCCCTTTGCATTTGGCTTGTTGGCCTTAAGAGTTTGGATGTGTAACATGCCATGCTTGCATTGTTTTTGATGATTTGGAACCATTTCATATGCTATTTAAGTCCATTTGGTGTGCTTGTATGCTTACCTTGCATGCTCCTTCGTGACTTCTTAAGCTTGTGTTATATGCTCCATGTTTAGGCCTTATTGCATGCCTTAGATTCCATGTCCCTTAGATGCCATCTAAGTGGTCCTTTGGGCCTAATTTGACATGCTAAAAATCTGTTTTGAGTTGTTAAGTGCATGCCATAATTGCCTTGCATAGGTGTGGTTCAAAGCCCCATTGGCTTGCCTTAAGCCTAAGACCATTTGCATGCTTTGTTTGGCATGCTTCATTGCATGATTTAGCATTATGTTTTTGCATGAATTTCAGAGCCTTTAATGCATGTTAGTTGTCCATGTTTGGCCTCTTTAAGTGTGCTTGAATGTTGCTTGTTTATGCCTTGGGTTTGGTACCTTAACATGCGCATGTGTGTGTGTGTGTTTAGTCCCCAATTGTAGGCATTTTGGCCACTGATTTTAGGCCTTTTTGAGTTGCCTAATTCATGTCTAAGTCCATCCCTCATGTGGTTTGCATGCTTGACTTGTGTGCTTGTTTACATGTTTGCATAAGTGTATCACATTGTCCATCTTGCACCCTAGATAACATGCTTAGGATTGCACCACATTGACATGCATGCCAAGCCTCTTGAAGTGAGTTTGATAGAGGTTTGGCACCCTTTTGTGCCTATGTGTTTTGCATGCATTTGAAAGTGAAGTTGCATTCTTGGTTCTTAGGGCCATCATGCATGAAAATGCGCGATTGGTGGTCCGGGAACCGAGGCACATGCCCCCTTGAGTCAATAACATGATAGGGAGTGTGTTTGGTGCATAAATGGCTTGAATTGCATTGCCTTGCATGTTGTTTCCCTCTGCTGCTGTGAGTTGCAGGATCTGCAGAACATTTTGTGCCGACCGGCACTTTTTAGTGCCGACCGGCAGTGTTTTCCCAGCCGATGGAACAATTCTGTGCCGGTGGCCTCCTCCTTCAGCCGGTGGTGTTCTACCCCAGCCGGTGGTGATCTCCAGTGCTCTGAGAGGCACTCTTGGGATTTTGGTAATTTTCAGAGGAGGATAGCAGGGGAAACAGAGGCAATCCGTGCATGGCAGTGCGATTCCGAGCCAATTCCGAGCGCGCGCTACATTTGAGCCCTCTTCCCGAGGCATTTACTGTTTTAATTAACCTAGTTGATTTGTTAATTAATTTAGTTAATTTGTAATAATTAATTAGCTTGCGTAGTTAATTAATTTGTATTATTCTTTTGGTCCCTCCGAGTGAGGGCATAATTGTAATAAGCGTGTGTGAGTGGGTGTATGTCTTCCAACCCCCATTTCTTTCTCCCTTTATTTACCCGCTTATGATGGTAGATTAGGGCACGTTTACTTTTAGCATACCTTATGCAATGCATGCGTGCATTCATGCATTTGTTTACATACATTGGGCTCGGCACATCATGCAAACCGCATCGTACTTTCAATTCCAAATTGAATACGTGATAGTTGTTGCATCTCATGTGCCATGTTTAGGGTTAGCCGAGCCTGTTTAGATTACACTCCTGTATGTGTCGCATTAGCCACTTAACATGAACTAGGTCATGCATGTTTGCTAACTAGTTTACTATTTTGACACGGAGTACGATGTAAGTTTTTATGGCTTTAGCATATCGCATGCGTGTGAATGTTTGCCATGACAGTATGCTTACCATGCGGCTAAGTGCTTACATGAGATAAACTGTTTGAATGCCTGTGGGTGGAGGTTGGATTGCGTGAGTTGGAACAACTCATTGAAATCCGTATTTTAGCTTACTTGTGAGTAGCAAAAACCAACACGTTTTTCGAGACAAAACGGATATGCAATGTTTATTTCCAAATTAGGCAATCTAGTCTATACTTGTTTGCTGTGCGCATAACATAGTAATTCTAGGCTAATAACTGGAATAAGAACGCATAAAGTTTTCAAAATCAGATATCACGGTTAGTAGAGGCCGGTCGTCGGACCGGGCGAAAGGGGGTGCTCATAGCTGACCTTCCTCGATCGTACCCAAGCTCCCGAGCCAAGACCACTTTGGTGATGACGGACATGTGGCCTTCGACACCGAGTCAGGGTTTCCTAAATTTCCCATTTTAAAATATTTAGGTGGCGACTCTGTAATCTGGCAAAGCAGTCCATGTTTGGCACTACTTTTCAAAATCTGTTTTTCTTCAAAACGATTTGCCAGAGTTGGACTCTTTGGTTCAGATTTAGAACCGTGACACAAATCGAGTCCGAACTGTAGTGACCCCAATATGAACGGAACGGGACCTAACCCTCCCGGGGCGTTCGTGGACATCTACAACCACCAGCAAACCGGTCATTGCACCGACAACTGTTTTCGCCTTCGTCACGAAGTGCAAGATTTGATCGACAATGAGGTCATCCTCCCACCTACCTCAGCGAAGTCTGTCACTACTGAGTTGTTAGATTTTGAGGATACTGCAAGTATGTGATCAAAGGGTTGGACCACTGAGGCGGCGAGTGTATTCGGATGTGGCATCCGCACGCCTTTGTTTTGAGCATTTGCGAATCTTTGTTTTTGTAATTTCTGGCTTGGGTGTTGAGCCATTTCTTTGATTTTTTTTTGAGTCTGCCTCATCATCTTGAGTCAGTTCTTTTTGCTTAAGGGTCTGTCTTGTTGTAGCAAGTTAGTCCCCTTGTATGGAATGTCGGGTGATTCCGAGGTTGTTGCCTCGAACACCGTTTTGTTTTGCAATTATCCTTTTGATTTCTTTCTGAGTCTATCTCTGTTGTGGAGCCAGTTGCAACCAGGGAATTTGAATGAAATAGCTGCGGCTATCATATTTCCGTGCTTATTGCTACTTTGAGTTAGTTGTGCCAGAGGATTCGAATGAAATGGCGGAGCATCTCACTTACTCTTCTGTGCTCTAAACTCATTGTATTGACCTAAGTTTTTTTCAAAAAAAAAAAAAAAAAACCTTTTTGAACACTGTGGTGATGAAAATGAAGAGGAAGGAATTTCTTGGGTTTTGCAAAATTTGACCAACCGAGAGAAAGAGAGGCGTGCTAAGCCCTTAATGAATAAAATCATGCTTGTTAGCGTGATTACTGAGAAGGACCCTGGCTTGATCCATATTGATTCCACACTATCTTCAGCGCGAGCGATTTGTCGCTTTCTTAAAAACTTTCAAAAATAAAATGTTTCACGCGGTCCTGCGAAGACCTGTGTGGAATCGCCCTTGAGATTGTGCAGCTTAGGATTGCTCTCAGCCTTGAGCCCTTGCTTTCAAACCTTGAACCCATTCAGAACATTCAACGGTCAACCGCCATGTGAGTGCTGTGTGTCCAAATTTGAAGCAGCCCTCGAACAAGAGGCACCAAAGTCAGATCAAGAGGTCAGACGTCGTCAACAGAGGCTTGTGAAGCCAGATTAGAAACACCCCTCAAACTGGGGGTGAAAATGTCCGATGTGCTCGAAAAGCCGAAGATGGATCCTTCTGCAAATCAATACACCAGCCACTCTCCTGATTACGGATGGCTTCAAGATCCTAAAACCATTTGACATGGATTAGGTACACTTTTACCTTTTAAGAGGCTCACTGGGCCGAAAACCCGGAAGGGCGACCTAGGCAAAAGTTAAAGCAAATAAAAAAAGAAAAGAAAAATACAAGAAAAAAAATACAAAAACAAAAAATATATATGTACAAAAAAATTGAAAAGGAAAGAAAAAGAAGCTCGCAAGGTCGAAAACCCGCAACGGGCACCTTGGCAAAAGTTAGAGCCTAAAAAGTGAAGGTTAAAATACCCGAGTGTACCTTAACTGAAACTACGTAAGGCTTGATTCCCATGTTTGGGATACGTAGGCAACTTCATTCCGAAGTCCAGCCCCAACGCTTTGAAAGCGATTTAGTCCATGTAATGGTTTTGATCATCCTTGCCTTCTCTGAATCCGATAGTTTGGTTGTGACCCTGGAACTATGTAAGGCTTGATTCCCATGTTTGGGATACGTAGGCAACTTCATCCCGAAGTCCAACCCCCAACACTTTCAAGTGACTGTGTCCATATATTGGTTTTGACCATCTTCGTCTTCTCTGTATCCAAGAGTTCGGTCGTGATCGCCAATAATGAGAACTGTTCACAGCATGCTGTGGCGTTATCCAGACAAGGGGCAACTTTCTGTTGCCATGAGTCGTTACTCAAAGAAGGGGCAACTTTCCGTTGCCATGAGTTGCTATTCAAACTAGGGGCAACTTTCCATTGCCGTGCAGTGCCATCCAGATGAGGGGCAGTTTTCCATTGCCTCTGATCCGAGGTTGTGCATCTCAAAAGTAAGTTCCGCGCTCGTTGAGCGTCGACCGTTTGCAAAACAATAGTTGTTGAGAATTTTTACTGAGGTTGACCTTTTTCTCGAAAACCATTTCATTTTCCAAAACTGGACCATTTTCTTGGACCCAAAAAGGAAAATTTTCAGTGCTCATAGCCTGACTTGCATGTTTTCAAATCAAAAATCGAACAAGCATGTTAATCTGACTCTCATTTTGGTTAAAATTGTTTTAGTTGAAAACCAAAAAATGGTCAAAATGATGAACTAGGGGCACATTTGAGTCAGGCTTCTTGTCTTTCCTCCGTCGTCAACATACTTGCCAGAAGGGCACTCTACCTGCCAACAAAGGTACAACTGAGGTTAACAACAAAAGGCTGAAAGCTCTCAACATCCTCCAAGCAATGAGGTATCAAATCAAGTGCGAAGCACGAATCGGAACGGATCAAGATACTCCATTCCCTCATTCGGAACGTCGACTAATCATCACCGGTGGAAATAGCCGCGAGCTAATATCATTGGGCATGAACCCCCAACCTCTTGTTTATCTATCAACCACCCTGGAGAGGGATAAAAAAAATGAGAGAGTAAAGAATAGAGAGATGTGCGCTGAGAGAAAAGTGAGCAAAATGGTTTTGAGAGAAAAATCGAGCCTGAGGGCCGAGTGATGTGAGAATCAAAAATAAGAAGGGTGAAAAAAAATACCCGAAGAAACTGGCTCCTCGCGATTTCTGAGGTCTCTCGTCTTTATAACACGTCTGTGTGTCATGTCTTTTGTTTTGTCTACCTTAACTCTTGTTTTGAGTCGATTCCGAACGTGTCTCGATGTGTTTAGGGTGGTTTACCTTTTGATTTTCACTATTGAGTCTTTTCACTGTGTTCGGTTGTAGGCTCAATACCCGGTTAGGACTCCTTTTCTCAAAACATTTTGTGCTTAGAATGCTGCGCCATTCTCCACATTTGTGCAAAACATGATTTGGTTCTTTCATAAAATTGCAGGGTTCACCCTCAATAAGTGTGAACAGGAAAACCTTAACCTACCCGAAGCTTTTGGGTTCCAGATTGCGAAGCAAGAACCCTTGGAGCATTTGAGTGTGTTTCAACTTCTGTAGAGTTCAGAATGAGCAGCGTCCATAATGAGCAGAGTTCAGAGTGAGCAATGTTCAGAATCAGATTGCACTGTGTGTATGGGTTGTGTGCCAAATAAACTGAGTACTGTGTTATGGGTTGTGTGTTCAGAATGAGCAGTTTTGTTGTATGAGTTGTTTTGTTGATAGCTGGTTATTACAATACGAGTGTTTGATTTTCAGACAGGAGATCGATCTCATTTACATTGAAGTATAATATGATGTGAAGTATGAAATGTACAAATGTAACACTTTTTCAGACAAAAAGTTCGTTTCATTTCATCATCTTTTCAAGTACAAAGTTTTGGAGAAAACAAAAACTTGCCTGTGGCAGTACAAGGTACTCAAGCTACCAGTAAAAGGTAAAGTAAAACAAAAAGAAGAAAAGCAGTAAAAATCTGGATCCGCATCAGTAGTCTCAGGCCTGAGGGTCTATCCTCATTCTCTTCCTAGACGAAGGTCCAGGAACATCGTCATCAGCACCACCATCTGAGCCTGAGTCTGAGTCGTCTCCAGCCTCTTCCTCAGATGACTCGGCCTCTGCCTCTACCTCGGACTCATCATCATTATCTGGGATCGGTGCCCGTGAGCTACTCCCCACATGAGTGCGCCCCGCTTTAGTGCGGGGGTATAATCTACCATCTCACCCTCGAACAGGAACAAAAGGCCCAGCCGGAGCACCTCATGCAGCAGGAATCTGGAATGGAGGCTGAAAAGCACAAATGGAAAATGCATCAGTATGCTACACAAAGCAAAGTATGAATGCCGAATACAGTGTTTGAGTACAGAGTATGAATGTTATGGGCAGTGTATCAGTACAGAATACAATGTTTTAGTACAGAGTATGAATGCTGTGAACAGTGTGTTGGTATAGAATCACGATGATCGAGTGCAAGGTCTGAATGCCGTGAGTATCTTGTGAATAGTCTGTGGGCTCTGATGTATCGAGATCTTGTGAGAGCCGTGTATCAAGTGTTGTGCTGATAGTGCGATGCATCAGATTGTGTAAGGTTTGAGACTATGGTTAGAAGAACATACCGAAACGCCGTAGATAGCTAGCAGGTCGAGGCTCTGCTGGAACATCCCCATCACGGAGGCGGTCAGCTCCAGGGACTGACGAGTGTACTCGGAGGAAGCCTGCAAAAGTGTTGGAAGCATCAGTATTCTGCGGAATACCAAATGAAATAAAATAACAATGCAAGATACAAGATGCAGTAGTACATATCGGAGGCAAGTCATAGAATCCAACCAACTCATGATCAGCCGAAGGGGGAGCAATGGGGATCTAGTAAGTCTCCCCACCTTGTCCTCGGTGTGTCATCGTCATGGGCAGTGCTGGCTAACTAGCCCCCCGTCCCCTCCAAGCTCCGCTCCTGCCACGGACTCGAGCCGTCCTCGATGTCCTAACCCCTGCTCTTGCTCCAACTACCGGCGCCGTAGGCCTCTCTCTCTCTTAGCTCAATGGCCACTGCTCAAAGGCCACATGATGTAGGTCCGGACGTACTCTGCGTAGTCGCCCTTGCCTTTGAAGCCCTCTGCATCCCAGCCGATCGTGTAATCAGCCATCTCCTCGGGAGTGAACCTCTCTGTCTCCCTTATGTGTGTAGGAGGCGGACCCGGAACTATCTGCTCCGGTAAACCTAAGGTCTGGCGCAGGAAGCTCTCACCTAGGTACCAAGCCCAACAGACCGGGCCCTCCAACAAGATCCTAAATCGGGCAGTCTCCTCTGCATTGGCAAATCGCTCCTAAATCCCGGCTGGTAATGGAGCCCAAGGCTGCCAGGTGATCTGTAAATGACATGCAATTTGTTATCTACTGTTATTAAAAATACTGTGCAAAGCAAAGCTTAAATAAACTCTAAAGTTGAACATACCTCTGCGGGGGTGATGGTGTCGAAGTAGCGGCAGAAGAAGATAAAAGACTCCCGCGGTCTTTGCACACACCTCACATCGAAGCGTCGGGAGAATGGAACACCAAGAGGGGTCTCCACATCAGGCACTGGCACGAGTCTCGAAAAGTAGGCGTAGACCCACAACTACAGAGTAAATATCAGTATGCTTATCAGATAAAGCAGAATGCAGAATAAAGCAGAAATCACAGAGCAGTGTATTGTGCGAAGTGTACAGTGTGTGTAGTATACAGTCAATGTAAAGTAGAGTATATGTGTACCGTATGTGTAGTATACAATCAGCGCGAAACAGACCGCAGTGTGTGCAGAATACAGAGTACAGAAATGTAAAGCAGAAAAGAAGATGTACCTCCCAAGCCCGCCAGTAGCCTCCGAGCAACTGCCCGCTGCAACGGGAGGCTGAGCTTATGTATCTGTACAGAGTGGCCAAGGCTGCGCCACCCCAGTCGTAGCGTAAGATCCTGGTGACGTCCACTAAAGCACTTAGCAAACAGAGGGGCACGGTGTTCGCCCGGTCAGTGAAAATGGTCGTCCCCAGCAGAAACATAAGAAAGCCGCAGGCGTACTGCTCCACCTCCTCCTAAGCCATCGGTGCCTCCTCGGCCAAGCCTGGCTGAACCCTAAAGTGGCTCTCGAACCATGAATATCTAACAAATCCCGGGCGTGCAAGAGGCAGCATCTCGCCGAGCAAATATATTTGAGCGGCCTCCCACTCATCCATGTCGGTGTCAAAGGGGTTCGGATCACCCCCTACCCCGATGCCGGTGAGCATCGAGAAGTCATAGGGAGTCATCGTCATGTCTCCCGCGGCAGAGAAATGGAAGGAGTCAGTGGTATCCCACCACCTTTCCACCAGAACGGCGAGAAAAGGCCTGCTCGCGGTAAGGCGTGAAAGTCCTCTGCAGAAGGCATTGAAGCCGGCCTGGTCTACAATATGACGGACTGCGTCTGGTAACTCCATGTACCAATCACGGGTGGCGACATTCCCATACCCCCGAAAGGCATGGGAATCCCCCTATATTAAAAAACAAACAGTTTCGAAGCAATATTCAATATATAGTTTTGAAGAACAGTCAAAATTGATGCAAATACAACGTGTGTGCACGTGTTCAAAATCAAACAAACATTGGGTGTCGGTGTGCTTGCAGTAAACTACAACATGTGACGTGTCAGTATGTTCGAGTGGTTCAGTACAGATATAGCGTGTGTGCACGTTTTTCAAGTTCAAACAAACATCAGGTACCGGTGTGCTCGCAGTGAACTACAATGTATGATGTGTCAGTGTGTTTAAGTAGTTCAGGGCAAATACAGTATGTGTGCGCGTGTTCCAATTCAAACAGATATCAAGTGTAAGTGTGTTCACAGTCAACTATAGCATACAGTGTATCAGTGTATCCGGGCTAAGCAGTTAAAGAACAGAATCAACTATAACAGTTAAGTGTTCTACATTACGGAAAATGAAATAGGGAAGAATATACCTCGGAAGCGCCGTATGATAGATGTGACTCCGGCTCGCGCAGAAGAAGCTCTGGAGGTACCATCCTGTCAAAACTCTAGAATTGGCGAAGTCCGTCAGGAGGAAGCACGTGAATCGCCGGTCGGTAAGTCGCTGGATCGAACGGATAGACGCTCAAGGGCAAGAGCTCAGCCTCGGGATCCATCTCATGCTCTGGGGGAGTCCCGCCTTGTGGAAGATCGTTTGCCATGCCAAGAGTAGTGTGAAAATGGCCGGAAGAGGGAAAACTGGGCTAAGATGCGAAAAGTCAATGGAAAGTCAACCCCAGGAGGGCGAAAAATGGTTGGAAAAGCCGAAGTGTGGAAAAGGCACGGAAATCAAGAAAAAAACTCGAGGGAAACAAGCCTCGAGTGGTGAAAATTGCAAAAGAAACACTGAAACGAAGTTTCGTTTGGTTCAAAACATTCGAAACGCGAAGGTATTCGCGAATCGAACGACGAAATGGGATCTAAAACCGAGGAAAATGGGGAAATGAAGGAGGAAAAATGCTCTAGAGAGAGAAGGGGAGAAATCTCTAACAAGAGGAAGTGAACAAAATAGGGTTTGAAGCCCTATTTTAAAAGACCCGAGGCCAAAAGACCAAACTGCCTCGATTCAGGCAAATTTGGCCGGTCGGCCAAATATTTGGCTGGTGGAATATTTATGTGGCCGGTGGATGGTCGGTGACCCCCCTGATGGCTGGTGAACCTCCTACACTCTTGTTTGAGTCAAATATGTGTTTTGGGGCCTCCATTTCTTAACATAGTACCAAAGAGTGCATTTCTGAAGCTCAACTGGACTCCGTTTTGACCTCGGACCGTGTTTTCTGTGCGAAGCACTTGAGTACATGCGTGGTGTATCCTTTTTGTATCCTTTTGTCTCCTGAGAGATTCAAAAGTTTCCCTACATACATACGTTACAACGTTTTGTCGTGAAACGTGCGCAGAGTTATACGTCATTCTACTCGCATTGTCATGCGCACGCCATACTTGCATTGGTATGCACATTCTTATGTCGCATTGTCATGTGCATTTCATTTGCATCGTCATGTATATCAAGCAACGTGCGTTGTAACGCACATTTGAGTTCATTTGCGTTGTCATGCATTCCAATAAGTTGTATTGTCATGCATTTCAAAAGCCGCGTGGTGTCGCGCACTCCAAGATCATTTGCATTGTCATGCATGTCAAAAGCCACACAGTGTCGGGCATTCCAAGATCATTTGCATTGTCATGCATTTCAAAAGTTGCGCGTTGTCGCGCACTCCAAGATCATTTACATTTGCCATGCATCTTAAAAGCTGCGCGTTGTCGCGCGTTTCAAAATCATGCATCATCACGCATTTGCATTTCAAAAAAAAAAAAAAAAAAAAAAGAAGGAAGAAAACAACAAAAACAACATGCATCATTTGCATTTCAAAAACTAAAACACAAAAAAATGCATTATCATGCATTTTCCCTTCATCATGCATTGTCATGCATTCAAAAAACAAAGCAAAAAAAAAAAAAAAATGCGTATGTCATGCATCATTGTAAATAGTGCATATGTCATGCATCACTGTAAGTAGTGCATATGTCATGCATCACTGTAAATAGTGCATATGTTATGCATCATTGTAAATATTGCATATGTCATGCATTTTACTATATATATTCCATTCCATTGCATATTGTATATATTACATTGTAGCTTGCATGCATCCACTGCATCACATCCATCTATGGCTTGCGCCTTTCCATGTTGAGCTTGATCTAGTATGTGCCCATACTTTTCACGTTAAAGCACAGTTCTACATGTGTACGCACCTATTCCACTGTTGGTATTGTAGTTTGAGGGTTGCGGCACCTTTTCTGTGTTAGACGCGGTTCGTTTGTGTACATGCCTTTCCTAGGCAAGATTTGGTTTGGCCCGCGTGCCTTATCCATTGTATCCTGCCCACCCAGTGCATATTGTATATATTGCATTGTAGTTTGCATGCATCCACTGTATCACATTCATCTATGGCTTGCGCCTTTCCATGTTGAGCTTGGTTTGGTATGTGCCCATACTTTTCACGTTAAAGCACAGTTCTGCATGTGTACGCGCCTATTCCACTGCTGGTATTGTGGTTTAAGGGTTGCAGCACCGTTTCTGTGTTAGACACGGTTTGCATTTGTACATGCCTTTCCTAGGCAAGATATGTTTCGGTCGTATGCCATATCCACTGTATATGCCACATTGTAATGTTGTTCGATTGCATCCAGCATTTAGGATCATGAGCTTTTATGAGCAGAGCATGCCTCACTTATGTCATTCCACCCAATTACTTGTTCTTATGTTCTGTCTACATCACTCATAGTTCTGCATGTGTACGCGCCCCACTGCTGGTATTGTGGTTTGAGGGTTGCGGCACATTTTCTATGGTAGACGGACTTTGAACCTCCATCAATCTATTTGACATTTGTGTAGTTTTGAACCACTCATGATTGGATCATGATTCAATTGCATTGCATATCGTTTGCATTGTTTATACATAGTTTTGTATGTTTTGCATATTATTTGCATTGTTTTTACATTTGTTTTGTAATTTTGCATATCATTTACATTACATTAGATTCAATTGCATATCATCGCACTGTTTGTGTACCCCTTGGTCTAAGGAGACCTTAAATCCTACATCCGCGTTGTCGCACAGCTTTCGATTGCATTGTTATGCATGTTGCTAACTGTAATAACCCGACCTTCGTATATAATTTTGGCATCTTTTTAATTCTCTATTCTGTGCTTTTGAATGCTATTTGTGAAATCCTATGTGGAATTACGTTTAATTTAGTGAACCTCGGAAATGTGGATTCCTATCTGTTTAATACGGAAATTATCTGTCACACTTAAGATGCCTAAATTAGGAATTGAGAGCCTTAGAGGCTTGATCATCTGAAATTGATTTTACATTTAAGATTAGCATAATTTTTAAGCAATAATAAGCATTTTTGTAAAATTTCAATTTGGAATGGTTAAATTGATTAAGTTTGTCCTATTCAATTTATATTTATATATATATGTATGCTTTGACCATTTGACTTAATTTATAGATATGCCTTAGTCATTTGACTTATGAACCATTACAATAAAAATCTCTTGAGAGAGAGAAGTTAGGAAAGGAAAGGGTTGAGAAATAAATCCACCAAGAAGAAGATTGGGAACTTTGTGAGTGTTAGAGAAAATTAACTCAAGGTATGTAAGAATTACTTTACATAAGCTCTTTCTTGGATATGTTTAAGGATTCTCCTTGAATTGTGAAGACTAGGGTTTTGATTGAAGTTTTGTGTGTGATGCTCACTTAATTGAAGAATTGCACTCATTAGTTGTTGTATTGATGGTTGATTGCAACTATGTGGGGGGGAAATTATGCTTTATTCTTTGTTTTCAAGTTGAAACCACATGGCAGTGTGTTTATAATGGTAAAAGAACTATAGTATGATTGAATATGATTATGAAATCAAAAAGAATAAGGACCTAGGTAGGTTTATGATTATGTTTTTATGTGAATCTATACTTTATTTTTACATCATATTTACTTACTCTAAGCTTTATTATACATGTCCACCAAGAGGGGTTTTTGCTGAAAAATTCGGACTGCACTGCTGGAATCGCCGCACGTGCGGGGATCACTGCCGCACTGCAGGAGGCCTTGCCGCACGTGCGGGGCTCACAGCCGCACGTGCGGCCCATGCTGCAAAATATTGTTTGCTCTGTTTTACGTGCTTAACCCTCTGGTATTTTTGGAATTTGTGTTTGATGCCCTTAAGATGCCTGTAAATTCATTCGAAGTAAAATGAAGCAGGAAACGAATTAAGAAAGAAAAGGAATTAATGTATAAGTTGTGTACATGTGTAGGGCATAATTCGGGAAGGACAAGCACTCCATTATAGCACTGTGAGTAAAGTACTATAAATGTATATCAATTACCGTTAATAATTATTAACAGTCTGCTTTCCATGACAATTATGTTACCATGTTTGTTGATTGAGAATTTCTGTAAACATTGAAGGATTTGGCATCTATAAATTACCCATGATTCCGCATGAGAACTGCATACAGGCTGTGAAACAATGGGAATGGTTAATAGAATAAGTTCGTGAAAGTAACCCCGATTATCGGGGATTTGATATTTGAAATGGAAACATAACACCCTGAAAGTTCTATCGAAGACTCCTACCATCTGTTTGGTTCGATATATGTCTTGTGACGTGGATATCTGTCTAAAGAGGATTAACAGAATTTGATAATGGGATCGAATTATGGATAGTACTAAAGTAGTGTGTTTTATTTACTGTTAAAAGACATTATTAACGTTCTGTTATCCGTAGAGTAACCTTAATGTTTCATGGTGAGCAAATGGCACAATGATACTTGTGTATCTCGCACTATTCAGTTTGTCAAGGATGGTCTAAGACTGTTATGAGGTAATTATTTTGTCCTTATAAATAGCATTGTGATGACCCATGTGCAATTTGTGAGATATGCTATATGTATTGCTAATGATTGCTATTAGTATTCTATTACACGCAAACTAATTACGCTAACTCATGTAAATGATCAGAATAATCTATGTGCCTCGATATGACTATAAGACTAGTCTGTTTTGATGATATCTATGACTATTCCGTTATGATATCCGTTCTGTTTATATTATGACATGATGTAACTTATTGATTTCTGGTATGGAACAAAGTGCTGTATGGAACTAAGTGCTACACTTTGGTGGGAGCCACCTCTAGAATCCGCACGAGCCACCTCTTGAGTCCATACATATGTGAACTGGGCTTAAAGCCGATGTGAAAGTTATGAGGCCTATGGCCGTTCTGTGAAAGGTATGAGGCTTGTAGCTGTTCTTAATATCTGTGAGGCCTATGGCCATTTTGTATGATCTGTTAGTATGAAACAAAGTGCTGCACGGAACTAAGTGCTGCCATGCGAGTTACCTCTAGAATCTGTGCGAGCCACCTCTTGAGTTCATACATTCTAATAAGGGCTTAACGCCATTCTGGCAAGGGCTTAATGCCATTCTGATAAGGGATTAATGCCGCTCTGTTAAGGGCCAATTGTGAAGTTATGACTCTATGAAGCCGAAGGCTAATTTGTGTTGTAAAGTTATGAATCTATGTGGCCAAGGGCCAAGTTGTGAATATGTGAACCCACCATGCCTAGAGCCAATCTGTGATGTTGTGAATCGACAAGACCGTTCTAAATATGAGTACTGAATTAGATTAACTACCTGTCTCTTACATTATATACGCATCACTTTACATCATAATGCAAGTTGAACATTGAGTTATTTAAGTACTATTATTCACTGAGATTGTCTCACTCTGTATTTTGTCTGATTCTGTAGGTATTAAGCCTGGAAGTCAACCTTAACCCCCGATGCTTGCTTCTCTTTTGCCAACCTCTGTGTGTCCAGGCATTTGGGTGAAGCCTAATCGTTTCTTTGGAGCTTTCCTAAGTTTTGGTTAGCACTCTGATTGTATATTATACATTAAGTTTCCAATGTTTTTGATAAGCCGCCTATTTAAGGGGCGGGGTTTGTATATGTGTATGTATGTAATTATCATTTGGTGCACTGTTTGTGATCCTGGCATGTTAGTGGTTGCTCAATGGATGTATTTCTTTCGCTTTATGTTATTTTCTTATATTTAATGCTTCTATTCAGGCCCCATATGTCATGTACGGCAGGTTAAGTGTCCGTTTCTGGGTAGGTCACGCCCAAACTTTTAGGGGTAAGTTTGGGGCGTGACACTAACGATATTGTACCTGTTGAGTTTTCTTTCTCTTTCAGGCATGATATTGTATGTACGGTTCCTTTGAAGCTGGTGCAACCAGATGAGCTGCACCAGTATTGTATCCTCCGAGTGAGACGTATAGAGAATTGCATAATTCTCTTGCACCCTCTCCGCATTGTAGTGTAGTTTGGTTTGTGCTAGCTTAAAACTGTTGCATTGTATGTGCTTCGTTACAGCTTTCTTCGTATGATCATAAGTTATGCTCGGCTTCCTGCATTATTGGTTGCATTTTGCCCCTACCCTTGGGCGCATATCTTTATTGTCTTGCATGCTTTGTCTAAGTCTTCGGCCTTGTCAAAAATGGGTCGTCTCTGGGCTTTGACATTCACTCCCATCATCCTTATGACTTTCGAGTTTTGTCAAAGAGGGGCAACTGTAGACACCCCATTTTTGACCGTCCTTAAGACTTGGACGTCACCGTTTGAACACTCGATGACCATCCATGTTTGTGTTCGTCCTGAGTTCCCGGAGGTCTCGACCACGCGCCTTGCCTCACGATCTCTCGACTCGACTATTTTGTGTTTGGTTTTGCACCAAACACTTATGTTTTGTCTTTGTGGGATAGGGAATGGCTTGTTGGCCATCCCTACACATCACCGCCCATGGCTTGTGGCCACCGGCTGTGTTTTGTTTCTATCGGCCAAATCTTTGGCCGGTCAGCACTATCTTTGGTCGGTCGACCATCTATTTTGGTCAAATTGCATTTTTGGCTGGCCGACCACTGTGCATCTGCTTTTGCAGATATTTTTATGCTAGCTGTGCTAGCTGGCATACACTTTGCTCCCCTCCATATATATGGATGGAGGGATTTCACTCTTGTTTAGCTTGTTTTGGAAGCTTTGCTAGAGTGAATATCTATAAGAGGGAGCCTCTTCTCCCTCCATTAAGGTTACAAAAAAATTTCAGAGCTTTGAGTTTTAGGGTTAGGGTTTGTTCATACTCTATCTCTATATGTCTCCCTCTCTTGAGTGTTCTAGGTGTGTTTAGTCTTAGTTTTGTGCACAAACACCTACCATTACACTACACCTTAGTTGCTGAGGCATTAGGGGCTTGTTCTTGGAGCTTTTGGACTGGTTTGGACCTAAGGAAGCTACTGGTCTTCCATTTTTGAAGGAGGTCTTCAAGGGTAACAATCTTACCCCTTCTTCCCCATTTTTGCATAGCTTTTTAACCTATCTTGCAACTATTTTTAGACTTTGTATATAACTAATAAAAGTCTTGTTTTTCATTGCTTTAAATAGTTGTTTAAAGGTGTTTTGAGCTTTGAGGTTGTTTACCTTCTTTTAGGCCTTGTTTGGCCTCTTTTTTGTGCTATTTTGGTGAACTCCGGGTCCACTTTGTCTGGGCCTCCTCACCACTGAAATCTTGAGGGATTTCAGTGGTGAGGATGGTGGTTTAAGGTTGCAAGAAGGAGAGGGCCATCCCCTCTCCTTGTTGTCTTCAATATGTGCCAGTTAAGCCTCATGTGTGAGCACCATTTTTAAGATCATGTTGGCCATGTTTCAGTAGGTATTTGGTAGTATTTTGCCATGTTTTACCTTTGTTTTTGCTTGGTTTGGACACACCATGCTTGCTTTGTATACATGTCTTGTAATGCCATGAATTGCCTTAACATGTCTTGTGCTTTGAGCCTTGTTTCTAGCATGTTTTTGGCTTAGCTTTGTGAAGCTTATATGCATGTTTTGATGTGCTTGAGGTCTTTTTTGGGTTATTTGGGTCGTCCATGATTTTCTTTGTATAGCTACCATATAATCCCCCTTTTGAGCCTTGAGTGTTGACCCTTCTAGCATGCTTTACTTGCACTATTTCAGTGGTTTGGAACCACTTGTCATGTTATTTCAGTCCTCATGGTGTGCTTGTATGCTTGCATTTGATGTCCCTTTAATGCTTTATAAGGTTGTCATCTTATGCTCCATGTTTGTGCCTTCATGCATGCCATCATGTTTAGGCCTCTAGGATGCCATGTCATTGTGTTTTTAGTTTTGTTTTAACATGCTAAAACTCTGATTTTGGTTGTTCAATTCATGCCATGTTTGGTTTTGTTAAGGGTAGTTCAATACCTCCTTGGTGAGCCTAAGTCCTTGGGCTTGGTTGCAAGTCTTGCTTGCATTGATAGGTTGATTTGGCATCATCCCTCATGTGTATTTCAGAGTTTAATATGCATACCATTTGTCTATATTTGCATCCTCTTAAGTGTGCTTGAGAGTTGTCTCTTTATGCTTAAATGTTGGTCCATTTGCATGCATGTTTGTATGTATAATTGTCCTTCATTTCCATAGCAATGGCCACTGTTTTGGACTTGGTTGAGAGCTGTCCACTTCGATTTAAGACCATTCTAGCATATGGTTGCATGCTCGCCTTGTGTGTTGTTACATATTTGGCCTTGTTCCATGTTTGTCACATTGCATATTTGCATGCTTAGGTTGTAATGCATTTGGCATGCATGGTACTTAGCATGTTGTCCATGTTGCATCTTGCATGTTTGCATGGTTAAGATTATACTTTGCATGTTTGCTAGCTTGCACACTTGCTCTCATGCCCATGTTGCATGCTAGCTCACATGCCTAGATTGCATTGCATTGGCATGCAATTGAGTATGATAGAAGTTGGGTTTTATTTGTTTGTTTGATGTGCATTTTATTTGAAATCAAAATGCATAACTTGGTTTCTTGGGCCATCACGCATTGAAATGCGCGATAGGTGGTCCGAGAATCAAAGGTCATACCCCTTTGAGCCACAAACATGATAAGGGATGTGTTGGTGCATATATTTGCTTGAAATGCATTGCCATGCCTTGTTTTGCCCTTTGTTGTTGTCAAAACAGGATTCTGCAGGAAGCTTTGGCCGGCCGGCCATCTTTAGTGCTGACTGACCAACAATTGGTGGCCGAGAGCTCAACCAGTGGTCGATGACCACTCCCTCATGGCCAGTGGCATCCCACAGGGTTCATAGAGTGCACCTTGGGATTTGTGCAATGATCAGAGGATCAGAGCAAGGAAAATAGAGGCAGTTTGTGCATGGCCCTCTTCCCCGAGGTACATTTCTTTATAAGAGCACACATTACACATTGCACTAGGCCCTTCCCAGGTTGCTTTCTTAACTTAGTTAATTTGCTTAACTAATTAATTGTCTGTAATATTTAATTAGCTTGCAGGTTAGTTAAATTGTATTATTCTTTTGGTCCCTCCGACCGAGGGCGAATTTGTAATAAGTGTGGGTGCGTGTATGCATGTCTTCCAACCCCCACTTCTTTCTCCCTTTTACTTACTTGCTTTGATGGTTAGTATTAGGATATATTTAAATTAGCATACCTTATGCTATGCATGCGTGCATCATTCATCAGTATTGCATGCACCGAGCTTGGCGCATCATGCTAACTGCTTAGTATTTCAAATCTGACTTGAATACGTGCTACTTGTTGCATTCCACATGCCATTCATAGATTAGCCGAGCCTATTCTAGTGACATTTTGTATGCGATGCATTAGCCACTTAACATGACTTAGGATCATGCATATGATTACTAACTAGTTCACTGTTTTGGCACGGAGTACGATGTAAGTATTTATGCTTTAGCATCTCGCATGCGTGTGAATGTTAACATGACAGTATGCTTACCATGCGGGCTATGTGCTTAAATGATATAACTGCATGAATGCCTGTGGGTGAAGGTTGGATTGTTTGAATTGGGATAATTCATCGAAATTCGTGTGTTAGCCTACTTGCGAGTAGCAAATTTCAAACCATTTCCTAAACGAAACGGATATGCAATGCTTTGTTCCAAATTAGGCAATCTAGTATATACTTGTTTTGTTGTGCGCATCACATAGTAATTCTAGCTAATTAACCGGTATAAGAACACATGTGTTTTCAAAAACAAGATATCATGGTTAGTAGAGGCCAATCTTCGGATCGGGCTAGAGGGGGTGCTCATAGCTGACCTTCCCCAATCGTACCCAAGTTCTTGAGCCGAGGCAACTTTGGTGATGACGGACACGTGGCCTTAGGCAAATGAGTCAGGTTTTCCTAAATTTCCCAAAATAAAATATTTAGGTGGCGACTCTGTATCTGGCAAAGCAGTCCATGTTTGGCACTTCTTTTCTAAAAATCTGTTTTTCTCAAAACGATTTGCCGGATTTGGACTCTTTGGTTCAGATTAAGAACCGTGACAATCGAGTCCGAACTGTGGTGTGAGGCCCCACGCGGGCACGTCCACACATACCAAGTATACGTTTATTACTTTCTAGCGAGACAAACCTATTATGGTAATAACCACTTCCCACGTGCCCAAAGTATTCAAACCTTGTAAGCTTTGATACCAATTGTAACGCCCCAAAAATATAACCACAGATAATCCCATAAGGTGCACCAGATATATGGAAAACTAATAACATTTCAATCATTCATTAATTCTCTTGAAAACATTACAAAAGGTGTCACATGTATTATACGTTCATAAAACCTAGATTCTGAATCTATAGCATGTGACACATGGCGATATATAGAAATAAAAGGAAATTCGGATAAGTTACCTTAACAGCTATATATTTCCAAGACAATGCTTGGTTACAACAAACGTGGGTCAAGCCCAAAACAAATAAAAAAAACCTGAGGCTTGTACAAAAGATATTTACAATAAAAGAAAAACAAATAAGCCTTCAGCTCAGAGATCATCCCAAGCTAAATCCTTAGTGGAGGCATACCATCAGCACCTAAAAGTTGGTTTCCATATAGGGTGAGTTAAAGTCTAGTAGAGAATACACATATTGTATGATACTTAACAAAGTCATATGGTGAATGCATATCAATGCAATTTACCAAAACGTTACACTTTTTCAAAAAATGCAATGCCTTGATTATAAATCAATTTGTAAAACATGTACACCCCAGAAACAATTCCCATTCAGAACATGGCTCACAAATCTAAAGAATACTACTAAATTTCAATATTTCTCTTTCTCATTGAACTATAGATTTCAATGTACAAAATTGCATATTATAGCTCACAATTCAATAAGTTAGAGAAAATAACAAAACACATTATCCCCTAGACTTACTAATTACATTGTGCCACTTAGCACAAAAGGCGTAAAATTTCAAAATAATAATAATAATAATAAAGAATCTCAACAATTATATTACAACTTCAAAGTTCACAAAAATGTAATGTTTAATGAGATAGTCATCTTTTTCTTCATTGAGGAGGTTGTGGCTCTTCATGTCCTGAAATGTTATTAGATAGGAATGAGCAATTGCCCAGTAGAGAATATATTTAACCACATATATGAATATTTGATTGAAAAATGCATGTTCTATACCAATACCCATGAAATTCAATGTTTCAAATTTTTATAGCACAACACACAATTTGGTATTCAATTCCCACACTTTTTCGTCCTCACATAGATGGCCAATAGACACCTCAAACCTTCCACATTTGTCGTCCTCATACAACCAAGCAAGTGAACATCTCATAACATTCCCACATTTTTCATTCTCACATGACCCAGGCAAGTGGGCACCTCAACACGTTCCCACACTTGTTCTCCTCACATAACTGGGCAAGTGAGTACCTGAACACATTCTAAAAACAGTAACACCTTAAACACATCACAAGGAATCACAAAGACCCTCTAATTCTACTCATCAATTTCCCTTTTTACCCTTTCAAGTCAAAATCAATGAACAATATTTAGGGTTACACAATAAGTTTTAGGGCTTTTCCTTCTATGTATTAATTTCCCCTAATTCAAGTCTTTTTACACAATCTTCCCTGATTGGTTACCCAACCCTTCATCAATTTCAAACAAAACACATTAATATCACAAAATCCATATGTATATATATATATCTATATTAGCCAACTCAATAATCAACCCTTAAGATTCACACACACTTAAGCCAAACGATAAATATACAAGGGTAAAGATGTTCCTCCCTCAATAGTTGTAAGTGAAAGATGAAGATCCATGCAATGAACTTCCGAAATAACACGATTTAATTAGTTTAAAACATAGCTTTTGGCAAGAGTAACAACTTTATTGAATGTGCAAAGATAGATTCTTGCTATTGCTAGATGAAATCAAGAATTTTAAAGCTAGGGTTTTTGGAAAAAAAGGTGTTAGAGAGAGAATGGATATGAAAAAGTGAGCTAGAAATATGTTTAGATCGCATTTAAACTCTACTACCCTGAACATACCGCTCAAGCAAACTTTTATCGCTCGAGCGAAGTGCAAAAATACAAAGAGACTGCTCAAGCGAACATTCCATCACTTGAACAGTAAACCCATAGTCTTAGAAGTTTTGCAGAGCTACAATGAAAATACTAAGAACTTGAAATCTGCGCTCGAGCAAACTTTCCATTGCTCGAGTAGTCTCGCTTGCAAACATGCAAGATACTGGGAGCTATGGATCTATGCTCGAGTAACCAAATGACCTCTTGAGCGGTCACTCAAAATCAGCTGTTATAAAACAATACTTTTTAAAATAAAAAAATAGGGAATGGATACACAGCACTAGAAATCGCTAGGTACGTGTCTGCTTATAAGCTATACAAGCACTACCAAAGCCATTTTATTGGTATTAATCGAAAGTAATGGCACGTAACTGTGCGGGTTTCTAGACTTTCACATAGGACACATAGGCTAACATAGATTATACCACAACTACACCCCCTAACCTATAACAATTCTGGTTTAGACCCAACCCATTTGTTGTTCTGGATCCAGATTTCATTGTCTTATATGATTGCTCATGTTTTGTTTCTCTGTATTCCTCATTGAGTTTGGTTATTGGAGTGCCTTAGTTGCATTTGGATCAAGTTGGTAGTTTTTTTTTCAAACAGTTGTTGCCCAAAATTTTGCTTATTCGCTTGAGTGGTCTTTCTGAACTTCCACTACATTTGCAGGTCTGTAGAGATATTGGGAGATGGCACTCTTGGCTCAAGCAGTCTTTTCTGCACTCGAGCTGTGTTGGCTCAAGCGGTCTTTCCTACGCTTGAGCGATGGTCCTCTATCTGTAAAAATTTTGAGAGTTAGTATTCTTCACTCAAGCAGTCACTTTGTGTGCTCAAGTGGTCCCACTTATTGTGTCTGGCCGCTCGAGCGACATTTCTTGAGCTCAAGTGGTTTGTGAGTATATCAGTCCATAAGGTCACCTTTTTGGCTCACTTTTTCATCCATTTCTCTCTCTGAACATTTCAAAACCCTAAGTTGAGACCCACTCTCTCTAGAACTCATATTTTCTCTACAAATACACCTAGATCCATTGATTTCTTCACCCTAGTCTCTTTGACAAAAAGGTAAAGCACTCTGAGAGCTTTCTTTTGATCGGAACAATGCTGAATTTCAGTGTTGTTGAGGTTCCATCACACTCTCTCTCTCTTGCCTTCTAGCTTCATGGAAGAGATATCTTTGCATTTTCTTATGATTTTTAACTTAGTTATTTGTGTTTCGAAACAACATTGTGATTTGGGAATTTTTGGACAAATATAGGGTTTTGGCTTGAAATCAAAAAGAGGGGTTTTTTGATGGGATGTTGGAAATGATTGAGGAAATGTATTTATTGTTGAGTTATAATGAAATGACGGATTTTTATCTTTGAAATTGATTTATAAAGGAAAGGAAATTTTTCCTTAAGAATATCAAATGTTGATTTCGTAATGAAAAATGGAATTGATGTGGGAAATGTGGAATGGGATTGATAATTATGAGGATAACGGAGTTGGATATGTGTTACTACTCCCATCTTGAGATTTTTGAAAACTTTATCTTTGTGGAAATTATTTATCTATTTTGAGCTATTGGTAGAGGATAGCTATGATTGTTGTAGAAATTACATGAGAACTAGGAGAATTGAAACTATTTTCTCATCCGTTCACATTGGGCATTGTTGCATATTTAGCACGTTGAAAATGTCTATTGTTTTGAGAATAGGGGGTGAATACCTTGGTGAATCTGGGTAGGGGGTGTGGTTACGGTATTATGTTGGCCTATGTGTCCTTGGTAAAAGTCCAGAAACCTGCATGGTTAGGTGTCGAGCCTTTCGGTTAATACCGATAAAAATTTGTATAGCCTGATTGTAGACAAGTACCTAGGGATTCCCAAAGTTGTATTCATAGCCATGTTTTCTATTATAAAGGAAATGATTTCTTGAATTGTGATCTAAACCTGACATTATATGGTTTTGAAAGCAGATATAAAATATTTTCGACACATCTTTGTTAAGATTCATAAACTGTGTTAGAGTATTTTTACTGGGCTTTTGCTCATCCTATATGGGAAAACCTTTTTCAGGTACTGATGATATGCCTCCGCCAAGGACTTAGCTTGGGAGGAACTTGGAGTAGAAGGCTTCTTTTTATGTTAATTGTTGTGTTTACTTCGTAAAAGCCTATGGCTTTAACTATATTGGATTTGAATCCATTTTGTTGTAACCAAGCACTGTCTTGGAAAATTGTAGCTATTAGGGCATTATCTTATTTGTTTACTTTTTCAATCCATTTCTCTATTAAGTGACATTTACTTTTCAATCCATTTCTCTATTTGGCTGGGTCAATGATTAGGGACTACGGACGTCTTGTGGTGGCTGTGGCTCATCTTGAGACTGTGGTTTAGATGGAGGAGAAGCAAATAAGGAGCTCCGGGTAAAGGAGTTAGGAGGTTCAAGGGAACACTCGAGACGGAAAGAGGCATAGGGGTTCCACCCCAAAGCAGAGGTCTAGGTCCACTTTTCTTGTATCAAGTTCTAGGTCAGGGAAAGGTGGAAAGGGAGGGATCACTTGTTTTAGGTGTGGCCAGTTGGGTCACAAGTCTTTAATTTTCCAGCAGAAGGGAGGAGGGCAACAGTTTGTGCCGTCTACAGCTCCTTCTTAGAGCCAGAGTCAAGGGAAAAGGCAGCCGCCTACTTGTTATCAGTGTGGGCAATTAGGGCATGTGAGGAACTTTTGCCCTTAGTTGGGTGGCACATCTGGTGTGTCTAGTCAGAGGCAGACTCAGAGCCATCATCCTACACCATTAGCACAAGCCTCGAGGGCCAATCAAGGAGCCTCTCGAACTTATGCTCCGAGGGATGAACAGGTAGAGCAGAGACCTGCAGGGCGTGTGTATGCTGTTACCGTGACAAATTTAGTACCAGCACCTTCAATAGTGAGAGGTAACTTCTTGTTGTGTAATTATATTGCCAATGTGTTGATTGATACAGGTGCATCTCGTTCTTTTATCTCATCTACATTTGCATCAGCATTGGGGTTAGAAATGGTGCAATTACCATCTCCACTTAGGGTAGAGTCACCTGTTGGTAGTGGGGTTGTGTTGGATCATGGATGTCAGGGTTATGACATAGAGATTGCCGGTCGTCGACTTCATTTTGCATTTGTATTGATTGATATGTTGAGTTTTGATGTCATTTTGGGCATGGATTGGTTGTCATCTTATCGGGCTGCTATAGACTGTTATCGTCAGAGGGTTACTATATGTACCTTGACTGGTGATTGTTTTTACTTCTAGGGGGACTAGGTTGATAGAGCCTTATTTCTAGTGTGTGATCCGCACAGTCGGGGCGAGTTTAGTCTCTTTTCTGCTATATTCTTGGGTGTTGAGAGTGACGTGGTCCGAGTTGAGTTGCCAAGGATAGTTTGTGAATGCCTAGATGTCATTTTTGAGGATCTCACTAGTTTACCACCTCACTGTGAGATCGGGTTCTCTATTGATTTACTGCCTGGCACGATACTAATTTCCATGGCACCGTATAGATTTACACCCGCCAAGTTGAGTGAGTTAATGATTCAACTCCAGGAATTGTTAGATAAGGGTTTTATCCACCTTAGTACTTCACCTTGGGGAGCACCGGCTCTCTTTGCCAAGAAGAATGATAGCACATTGCGACTTTGTATTGATTACTGGAAGTTGAACTGGGTAACTATTAAGAACAAGTACCCATTGCCTCGTATAGGTGATTTGCTTGACTAGTTGAAGGGGTCTTATTGCTTTTATAAGATAAACTTCAGATCAAGTTATCACCAGTTGAAAGTGAAGGAGGAGGACATCCTAAAAATGACATTCCGTATGTGGTATGGCTATAATGATTTCCTAGTGATGCATTTTGGGTCAACCAACGCACCAGCCTTGTTTATGGATTTGATGAATCAGATCTTTCGTGAGTTCCTAGACCGTTTTGTAGTTGTCTTTGTTGCTTACCTAGTACTCAACTGAGGCAAGCCAAAAGAAACAAAACCATTAGAAACATGCATGCGCTACTATGCAAGGTGACTAGTGCAACACATACAACATATAATTAATAGGCTCGGCTACTAGCATGGCATGTGAGTCACGTCAAGGCATGTGATAAAGCACATATTCGAGTAAGGAATTTGAAATTGGCATTGATTTGTATGATGAGCCAAACCCTTATGCATGCAAAACGAATGGATGCGAGTCATGGAAAATGGAAAGGAAAATATGATGTTATACAACCATAGTAAATGGGTAAATAAAAGTGAGAAAGAAATGGGAGTTGGAAGACATACACAAAATTATTACAAATGTACCTTCATACAAGAGGGTTCGAATGTCCAAGTGTCTGAATTCACTACTAATTACAAATCCAAATGAATACTATCTAAATCTAATTTACTATAACAATAATAGTACAACAATAATATGTAAAGAATGAACAAGGATCCCACACACGCCGACGAGGACAACCCTCAAAAATTGCTTTGTCTGCCTTATGGGATACTGTTCTATTTAACCCTCAGCCACTGCTCTCTGTTTCAATAATAGTGCTCTATTTACCAAACTTTAGAGCTCGACCAGCCCACAATGAGGCCTGACAGGGCCCAAACAAATCCGGTTGTGCCTCTTTTCTTTTTTTCTTTTTTTTTCTTTTTTATGCATAAGATAGTTTTTGTGCGCTAAGGTGAAAACAGTGCAAATAGACTATTTTTAAGCCATGTTTGTCCTTTCTGCCAGTCTTTATCAAAGAGATGTTCAAGGGAGGAGTAGATTCAGGTCTCAAACCATCAAGTATCGCAAGTTGATTTGCGGGATGATTTGAGAAGCAACCAATTTAATAAAAACTAAAAAACTAACAGTATCTCCCTGCTATTATGAAGCCAATTTCAAGAAAGGGGGTAGACACGCCTCAAGAACTATCAAACATCATGAAATTAGTATGCGATGACTCTAGAAGTGATAGATTTGGTATAACGTCTGACTAAATCTGACCAATTTTATTAGCTCTTTATGCCGGTTTCAATCCAATTTTTAAGCCAATTTTATCTTACCTCTCCATTTCTTGTCTTTTATTCCATTTTGTCCAAAAGTGATATTTACGTCCACTAAGTCCAAAAGCAATAAAGATGAATAAGCATAGCTTAACCCAAGAAATGAACTTTTCAAGCCCTTTTCTAACGGGGAAATCACAAAGAAAGAATCAAACCTATTCCTGAGAACTCGGAGTCAAACCTGAGAAGGCCGATAATGACCACAAATCCAAACTCGATGACATGCTATAATGAAACCTTTCTTTGAGATTTCCAAGGGTCGAAGTTTAAAAACTAGTCCCTTAGAAACAACACGCCGGCGAGTAAGAGGAGTATCAAACAAGGGATCATTCTCAATATAAGAGAGATGTAGTGCCCTAGTAACAAATCTCCAACGAGATTAAACCATTTTGCACATGAGGGGTCTCTTTCTTATACTTTGAACGGTAATCTCATGTCGGATACAACTCTTAGTCAAAAGAAGCAAAGAAAGGAGGGAGGGTGCAGAGATGATTATGCGAAGTTGATTATAGCAAAAGTGAGATTATTTGCATGAAAACTAGGTAAATAAAACTGTCGAATCAAATGGATTGGTGTATAAAGACTAAACAATCAAATCTACGAGGACTTACAACATTATAAACATGATATTCAAACCACAAACTAATTAAATGAATTAAACATCCCTCAAAGCCGAAAAATAGTACTTAAAACACTTCAAAATGGGTGAAAAAAAGTGAATGAAAATATGGAAGAACAAACTAAGCAAGCCTAAGGACGGGTGGCTAACCCCTCCACTTTTTGTGAATTAAATCACATATTTCAACTCTTGAAAGTAGCTTCCAACAGTGCACAAACTCAAATAAAATGAAGAAAATGATTAGTATAACCAAAAGAAAGAGATGGTAAGTGTTATACCTCTTTAAAGAGGATGTATTGTTGTCAACCAAACTTGATTCCCAAGCACTCTCAAGCTCTTGAATTATGATATCAAAGTCTCAACCAAAGCTCCCAATCCAAGCTCTAATGGTGTATCTAATATGTATATACATATATCAAAGGTGATATATGAGCAAAAGGTGCCTTGAAATGGAAGGAGGAGCTCTCAAATATCATTTGAACTATTTGAAATTTTTCTAATGCTCAAAACAAAAGCCTGAGCTCGTATTTATAGAATTCGACGCAAATAGTCATAAATATCTTCAAAAATTGACAGCTTCGGATTCTCGGTTAGAACACTGTTTGTCGCCCAAAAGGCATGGTCGAATACCAATGCCCATGGTAGGCCCCAAATGAGGCACGGCCGGGCTCTAATGTGGCTACCTTGCCTCTCAGTTCTAGGTTCAATGCAGGTTGGCACAGTGCTCAAAAATAGGTTTTAGAGGTAAAAACATTTTAGGTATGAAAGGTTGGGATTGTTTAGAGCTCAAATTCGGATTCCTTTATTGAGCATTCAATCCACTTACACAATGTAACCTTCATCATCGAGTGCTTAGAATAAAGCGTCTAAGTCTTACGGGCGGTCAAAAATAGGGTGTCTACAGTTGATGACATTATGATCTACTCACCCTCTAAGGAGGAACATGAGGAACACTTGCGGATTGTACAGGAGCTGCGTAGAGCCCACAAGTTGTATGCTAAGTTCAAGAAGTGTGAGCTCTGGTTGAAAGAAGTGAAGTTCTTAGGTGTAGCTCGACTTTCTTCGTGCCCCCTTTTCGGAGAGCTCGAATTGGTCCTACAGTTCAGACTCCTGTCACGATTCTGAATCTAATCTCACAAAGTGCAATGTGAAACTGATAAACACCAAAGAGTCCAATTCAACAAATCATTTTGAAAAATCGATTTTGAATCAAATAATGCCAAAACTGGATAGCTTTGCCAGATTACAGAGTCACCACCTAAATATTTTATTTTTAAAAAATTTAGGAAACCCTGACTCGTGCCAAGGGCCACGTGTCGGTGATTACCAAAGTTGCCTCGGCTGGGGAACTTGGGTACGAGAGGGGAAGGTCTTGAAATGAGCACCGCCAATCAAAGGATCGGCCTCTATTAAGCATGATATGTTGTTTTATAAACACATGTGTTCTTATTCCGGTTATTAGCTAACTTTACTATGTGATGCACACAAGCAAGTATAAACTAAGTCGCAAAATTTGGAACGAATTCGACTCATGTTTGCTTTCAAAAATGGTTTGAATTTGCCACCCTCAAGTGGGCTAAAACGCGGATTTGCCATCAAACATGATGGGCTTTAAAACATGATTTGCCACTTCGCAAAGTGGGCTTAAAGCTCACATTTGTTGAATTGTCCCAATTCGAGCAACCAAGCCTTACAGACATTCATGCTGTTAATCATGTAAGTACATAGCCTCATGGCAAGCATGCTAATCATGGTAATATGGCAATCACACTCATGCAAGTATGCTAAAGTGTAAAAGCTTACCGAGTACTCCAAGCCAAAACAAAAACTTAGTTAGAAAAATGCATGATCCTAACTATGTTAAATGACTAATGCAACACATGTAATAATGCAATTAATAGGCTCGGCTACTAATATGGCATATGATACAATTTGATAACATGCTTTGAAACACGTATTCAAATAAGTATTGAAAATGCAGTTTGAATGATGCGTTGAGCCTCGTTGCATGCAAGACAAATGAATGATGCAAACATGCAAGCATAAGGTATGCTAATTAAAACATGTCCCTAATCTAACCATCAAAAGCGATTAAATAAAAGGGAGAAAGACGCGGGGTTGGAAGACATACACACACACGTACACTTATTATGACATTGCACCCTCGCGAAGGAGGGTCCGAATGAATAAGCTAAGCTAATCTAAGCTAAGCTATCTAAGCTAAACTAATTAAACTAATTAGACTAGTTATTACAAAACAAAATAAAGAAATAGCTAAGCTAAGCTACTTAATTATTACAACACTTAACTAATTAGCAACTAGTTAATTAAATTACATATTCATGCTAACTAAATATACAAAGCACTAAACTGCACTGCCTCAGCTTTGCTTTGGAAAGTAGAAGATGCATGCACTCGGTTTTCACCCCGAAAAGCTTTCCGGTTTGCTCTTGAGAGGCTCTGTTTGTAGGGTTGACCACACTCCAGAACGTTCTGCTCCACCTTACCAAACCAATGCTGAGGACTGCACTAGTGGCCTGCTGGCCATGAATGCTCGCTGCCAGCCCCTCTGCTGGCCAAAAATGTGGCATGCCGGCCAAAGATGAAGCACTGCCTTCCATCAATGAGCCACTGCTAGCCACTGGTGTGCTGAATCACCACACTGCAACAAAGAATAAACAGAGGAAAATGGAGGGTTTTCCAAGGATATGTTTGTACCATGCCCCTTCTTATCATGTCAAAACATCAAAGGAGTGGCACTCTTGGATCCAAAACCACCAATCAAGCATTTTCAATGCATGATGGCCAAAGATCCAAGTTGTACACTTTCAATAAATGCATAAAAACAAGACTCTAGACCACTACCTTGTCATGAATGATCAAAGGTAATGGAAACAAAGGAGATTGGCTCATTTCATTGCTTTAAGTATGAAATGCTCCAATCTACCTTGTGTTCAATATAACGTCCGATTGAACACATGCGATGCAAACACAACATGCTTATCTTGTTCATGTTTTACTTGTCATGTTTTATTTACTCATTTTACATTACCAAATCATTCTTTAACCAGTTAAGTCCGAGGTGATTGTCCTCTAATGAGAGAGGGGTCAACCAAAGGATGATTTATGACATGAGAGAGATCATGCATTTGGTTAGTAGAAACCCTCGAAAGAGGGTTAAAACCATTGAGTACAAGCTCTATCTCAAGCTTAAACACAACCTTAAGGTTAACCAACCCTCAAAACAAAAATGGAAAGTTGAAGAAATGAGGGAGGTTGCAGATATTTCAGTGCTAAAATGGCATGAAAAATGATATTATAACATGCAAGCAACTCATGCACAACATGTTCAAAAGCCAAAAAAACACTAAACTAGTGAAGAGCACTACACTATAGCCATGCAAAATAAAGCTCAACTGACCATACCAGCTCAGAACAGAGTTAAAATATGCCAAAAGAGTGACTAAAACTTGCTAAGATTAAGGCACAAAAGGCTAGAAAAACATGCTCACATGTTAGGCTACAAACAAGACTCAAGAGCAACTCTAAAAAGTAATGAAAGAGTGAAGCAAATGAGCATGTGACTGAGCTATGAACACTGAGATTACATGTAAAAAGACACTTCAACATGCAAACATCTCAAGCAAATCAAGTTTAGAGGCCTAAAATGCCAAGCTAGTGAAGTCATTTGCACTACAACCATGCATGACAAGACTCATATGATCGAGATAGCCCAAAACAAAGTTAAATCATGCCAAATCAATAGCTAAAACATGCTGAGATCAAGTCACAAAAAGGTAGAAAAGCATGCTCACATGTTAGGCTATCTACACTTGCGAACAAGATAGAAGGAGGGGAGGCCACCCCCTCCTATTTTGGACCCCAAAACAAAGTTTTTACCCCTGAAAATCCCCTGGAATTCAGTGGATAAAAGAGCCAAAAAGTTGTTTTAAAAGCTTTGAAAGATGGCATAACACTTTAATAAACAAGCTACAAAAAGGGTGGACTACCCCTAAATCAAATTAGGCTTAAAATACAAGTATTCTACCTCTTTGAAGACAAGATGCTATTTAGGCAACAAAGGCAAGTCAAACCAAGCTAAGAACCGTACATACAATATTGTCTTGTTACACCAGCTTTGAATGAACCATACATACAATATCGTGCCTGCATAAGAAAGAAACTTAACAGGTACAGTACAATAGAAATGCATATTCTATGTGAGACAAAAGACTGTAACACAACGTTAAAGGCATGCTTCATGCACAAAATGCAAGAAACAAAACAGAAGCATATTCTATGCAAAATAATCAATGATGTATATTCAATGCAACATGCATATTCTATGCAAACATGGTGATGCATATTCTATACAACAATTCAAAACACATGTTCAATGCAACGACAAAGAAATGCACATTCTATGCAACGACAAAACACGTTTGATAAAGATGACTCAAAGGCAACTTCCGATTTACCTTTTGGAAGAGTTGCAATATGTCAAAAGGATACACCTTGTTCAAGCTGATGAGCAATGACCACCACGTATTAGAAACGCAATTTTGAGCTTCTACGAAGGCATTCTGAATCAAACTTTGAGCATACCTTGCATTTATTGGAATCCAAGGACACAAATTAAAGCCAAGGAGGTAGGGGAAGATTGTGGAAGCCTGCCAGCCATTAGGGAGGCCGCCGGCCACCTATCGGCCACTGTTTGTGCCTGCCGGCCACCAATATGCTACTATCGGCCTTCGATGTGCCACTGCCGGCCATCAATGGCAGATTTGGGCATTTTCAACCTTTCACACTTGGGTCTTTAAACACAAGTGATGCCACTTCATTTCCTCACAAACCCATGTCCAAAATTCTTCTCCCTTGCTCTCTAGGTGCACCTTCTCTCTAGATCCACGCATTCTACGAGTTTTCCAACACCCTAAAAACATTTTATTCGCTAAAACCCTCTAGTCCTCTTCACTTTGAACTGATCAGAATTTGATTTCGACACTTCTTTCCTCATTTTCACTATTCTAGGCTAATTTCCCTCGAGTTTCTCTGAAGGTTGGTACACTTTTCCTGGCTTTGACTTTCTTTGGTTTTTTCTCTCCTAGGGTTGACCTTTTCAAAGTTTCACTCTTTTTCCTCATTTTTCCTCACTTTTGCTTCTCTTGCATCTATTTCAAATGGCAGACGATGTCCCTCATGAAGAGGCTATCCCCAAGCTTCCTCTAGTAAAGTTCGAGGCAGACTTTGATGCCAAGCCGGAGCTATTACCGCCGAGCATACGCCCCTTCGATCTAGCGAGGTACCATCCTGAGACTCATACAGTGCCTACCGTAGGAGGCGTCAAAGCCTTAACCGACTTCGCTGAGGGTGTGCCATATGACCTTCTACTGAGAGGGCCAGCGTCTCATTTGTCGGCCATCGCCATTGAGGTACGAGCACTGTTTTTCTGCAGTACTACCCTTAACTGTTTGTATTTCTTGCACTGTTTTGATCTGATTTCATCTCATAGACTACCTTGATCTGACTGTATCTCATACATTAGTGTTTTATATTCAACTATACTTTTATTGCTTGATCTGCTTGCATCTCATGCATTACCACAGCACAGATCTCGCTCCTTCAGGGGCTATGGTACGACGACCGCTCGAGACTGGTACTGTGATCTCCCAATTAGGGTTCGCGACATTATTGATGAGATAGGATTTGGTCTCTTTGCTCTAGCCTGACTCGGGTCATAGCGAGTCGTCGTCTCTTAGGGGCTTTAGTGGAGAGGTGGTGGAACACCACCAACTCCTTCCATTTCTCCACTACGAGAGAGATGACGATGACTCCTTACGACTTTGCCATGATCACCGGCTTGGGCGTAGAAGGCGATTCGATCCCTCTCGACCCTAATATGGGAGAGTAGAAGGCAGCATGGGCCGCACTGCTTGGGACACACCAACCGACGCTCCAGTTAGGCATGGTCCGGTATAGCTGGTTTGAGGAGCAGTTCAGGGGGTTTGAACCCGAGACGGTAGAGGCGACAGAGTAGTACGCCAGGGGCTTCCTTATGTTCCTTTTCGGTACTACCTTGTTTTCGAATAGGTGGAATGTCGTGGGCTTGTATCTGCTGAGCGCTTTGGTAGTACTCCAGCGAGTTCAGTTCTATAACTGGGGCGGAGCTGGCCTTACCACTTCGTATGGATACGTGAGCTTGACTTGTCGCATGAGTGGGAGCTTGATCGGTGGCTACTGGCGGGCTTGGGAGGTACGTACCTTAGTTCCTCCCTTTTCGCTTAGCATTTCTTGCTTTACATTTGTTCAACACATGTACCTTCTGCTCTGCATTTTCTGTATCTGCTCATACACTGTATGCTTTCTGCTTTGCATTTTCTATATTTGCTCATATACTATATTGATCACACTTTCCTTGTAGTTGTGGGTGTATGCATACTTCCCGGCTCTTGCTCTCGACCCTATAGAGGAGGTCCCGGCAATAGTCTCGTTTTCTCGGGTATACAACGGCCAGCTTCGCCGTAAGACTTAGGAAAACTTCATGCTTTCCCACCAGTACTTCGACGTGGTTGCGGCGCATGAGGTAACCCAAAACAAAGTTATTCGGCCTTTCAATCAACTTGATACACCCATTAATTAATTGACAGTGACTAATCATCTGTTCATTCTCTTATTTTCAGATCACATGGCAGCCGTGGGACGCAATACCATCGGGGTTCCGACTCGCGATCATATCCTTCTCAAGGGCCCGATCTGCCACGCCTGGTTCTTGGGCGAGCATTTCAAGTGCCAGACTTTAGGACTGCCTACCCCATTCATACCGATGGCACCTCCAGTGTCCATAAGGGTGACACACAAACTTTCTGTTGAGGAGGTGATCCAGTTCGTAGTAGGACTGGAGGCAGACTACTTCTGTGTAGAGGGCGATTATGCGACCTTCATCCAGACATATCTGATGCCTCCTTTGACCGGCGTTTGTGGAGGTGGGCGAGCGAAAGCTCCAACTGCGAGAGAGAGAGGCAGAGGGGCCAGAGTGACCAGGACCCATGGTAGGAGAGATTTTGGGAAGAGACAAAGGGCGGGATGGCCAGAGCTGTCTACTACACTGACTTGCTGGCGACCCATAGGGGAGACTTATCAGATTTCCATTGAGCTTGCACCAGCTGGTCACGAGCTTGTCAGAGTTTGAGGCCCGACCCTGGTACGTACCATACTTTACATTTTGCGCATTAAGTTCATTTCAATTATGCTTTATAGACCACTGATCATCTCAACACATTTATAGGCATCCATAGAGTACACCAGGCATGCTCTCGAGCTAGCGGCTTCTCTGATGGGGATGGCTTAGAGGAGCATGAACCTGCTCAGCCTCTACAGGATTTCGGGAATTTTCTTCAGTTTGCACTTCATGCCATGAAATTCTCTGCTGACGCGTTAGCATTTTAACTGTAACCTGCTCCAAACTGCACTGATCTGATTCATTGCATCAAAACATTGTATAGATACTCTGCTCTGACACAGTGTATACATACACTGCATATGATATACTATATCTGATATACACCATAACTAATCTATTCTGACAAACTGCCCTTTTCAGATCCCTTTTCAGACCCCAACTCCACCGGAGGCCCCAGTAGGAGCCACAGCAGGACCTTTAGTACCTCCTCCAGCAGCAGGGAGGAGAGGAAGATAGGCTCTGACACGCAGCCGCGGCAAAGCTAGGGGCATCCGCGGCGATTCAGAGCCCATTCTGGACGAGGATGATGATGAGACGAGCGAGGATGAGGTAGCGAGTCCACAGTTAGAGTCATTTGAGGACGGAGACGACGACGCCGGCTCGGATTATGCTAGTGGTGAGGCTGGAGAGATGGAGAAGGGCTCCGGTTTAGACTATGATTCAAATTCAGACAACGGTGCCGATGGAGATAGTGCTTCAGAGTCTGCTTCACCAAGGAAGAGGATGAAGAAAGCCTTTCGAGCTTAAGGGATGGCGCCGATTTAGATGCTTTTTGCTTTGTTTTCTTTTTGCTAGTAGTGTCAGCACATTGTACAACCTTAGGTAGTTTTATTTTCTTTGTAAAACTTGTACTCTTTTGCAAAAAGTGACCATGATTGGAATGAAAACTCAGCTTTTGATTTAAAAATTGTTGCGTTTTACATTCTGAGCACCGCATAACATCGCACAACATGAAAATGAGATTGATCTTTTTTGAAAACTGCACATTCTAATGATATTGTCTTAATCAGGTAGTGAACCAACCGACAACTGAAAGAACAAAACAACTCGATAAACAACACAAGGTCTTGACAGGCTAATCAATGTAAATACAACTCAATAAGCAAGACAAGGACTCAATAAACAACATAAATACAACTCAATAAACAAAACAAAATGATTACAACTTAAATAAACATGCTCAAGCCCCAAAAGGACCAAAAACAAGACCTCAAAAGATGCCAATAACAGAATACAACTGCTGAAAACAACTGAATCCTCACAAAGGAGGTCAGTGAGCATGAAAGGGAGGCTGCCAGCCATGGAGGATGGCCTGTTGGCCATCATTTCCCCTCTGCCTACCATCAATGTGCCCTTGCCGGCCATTGATGACCCTCTACCGGCCGTCAATAAACCCTACCGGCTATCAATGAGCAGAACCTCCGACACGTTGACACTTGGCTTCCACTCACTGCCTTATCGCACGAACGTAGAGAATGGCACAGCATTCTGAGCACAAGCAACGATTTTTGAAATAAAGAAGGGTTTTCCACCAGGGTGTCGAGCCTACCAGAACGAGACAGACTCAAACAAATAACAAAAGGCACTCAACCTAAAAGAATGAGACATACTCGAAAAAGACTCAAAGCCCAAAATCAAGGTCGACAAATCAAAAGACACGACACACAGACATGTTTACAAAAAGACCTCAGATCTCGAGAAGCCAGTTCCTCCAGGTATTATTCCCACCCTTTCTGATTTGTGATTCTCACATCACTCGGCCCTCAGGCTTGGTTTTTCTCACAAAAACCCTTTTCTTACTTTTCTCTCATCTTACACCTCTCTATTCTTTATTCTCTCATTTTTCATCCCTCCCCAAGGTGATCAATGGATGAATAGGAAGTCGCAGGTTCACACCCAGCACTGTTAGCTCACGGCTATTTCTCCTAGTGGATAGAGTGCCTTTCCGGCGAGTGCGTTAGTGACGCAGGGGGGGGGAAGACGAAACACCCGACTCAACTATGCCCCTAGTTCGTCATTTTGACCATTTTTGTTTGTTTTCTAAAACAGTTTTGATCAAAAATGAGAGTTAGATTAACACACTTATTCGATTTTTGATTTGAAAATCGTGCGAATCAGGCTGTGAGCACTAAAAATTCTCCTTTTGGGGTCCAAACATGGTCCAATTTTGAAAATGAATCAGTTTTCGAGAAAATAAGTCAACCTCAGTGAAAATTTTCAAAAACTATTTTTTTGCAAACAATCAATGCTCAAACGAGAGTAGAACTTACCCTGGAGATATGCAACCTCGGATCGGAGGCAATGGAAGATTGCCCCTAGCTTAAAGGGGGATAGGGCAACGGAAAGTTGCCCCTAGTTTGGACGGTAACTTAGGGCAACTTGTGGCAATGTATGGCAACGGAAAGTTGCCCCTTGTTTGAATAATGCCGCGGCATGTCGTATGCCAGTCTTCGTTGATGACGATCGAACCCTCGAGCGCGGAGGAGTCGAAGATGGTTTGAATCAATATATGTACACAGTCACCTGGAATGTGTTGGTGGTTTCAACTTCAAGGGGAAGTTAATCACGTAGTTCCAGGTTGCTGCAATCGAGACATCAGGTTCGGAGGAGGCACAAACGATCAAAACCATGACATGGACTGGGACGCTATGAAAGCGTTGGGGGCTGGACTTCAGGGTGAAGTTGCCTACGTATCCCAAACATGGGAATCAAGCCTTACGTAGTTCCGGTTAAGGTACACTCGGGTATTTTAACCTTCACTGTTTAGGCTCTAACTTTTGCCAAGGCGCCTGTTGTAGGTTTTCGACTTTGCGAGCTATGTTTTTCTTCTCCTTTCTTTCTTTTTCTTTTGCATTTTCATTTATTTTCTTTCTTTTCTTTTGCTATTGTTTTTTTGTATTTTTCTTTTCTCCTTCACTTCTTTTTCATGTTTTTCTTTTTCTTTCTTTTCTTTTTTCTTTGCTCTAACTTTTGCCTGGGCCGCCCTTCCGGGTTTTCGGCCCAGCGAGCCTCTCAAAGGGTAAAAGTGTAGCTAGTCCATGCCAAATGGTTTTGAGATTGAAGCCCTCTGTATCCAGGAGAATGGCTGTTGTATCGATTTGCAGGAAAAGTCCATCACGGCTGCTTCTCGAGCTTTGCTTGGTGAGATCCGATCTCCTTGATCTAACTTTGACGCCTCTTGCTTGAGGGCTGCTTCGAAATGGGCCACACAGGCGTTTCATGGCACTGAATGTTTTAAACAGATTCCGGTTTGCAACAGATAAATCAAATCTCGAGGCTGGGAGCGATCCTGGGCTGCACCATCTCAAGAGCAGTTCCACACAGGTCTTCGCAAGACTGCGCAAAATATTTTGTTTTTGAAAGTTTTTAAGAAAGCGACGAATCGCTCGTGTTGAAGATAGTGTGGAACCAGTCTGGATCAGGCCAGGGTCCTTCTCAGTACTCACGCTGACAAGCATGATTTCATTCATTAAAAGCTTAACATGCTTCTCTTTCTCTCAAAATGGTCAAAATTTTGCAAAACCCGAGGAATTCCTTCCTCTTTGTTTTTATCACCACAGTGTTTGAAAAGGGGTTTTATGAAAAGCTTAGGTCATTACGACGATGTTTAAGGCACAAGAGAGCAGGCGGTACGCACTGTCGTTCCATTCACGTTCTCCGGCACAGCTGACTCAAATAGCAACAAATACGGCACATGATAGCCACAGCTGTTTCATTCAGATTTGTTGGCATAACTGGCTTCTCGGGAGAAACAAAAAAAAGAGGAAAGTAAAGACAACTACTCATAAGACAAAATGGTGTTTGAGGCAACAACCCCGAAATCACCTGGTATACTATACAAAAGGGACTGACTCGTTACAACAAGACAGACTCTGTAAGCAAAAAGACTGACTCAATACAGAGAGATAGACTCAAAACAAAACAAAAGACTGACTCGACACCCAAGTCAGGATTTACAAAACTAGCGTTGGCAGGTGCTCAAAAATGCGTGCCAAACGCCACATCCAAAATGTACCAGACACTGCCCACGGGCAGTTCACCTTCTGATTACATACTTGTAGTATCTGTATCCTCAAAATCCAACAACTGAGTGGTGACAGACTTTGCTGAAATAGGCGGGAGGATAACCTCGTTGTCAATCAAGTCTTGTACCTCATGACGGAGGCGGAAGCAATTGTCGGTGGCATGGCTCGTCTGTTGGTGGTACGCACAGTACTGAGTAGAGTCATGAGTATCAGGGAGATTCTTCGAGAGAGGCCTATGCTCCAGGGGTTTAAGGTGTCCCCTCTCGGCAAGGATTTGAAGTGCCTTGGACAACGGCATGTAGAGAGCATGGAAGACTCTGCGCCCTCGGGGCAGGTACTTTGGTGCCTGAACACTCTTGCTAGATGCACTAGCGAACGGATCAGCGGGTGCGGCTTTGGATTTCTGATCCTTTCCGGATGCAAGGCTGGGAGGGAGAGGAACTGTTCTAGCATGACGGGGCCTATCCCGATTCTCTGATTGACTGGAATTGCCCTCAGGCGGAGTGGGGAAAGCATCCTCTACAGCTTTTTGACATAACTGCGGATATCTGTTGCTTGTTCATTCCCCCGGCTTTCGAAGCCTCTACTGCCCACAGCAGTTGTTCGGTAGGGTCGGCATCTGCCTTCATCTTGCCTTTGTCTCTGGCCTCAGCCTGATCTAGAGCTTGGTTTGCTGCATCGTTACCATAGCTGGAGGCCATCTCCGGTTGGTTGAGTTCAATTACAATTCGTCCCGATGGCGGGGGCTCTGGGTCTGAAGCCTCCGGCATATGGTGCGGTTGGTGGCGAAACAGACATTCCATAGGCGAGATCCGCCACGGATCTTTGAAGATCACCTATCATTCCCATTAATTCAAATGTGGTGGGCTCGCGAGCCTGATATAGTTGAGGGGTCCAAATTGGATGTGCGGCAGGCGACCTGGGTGGATGCGGCATGTCAACAGTAGTCTCATTCTGTGGGGTGGTTTCTTGACTCAACGCGGCCGTCATGACCACGATCTCTTCTAAATTCTGCGTCATGTTCAGTCCTGCCTCAGCAAGGAGAAGACACTAGCTGTTCTAGATCAACTCTCTGAATCTCTGAACTGAAACGGAAAACAAGCAGTATTTCAGCCCCAAACAGATCACACACGGATGCAGCCGAACAACTGTACTCTAGTACTGATCACTGTTCCCCGAAATCACTGCCCCAAATCTGAATCTGATACCCGCAGATATAACTGTTTCTTAAAATACTGATACTGGTGCCCGCAGGCCGGATACCCAAACTTGTAAACTGATATATGCGTTTCCTGCAGAGATACACTCTAAAAGCACATAGCAGATAAAAGAGAGCCAATACACCCCTATGTTGGGGTAGGGTTTCCCTGTCCTATTTTGTCAGGAGCTAGGGTTTCACTACGCACGCAGCGGTTTCAAACAACCTATATCGGGTAAGCAACCTGTCCTAGTTTGGAATGGTCACTATGGATTTCGATATGCACTAGGTCGAATGGTCAAAAAGGGTGCCCCGGTAAAACCAGGGTTTGTGTTCCCATACTGGCAGAGCCCGCAACCGGTCAGCCTTATGGTCATGCCTTGACAAGACAAGCCTCCAGCAAACTGCTCAGGAATAGCAGATGGCCAACACGGTGTCCTAAGCACACCAATGCACATGCAATGCAAAGAAACACATAAGTGTAGTCAAAACAGGATATCATGAGTTCAAGTCAAGCTCTCTAAAAATCCCCAGCAGAGTCGCCAGAAACTGTAGACGCGCCCGTGGGCTTCCATCTAACAGTTCGGACTCAATTGTGTCACGGTTCTAAATCTGAACCAAAGAGTCCAAATCCGGCAAATCGTTTTGAAGAAAAACAAATTTTGAAAAGTAGTGCCAAACATGGACTGCTTTGCCAGATTACAGAGTCGCCACCTAAATATTTTAAAATGGGAAATTTAGGAAACCCTGACTCGGTGTCGAAGGCCACGTGTCTGTCATCACCAAAGTGGTCTTGGCTCGGGAGCTTGGGTACGATCGGGGAAGGTCAGCTATGAGCACCCCCTTTCGCCCGGTCCGAAGACCGGCCTCTACTAACCGTGATATCCGTTTTTGAAAACATTACATGTTCTTATTCCAATTATTAGCCTAGAATTACTATGTTGTGCGCACGGCAAACAAGTATAGACTAGATTTCCTAATTTGGAAACAAACATTGCATATCCGTTCGTTTTGAAAACGCTTTGGAATTTGCTACTCGCAAGTAGGCTAAAACACGGATTTCAATGAGTCTTCCCAACTCAAGCAATCCAACCTCCACCCACAGGCATTCAAACAGTTTATCTCACGTAAGCATTTAGCTGCATGGTAAGCATACTATCATGGCAACATTCACACGCATGTGGTATGCTAAAGCGTAAATACTTACATCGTACTCCGTGCCAAAACAAGAAACTAGTTAGCAAACAAGCATGACCTAGTTCATGTTAGAGTGACTAATGCAACACAGGCAAGGATGCAATTTAGAGTAGGCTCGGCTAACCCTAAACATGGCATGTGAAATGCACTTTATTCGATGCACGTATTCAATTTGGAATTGAAAATACAATGCAGTTTGTATGATGTACCGAGCCCGATGCATGTCAACAAATGCATGGATGCACGCATGCATTGCATAAGGTATGCTAAAATAAACGTGCCCTAATCTACCATCATAAGCAGGTAAATAGAAGGGAAGAAAGAAATGGGGGTTGGAAGACATACACTGCACTCACCCACACTTATTACAGACTTGCCCTCGCTCGGAGGGACCGAAAGAATAATACAAATAATTAGCTACGCAGGCTAATTAAATATTACAAATTAATTAAATTAACAAAATAATTAATCTAAGGAAAAACAGTAAACCGCCTCGGGGCGGGGGCTCAATGCATGCACACTCGGATTCCGCTCGGAATTGCACTGCCATGCCTAGCCTGCTTCTGTTTTCCCTGCTTTGCATCTCAGAAGACTGCCACAGTCTTAGGAATACTTCCTTAGGTACTGAAGATCACTACCGGCTGCTCAAAACTTCCACCGGCAATGAATTGAGCTCATCGGCACTGAATTGATCCATCGGCTGCAAATTGACTGCCGGTCGGCACTAAACACTGCCAGCCGGCACTGAATGCCTGCAGAACCTACAACTCACAGCAGCAGAGGGCAAAAACTGGCATGGCAATGCGATTCAAAGCATATATGCACTAAACACACTCCTCATCATACTAATGGCTCAAAGGAGGGTGTGCCTCGATTCTCGAGCCACCAATCACGCATTTCCATGCATGATGGCCCAAAGAACCAAGTATGCAACTTTAATTTCAAATGTATGCAAACCAAGCAAACAAAATGAGGCCCAATTCCTATCACAAGGTCAAGGAACAAGGCATGCATGTTGATGCCATGCAACCTAAGCATGTCAACTAGGAATGCAATATGAACATGTGGACAGACAATGCAAGCATACAAGCGAACATGAGTTAGCATGCAAGCATGCAAATGATGGTCTTAAACATGACCTAGGCAGCTCCAAATAGTCCTAAAATCAATAGCCAAATGCTAAGACATGAGGGCCAAACACATACACACATGCACATGTTAAAGCACCAACACTTAAGCATAATAAAGCAACTCTTAAACACATTTAAGAGGCACAAATATGGACCATTAGCATGCGGTTTAGGCTCTGAAATCACACTATAAAATGATGCCAAATCATGTTTAAACAAGACAAGCAAAACATGCGCACATAGGTTCAACATTTCAAAGCAAGCCAATGAGGCATTGAACTACACTTATGCAAAACAAATATGGCATGCGTTGAACAACCCAAAACAGATTTTTAGCATGTAAAACTAAGCCCAAAGGACCACTTAGATGGCATCTAAATGGTTCAACTAGGAAGGCATGCACAAATGCTAAGATGTGAGGCATAAGGCACAAGCTTCCAAAGCATCAAAGAGGCATGCAAGGCAATCAAACAAGCATGCTAAATGGACTGAACTGACATGCCAAATGGTTCCAAACCATTGAAAATAAAGCAAGCAAGGCATGCTACACACTTGTACCCTTAAGGCCAACAAGCCAAACATAAACAGGACCCAAGATGCAAGCCATGGTCGACCAAAATAAGTATGGACAGACCTAAAGCATGGCAAAATAAGCATACAAGCTTCATGGATCTAAGCCTAAAGCATGCTCAAACTAGGGCTAACAACCTAGAGCAAGTTAAGGCAATACAAGGCATTACAAAGCATCTATGCAAAACATGCAAGGAGTGCTAAAACCAACACATATCAATGTCATATTAGGGCATAATAAACATAAAATGCAGCCAAGACATACTCTTCCAACATTCAAAACTATGCTCCTTTAAGAGACCAAAACTTGCCCTTTTCAAGGACATTAAGGGGAGGGGGTGGCCCTCTCCTTCTTAGGACTTCAAGGCATCATCTACACCACTGAAATCCCTCAAGATTTCAGTGGTGAAGAGACCCAAACACCAAAATCCCAAAGCTCAACATAAATAGCACAAAAATAAGGCCTTTCAAGGCCTAAGAGGGGCCAAACTTCCCCAAAGCACAAAGTACCCTTAATAAACTATCAAGAGGACTAAAAAACAGAACTTTTATGTGTTGATCACCAAGCACAAAAACAGTTCGAGGATAGGTCAAAATGGAGTGCAAGAATGGGGTATATAAAGCAAGTTTCTCACCCTTGGAGCTTTTCTTCAACAATGGTGACCTTGATGTCTCCTTAAGCCTCAAACCAGTCAAGAACACCAAGGATAGGCTCTTAGAACCTCAACTCCAAGAGGAAGGTGAAACACTAGGTGCTTGTATGCAATAGTATGAACTAAAGCACCTAGTGTACAAAATGAGCAAGGAAAAGAGAGATAGGATAGATATAGGATTTCTAACCTAAAACAAGAGCTTCTTCTCTGTATTTTCTCTCTAAAATGTCTAACCCTCTCCACCCTTGAGCCAAGAGAAGTGAGTCTTCTCTTATAGGAATCGAAGCTTACAAGCTAAGTCAATCAAAGGCTCATCCCTCCATACACGTGTATGGAGGGGAAACAAGTGCTACAAAGCTGTCTGAAAATATCTCCAAAAATAGCTGTAAAGTGATCGGCAGGGCAAAATGGTCATTTTGCCAAAAAGAGTGCCGACCGACACAATATAGTGCCGATGGCAACACCATCCAGCCGGTGGCCTCTAGCCACTGCCGGTGGTGTGTGGGGATGCCTCAAAAGGCATTCCTTGCCCCTCCAAGGCAAAGCACAAGTGTTTGGTGCAAAACCAGACACAAAACGGTCAAGTTCGGAGGTCATGAGGCAAGGCGCGTAGCCGAGAACTCCGGGAACTCCAAACGAACACGAGCATGGATAATCACCAAGTGTTCAAATGGTGACGTCCAAGTCTTTAGGACGGTCAAAAATGGGGTGTCTACAGCTGCATACACATGTACCACCTCCTAGAGGCATTTTGAGATTCGAGGAATTCATTCCAAGGGAAGATGAGGAGACTCTACTACGAGAGCCCATGGAGCATATCTCTGCCGACACTTCCACGGTACATAACTCTTTACCATTGTACTTTGCATTTTACTCTGCACATATATCGATATGTTGAATTCCATGAACAAATCTCTTATCCTTATTGTGTGTATACTAAAAAAAACTTCCAACTGACAGGTGGTGGCTAGGAAGAAAGGCGGCTACAGCTCTATTTCCAGCCCTCGATGTTGGTATGAGCAACTTCCCACAGAGGTCCGCACTTTGGTAGATACTGCCGGCTTTGGGCCCTTTTGCTTTGGGCTTATCCAAATGAGAGCCGAGTCGGTACTATATGGGGCTTTGGTTGAGAGATGGTGGGACACCACTGATTCATTTCACTTGTCTTCGACTGGAGAGATGACACTGACCCCATATGATTTCTCGATTTTGATCAGTTTACAAGTGGGGGTTGGCGGCCCAATTCCCTTTGATCCAGATATGACTCAGTAGAGAGATGCATAGCTCTAGCTTCTTGGAGCGATTCCAGACACTACCAGCCATGGGATGGTACTCTACAGCTGGTTCTTGGGGTATTTCTTTGGCACGTAGCCAGCCACTGCAGACAAGGTTGCTCATTACACCCGTGGCTTCCTCATATATCTTCTCGGTACTACCCTATTTGTAAACAGGGAGAATACCGTGGGGCTATACATTCTTGGAGCCTTGGTAGATCTTCTCGGGTGACAGACTACAACTAGGGTGGTGCAAATCTTTCTCGTTTCCTGCTGCAAGGCAGACTCACTTGGTGGATACTGGTGAGTTTGGGAGGTACATAATCCACACTTACTGTTCTGACATGTTTTACACTTTGTTCATTGTTGCATTTCTTGCTCATTTGATTTATCTTCTCATATCATATGCCTGCTTTTGATTTGTAGCTTTGGGTCTACACATATTTCATCTCATTGGCCCCAACTCCAATGAGGCTGATCGAGTTGTCTGTAACCTGCTCTCGGTACTATAACTCCCGATTCAAGCGATGTCGTCTCGTAGATCGCACTTTCACATACTTCCGTTACTTCTTTGACACCGATACTGCAGACTTGGTAATCTCAACACTAGCCTTTGTATTTCGTGTTTCTGTTCCCATATTATATTGCTCTTCTTTTACTACCATTCCCACACTTGCACAACCACTATCACACTGTTTGGGCTTTGATGTTGACTTTTGTTATTTTGCTAATCTTGTTCACAGATTGACTAGCACCTGTGGGCGGGTATCTCTCCAATGTCGAGGGTGACTTATACAGCTGCATGGCATGCCTCTTCTATGCGGATTTTGTTTGAGGGCCCTTTTGGAAGAGCATACTATTTGGGGGAGCGGTTCATTCGCTAGACCAGAGGCCAGGCCAACCCCGATATTTCATTTCCTCCTCCACCGATTATAAGGTTAGTCTATGAGATCCAAGATCATCCTCAGATCGACCTCTTGATGTTGGGAGAGGATGGTGACCTACACCATATGCTCGGTGACTTCACCACCTTCTTACAGACCCGGGTGATGGTGCCCCTCACCCCAGGCGTAGCTCAAGGTATCTTAGAGGTTGCTGGTGTTGCTGCTGCGGTTGGTGCTGCCCCTACTAGAGGTGCCCCTACCATTGCTCCCATTCCTGGCCTACCTATGCTTCCCACTGAGATCATATACATGCGTCCAGATGGAGTGGTTAAGCAGATCCCACTCCAACCCATTAAGGAGAGGGACCGCAGACTCATGTTTACCCCTAGCATTGAGCAGGTATGATTTCCTTTTATGCTAATCCATGCTACACTCCAACTTACTCCCAGCCATTACTGTTCACTGCTCCAATACTTCTATATGCTTTTCTCAGTTTCTGTTCTTTTTGCAGATTCCCCGAGCATATGATGATGAGCTTCTTCAGATGATCGACCAATTACTCATTATGGTTCAGATGAGGCAAACTGCCTTGGTCAGCCACGGAATTGAGGTATATTTCACGTATAGCCTATTGTTATTGCCATACTGTGCACTTCAGATCACTCTCTCTAATATCTATTCCTTTTTAGCTTGAGCCGGCGCTAGCAGTGCCTACAGGACCTTTTACTTCCAGTAGGCGGAGACGAGGCTCAGTGGGAGGCCAAGGAGATGCTGATTGAAGGAGAGGCAGAGTGAGGCAGCACCCGCCTTCCGAGGAATCTTTTGACGGGTCCATGACCCCTGAGGATGGTGAGGAGGTTGACCTGCAGTCGAGCGACCCCAGTGATGGCAATGATGCACCTCCTCCACAGTCAAGGAGGAAGAGAGCGAGGACAGGTGACTGATGATGACAATGATTTTACTTTCATTTTGCTTTTGCTTTCGTTTTGTTATGTAGTTATGAAACCAGCTTCAGACATGTTTTGAAAACTTCTTTTATTTTGGTTGTATAAAACGATGATCGGGGTTGGGCCTGCCAGTTATAAAAGACAAGTTTGTTGAATGATCTCCTTTGTTGAATGATAAGCTGCATTACCTTTGTTTTTGTAATCTGCAGAACTGTGAATGCTCTACATTTTAAATTGATTCGTGGATTGAATAATGACTTACAAACAGCCAAAACACAGAATACAACTCGATAATGGAAAAAAGAAACAAAAGTAACTCAAAAAAACTAATAAACACTTGGTGCAAACAAAACAAAACTCAAAAGTACAATTGAAGACCATTCAAACAAAGGTCGACTTGGTTGCAACTACTTTGTTCTAAGTTATCATCAGGACCTGGCCGGGTGTCACTGATGCACGGCCGGCTATTACTGATGCACGGCTGGCCATCAGTGTGATGTCGGTCAGTGCTGTCCAAGTGTCATGCCCAGCTTCTTCTCAGACTCTATAAATACCTCCTCAATGTTGCCTTTTTGGAAAACTCACAAATTCTTGATCTTTTGCCCTCAAAATGGATATGTTATTTGTCGACAGTCTTCGAGACTGGGTCGCCACATTGGATGGATCGGAAAAGATAAATTTTCGTAGCTTTGGCATAAATGCATTATTCTAGCTGAGTTGACCTTCTCTTTGTTTTCCATTCCTTCACAATGCGGCTAGGTATTAGAACCCAATTACGTATGTTTTTAGCTTTTGGGGACAAGAGCTATGTTTGACAATTGAAGAATTCCAAGTGCTAATAAAGTCCTGACACGAGGAGGAAATCTTGCCTCTGCCCCTTTTTGGTCACATCCAAGCTTTGGGATGGATGTGCGGGCTCACTCTGCATGAGGCTCGATCCTTAGTTCACAATGGAGAGTTAGACATTCCCAGCCGAATTTATCAGTTTTTCAACGCCAGTAACCACAGCGACCACTTTTGACAGAGTTTTCGGTAGCATGCCCTTTGTTTGTGTATGTTGGCACATTTCCTCCTCGCCCCTGGTTTCGGAGGGTCCAGCATTCGCTTAATTGAAGTAACCCAAGGTTTAAAAGAGGGCAAAAACTGCATTGACATAGTGCTGGCTAAGACTTTGATGGGCTTAGAGGCCTTTCATCGGAGAGAGACAACCAAATTCACAGGAAGCCCACTACTTTTGTAGGTAATGTTTCCCACCCTATCTCATATGCGTTTCTCACATCAATCGGAACTCAAGCTCTGTTTTTCTCTCAAAGCCTTTTCTCATTTTTCTCTCCACATACACCTCTCTATTCTTTAAACTCTTTTATTTTTCATCCCTCCCCAGATATGGCTCATGGACAGGCTGAAGGCAGTGGATACTTGCCCTACATACTCGGCACGAGGCTATTTCTTCCGCCAACGGCTAGTTGATTTCCCGAATGAGGGATGGTGGTGCCATTGGATGTGCAACAGGTCTGCTGTTGACATTGCTTGGCACTGCCCCTGGTTTGATCTGCCCGAGATGAGCTGCAGCATGGCTCGGAAACCCGGCATTTAACTGATTGGCTTGACACACTGTGTATTGTACTTTCCATTCCAGTTTAGGCGTCAGTTCGAACACGACCAGACTTTTCTAGAAGAGGGGGTAGAGTACCCAGCTTCATTACCAATCCGAGGTTCACAGTTGGCTTGATATCCCAATGCTTGGAGGACAAGAGAACTTCTAGCTCCCACTCCCAATTTTAGTTGCGCCCTTTTTGCCGAGTGCCTGGCTTGGCTTGAAGATGAGGCGCAAACCGGGCCTACTTTAACATCAGAAGCTTCCACAAGCACAGGGAGGGGACGTATGAACACCTGACTCATCTGTGACCCAAGTTTATTACTTTGATCTAACTTTCAAGTTTTCCTTTTGAATGTAATAAAAAGCAACTTTGATGTGTATCGAGAGTTGGAGAACTTTGTATTGAAATTAATGAAATTGAAGTTATGGGCACTGAAATTTTTGCTTTCGGTCCAAAAATAGTCTAAGTTGTAAAAAGATTAATTTGAAAAAAATCAACTTTTATCAAACCTTTTCAAAATTATTTTCGATAAGAATCACAACTTGACACACCTGGAATCTATCCTCAAGATTTACAACCCCGAATCCAGAAATGGAAGATTGCCCCTAGACTGAATAGCACTGCTAAGCACTGTAGCCAGCTCTTCTCTCAAATTGAGGACCACAACCGAACTTTTAGATAATGAGCAGACAAAGATTCCTTGATCAAACACACGGACATAGTTGATAGTGTTTATGGCTGGACTTCATAATGAAGTTGCCTACGTATCTAGAAGATGGGAATCAGGCCTTACGTAGTTCGGTTTGGGTTCACTCAAGTATTAACTCTCCCCTTTTGTGCTCTAACTTTTGCCAAGGCCACCCTTTCTAGGTTTTCAACTTTGCGAGCTCAGTTTTTCTTTTTCTAATTTTTTGTGATCTAACTTTTGCCTAGGTCGTCCTTTCGAGTTTTCGGCCTAGCAAGCCTCCCAAGGGTAATATTTCTTCAGCTTGTCCATGTTGATTGGTTGGGAAAACTCTAAGCCATCTAGGTCCATAAGAATAACAGCTCCACCTGACCAGATTGATTTGATAATGTAAGGACCAGTCCAATTGGGTTTGAACTTGCCCCTAGGGTCATGGATGGGAGCTCAGTTGTCTTTGAACACCAAATCCCCTTCCTTAAGATTCTGAGACTTAGTTTTCTTGTTAAAAGCCCTGGCAATCCTATGTTGATACCATTCAACATGGTACAGTGCCTTCAACCTTCTCTCATCGAATAGCATTAGTTCTTCGAACCTGCTCTGCTGACAATCTGCTTTTGCTATCTGGCACTCAGCCATAACCCGCAGTGACGGAACTTTTATTTCAATCGGCAGAACAGCTTCCATCCCATAAACCAAAGAGTACGAAGTTGCCCCAATAGATCTCCAAATTGAAGTTCTGTAGCCCCAGAGAGCAAATGGTAATTTGTCTAGCCAGCCCCTATAAGTCTCGACCATTTTCTACAAAATGTGCTTGATATTCTTATTGGCAGCCTCAACAGCTTCGTTGGTTTGCGGTTGGTAAGTAGATGACTTATAAAAAGCCACATTGTATTTCTCTAACAAGTCGATCACTTCTCTCTTGAAATGGGAGCCATTGTCCGAAATGATATCATTCGGGACCCCATAACGACAAATGATGTTATACCTAATGAACTTGGCTACATGTGACGCCTTCAGCACTGCATAGGATTGGGCTGCGACCCACTTTGTAAAATAGTCTATTGCCACCAGGATATACTCATTCCCATTCGAGCCTTTCGGCATAACTGCCCCAATAACATCAATTCCCCAGACTGAAAAAGGCCATGGTGAAGTCATGTTGTACAACTTCGACGGATATTCATGCGATTTGCATGAATTTGGCATTTGTGGCATCGCCAAACAAAACCGATACAATCCTCCTCCATAGTTGACCAGTAGTAACCCTACCTGAGAATCTTCTGGGCTAACATTACTCCACTCATGTGTGTTCTGCACTCTCCCCCATGGATGGCCTCCATTAGGCGCTTTGACTCTTCTGCGTCGACGCACAACTTGTGCATTCCTAGATGACCATGTTTGTATAACTTACCCCCACAGATGATAAATTGAGCTGCCATCCGCCGTATTGCCCTCTTTTCTTTGGCATTTTTTCCTAGTGGATAAGCTTCATTCTCCAAGAAGTTCTAGATATCATAATATTAGGGGTTTTGATCTTGTACTTTGTCTATTACGGCGATAAACTCATAGGCTGGCGCATATCTCTGCTCAATAATGATCGGACGCATCCAGACTCGAAAATGGATGTCTATTATAAAAGGTAGAGCTGATAAGGTATCAGCGAACCAGTTGTTTTCTCTTAACAGATGCATGCAGGTTAGCTTCTCAAACCTAGAAATCAGAACATCCAGGGTTTGGTGATAGATTTTCATCCTTTCTTCTTTAGCCTTCCATTCTCCTTTTGCTTGAGACATAACCAAGTTTGAGTCCCCAATGACATCCAACCTTTTTGCTGCTAGTTCCAGGGTGGTTTCCAAACCAGCGATACACACCTCGTATTCTATCTCGTTGTTGGATACTTAGAACCGAAGTTTGAAGGCTAAAGGTATGTGGGAATTGTTGGGTGCTATCAGCAAACCCCGTATCCCATAACCGTACTGATTAGACGCTCCGTCAAAGTATATTGTCCAAATCTCTTCCTCAACCTGCAAAATAGATTCATCTGGGAATAGGTATTCTACTGCTTCGTTCCCTTCCACCAGGTGACTGGCCAAAAACTCTGCTACTGCTCTCCCCTTGACAGACTTGCGAGTAACATACTTCAAATCAAATTCGGAGAGAAGAAGCAACCAAAGGGCTAGCCTACCCGTAAGCCCTGATTTCTCGAAAAGATATTTGATGGGATCTAATCTTGAAACCAGAATTACGGAGTGAGCTAACAGGTAGTGCCTCAACTTCCTGGTAGCCTATACCAAGGATAAGCAAGCCTTCTCTAGTGGGTGTAACAGGTCTCGTAATCCAGCATCTTCTTACTCAGGTAATAGATGGCTTTCTCCACTCTATCCTTAGATTCATGAGCAAGCATGCATCCCATTGTTATGTCCGTTACTGACAGACACAGAATCAACAGTTTCCCTAGCTTTGGTGGCGACAACACGAGCAGGTTCTGAAGATACTGCTTGATCTGCTCAAAAGCAAATTGACATCGGTTATCCCATTGGAATTTCTTTCCTTTCTTCAGAAGACCAAATAGTGGTTCACAAGTCAAGGTTAATTTTGCGATAAACCGTCTTATGAATTACACTTTACCCAGAAAGCCTCCCACCTCCTTTTCAGTCCTTGGTGGTGGCATTTCTATATGGCCTTGATTTTGAAAGGATCTACCTCGATGCCTCTCTGTGTGATTAGGAACCCTAGCATTTTCCCTGCTATTACGCCAAATTTACACTTCTATGGATTCAACCTCAATCTATACTCTCTGATCCGTTGAAAGAATTTCTTCAAGGCGGTGTAGTGGCCCTCTCTTTCCATGGACTTGACGATCATGTCATCCACGTACACCTCAACCTCTTTGTGCATCATATCTATAGAATTATGGTTGCAGCTCGTTGATAGGTGGCCCCAGCATTCTTCAACCCAAACGACATCACCTTATAGCAGTAGGTTCCCCACAGCGTAGTGAAAGCAGTCTTCTCTCTATTCTCGGGTGCTATCAAAATCTAGTTATACTCAAAAAATCCATCCATGAAGGAGAGCAACGCATGGCCTGCGATGAACTCCACCAATTCATCGATGTGCAGTAGAGGAAAGTCGTCCTTCGAACTATCTTTGTTCAGATCTTTGAAATCCACACACACCGAAGTCCTGCCATCTTTCTTCGGCAACAGAACAATGTTGGCCAACCAAGTTGGATACTCGAATGCTAGCAAAAACCATGCATCTATCTGCTTGGTGACCTCTTCCTTAATCTTCAAAGCCCAATCCGGGCGTATTCTACGCAGCTTCTGTTTGACGGGTCAGGCCTCCGGATCAAGAGGGATCCGATACTGTACAATCTTGGGATCGATTCCAGTCATGTCTTCATAGGACCACACGAAAACATCTTTCAAATCTTTTAACAAAGCAACTAAGCACTCGCGTTCTGTCGAAGACAACATGGACCTGATCTAGACCAGACGCAGATCCTTCTCAGTGCCTACATTAATTGGAATGATTTCATTAACAAGGGGTTTTACAAACCTCTCCTCCTCTCGATCCATCAAATGTTTCAAAACTAGAGGAATTCATTCCTCATCGTTTTCATCAAAATTTTGAAAATCATGATCAATACAATACACAAGTGGCACAGAGAAGTACTCAGAAACTGCTGCAGCATTCTCATTCAAAAGATCCAGCTCATCCAATTCCTCAGTTACAACTGACTCAAAAGAAAAGAAAAAAGACGACCTAGACAAAACTACGACATCCAAGTTATCAATGCTAGGAATACCGAACTCTGACTCAGAGGAATCAGAATCTGATTCCGACTCTACAGACTCTGTGGAATCAAATTCTGGCTCATTACCTGATTCAGAACTGCTGGACAAAAAGCCCTCCTCTAGTTGTCAAGTGAGGGACGGTATGTCAGATGCATCCAAGATACCACTGGTTAGGTCCACACCTGATTGGTCTCCGATCATGGAAACGGTTAGGTCATCCCCCAAGCTTTCTGGGTTGATCTGAGGATTTGAAATGAGACATGCCAGTGCTGCTCCTACCTCAAGTTCATTACTGTTGGAATCACTTTCTGTGCCCTTGCAGTCTCAACAGTTGATTGAGCCCTTTCCTCTATAGCTTCACTCTCTTATAGTTGTAAGTCGAAGAAAATCTCGAAGCTGGGAACACGCCGCTTCTCCGAGTTCAACCATGGCTCAGGAAAACTGCAAAATGGGAAGTCTTCCCTCTCCCAGATAAAATGGCCATTTAGAGTTCCCCGAATTGGCCAATGGTTCAGCTCATAGTGCTTTCTAATTTTCTTAGCTTTGGCTCTTCCTATCATTTCTTTCCATTTCCTTACCCAGTCCTCTTTGGTGGGAGTATGACCTAAGACAAAGGCATGAGGGTTATGTGGCATTTCAGCTAGTGCAGCAATGCCCTTCTGGCCACTCTTTCCTAATCCCATCCCAGGCACATTTATAGCTTGTTCATGAGGTATACAAATTGTACACTGACGTACAAGCCCTCATCAACAGCTAGGATATTCTGCACCACCCGAGCCTCAGCCAAGGTAAAACCAAACAAGAAAACATCCTTGTCTCCATGTACAATCTCCAATACGGGTGTAGTGACCTCTGCCGGAGGATGTATAGACGAATTCCCAAACACAATGGCTAACCCCTTTCTAAAAGGGTACTTCAGCATTTAATGCAAGGTGGATGAAATAACTTTTACTTGGTGCAGCCAAGGTTGCCCAAGTAACAAGTTAAAAGTAGCCGGAACATCCAGGACGTGAAACTCAATATCCTGTTGGGCCGGCTAGACCTGTGATTTGATCTAAACTATTCCCATCACCTCTCTACTTGTGTTGTCGTAAGCCCAGATCACCTGGGCTGTTGGTACAAAATCTTCTTGCTTCAAACCAATGGCATAGGCTATGCAAGACGGACAAACATTAATTGCAGACCCAGTGTCAACCAATACAACCGGCACCCACATCTCTATACTCTCAACTGAGATGTTCAACAGTTTGTTATGTACAGAGCCTTCATGCGGCAATTCCTTATCTGAGAAGGTCAAAGTAGGCGAAGCACCTCTCGGGAAGACAACTCCCACTAGTTGCTCTAGAGTTGTGTCGATAGACAGTTTAGCTTTATCTATTGCTGACAATACTGCTTGCCTGTGCACTCTCAAAGCCACAAGCAGCCCCCGGATAGATATGTTTGCTTGAATCTTCTTCAACTGCTTCAACACAGCCTCTTCCTCTAACAATTTTTCCCTTTGTTTTTTCAGCCTCCTTGTCTTTTCTGGATGCTTCAGGTTGGTCTAAGTACGGGGGCTTGAAGTACCACCCTCTTCTAGTGGGTGCCGTCTGGTGTAGAGGTCTCCAAACGTCCCGGGAGGGAAAAATCCCATTTTGTTCATTTGGGGTCACTACAGTTCAGGACTCAATGTCACGGTCCTGTATCTAATCTCGCAGAGTGCAATGCAAGATCGATGAATCATCAAAGAGTCCAAATCTGGCAAATTGTTTTGGAAAACTGATTTTTAAGAAAGAAGTGCCAAACATGGACTACTTTGCCAGATACAGAGTCGCCACCTAAATATTTTATTTTGGGGTAATTTAGGAAACCCTGACTCGTTGCCTAAGGCCACGTGTCTGTCATCACCAAAGTTGCCTCGGCTCGGGAACTTGGATACGATTAGGGAAGGTCAGCTATGAGCACCCCCGCTCGCCCGATCAAAGATCGGCCTCTACTAACCATGATATCTAGTTTTGAAAACATTATGTACTCTTATTCCGGTTATTAGCCTAGAATTACTATGTGATTCACACAGCACACAAGTATAGACTAGATCGCCTAACTTGGAACAAAGCATCGCATATCCATTTGTTTGGAAATGGTTTTGAATTTTGCTACTCGCAAGTAGGCTAAAACATGGATTTCGATGAATTATTCCAATTCAAGCAATCCAACATTCACCCACAGGTAACTAGACAATCATAACACATAAGCACATAATCTCATGGCAAGCATGCTATCATGGCAACATTCACACTCATGCAAGATGCTAAAGCATAAAAAACTTACCTAGTACTCCTAGCCAAAACAAGAAACTAGTTAGGAATCACGCATGATCCTAGTTCATGTTAGCAATGGCTAATGCAACGCATGCAAAATGCAACTAAGATAGGCTCGGCTACCCTAAAAATGGCACGTGAAATGCGACAACTCAATACATGTATTCAAGTTGGAATTGAAGTACTATGCAATTAGTATGATGCGCCGAGCCCGGTGCATGCAATACAAATGAATGAATGCAAACATGCATAGCATATAGATGCTAATTGAAATGTGCCCTAGAACTAACCATTGAAAGCAGGTAAGTAAGAGGGAGAAAGACGTGGGGTTGGAAGACATGCATCACACACACGCACGCTTATTACAAAATTCGCCCTCTCTCGGAGGGGCCAAAAGAATAATACAAATTAATTAACTAACAAGCTAACTAATTATTACACAACACTTAACTAATTTAACAAATTAATTAAGCTACTAAAAGCAGTAAAGCAGCCTCAGGAAGAGGGACGAATGCATGTATGCTCGACTTTGCTTGGAAATCCATCACCATGCTCATGCTGCCTCTGCTTACACTGCTCTGCACCTCTGAAGACTCCACAAGTCCCAAGGTTGCTTCTAAACTGCTCCCTGAACACTGTGGGAGGCCACCGACCAAGAGATGAGGTCACCGGCCATGGGAAACTGGTCATCAACCAAATGTGAGGCCATCGGCCAACAATTCATAGCCGGCCGGCACTGAAGATGGCTGACCAGCCATCTCTTCCTACAGAAACCTATTTTGTTGCAGCAGAGGATAGACAAGGCATGGCAATGCATTTCCAAAGCAATGTTTGCAGCACCACCCTCCTTATCATGTTTGAGACTCAAAGGAGTATGGTTCTCGAAACTCAGGCTGTCAATCACGTATTTCAATGCATGATGGCCCAATATGCCAAGTGTGCAATTTGATATCAAATGAAATGCACACTAACACACAATAGATCCTAATCCTCTATCATGATTGATCAAGAGGCAAGGAATGCGAATATGCAAGCTAGACATGCAAGTAAACTAATGCAATGTGAGCATGTGAACAAGCATGCAAACATGCAAGCATGTGACAACATATCAAACACATGACAAAATGCAAGCTAACAAGCATGCTAAATGCAACTTAAGCGTACAACAATATGCAATGGGCCAAGTATGCAACAACATACAAGGCAAGCATGCAACAATATGCGAAGGATGGACTTACACGAAGATGGACAGCTCTCTAATAGGTCCAAAACAGTAGCCAATATGCCAAGGGATAAGGGACAAAATCACATACAAACATGCAAGGTAATTGGCCTCAACACTTAAGCATAAAACGAAAACTTTCAAGAACACTTAAAAGAAGACAAACATGGACAAATGACAAGCATATTAAGCTCTGAAAACATGCTGGGAATGATGCCAAATCGACCAAGTAAAGCAATCAAAGCATGCAAGAAGGTTCAAGGCCTAAGACTAGCCAAAGGACTCGAACCATGGTTACACGAAACATGAAGCATATGGAAAGTATGACCCAAAACAGTCCTAGATCATGCCAAAATGAACCTAAAACATGCAATGACCAAGGCCAAAACAAGCCAAAACAAAGGGGCAAAAACATGAGGCAAAAACATGAGGCATGCAAGGCCATCAAAGAGGTGTTACACTACACCTAATACAACCAAACATGGCATGATTTAAGCGACCCAAAATAGAGTTATGACATGTGAAAATGAGCCCAAAAACCCACTTAGATGGCATCCCAATGACCTAAGCATGGAAGCATACGCAATGACACATTCAAGAAGCATAAAACACAAACTATCCAAGGCATGGAATAGGTGATGAATGCAAGTATTCAAGAATACTATATGGACTGAAATGACATTCTAAGTGATGCCAAACCACTGAAATGATCCAAATTAAGCGTGCTAGAGGATCCAACACTCAAAGCCTACAAGCTAGATTGCATGGCAGCTATACAAAGCAAGTCATGGATGACCAAAACAACCAAAAAAAGACCTCTAGTATGCTAAAACAAAGCTAGAAGCTTCATGGAGTTGAGCCAAATTCATGCTAAAAACACATGTTACAACATGATGCATGTTAAGGCCAAATCATGGGATTACAAGACAAGTGTATGAAGCATACATGGCATGTCTAAACCAACTCAAAACAGAGGTGTATCATGGAAAAACAAAGCCTAATATATACTGAAATGAAGCTAAAACAAGCTAGGCATACAAGCCACTTACACAAGCCACTTATGCAAGCATTGAAGACAATAAGGAGAGGGGATGACCCTCTCCTATTTAGGACCCCAAAAACACCTCTCCACCACTTAAATCCTCTAGATTTAAGTGATAGAGAGGTCATGTAAAGACCAAAACAATGGCCAAAATGTATGGCCTAAAACAAGGCCTAACGATGCCTTGGAGGGGGGAGACAACCCCAAACCTCAAAGTAACCTTAAACAAAGTTCTAAAACACACAAAATTAGAACTTTTATCAGTTATAGTCAAAGCTTAAAACAATAAGCAAGAATGGCTAAAAGCCTATGCAAGAAGGCGGTAACTAAAGTATGGATGCTCATCCTTGTAGACCTCCTTTAGAAGCAAAGCTCCAGCACACTTCTTTGGTCAAAACCAGTCCAAAAACCCTAACAACAACCTTCTAAGGCTTCAACAACCCAAGTATGGTGTAATGCTAGGTGTTCTAGTGCAAAAGTAAGACAAAACTCACTTTAGGTCACAAAATAAGGCTAAACAAGGAAGTATAGATACAAGGCTATCTCTATCCTTTCTAACCCTAATTCTCTGAACTTCTGGAACCCTTGAGGAGGGAGGAGAAGCTTCCAAAGCAAGCTAAACAAGAGGCAAATCCCTCCATACACGTGTATGGAGGGGGGCAATTGTGGATGCCAGCTGTTACAGTTGGCATAAAATATCTGCCAAAAGTAGATGGAAAGGGGTCGACCAGCAGAAATGGCCAATTGATCAACAAAGGTGGCCGACCGACCACAAAAGGTGGCGACCGGCCATAACCTTTGGCCGATGGAAAAAAAACAGGGCCGGTGACCTCAAGCCATGGCCGGTGAGGTGTGGGGATGGCCAACAACCCATTCCCTGCCCTCAGAAGCAAAAACACAAGTGTTTGGTGCATAACCAAGCACAAAACAAACAAGTCAAGAGGTCTTGAGGCAAGGCGCGCGACCGAAACCTCTGAGAACTCAAGACGAACACGAACATGGATGATCACCGAGTGTTCAAACGATGACGTCCAAGTCTTGAGGACGGTCAAAAATGGAGTGTCTACATCTGGCAAGTCTTGGCCCCAATCCTCATTAGTATGGGCAAGATGTAGATCATCATCTTCCCACCATACTCCTCCAGCAACCGATAGACAATTGTCTGGTTCCATCGTGATTACTCTTATGTCACAGTCATCCCCCACAAGGTGTTTACCATTTCCAGCTTTCTAACTATTCTCATCCCTTTCCTGTTCAAACCGCTTCAATGCGGCTTCTTGTTCCGTATCAGTAGTATCAATAATGCCTGATTCTTGAGCTAAATTCTTAATACTGGTGCTCTCCAGCAATTTCCCCTTGTCCTTGGCCCTTCCGGCCTTTGTAGCAGTGCATGCTTTTAGCTCTTCCAGCTTTGGTTGAAGTCCTCCATTCACATCAGGTTTATCATTGAGCCACTCAGAGTTATCTGTTGACCCATTCAAATCGAACCAGTTAATGTGCACATCTCCTGAATCTTGCTCATCGAGGAACTGCAAATTGTTGATGTCTTTCTCCAGGTCGGCTAGGTCATCTAATCCCTGGCTCGGGCCATCCTAGCGGACCCCACTCACCTCTATTCCTATTGGCAACTCCAGCTCTGGTTTGGCCTGATTGGTTGGCACAATATAACAACATGGGTTGTATTCCTCCTTAGATAAATCCACGGAGCCCTCAAGCACTGAACTGACATTTCCATTCTCCACCAAGGCTACCTTGCCTTTGTCTACCATGGTCACCACCACAGGTTTGGGTTGGGATGTGGACGCATTCATCATGCACAAATCTGTGCTTTTCGGGATGAACAACGCCGGCTTAGGTTAGTGGAAGGGGGTGCTATATATACTACGGTCGTAAGGGACGGCCAGCGTATGGATGAGGTTTATTTGTCAGGGTGGAGGGGCTTGGTTATGTGGTGGGAGAGGATTTGTAGTGATATTGGGTTTTTCATGAGGTGCTATCACCTTGTTGTCAATGAGATCTTAAATCTCATGACGCAGTCTAAAGCACTGATCAATATCATGACCATGTTGTTGGTGAAAAGCACAATATTTGGTCGGGTTGTGTTTAGGAAGGAGAGGATTGGGCAATGGGTGTTGTTCTAATGGCTTCAGATGCCCTTTTCTAATCAAAACCCTCAGGGCTGCAGATAAGGACATATAGAGTGGTGTCAAGACCCTCTTGCCTCGGGCTTAATGGCTTAAGGTTTGGGAAGTTTTATTGGACGTGCCAAAAAGGGGTTGGCAGTCTTGGGTGCGATGGTGACCGTGCTCACATTTGAAGGCCATGCAGCTACACTACCGCTAGTAGTCGTATTGGAACTGTGTGTGAAAGCCCTTTTGGGCTGCTCCTTCTTGTGGTCTATCAGGCCATGCTTCATTGCTGTAGACACCCCATTTTTGACCATCCTCAAGAACTGGACGTCACCACTTGAACACTCGGTGATTATCCATGTTCGTGTTCGTTTGGAGTTCCCGGAGTTCTCGGCTACGCGCCTTGCCTCAGGACCTCCGAACTTGACCGTTTTGTGTCTGATTTTGCACCAAACACTTGTGCTTTGCCTTGGAGGGGCAGGGAATGCCTTGTGAGGCATCCCTACACACCACCGGCAGTGGCTAGAGGCCATCGGCTGGTTGGTGTTGCCATCGGCACTATATTGTGCCGGTCGGCACTCTTTGTGCGGTCGTGATCAATTTTGTCAAAATGACAATTTTGCCCCCGACTACTATTCAGTTGCTTTTTGAGATATTTTGAAGCAGCTGTATAGCATTTGTTTCCCCTCCATACACGTGTATGGAGGGATGAGCCTTTGGTTTGCTTAGCTTGTAAGCTTTGTTGCCTATAAGAGAGGGCTCTCTTCTCTTGGCTCAAGGGTTAGAAAAATTAGACATTTTTAGAGAGAAAAGACAGAGAAGAAGCTCTGGTTCTAGGTTAGAACTTGTGTATCTATCCTATCTCTCTTTTCCTCTCTTGTTTCTACAATAGGTGCTTTAATCCATATTATTGCACACAAGCACCTAGTGTTTCACCTTCCTTCGGTTACTGAGGTTCTAAGGGCTGGTTTTTGAAGTTTTTGGTTGGATTTGAGCTCAAGGAAGCAACAACATCAACCTTTGTGAAGGTGGTCTTCAAGGGTAATAAACTACCCCTTTTTACCCCATTTTGGCACTCCATTTCTACATAATTTAGAACTATTTTTGTGCTTAGCATTTAATACAAAAAAGTTCTGTTTTTTAGTCCTCTTTATTGTTGGTCAAGAGTGTTTTGTGCTTTGGGGATGTTTGACCACCCTTAGGCCTTGAAAAGGCCTCATTTTGTGCTATTTTGTGAGAGCTCCGGGATTTTGGTGTTTGGGTCTCTTCACCATTGAAATCTTGAGGGATTTCAGTGGTGAAGACGATGCCTTGAAGTCCCAAGAAGCAGAGGGTCACCCCCTCTCCTTGTTGTCCTTGAAAAGGACCTATTTTGCCTCTTGAGGGAGCCTCATGTTTGGTTGTTTGTTGGTTATGCCATGGCTGTATTTTGTGCTCATATTGCCATATTATAACTTTGTATCATGTTGGTTTTAGTACTCCTTGCATGTTTTGCATAGATGCTTTGTAATGCCTCTTTAGTCGTTTAACATGCATTAGGTTGTGTGCCTCTATTCTAACATGTTTTAGGCTTAGATTCATGAAGCTTGTATGCTTATTTTTCCATGAATAAGGTCTGTCCATGGTTGCTTTGGTCGATCTTAGCTTGCATCACATAGCCTCTTTGCATTTGGCTTGTTGGCCTTAAGAGCATGAAAGTATAGCATGCCTTGCTTGCATTATTTTCAATGGTTTGGAACCATTTAGCATGCTATTTTAGTCCCTTAGACATGCTTGAATGATTGCCTTGCATGCCTCTTTGAAGTTTTGAAAGCATATGTTGTATGCCTAATGATTTGGTCATTGTGTGTGCCTTGCTCTAGAGCCACTTAGATGCCATCTAGGAGGTCCCTTTTGTATGGTCTAGGGCTGCCTTAGACCTGTTTTAAGCCTTCTTGGCCTTGTGAGGCTTGGTTGGCTTAGCCATGGTTTAGGTCTCCTTTGGCTTGCCTTGGATGCTTGGACCATTTGTTGCATGCTTAGTCTATTTTGTTGCTTGGTTTGGCACCATGTCCAACATGATTTTAAAGCTTATATATGCATGTTAATATGTCCATGTTAGCCTCTTCTAAGTGTTCTTAAGAGTTGCTTGTTTATGCCTAAGTGTTGGATTATGTATGCTTGCATGTGTGCATGTATTGCATATATCTTAGCCTTCACTTCTATGGCATTTGACCACTGATTTTAGGCTTATTTAGAGCTGCCTAACCTATGTGCAAGTCCATCCTCTTGTTGCTTGCATATGCTCCTTGAGTGTTGTAATGTATTGGTAAGTAAATGCATGTTAGGACTAACATGATTGAATGAAGTCACATGCTTGTTTGCATGCTTGGACACCCACATTACACCTTGCATACTTGATGGTTGACATTGGTGTTTCATGCCTTGTATGTTTGTTAGCTTGTATGCTCCTTTGCATTGGCATGATTGCATACTAGTTGACATGTCTAGGATTGCATCACATAAACATGCCTGCTCTACCTCTTGACCAAGTCATGATAGAGGCTTAGCACCCTTGTGTGTTTGTTTGGTTTGCATGCATTTGAAATAGAAGTTGCACATTTGGTTCTTTGGGCCATCATGCATGGAAATGCGTGATTGGTGGCCCGAGAATCGAGGCACATGCCCCTTTGAGTCATAAATATGATAAGGGGCATGATTGGTGCACACATTGTTGGAATTACATTGCCATGCAAGTTTTTGCCCTCTGCTGCTGTGAGTTGCAGGTTTTGCAGACATTCAGTGCCGGCCGGCAGTATTTAGTGCCGACCGGCACTCTATTGATGGCCGATGGATGAATTTTGTGCCGGTGACCTCATGCTGATGCCGGTGGAAGTCCTACTCAGCCGATGATGTCCCTCAGTGCCCTGGGAGGCACTCCTGAGACTTTGGCACTCTTCTGAGATGCAAAGCAGGGAAAACAGAGGCAATCTAAGCATGGCAGTGCAATTCCGAGCAAGTCCCGAGCATGCGTTGCATCCGGCCCTCATCTCGAGGCGGTTTACTGCTTTAATTAGATTAATTAATTTATTTGATTAATTTAGTTGGACTGTAATATTTTAATTAGTTTGCGTGGTTAATTAATCTGTATTATTATTTTGGTCCCTCCGAGTGGGGGCAAATTTGTAATAAGTGTGGGTGAGTGGTTTGTATGTCTTCCAGCCCCCACTTCTTTCTTCCTTTTTATTTACTTGCTTATGATGGTAGATTAGGGCACGTCTATTTTAGCATACCTTATGCAATGCATGCGTGCATCCATGCATTTGTCTAAACATGCACCGGCTCGCAGACATCATACAAACTGCATTGTATTCTAAATTCCAACTTGAATACGTGCATCAAATGATTGCATTTCACGTGCCATTTTAGGGTTAGCCGAGCCTACTCTAAATTGCATCCTTGCCTGTGTTGCATTAGCCACTTAACACGACCTAGGGACATGCATGTCTGCTAACTAGTTTCTTGTTTTGGCAAGGAGTACGATGTAAGTATTTTACGCTTTAGCATACCACATGCGTGTGAATGTTGCCATGACAGTATGCTTACCATGCGGCTAAGTGCTTATGTGAGATAAACTGTTTGAATGCCTGTGGGTGGAGGTTGGGTTGCTTGAGTTGGAAAACTCATTGAAATCTGTGTTTTAGCCTACTTGCGAGTAGCAAATTCCGAAGCATTTTCAAAATGAACGGATATGCAATATGGATTTCCAAATTAGGCAATCTAGTCTATACTTGTTTATTGTGCGCATAACATAGTAATTCTAGGCTAATAATTGGAATAAGAGCATGTAATGTTTTCAAAATCAGATATCACGGTTAATAGAGGCCGGTCTTTGAACCGGGCGAAAGGGGGTGCTCATAGCTGACCTTCCCCGATCGTACCCAAGCTCCCGAGCCAAGACTACTTTGGTTTTGACGGACACGTGGCCTTCGGCACCGAGTCAGGGTTTCCTAAATTTCCCATTTTAAAAAATATTTAGGTGGCGACTCTGTAATCTGGCAAAGCAGTCCATGTTTGGCACTACTTTTCAAAAAATCTATTTTTCTTCAAAACGATTTGCCAGAGTTGGACTCTTTGGTTCAAGATTTAGAACCACAAACAAAAAGGGGAGTCCGAACTGTAGTAGCATCAAGGCCCCCACGCGGGCGCTGTTACAGTTTCTGGCGACTCTGCTGGGGATTTTAGAGAGCTTGACTCGAACTCGTGATATCCGTTTTTGACTACACTTATGTGTTTCTTTGCATTACATGTGCATTGGTGCGCCTAGGACACCATGTTGGCCATCTACTATTCCTGAGCGGTTTGCCGGAGGCTTGTCTTGTCAAAGCATGTCCATACGGCTGACCGGTTGCGGGCTCTGCTAGTATGGGAACACAAACCCCGGTTTTACCGGGGCACCCTTTTTGACCATTCGACCTAGTGCATATTCGGAATCAGTAGTGACCATTCCAGACTAGGACAGGTTGCTTACCCGTCTGAGGTTATTTGAAGCCAGGTGCATAGTAAAACCCTAGCTCCTGACAAAATAGGACAGGGAAACCCTACCCCAACATAGGGGTGTATTGGCTCTTATTTATCTGCTATGTGCTTTTTAGAGTGTATCTCTGCAGGGGAACGCATATATCAGTTTGCAAGGTTTGAGCATCAGGCCTGAGGGCACTAGTATCAGTATTGTTGAGAATCAGTTGTGTCTGCGGGTGTCAGTTCAGTTTTGAATAGTAATCCTGGGGAACAGTGATCAGTAGTAGAGTACAGTTGTCTGGCTACATCCGTGTTTGATCTGTTTGGGGCTGAAATACTGCTTGTTTTCCGTTTCAGTTTAGAGATTCAGAGGGTCGATCCGGAACAGCTAGTGTCTTCTCCTTACTGAGGCAGGACTGAGCACGACGCAAAATTCAGAAGAGATCGTGGTCATGACGGCCGCGTTGAGTCAAGGAATTACCCCACAGGATGGGACTACTGTTGACATGCCGCATCCACCCAGGTCGCCTGCCGCACATCCAATTTGGACTCCTCAACTATATCAGGCTTGCGAGCCTACTACATTTGAACTAATGGGAATGATAGGTGATCTTCAAAGATCCGTGGCGGATCTCGCCTATGGGATGTCTGTTTCGCCACCAGCTGCAGCATATGCCGGAGGCTTTATACCCCAGGAGCCCCCGCTACTAGGAAGAATTGTAATTGAACTCAGCCAACCGGAGATGGCCTCCAGCTATGACAATGACGCATCAAACCAGGTTCTAAATCAGGCTGAGGACAGAGACAAAGACAAGATGAAGGCAGATGCCGACCCTATCGAACAACTGCTGTGGACAGTAGAGGCTTTGAAAGCCGGGGGAATGAACAAGCAACAGATATCCGCAGTTATGTCAAAAGCTGTGGAGAATGCTTTCCCCACTCCGCCTGAGGGCAGTTCCAATCAATCAGAGAATCAGGATAGGCCCCGTCATGTCAAAACAGTTCTTCCCGCTCCCAACCTTGCATCCGGAAAAGATCAAAAATCCAAGGCCGCACCCGCCGATCCGTTCGCTAGTGCATCTAGTAAGAGTGCTCAGGCCCCAAAGTACCTGCCCCGAGGGCACAGGGTCTTCCACCCTCTCTACATGCCTTTGTCTAGGGCACTTTTGATTTTGGCCAAAAAGGAGCATCTTAAACCCTTGGAGCCCCGACCCCTACCGAAGAATCTCCCTGCCACGCATGATGCTTCCCTGTACTGTGCGTACCACCAGCAGACTGGCCATGCCACTGATAATTGCTTCCCCCTCCGTCATGAGGTACAAGATTTGATTGACAACGAGGTTATCCTCCCGCCTACCTCAGCAAAGTCCGTCACCACTCAGTTGTTGGATTTCGAGGATACAGATACTGCAAGTATGTAATAAGAAGGTGAACCGCCTGCGGGCAGTGTCTGGTACGTTTTTGGATGTGGCGTTTGGCACGCATTTTTGAGCACCTGCCAACGCTAGTTTTGTAAATCCTGACTTGGGTGTCGAGTCAGTCTTTTGTTTTGTTTTGAGTCTGTCTCTCTGTATTGAGTCAGTCTTTTTGCTTACAGAGTCTGTCTTATTGTAATGAGACAGTCTCCCTTGTATAGTACACCAGGTGATTTCGGGGTTGTTGCCTCAAACACCATTTTGTCTTAAAAATAGTTGTTTTTGCTTTTTTGAGTTTGTTTCTGCCGAGGAGCCAGTTATGCCAACAAATCTGAATGAAACAGCTGTGGCTATCACGTTCCGTACTTGTTGCTATTTGAGTCAGCCGTGCCAGAGAATGTGAATCGAACGACAGTGCGTATCGCCTGCTCTCTTGTGCCTTGAACATCGTTATGATGACCTGAGCTTTTCATAAAACCCTTTTCAAACACTACGGTGATAAAAACAAAGAGGAAGGAATTCCTCAGGTTTTGCAAAATTTTGACCATTTTGAGAGAAAGAGAGGCATGTTAAGCTTTTAATGAATGAAATCATGCTTGTCAGCGTGAGTACTGAGAAGGACCCTGGCCTGATCCAGACTGGTTCCACACTATCTTCAACACGAGCGATTTGTCGCTTTCTTAAAAACTTTCAAAAACAAAATATTTTGCGCAGTCTTGCGAAGACCTGTGTGGAATCGCTCTTGAGATTGTGCAGCCCAGGATCGCTCTCAGCCTCGAGATTCGATTTATCTGTTGCAAACCGAAATCTGTTCAAAACATTCAATACCATGAAATGCCTGTGTGGCCCATTTTGAAGCAAATCGAGCAAGAGGCACCAAAGCCGATCAAGGAGATCGATCCCACCAGTGCAAGGCTCATGAAGCAATCGTGATGGATTCTTACGCAAATCAACACCACGGTCACTCTCTTGGATACAGAGAGGCTTCAAACTCAAAACCATTTATGGGCTTGCTCCACTTTTACCCTTTGAGAGGCTCACGACCGAAAACCCTAAGAATGCCTAGGCAAAAGTTAGAGCAAAGAAAAAAATCAAAAATACGAAGAAAAATAATACCAAAAGAAGCAAAAAGAAAAGAAAAGAACAAAGAATAGCAAAAGAAAAGAAAGAAATGAAATGAAAAAAATGCAAAAGAAAAGAAAAGAAAAAAAAAGAAGAAAACAAAGCTCGCAAGGTCGAAAACCCGCAACAGCGCCTTGGCAAAAATTAGAGCCTAAACAAAGGAAGGTTAAAATACCCGAGTGTACCTTAACCGAACTACGAAGGCTTGATTCCCATGTTTGGGATATGTAGGCAACTTCACCGAAGTCCAAATTTCAACGCTTCCATAGCGTTTCAGTCCATGTCATGGTTTTGATCGCTTGTGCCCTCTCCTAATCCGATGTCTCGGTCACAACGGTTAGAACTACGTGATCAACTTCCTCTTGAAGTCCTCCAGGTGATTGTGTCCATATATTGATTCAGACCGTCCTCATCTCCTCCGCGTCCGAGGGTCCGATCGTCATCAACAAGGACTGGCTTACAACATGCCGCGATATCATCCAAACAAGGGGCAACTTTCCGTTGCCATGCATTGCCACAAGTTGCCCTGAGTTACCGTCCAAACCAGGGGCAACTTTCCGTTGCCTTTATCCCCCCTTTAAGCCAGGGGCAATTTTCCATTGCCTCCGATCCGAGGTTGCGCATCTCGAGGGTAAGTTCTATGCTCGTCGAGCATCGACTGTTTGCGAAAATAGATTTTGAAAATTTTTACTGAAGTTGATTATTTTCTCGAAAACTATTCCATTCTCCAAAACCGGGCCTTTTGTTTGGACCCAAAAAGGAGAATTTTCAGTGCCCATAGCCTGACTTGCATGATTTTAAATCAAAAATCGAATAAGTGTGTTTATTCAACTCTCATTTTTGATCAAAACTGTTTTAGAAAAAAAAAACGTCAAAATGACGAACTAGGGTCACAGTTGAGTCGGGTGTTCCGTCTTCCCCCTCGTCGCCAACGCACTTTCCCGAGAGGCACTTTATCTACCAGAAGAAGTGGCTGCAAGCTAGCTGTATCGGGCGTGAACCCACAACCTCTCGTTTACTCGTCAACCACTCTGGGGAGGGATGAAAAATGAGAGAATAAAGAATAGAGAGGAGTAAGTTGAGAGAAAAGTGAAGAAAAGGGTTTTTGAGAGAAAAACCGAGCCTAAGGGCCGAGCGATGGGAGTATCACAAATCAGAAAGGGTGGGAAATAATACCCGGAGGAACTGGCTTCTCGAGATCTGAGGTCTTTTTGTAAACATGTCTGTGCATCGTGTCTTTTGATTTGTCGACCTTGATTTTGGCTTTGAGTCTTTTCCAAGCATGTCTCATTATGTCAGGTCGTGTGCCTTTTGTTTCTTTGTTTGAGTCTGTCTCGTCGTGTTCTGTGGTAGGCTCGATACCCCGGTTGAAAACCCATCCTTTTCCAAAAAGTAATCGCTTGTGCTCAGAATGCTGTGCCATTCTCTGCAATCATGCGAGGCAGGAGAAGAAAAGAGAAAATTTGGGACATCCAAGTGTGTTTCAACCTCAACCGTTTCAGTTTTCGTAGTCCATCTTGTCAGATCGGGGCTGTTTGTTCAGGGTTTGCTATGTGCAGGATGAACCGAGTGCTGTGTTATGGGTTGTATGCAGATCGATCCCCAGTAGAGTATGGGCTGTCTATTCAGTTTGAGCAGTGGTTTGTATGAGTTGTTTTGCTGTTAATTGGTTGGTTATCCGATTATCATAGTACAATTGCTCAATTTGCAGACAACAAATCAATATCATTTACATTTGAGGTGTAACATGACGCAATGCAGTGCAAAGTAGGAAAGATGCAGATATGTACAGATATAACATTCTTTTCAAACAAAAAGTTTGTTTCATTTCATATCATCTTTTTCAAGTACATAGTTTTGGAAACAAAAATCTGCCTACGGCAGTACAAAGTACTCTATCTACCAACAAAAGAGAAAAGTACAAGAAAAGAAATAAAAGAAACGGCAAAAGTCTGGGTCATCAGCATCATCAATGGCCTCGCGCCGGGGGATCTGTCATCGCCCTCTTCCTGGGCAGAAGTCCAGGAGCATCACCAGAAGTGTCACTGCTCGAGCCCGAGTTCGAGCCGCTTCGGCCTCCTCCTGATGACTCGCCTCCTCGGACTCGCCGTTCGAATCGAGCCCGCGAGCCGCCTGGCGTAAGTCACGCCTCGCAGTGCGGGGGAATATCCTGCCATCCCGAGTAGAAATGGGAGGTCCAGATGGAGCGCCACCACCCACTGGAGGAATCGGGAAGGGAGGCTGAAAAGTACAAAAGGCAAATGCATCAGTATACATGAAGCAGTTTATCAATGCAGAAAGTACAGTGTATGAATGCCGTGAGCAGTTTATCAGTGCAGAATGCAGTGTATGAATACAGAGTATGAATGCCGTGAGCAGTTTATCAGTGCAGAATGCAGTGTATGAATACAGAGTATGAATGCCGTGAGCAGTTTATCAGTGCAGAATGCAGTGTATGAGTACAGTTTGTGAGTGCCGTGAGCAGTTTATCAAGACAATGCGCAGGTATGAATACAAAGGTATCAAGTGCCGTGAGGGCTGGGTATCCAGTGTTGTGTTATGCATCAGCTTATGCGAAGCAGTTTGTGTATGGTTTGAAGCTATGACAGAGAGAACATACCGAAAGGCCATAAAAGGCTAGGAACTCGAAGGTCCGCTGCAGCATCCCCATCATGGAGGCATTCAACTCTAGTAACTGCCGGGTGTATCCAGAAGACGCCTACAAGGGAATCAGATGCATCAATATTCTGTGGAATATCAAATAAACTAAAATGAAATGACTGTACAGAAATGCAATAATACATACCAGAGGCAAGTCAGGGACACCGACAAACTCGTGATCAGCCGGCGGAGGGGCGGCGAAGAAATCGATAGGTCGCCCATCCGACCCTCGGAAAGTCGAAGTAGGCGGAGCGGGCCAACCGCCTCCTCTCTCGAACTCCGCCGCCGGACTCGAGCCCTCCTCGGCCTCCTCTCCTACTCGCTCCCGACCATTGTGCCGCAGGTCTCTCTCTCATCTCGGCGACCACCGCTCAGAGGCTGCATGATGAAGGTCCGGACGTACTCCGAGTAATCGCCCTCGCCTCTGTAGCCACTCACCTCCCAGCCGATGGTGTAGTCCGCCATCTGCTCAATGGTGAAACGCTCGGTGTCCCTCATATACTCAAGAGGGTGCACCAGGACTATCTGCTCAGGTAAGCCCAGGGTCTGACGCAAGAAGCGCTCGCCCAGGTACCAAGCCCGACAGATCGGGCCCTCCAGCAGAATTCGGTAACGCGAGGTCTCGACGGCGCCGGCAAACCGATCTCGCATCATCGCTGGCAAAGGAGCCCACGGCTGCCAGGTGATTTGAAATTGAAATATAGTTTGTTACCTACTGGTATTGCAAATATACAGTGGAAAAGCGAAGCTTAAATGAACTGCAAGTAAAACATACCTCTGCAGGAGTGATGGTGTCAAAGTAGCGACGGAAGAAGCTGAATGTCTCCCGCGGCCGCCGTGTGCACCTCCCGTCATAGCGGCGTGAGAAGGGGATGACTAGAGGAGTCTCCGTCTCCGGCACTGGCTCCAGCCTGGGAAAGTAGGCATAGACCCACAACTGCAAGACAGATGTCAGTATGACTATCGGATCAAGCAGAATACAGAATAAAGCAGAAATAATAGAGCCGTGTGTTGTGTAGTGTATTGTGTGGAGTGTACAGTTAGTGTAAAGCAGAGTATGTGTGTACAGTGTGAGTAGTGTACAGTCAGTGTAAAGAAGAGTATGTGTGTATAGTGTGAGTAGTGTACAGTCAGTGTAAAGCAGAGTATGTGTGTGTGTATAGATAATACATCCGCGTGAAACAGATCAGAGGTAATGCAGTGAGTACAGAAAATGTAAAGAAGAAATGTAAAGCAGAAAAGGAAATGTACCTCCCAAGCACGCCAGTAACCCCCGAGCAACTTTCCGCTGCTGCGGGAGACTGAGCTCATATAGCCGTGGAGGGTGGCCAGAGCCGCACCACCCCAATCGAAACGCAAGATATCTTTGACATCCACCAGTGCGCTGAGAAGGCAGAGAGGCACTGTGTTCGCCGATCGGCGAAAATCGTCGTCCCAAACAGGAACATGAGGAAGCCGCGTGCGTATCTATCCACGGCCTCCTGAGTCATCGGGGCTGCATCAACGAGGGCAGGCTGGACCCTGAACTGCACCTCGAACCAGGAGTAGCGGACGAAACCTAGACGCGCAAGAGGTGGCGCCTCGCCAAGCAAATAGATCTGAGTGGCGGTCCACTCATCCATATCGATGTCGAAGGGGATCGGATCACCCCCCACCACGATGCCTGTGAGCATCGAGAAGTCATAGGGAGTCATCGTCATGTCTCCCGCCACGGATAGGTGGAATGAATCGGTGGTGTCCCACCATCTTCTCGTCGCTCTGCAGAAAGCGGCCGCTCGTCCACGATACGTCGAACCGCCTCGGGAAGCTCCGCGTACCAATCTCGAGCCGCGACGTTCCCATACCCGCTGATGGTATGGGAATCTCCCTGTTTTCAAACAAATAGCAGCAAAGCAATATGAAATGTACAATTTTGAAGAAACAGTGGTTCAGTGCCAATCTAGCATGTGTGCAAGTTTTTCAGATTCAAGCAGATACCGGGTGCCGATGTGCTTACGGTGAACTACAACGTGTGATGCGTCAGCGTGTTTGAGGGGTTCAGTCCAAATAAGGCATGTGTGCAAGCTTTTTAGATTCAAATAAGTGCTGGGTGTCGGTGTGCCTACAGTGAACTACAACGTGTGATGCGTCAGTATGTTTGAGTGGTTCAAGATAGATATGGCATGCGTGCATATTTTCAGATTCAAGCAGATGCTGGGGGTTGGTGAGTTTGTAATGAAATGCGGTGTGTGCCGTGTGTTTGGGTGATTGAGGCTAGTGTAGTGTGTGTGCATGTGTCCGTTTTAAACAGATATCCATTGTAAGCATGATTGCAATCGACTACAGGGAACAGTGTATCAGAATTAAGCAGTTAAAGAACGAAAACAACTTTGACAGTTAATAGTTCTACATTGCAGAAAGTAAAACAGGGAAGAGTGTTACCTCGAAAGCGCCAAAGGATAGGTGAGAGGTCGGCTCGCGTAGGAGGAGCTCCGGGTCCAGTGCTCGGTCAAAGCTACGAAAATGGCGGAGTCCATCCGGTGGTAGCACATGAATCACTGGGCAGTAGGTCACCGGGTCGAAAGGACGCTCGCTCAACGGGAGAAGCTCGACCCCGGGATCCATCTCATGATCCGGGGGAGTCCCGACGTGTGGAATGTCGTCAGCCATGGTAATGGTAGCAAGAAAATGGCCGGAAAATCCGGAATGCGGAAAGCCAACCGAAAAAGTCAACCCCGAGCGGGCCGAAAATGGCCGGAAAGGCCGGAAGATGAAAAGGCACGGAAATGAAGAGGAAACCGAGGGGAACAAGTCCCGAAAAAGCGGAAATAGCAAAAGAGGCACCGAAACAAAGATTTGTTCGGTTGAAAATGTGCGAAACGCGATGAACTTCGCGAATCGAACGACGAAAATGGCGCGAGAACGCAAAGAAACGGAGAAAAGATGAGAGGAAAAGGCTCTAGAGAGAGAGAGAGAGTTGATTTTCGGCGGTGGAGAAGTGAGAAAATAGGGTTGGGAACCCTATTTTAAAAGACCCATTGCAAAAAGTCGAAACTGTCCCCGATCAGCAACTTTTGGCCGGTCGGCACTATTATGTGCCGGTCGGCACAATATTGTGCCGGTGGAACTTTTATGCAGCCGGTGGCCAGCCGGTGGCCACCTAGTCCAGCCGGTGATGTTCCCACAGCCTTGTTTAGGCCATGTGGGTAGTTTCTGGTCTTCATAGCTCAAGAAAGTGCAAGAAAGTGAATCCCCGATGCTCAACCGGCCTCCGTTTTGACCTCGGACCGTGTCTTCTGTGCGTGGTACTCAGATTCAAGCAAAGATTGTATCCTTTTGTATCCTTTTGTCTTTTACAAGATTCAAAAGTTGCCCCGTGTGCGTTGCACGCATCCATCACATTGTCCGGTGCGTTGCATCGCCGCCTTTGCACGCCCCTTGCGACTTGCACCGCTTTTGCATTTTCGTGGCATGCGTGTCATACTTGCATTTTATTTTCCATTCAATGAGGTACGCTGCGTTCGCTTTTGCATTTCATTTTCCATTCAATGAGGTATGCGTGCCTCATTTTGCATTTCATCGCATCTCGAGGTATGCGTGCCTCATTTTGCATTTCATTGCATCTCGAGGTACGCGTGCTTCGTTTTGCATTTTATTTTTCGTCTAATGAGGTATGCGTGCCTCATGCCCATTTCAGTTTTGCATCTTGAGGTATGCGTGCCTCACTTTGCATTTCGTTTTGCATTTTGCATCTTGAGGTATGTGTGCCTCACTTTGCATTTCATTTGCATTTCGTTTTGCATTTTGCATCCATGAGGTATGCGTGCCTCATCTTGCATCTCATTTTGCATTTCATCGCGCTATTTTGCGCACCTCATTGTTTTTCGCCCCGGGTCTAGCGAGACCTTAAACACGCGCGGTCTAGGAGACCTTAAATCCTCGGGAGGTGCAAGACCTTCGGTGCATTAAGGTGCACCTCATTGCATTTGGCATGCATTTCATCGTGCTATTTTGCGCACCTCATTGTTTTTCGCCCTGGTCTGGCGAGACCTTAAACACGCGCGGTCTAGGAAACCTTAAATCCTTGGAAGGTGCGAAACCTTCAGCATCTGCATCATCATGCATGATTCCCATCACGCGCTGTCATGCGCACCAATTCATGCATTGTCATGCATTTCAAAAGCCGCGCGTTGGCGCGCATTTCAAAAAAAAAAAAAACATGCATCCTTTCCATCATTATGCATCATCTGCATTCAAAAAAACAACAACAAAAACATCATGCATCATATGCATTTCAAAATAAAAATACATTTGCATTGTCTTGCATCTTTCCTAACATCATGCATCATTTGCACTTCAAAAAAAAATGCATTGTCATGCATACATTTTGCATACGGTCTAGGAGACCTTAAATCCTCTGAAGGTGCAATTCCTTTGGCGTTTGTCGTGCCCGAACGACTTTCGGTGGTCGGGTAAAGCCACCTGCCTGTTTTTGCGGTGAGTTCCTAGAAGACCAACTGGGACGGTGAAAACTAGAGTTTGAACGGCTTATGCCTAGAACACGAAGGTTCGGGATTTCCGATACTAAAGTCTGGTTTGAATACCCAGGGGGTGTACCCTCGGCTTGAAATCTGTATGGAAGCCCCATAGGTTGAGGCGGCATGTTTACGCCTCTATTATGGATACTGAACCAACCTAGTATATCGCCCTGTTGGTAAGATAGGGAAAGCTGCAATCATAGTCGTTGCATCATAGTGCATTGTCATGCATCATTTGTAAATACTGCATATGTCATGCATTTCAAAAAAAAATCCAAAAACAAAAACACATGCATATGTCATGCATCATTGTAAATACTGCATATGTCATGCATCATTCTAAATATTGCACATGTCATGCATTTCAAAAACAAAAAAAACATGCATATGTCATGTATCATCGTATATAGTACATATGTCATGCATTCCAAAAAAAACCTGCATATGTCATGCATCATCATTGTAGTATAGTGCATATGTCATGCATTTTCTGTAAATATCCATTTCCGTTGCATTGTAGTTGCATGCATCCACTGCATCATCCTCCATCCATGGCTTGCGCCTTTCCTTGTTGAGCTTGGTCTGGTATGTGCTCATACTTTTCACGTCAAAACACAGTTCTGCATGTGTACGCGCCTATTCCACGTTGGTATGTTGGTTTGAGGGTAGCGGCACCTTTTCTGTGCTAGACATGGCTTGTACATGTACATGCCCTTCCTAGGAAAAACTTGGTTTGGCCTACGTGCCATATCCATTGTATCCATTTCTTTTGCATGCATCCACTGCATCCCCTTCCATTTATGGCTTGCACCTTTCCTTGTTGAGCTTGGTCTGGTATGTGTCCATACTTTTCACGTCAAAGCACAGTTCTGCATGTGCATCGCGCCTACTCCACGCTGGTATGTTGGTTTGAGGTTGCGGCACCTTTTCTGTGTTAGACATGGTTTGTATGTGTGCATGCCTTTCCTAAGCGAGATACGGTTTGGCCCGCGCGCCATAATCGCATATTACATTGTAGTGTAATTGTTGCATCCGGCATTAGGATCATTGTTCTTTCCTCAGCGGGTCGTCACCCCACTTATGTCAATCCACCCAATACTTGTCCTTGTCTCCGCCTACATTACTCATAGTTCTGCATGTGTATCGCGCCTACTCCACGCTGGTATGTTGGTTTGAGGTTGCGGCACCTTTTCTATGGTAGACGGACTTGTTACTTCCATCAACCTATTTGACGTTTGTGTGGTTTCGAATCGCTCACGATTGAATCATGATTCAATTGCTTTGCTTGTAGTTTGCATAGTTTTAATTGCATTGCATTATCATTTGCATCGTTCATACATCATTTTGTATATATTGCATATCATTTTGCATTCATTTCGCATTGTCATACATATTGCTAACAATATTGTACTTGTTAAGTTTGCTTTCTTTGCAGGCACGATATTGTATGTACGGCTCATTTGAGGCCGGTGCAACCGGACGAGCCGCACAGGTATTGTATCCTCCGAGTGAGACGTATTGAGAATTGCATAATTCTCTTACATCCTTTATGCATTGTAATGTAGTTTGGTGCATGCTAGCTTAAAGCTGTCGCATGCGTGCTTCGTTACAGCTTTCTTTGCATGATCATTAAGATATGCTCGGCTTCGTGCATTTTCAGTTGCATTTTGCCCCTGCCTTCGGGCGCATATCTTGCTTGTCTTGCATGTTTGTCTTAGTCTTCGGCCTGGTCAAAAATGGGTCGTCTCTGGGCTTTGACATTCACTCCCGTCATTGTTATGACTTCTGAGTTTTGTCAAAGAGGGGCAACTGTAGACACCCCATTTTTGACCGTCCTCAAGACCTGGACGTCACCGCTTGAACACTCGGTGATTATCCATGTTCGTGTTCGCTTTGGAGTTCGGAGTTCTGCCACGCCTTTGCCTCAGACCTCGAACTTGACCGCTTTACTGCGATTTTGCACCAAACACTTGTGCTTTGCCTTGGAGGGGCAGGAATGCCTTGTGAGGCATCCCTACACACCACCGAAGGGCTAGAGGCCACCGCTGGTTGGTGTTGCCATCGGCACTATATTGTACCGTCGGCACTCTTTTGTGCCGGTCGGCAACAATTTTGTCAAAATGACGGTTTTGCACGACTACTATTCATTGCTTTTTGAGATATTTTGAAGCAACAGATATAGATTTGTTTCCCCTCCATACACGTGTATGGAGGGATGAGCCTTTGGTTTGCTTAGCTTGTAAGCTTTGTTGCCTATAAGAGAGGGCTCTCTTCTCTTGGCTCAAGGGTTAGAAAAATTAGACATTTTTAGAGAGAAAATACAAAGAAGAAGCTCTAGTTCTAGGTTAGAACTTGTGTATCTATCCTATCTCTCTTTTCCTCTCTTGTTTCTACACTAGGTGCTTTAATCCATATTATTGCACACAAGCACCTAGTGTTTCACCTTCCTTCGGTTACTGAGGTTCTAAGGGCTGGTTTTTGAAGTTTTTGGTTGGATTTGAGCTCAAGGAAGCAACAACATCAACCTTTGTGAAGGTGGTCTTCAAGGGTAAGAAACTACCCATTTTTACCCCATTTTTGCACTCCATTTTTGCATAATTTAGAACTGTTTTTGTGCTTAGCATTTAATACAAAAAAGTTCTGTTTTTTAGTCCTCTTTATTGTTGGTCAAGAGTGTTTTGTGCTTTGGGGAGGTTTGACCACCCTTAGGCCTTGAAAAGGCCTCATTTTGTGCTATTTTGTGAGAGCTCCGGGATTTTGGTGTTGGGGTCTCTTCACCATTGAAATCTTGAGGGATTTCAGTGGTGAAGATGATGCCTTGAAGTCCCAAGAAGGTGAGGGTCACCCCCTCTCCTTGTTGTCCTTGAAAAGGACCTATTTTGCCTCTTGAGGGAGCCTCATGTTTGGTTGTTTGTTGGTTATGCCATGGCTGTATTTTGTGCTCATATTGCCATATTATAACTTTGTATCATGTTGGTTTTAGTACTCCTTGCATGTTTTGCATAGATGCTTTGTAATGCCTCTTTAGTCCTTTAACATGCATTAGGTTGTGTGCCTCTATTCTAACATGTTTTAGGCTTAGATTCACGAAGCATGTATGCTTATTTTTCCATGAATAAGGTCTGTCCATGGTTGCTTTGGTCGATCTTAGCTTGCATCACATAGCCTCTTTGCATTTGGCTTGTTGGCCTTAAGAGCATGAAAGTATAGCATGCCTTGCTTGCATTATTTTCAATGGTTTGGAACCATTTAGCATGCTATTTCAGTCCCTTAGACATGCTTGAATGATTGCCTTGCATGCCTCTTTGAAGTTTTGAAAGCATATGTTGTATGCCTAATGATTTGGTCATTGTGTGTGCCTTGCTCTAGAGCCACTTAGATGCCATCTAGGAGGTCCCTTTTGTATGGTCTAGGGCTACCTTAGACCTGTTTCAAGCCTTCTTGGCCTTGTGAGGCTTGATTGGCTTAGCCATGGTTTAGGTCTCCTTTGGCTTGCCTTGGATGCTTGGACCATTTGTTGCATGCTTAGTCTATTTTGTTGCTTGGTTTGGCGCCATGTCCAACATGATTTTAAAGCTTATATATGCATGTTAATATGTCCATGTTAGCCTCTTCTAAGTGTTCTTAAGAGTTGCTTGTTTATGCCTAAGTGTTGGATTATGTATGCTTGCATGTGTGCATGTATTGCATATATCTTAGTCTTCACTTCTATGGCATTGGGCCACTGATTTTAGGCTTATTTAGAGCTGCCTAACCTATGTGCAAGTCCATCCTCTTGTTGCTTGCATATGCTCCTTGAGTGTTGTAATGTATTGGTAAGTAAATGCGTGTTAGGACTAACATGATTGAATGAAGTCACATGCTTGTTTGCATGTTTGGACACCCACATTACACCTTGCATACTTGATGGTTGACATTGGTGTTTCATGCCTTGTATGTTTGTTAGCTTGTATGCTCCTTTGCATTGGCATGATTGCATACTAGTTGACATGTCTAGGATTGCATCACATAAACATGCATGCTCTACCTCTTGACCAAGTCATGATAGAGGCTTAGCACCCTTGTGTGTTTGTTTGGTTTGCATGCATTTGAAATAGAAGTTGCACATTTGGTTCTTTAGGCCATCATGCATGGAAATGCGTGATTGGTGGCCCGAGAATCGAGGCACATGCCCCTTTGAGTCATAAATATGATAAGGGGCATGATTGGTGCACACATTGTTGGAATTACATTGCCATGCAAGTTTTTTCCCTCTGCTGCTGTGAGTTGCAGGTTCTGCAGACATTCAGTGTCGGCCGGCAGTATTTAGTGCCGACCGGCAGTCTATTGATGGCCGATGGATGAATTTTGTGCCGGTGACCTCATGCTGATGCCGGTGAAAGTCCTACTCACCCGATGATGTCCCTCAGTGTCCTGGGAGGCACTCCTGAGACTTTGGCAGTCTTCTGAGATGCAAAGCAGGGAAAACAGAGGCAATCTAAGCATGGCAGTGCAATTCCGAGCAAGTCCCGAGCATGCGTTGCATCCGGCCCTCATCTCGAGGCAGTTTACTGCTTTAATTAGATTAATTAATTTATTTGATTAATTTAGTTGGACTGTAATATTTTAATTAGTTTGCATGGTTAATTAATCTGTATTATTATTTTGGTCCCTCCGAGTGGGGGCAAATTTGTAATAAGTGTGGGTGAGTGGTTTGTATGTCTTCCAACCCCCACTTCTTTCTTCCTTTTTATTTACCTGCTTATGATGGTAGATTAGGGCACGTCTATTTTAGCATACCTTATGCAATGCATGCGTGCATCCATGCATTTGTCTAAACATGCACCGGGCTCGGTACATCATACAAACTGCATTGTATTCTAAATTCCAACTTGAATACGTGCATCAAATGATTGCATTTCACGTGCCATTTTAGGGTTAGCCGAGCCTACTCTAAATTGCATCCTTGCCTGTGTTGCATTAGCCACTTAACACGACCTAGGGACATGCATGTCTGCTAACTAGTTTCTTGTTTTGGCACGGAGTACGTTGTAAGTATTTTACGCTTTAGCATACCACATGCGTGTGAATGTTGTCATGACAGTATGCTTACCATGCGACTAAGTGCTTATGTGAGATAAACTGTTTGAATGCCTGTGGGTGGAGGTTGGGTTGCTTGAGTTGGAAAACTCATTGAAATCCGTGTTTTAGCCTACTTGTGAGTAGCAAATTCTGAAGCATTTTCAAAACGAACGGATATGCAATATGGATTTCCAAATTAGGCAATCTAGTCTATACTTGTTTGCTGTGCGCATAACATAGTAATTCTAGGCTAATAATTGGAATAAGAGCATGTAATGTTTTCAAAATCAGATATAACGGTTAGTAGAGGCCGGTCTTCGAACCGGGCGAAAAGGGGTGTTCATAGCTGACCTTCCCCGATCGTACCCAAGCTCCCGAGCCAAGACTACTTTGGTTATGACGGACACGTGGCCTTCGGCACCGAGTCAGGGTTTCCTAAATTTCCCATTTTAAAAAATATTTAGGTGGCGACTCTGTAATCTGGCAAAGCAGTCCATGTTTGGCACTACTTTTCAAAAAATCTGTTTTTCTTCAAAACGATTTGCCAGAGTTGGACTCTTTGGTTCAAGATTTAGAACCACAAACAAAAAGGGGAGTCCGAACTGTAGTAGCATCAAGGCCCCCACGCGGGCGCTGTTACAATTGCGTCCTCTATTTGTACCCCTATTTCGTGGAAGTCAGCAAAAGTAGACGAAGGCAAGACTATCATTTTCTGTAATAATCTTCCTTGCAAGTTACTGACCACCATTCTGATCCGGTCCTTTTCAGACGGCCAGACAGTCATCATAGAGGCCTTGGCTCTCCACCGGGTCACAAAATCCGAGAAGCCCTCCTTTGGCTGCTGGCGAGTTGCTTCGAGATCACGAGTAGTGACCTCGATCTAGGTGTTGTAGGAGTGCTGTGTTATGAAGGCCTCGGCCATTTCGTCCCAATTTCTCTTCACAGAGTCTTCAAGCTTGGCATGCCAGATGGCCACTATACCCGACAGGGTCCGGCCAAAGAGTGACAGCTTCTGTAGTCTGGTGAGACCCATAGGTCGCAGGATGTCAGAGAATAGCCGTAGATAGACCATAGGATCATCGGAACTATCAAACCAGTCTATATGCGGCATCTTGAATCTATCTGGCAATGTCACTGCTGAATCAGTATAGCCATCCTCTATGTTAGGGATTGAATTCATGCCATGTGCCCATTTAAAAAGCTTTTCCAAATTACTTACTTTCAATGCAGTAGGGTCGACCTCAAATTCAAATGGCGCCTCTATTGGGTAAGCCGGTGCCTTGGAGTTCTGAGGTGGGATGGGATCTGCCTGAATGCCCGTATTTTTCTGGACATTAATTGTGACCCTGGGTGCCAAAATTTCTACTAGGGGTGCATGGGATGCTGATGCTATTGTAGGTTGTGGTTATTGTTGTTGAAGCCTTGCTATTACCTCTGCTTGGCACGCTACAACCTCGGCATGGCAAGCTGTAGTCTCAGCTTGTCGGGCAGCATCCATTGCATGTTCTCAATAGTCTGCTGGAGTTGGTGAAGAATATCTTCCACATTAACCGGCGGACTTTATACTATCAGAACTGGCGAATACTCTCTGTCTGGAGTAGAAGTAGATGATTGGGCCTGACTGGGCATAGGTGAAGCAAACAATGACTACTGAATTGGTGACTACTGAACCGACGAGTTATGCCTAACCTTCCTCTGTCATGTAACTGGTGGGAGTGAAGCAAACACTGGCTGTCCTCTTACAAGATCCCCGGATCGGTAAAGTCGCCTTACTCGGGTCCAGAGTACTTGGGGTGTAACAGACTCATCTGAAGCAATGGTGTAAAACTACCTTACAAAAAGAAATAAAGCAAAAAGAAACAAAAAATCAGAAATCACACAGGACCTCGGCTCAGACTCAAGCAACATGCAGTTGTAATCATAAGCTGGAGAACTGTACTCAACACTGAATTTCTGTCTCCCAAAAACTGATACCCTCAAACTAATGCCCAGACTTGCAACTGATACATACATTCTTGCAGAGTTTCACTATTAAAGCACGTATCAAGCAAGTGAGAGCCAAACACCCCTATGATGGGGTAGGGTTACACTATCCTAATTTTGTCAGGAGCTAGGGGTTCACTATGCAAACAAGAGGTTTCATACAATTCTTGCATTCGAGTAGGCAACTTGTCCTAGTTTGGAACTGTAGACACCCCATTTTTGAATGCCCTTAAGACTTGGGCGCCACTGATTGCTTATTTGATGGTGAAGGTTATGTTGTGCAAAGGTTCAATTTCTTCGGCAAGAGGAGCTTCAAATCCCAACCTCACACCCCATTTTTGGATGAAAACTATTTTGACCAAAATAATTTTAGTTCTTAAAACCCTCTCTTTCAAAAAAATTTTGAAAAAAAGTTTCTACGATATTCCGAGGCTCGCATTTCGTTAAATGTTGCGCTTTTCGGTAAATCGAGCAGGGACAAAGTGGAAATGAATGAAAGAGAGGGAAAATCTTTGAAAAATCTTTCAAAACACCTTATTTAGAGGTTTGGAGTTGAAGAAAAGTGGAGGAGAGAGAAGAAACCTAGTTAGGGAAGAAGTTGGGCATGAACTGTTAAGAGAGAGAGTCGAGCAGCCCTCTCTAAATCAGGCCTATCCTTTTGTACACTTGGATTTCAGCTATGAGGCTACTACCATTGGAAAGTGGACTTTTGGGGCTTCATTTTATACCTAAGAATCTCCTAAAACTGAGTCTGAATGAGGGAGATATGGCTAGTTGAAATCGAGCATCAATCCGGTTAGGGCCAAAACTGAGCAGTTTTCACTAAAAGAGGCATATCTTTTCTCACACTTGGAATGTTGATGTGAGGCTGCCACCATTGGAAAGAAGACTTCCGGGGCTTCAATTTAGACTCAATAATGACTGCAAAGGAGTCCGGATGAAGGAGATATGCCCATTTGAAGTTGGACTTGGAGAGTAAATTTTTCTGGCCAGCCACTGGTGGAGTGTGTCGGCCATTAATGGAGCTTGTTGGCCATGTGTTAGCCAGAGGCGCATTTTGACAGCCACCAGTGATGGTCGATCAGCCACTGGTGTCCAGAAAGGCAGTTTTTGTGCAGATATTTTCCTACAGCTGTTTCACACTGCTCTAGCTGTCTCTAATTTAGATATTTTTGACCTAAGCTCTTGTATTTCTATATATAGAGGTCATTCTCTATTGTTTTCAAGGTTGGAATTTTGGGAGTCTCTCTCTCTACAATCCTCTCTCCCTACAATTCTCTCTCTCTAGATTTGTTTCTCTCTTGAACCTTTGTGCATACAAATAGAGATATGCTTCTAGTTTGCCTATCAACCCTTAATCAAACTTGACCACCTTTGGGCAGAGGTCGCTTAGAGTCTTATTTGAGCTCTAGAAGGAGATTTGAGCTTGGATTTGTGCCTAAGTTGTGCTTTGCTTCAAAAGTATAACACTTACTTTATTTAAGCTTGTTTTGCATACTTATTTTCCCATCTTTTTCTACTATTTTTGGCCTAGTTTTCAACTGTAAAAACCTTTGTTTTTATGGCCTAAAAATGGTTGTTTGAGCCTTTTTGAGTTAGGGGGTTGTCCACCCTTTTGGCTCCTTAGCTTGTTGAGCTTTTCGTGCTATCTTTCGTCACTTTCAAAACAACTTTTTTGGGCCTCTTAACCACTAGATCTCAGAGGTTTTTAGTGGTAAAAATCAACTTTTGAAGTCAAAAATTGGAGGGGTTAGCCTCCCCTTCTTGTGTCTTATTTGCATGCCTAATTAGCTTCATGAGTTAGCATGTTTTTCTAGCTTACTTTAGCTTAAGTCCAGCATGTTTTTGCCTCTGAAATAACCTATTTTGGCTTTATTTTAGGCTGGTTAGTTCAGTTAAGGCTTGTATTGCATAGTTGTAGTGTTAATTCCTTCACTAGCTTGAGGTTTTAATGCTTTAATCATCACTCTTTTGAGTTGATAGCATGTTTTAGTGTTGTTTTTCACTTAATTTCAGCACCTAAATCTCTGCAATCTCCCTCTTTGCTTCACTATTTTATTTGCTTTTGAGAGTTGTTTCAAACTTGGGATCCTTTAAGCTTAAGATTAAGGTTATGCTTAATGGTTTAATCCTCTTTAAGGGTTCATTACCAATGGCATGATCTCTTTCATGCCTTGAACTACCCCTTGGTTGACACTTCTTTCACTTTAGAAGACACTCACCAATGGACTAATTGATTAAAGAATGAATCAGTAATGTAAAATGAGTAAACAAAATGAACAAGTAAAAGAGGCAAGATAAGCATCTTTCGTGTTACTTTGCATATGTTCGAATCTGACGTTAATTCGAACACAAGGAAAATGGGACATTTCATACTCAAAGTGATGAAATGTGCCACTTTCCTTTGTCACCATCACTCTTGATCATGCACGATAGGGTGGTGGTCTTTTTGAGTCTTGTTTTGCACTCATTAAACTTGTACAAGCTTGGTTCCTTAGCCATCATGCATGGAAATTGCTTGGTTGATGATTTGAGGGCCAAGAGTTACACTCCTTTGAGCTTGTGTGATGATAAGAAGAGTAACTATATAAACACTCCTTGAGAATACATTGCTTTGCCTCTGTTTGCTCTCTGTTGCAGCAAAAGAGGAAGTTCTGGACAAGGGTTGCTGACCGGCCACCAGCAGTGGCCGACAGCCACCAACAATAGTCAACCAACCACCATTAGTAGGTGACCAGCCATCAATGAAATCTTGCACAGTGTGTTCCTGAGGTGGAGCAGAGGCATTCTGGGAGTTGGCAGCACTGTTGGTGTTCAAATATGTGCAAACAGAGGCTTGAAATAGCAAAGCAGTGGCTTTTTCAGGTGAAGGATCTAGCATGCATGAACTCCTTGCTTCTCAGGATTAGCTAGTTAGTTTAATTAATATCTAGCTTAGATGCATGTTGTAATTAATTAGTTGTGGCTAATTAAGTGTTGTAAATAATTAGTTAGTTTAACTAGTTATTCAATTTCGGTTTGTAATAATTAGTTAGCTAGAATAGTTAATTAGTTCGTGTTATAATAATTAGTTAGCTTAATTAGCGTAGCTAGTTAGTTAGCTTATTCAATTGGACCCTCCTTCGCGAGGGCATAATGATGTAATAAGTGTGCGTGTGTGTGTATGTCTTCTAACCCCACGTCTTTCTCCCTTTTATTTAATCGCTTTTGATGGTTAGATTAGGGTCATTTTCAATTAGCATATCACATGCTTGCATCCATTCATCTTGTCTTGTATGTACCGAGACTCGGCGCATCATTCAAACTGCATTGTTGTTTTCAATACTTCTTTGAAAACTTATTTAATCGCATATTGTTCAAATCGATTCATATGCCATATTAGTAGCCGAGCCTATTATTTGCATATTGCATGCGTTGCATTAGGCATCTTGTATAGTTAGGATCATGCATTTTTCTAACTAGTTTCTGTTTTGGCTTGGAGTACTCGGTAAGTTTTCTGCTTTAGCATACTTGTATAACTGTGGTTGCCATATTGCCATGATTAGCATGCTTGCCATGAGGCTATGTGCTAAAATGCTAAACTGCATGAATGCCTGTGGATGAAGGCTTGTTGTTTGAATTGGAACGATTCAACAAATGTGTGTTTTAAGCCCACTTTGTTGTGGCAAAATCATGTTTTAAGCCCACTATATTTGGTGGCAAATCCGCATCTTTAAGCCCACTAGAGGGTGGCAAATTCAAACCATTCTCGAAAACAAACATGAGTTGTATTGTTCCAATTCTTGCAATTTTAGCATATACTTACTTGTGCGCGTCACATAGAAATGTTAGCTAATAATCGAAATAAGAGGACATAATGTTTATGAAACATCGTATCATGATTAGTAGAGTCCGATCTTTGATCGAGCGAATGGGGGTACTCATTTCAGGACCTTCCCCTCTCGTACCCAAGTTCCCGAGTCGAGGCAAATTTGGTGATGACGTACACATGGCCTTTGGCACAAGTCAGGGTTTCCTAAATTTCTCCAAAACAAAATATTTAGGTGGCGACTCTGTATCTGGAAAACTAGCCCAATTTTGGCATTATTTGATTTAAAATGGATTTTTCAAAAAGGTTTGTCAGATTTAGACTCTTTGGTGATTATTAGTTTTACATTGCACTTGTGGGACTTGATTCAGAACCACGGGAGTTTGAACTGTGAGGCCTTTCTTTCAAACCCTTTCCGAAAGGCGGGGCGCGGAAAAAGGCGAGTCCACAGGAATAGTCTCTATGGTTTTCGATATGTAACTAGGTTAATTGGTCAAAAAGGGTACCTCAGCAAGACTACCTAATATACCGCTCACACCTAACACCAAGAAGTGAAAGAAGGATCAAACGGTACAATGGTAGTCCAGATCCAAGGGTTGTGTTCTCGTCGTGGCAGAGCCAGCAACCGGTCAGCCTTTTGGTAACCTTTTCCAAGCAAGCCTCCGACAAACCGCTCAAGAGTAGCAAACGGCAAACACTGTGACTTAGGTGCACCGATGCAAATGCAAATGCAAAGAAAACACATAAGTGTAGATAAAATAACATATCATGAGTTCGAGTCAAGTTCTCTAAATCCCTAGCAAAGTCGCCAGAAACTATGGCTCGCCTTTTTCGCGCCCCCTTTCGGAAGGTTTGAAAGAAAGGCCTCATAGTTCGAACTCCCGCAGTTCTAAATCTAGTCTCACAAGTGCAATGTGAAACTAATAAACACCAAAGAGTCCAAATTTGGCAAATCGTTTTGGAAAATCGAGTTTCAATCAAATAATGCCAAAATTGGGCTGCTTTGCCAGATACAAAGTCGCTACCAAAATATTTTGTTTTTGGGGAAATTTAGGAAACCCTGACTCGTGCTGAAGACCACGTGTCTATCATCAGCAAAGTTGTCTCGGCTCGGGAACTTAGGTACGAAGGAGGAAGGTCATGAATTGAGCAACCCCACTCGCCCGATCAAAGATCAGCTTGTATTAATCATGATATGATTTTTTTTATAAACATTATGTGTTCTTATTCTGTTTATTAAACTAGCTTTACTACGTGATGCGCACAAGCAAATATAGACTAGTTTGCTCAATTTGGGAACAATTCAACTCATGTTTGTTTTTTTTGCAAAAATGGTTTGAATTTACGACCTCAAGTGGCCTTAAAGATGCGAATTTGCCACCAAACATAGTGGGCTTAAAACATGATTTGCCACTCAACAAAGTGGGCTTAAAACTTACATTTGTTGAATCGTTCCAATTCAAACAATAAGCCTTCATTCACAGGCATTCGTGCAATTAATCATTTAAGCACATAGCCTCATGCCAAGCATGCTAATCATGGCATCATTCATAGTTATGCAAGCATGCTAAAGTGTAAAGACTCACCGAGTACTCCAAGCCAAAACAAAAGCTAGTTAGAAAGATACATGATTCTAACTATACAAGATGCTTAATGCAACTCATGCAAAGAATGTAATTAATAGGCTTGGCTACTAATATGGCATCTGAATCAATTTGATAACATGCAATAAAACATGTATTCAAAGAATTATTGAAATGACAATGCAGTTTGAATGATGCACCGAGCCTCGGTGCATGCAAGACAAGATGAATGTATGCAAGCATAAGGTATGCCAATTGAAATATGATCCCTAATCGAAGCATCGAAAGCGATTAAATAAAAGGGAGAAAGACGTATGGTTGGAAAACATACACACACGCAGGCACACTTATTACAACATTATGCCCTTGCAAAGGAGGATCCAAATGAATAAAGTGAAAACTAATTAGCTAAGCTAAGCTAATTAAGGTAATTATTACAACGCTTGAAACTAATTAACTATTCTAAGCTAATTGAAAGAAATTAACTAGGTTAAGCTAATTAAATATTACAATATCAACTAATTAGACTAATTAAATATTACAACACAATTTGCTATGCTAATGAAACAATTTAAACGATCAAACACATTCAAGGCAAGCACCAAAGGAGATGGATGGAGGTTGCATGCACATCATTTGAAAGATACTCTGTCTACGCAGATTGCCTCTATCCCACCATCAACCACTGCCTCTGTTTCTGCAAAACTGTATTGCTGACCAAACACCAAGGGTCGGCCGTGTATTACTGATGGCTAGCCGGGCCTACAAAGGGCCGGCCATGCATTGATTTGGTGCAAAGTTCTGTTATGTGCTCTCTCAAAGATGGAGGAAGCTTTTGGTGATATTCAAACTTGATCTCTACACACTCTCAAGCTTGAATTATGGTGTTCAAGACTCAACCAAGGCTCTAGAATGGTAAGACCAAGTTGTATATGGTGTGTATGGGGGAAATAAACAAGCTAGGTTAGCTCAAAGCTTGCTTGCACTGGAAGTAAGAGGAGACAAGGCTCTCTAGATGTATATATCTCTTCTAGATTTTTTGTTCAACCCTCAAAACAATCCCAGAGCTCCTTTTTTATAAAATTCGAGCTCAGGAGGTGGTAAATACCTTCAAAAATGGACAGTTGGTGGCCTCCTACCCGGAATAATGTACCATCGAAGGCCGGCCAACCATCACTGATATACGGTTGGGCTTTGATGGCCTCCTAGGTTTTTTGGTTGAAACTTAACTCATGAAGGGAAAAGGTCCAAAAATAAAGCTCACAGGTTCCAACAAGGTAAATGTTGAAGATTTGAGGTTATTTCGGGAGCCTGATTGATTCTGAATCGCTGCAAATTCATAATTTAACTTTCATCATTGAGTGCATTGAATAAAGCATCTAAGTCTTGCGGGCGATCAGAAATGGGGTGTCTACAGTTGTCAACAAGTGAAGGCCGAAGATTAAAGGCGACCTGGTATGTTGTAACCCTTGCCTATAGCCGAATGGAAGTAGGAGCATGTCACGATGGATTTTGTTGTAGGTTTTCCCAGGACTCAATAGGGTAATGATGTCATTTGGGTGATAGTTGAATAGTTAACTAAGTCAGCGCAGTTTGTACCTATGCACACAAATGACTCGATAGATTTTCTTGCCGACCTTTATATTAGGGACATAGTTCAACTTCATGGAGTCCATGTGACTATTGTTTCAGATAGAGATCCTCATTTTATGGCTCGATTGTGGCAGAGCCTACAGAATGCTTTGGGCACTAGATTAACTTTTAGTACTTCCTATTATCCTCATACTGGCGGACAGTCAGAGCGCACTATTCAAATTCTCGAGGATATGCTTTCAGGTTGTGTTCTTCACTTTTAAGAGGTCGTGAGAGGGGCACTTGCCTTTAGTGGAGTTTGCTTATAACAACAGCTTTCAAGTGAGTATAGGTATGGCACCATTTGAGGCCTTGTATGACCAACCGTGTAGATCTCCTATGTGTTGGGCCGAAGTGGGTAACGCACCTGTGCTAGGTCCTAAGTTAGTTCGGGAAACAACAGAGAAGGTTACACTTATCCGTAAGAGGTTGGTTTTGGCTCAAAGTCGTCAAAAGAGCTATGCAGACTACAGAAGGAGACCGTTATCATTTGAAGATATCACCTAGATAAGGTTTGATGAGATTTGGAAAGAGTGAGAAGTTGTCTCCGAGATTTATTAGGCCTTTTGAGATCCTAGAGCGGATTGGGGAGGTATCTTATCATTTGGCTTGTTATAGTAACTCCGGGTTTTGACCCATTACTTATTGCATTTTGGACTCAAGTTGGTTTGGTTTTGAATAGTTATTCGTATCTCTTTCCCTTGTTTTTCCCTTTATTTTTAGTTATTGGGTTATAGTTGTGCGTTTGGGACAGGTTGGTTGCTTGTTTTTCTAAACCTTTGTTGCCCAGCTTTTGGCTCTTGCGCTCGAGCAGGCCTCACAAATTTTGCTCCTCCGCTCGAGTGCCTATTCTTGCGCTCGAGCGGGATTTGCCACTTCTCAGCATTTCTTTTGCAGATCTAAAAGTACTGAGAAAGTGCTTTGGACACTCGAGCGTCCAGTCCCGCACTCGAGTGGGGACCCTCGTCTACAAAACTTCTGGAAATGTGTATTCGACGCTCGAGCTCCAACTTTCACGCTAGAGCAAAACCTTGTGTCTGACACTCGAGCGGACTGCGCGTATAATAGTCCGAGAAGATGATATTTTGAATCACTTTTTCATATCTCCCTCTCTAAAACTTTCCAAAAAGCTTGTTCTTAAGCCTCTCTCTCTCTAGAATTCACCTTCTCCTTTAGATTTAATCTAGATCCAATGATCTTTTCACCCTAGTGCCTTTGAGAAAAAGGTAGAGCTTGTCAAGATCAACATTTTGATCTGAATAGAAGTGGGTTTCGGCTTTCTTGCAATTTCCCTCTTGTTTCACTCATCTTCTTCCTTTGAGGTAGGGATCTTTTCTACACCTTCATATGATATTTAGCTTAGTTATTTGTATCTTGTATAACAACGGTGTGATTTGAGGGTGTTGTAAGCAAAGCTAGGGTTTGGGTTTAATATGGAAAGAGGGATTGTTGATGAACATGAAATAAACGAATGTGGGTTACGAAAATGAAATTATGTTGGGTCAAAATGGTTGAAAATGATATTTAGGTTGATAATTAGAAAAGGGAAGGTTTTGCCCTCAGATGACTATCATGATTATTTTATATAGATAATTAAAGTTGTCATTGAAAGCGTGAAAATAAAGGGGGTATAGCTATGAATGGTGGGATTGGTTATGTATTGACTCATCCTTTGGAAATTTGAATAAATTATCTATCATGAGTTTGAATATCTGTTTAGAAATAACTGTATTAGGCTATCAGTGGAGGATAGCTATGATTGTTATAGAAATTGCATGAGGATTAGGTGAATTGAAACTAATCTCTTCTTGTTTGTCATTAAATATGACTATGTTTATATACATTGTACATGTATGATTATGTGCGAGTGGAAATGAGATATGCTCCATTGTTTGATATTGTGTTTAAATACATTGCATGTGTATGAATGATTGTTTGGGAGGAGAAATGAGATGGACTCCATTATAATTAAGTTGGCTGAAGTGTCTTGGGTGAAGTCCCAGAATTATACACGGGTGCCTAGGCCGCGGACGAAATATTCGTAAAATGACAAGTGTAGTGCTTGTATAGCCTACATTTCCCATTTGACGGCTGCCTACGGATGAAATTTCCGTGAAAGAAAAGTTTGAAGTGTTCATGCATTGTTGATGTGATTGTAGAATTAATGAGTTGAAGTCTCATTTAGATTGTCAAAAAGATAATGAAACTGGTCCATGTAATGAAATGAATGGAAATTGGTACTTTATGACTGTATAACTGTGGATGTCTTTATCACTGACGTTGTGTATGCATAGTGTATTTATACCTTTGCTAAGTTTCATATATTGTGTTAGATGATTTCTACTGGGCTGTGGCTCACTTTATTTGGGAATAACATTTTCAAGTGTTGGTGACTTACCTCCACCAAGGCAATAGCTTGGAGAGACATTTTGGGAGCAAGAGTTTTTTTTATATGAATTGTATATTTTTGTAAAGCCTAGGGCTAAATGTGTATGAGCTAGTCTCCTTTTTTGTGTAACCAAGTCATGGCTTGGAAAGATGTAAGCTAATAGGGCATTAAATTCTGTTAAAGTCTTTTATATTATTAACTTCATGTAATGAAAGGACTATTTATTCTGATTCATGTTGTTATTAACATGTGTTTGGGTTGTTTTTCTTGTGTTATTTTGGGGGCGTGACAACTTGCTGTCAGAGCATACTGGGTTTGAATACTTTGGGTACGTGGGAAGTGGTTAGTACCACAATGGGTTTGTCTCGCTTGCTAGAGACTTAAGTGTAAGCAATATGTGTTTGTTTATATGACAACATGCTTATGTGATTATTTATGTATGGGATTGAATTTCTTGGATGTTGATTGGGTCCACGGGTTTCTAGGAGTCCTGTTAGAAAGACACTTGATTACTGCTATTTCTGATTGGAACTGTAGCAACGCCGCGAGATGGTCATTATTTGGAAATGAATTCTGTATGTGCTTACATGATTATGTGCTGATGTGGAGTGGATTACAGTTGTCCAACGTATTAGGATGCGAGTGAGTTAGCTTTGGCACATTTATGAATGTGCTAATTTCTTGTGTTACCTTTATTAGGATGTTAGGATGTGGTCATGGAGGTAGGCATGGTAGCCTAGAAGGCACGAGGTGCCTATATCGGATAAGATTCTGGCACAGGAGGAAAGGGGTTGGTCAAGCCAATGTGACCAAACCAGTAGGTCAGCAGGCCATGGGCGCCTTAGCCCACGAAATGATCAGAGCATTGAGGGAATCAATGGACATTCTCAGAGCTGAAAATGAAGTCCAGGCCCAAGTAGCTGAGGCAGGGCTTTCTTTTCTGAAGAGGGAGTTTTTCTGGTCAAATCCGAATGAGTTTTTGGGTGACTCAAAGAAGCCACTAAAGGCCGATGAGTGGCTGGAACAGATAGTGAAGATGTGAGAGATACTTAGCATCGGAGATGACCAGTTAAGGGTGACCTTGGCATCCTTCCAACTTAAGAGGTATGTGGGTCAGTGGTGGAAGTATCCACAAGAACGCATTGGAGGGACTTGGGAGGCTTTTTTCAGCGCCTTCCTGGACAAGTTTTTGCCTCCCACTGTTAGGGAGAAGTTGAGGGATCAGTTTTCTCGCCTCAAGCAGTTGAACATGCTTGTGGCCGAGTTTGAGGCCACCTTCACTAGCCTCTCTAGGTTTGCACCTGAGTTAGTGGCGACTGAGGAGCGCCGTTGTTTAGAGTTTGAGAAAAGTTTGAGGACTAGACTCATGTTTTGAGTGGTCAGGTCCATGATTAGAGATTATGGGCGTCTTGTAGAGGCGGCAGTCCATCTTGAGACCATCATGCAGGCAGAGGAGGAGAGGATGAGGGGCTAGAGGAGAAGTTAGGATAGTCAGGGGGACGGTAAGAGATAGAGGGGCTCTAACCCTCAGCAGTCCCAGGGAGTTCAGTTGAGGTCTAACTTTCTAGTGCCTAGCTCGGGTTGTGGGAAAAGTGGTTAGGGAGACGTGACTTGTTTCAAATGTAGCCAGTTGGTTCATAAGTCTCCAAATTGCCCATATAGAGGAGGAGGGCAGCGAGCAGCATCATCTTCGGTTCATTCTCAGGGCCAGAGTCAGGGTAGAGGACAGCCGCCCGCTTGTTATTAGTGTGGTCAGGCGGGGCACCTATAGAGATCTTGCCCACAATTGGGTGGCACATCTGGTGCGTCTGATTCGAGACAGACACAGAGTCACCAACCAGCACAATAAGCACAGGCCTCAAGGGCCAATTAGGGAGCTTCTTCAACTCAGTTAGTGCAGCAGGCCTATGCTCCGAGTGGTAAGCAGGTACATCCGAGGCCAATAGGGCGTGTGTATGCTGTCACTGCTCCAAATCTTGTACCGACTCCATCTGCTATGAGAGGTACCTTTTTGTTTTGTAATTCAATTGCTAGTGTATTGATTGATACGGGTGGATCCCATTCTTTTATCTCGTCTACATTTGCATCAGTTAGGGTTGGAGTTGGCACAGTTAGCATCTCCTATTTGTGTAGAGTCATCTATTGGTAGTGAGGTCATCTTGAAACAAGGGTGCCAGGGATGTGACATAGAGGTCACCGGTTGTTGACTTCCATTTGCATTTGTTTTTCTTGACATGTCTAGCTTTGACGTTATTTTGGGTATGGATTGGTTATCGTCATACAGAGCTGTTATAGATTGCTACCATCAGAGGGTTACTTTATGTACCTCGAGCGGGGATTGCTTTTATTTCTTGGAGGACCGGGTGGATAGAGTCTTATCACCGGTATATGATCCTCGTGGGCGGAGTGAGCTTAGTTGTTTTCTTGCTAGCTTCTTGAGTAGTGAGTGTGATGAAAGACGAGTTGAGTTGCCAAGGATAGTTTGTGAACACCTAGATGTCTTTCCCAAGGATCTTACTAGTTTACCACCTCACCGAGAGATCGAGTTCTCTATCAACTTAGTGACTGGCACGACACCGATTTCTATGGCTCCATATCGGTTTACACCTGCTAAGTTGAGTGAGTTGAAGGTTCAACTGCAGGAACTGTTAGATAAGGGTTTCATTCGCCTTAGTGCTTCACCTTGGGGAGCGCCAACCCTCTTTGCTAAAAAGAAAGATGGAGCCTTACAACTTTGTATCGATTACTGAAAATTGAACCGGGTTATCGTTAAAAACAAATACCCAATGCCTCGTATAGATGATCTGTTTGATCGGTTGAAGGGATCTTGTTGTTTCTCTAAGATAGATCTGAGATCGGGTTACCATCAGTTGAGGGTATGGGAAAAGGATATCCTGACGACGACATTCTGTACATGGTATGGCCATTATGAGTTTCTAGTGATGCCATTTGGGCTAACCAATGCTCCAGCTGTATTTATGGACTTAATGAACCGAATCTTTTGTGAGTTTCTAGATCGATTTGTGGTCGTCTTTGTGGACGACATCCTGATTTACTCACCCTTTAAGGAGGAGCACAAGGAACACTTATGAGTGGTACTTGAGTTTCTTAGAGCCCATAAGTTGTATACTAAGTTTGGGAAGTGTGAGTTTGGCTGAAAGAGGTTAAGTTCTTAGGCCACGTGGTATCGGGAGAAGGGGTGACTGCAGATTCATCCAAGATAGAGGCAGTGCAAGATTGGGCATAACCTAAGAATGCTTTCGAGATCCGTAGTTTCTTGCGGTTAGCCAGGTACTACCGGAGATTTGTGAAGGATTTCTCGAAACTAGCCTTACCTTTGACGAGACTGATGAGAAAGAGAGTTAATTTTGTGTGGAACGAGACTTGTGAGAAGTCATTCCAAGAGCTTAAGGTTAGACTCACCACTGTTCTAGCTTTGATTATCTCGGAGAGGGTTTTAGGCTATTCTATATATTGTGATGCCTCGCGAGAAGGTTTGGGTTGTGTTTTGATGCAAGAAGGGAAGGTAGTAGCCTATGGCTCGTAGCAGTTGAAAATACACAAGAGGAACTATCCTACTCATGATCTAGAGTTAACAGCTGTGATTTTTGCCTTGAAAAATTGGAGGCATTATCTATATGGTGAGAGATTTGAAGTGTTTTCCAATCACAAGAGTTTGAAGTACTTGTTTACTCAGAAAGATTTGAATTTGAGGCAGAGGAGGTGGATGGAGTTCATAGAGGACTATGACCTCGAGTTGCATTATTATCCCAGGAAGGCCAATGTAGTGGCCGATGCTTTAAGTATGAAGTCTATTAGTACTGTAGCCAGCATCGCCATCCAGGAATGGGAGATGTTGGATACTCTTGGTGAGTTTGACTTGCACCTTGGCAAGTCCGTTGAATCTGCGGCCTTGTTTTCTATAGCTGCACAACCTAGACTTATGAATCGAGTATTAGAAGCGCAAAAGAACAACATTGAAGTAGAAACCCTCTGGGAGAAGATCTCCAGTGGGAAAGTAGAACGGGGCTTGATTGTGTATCCAAACTCGAGTGTTAGATAATGTGACTGTTTGTTTGTACCGGAGTCTTGTTAAGAGGAGGTGCTCCGAGAGTTTCATCATTCACACCTTGCGGTGTATCTAGGAGGCAGAAAGATGTATCACAACCTTAGTCACCAGTTTTGGTGGAGAGGTATGAAGAAGGACGTGGCGGTGTTTGTATCGAAATGCTTTACTTGTCCGCAAGTGAAGGCTGAGCATCAGAGGCCAGCGGGTTTGTTGCAACCCTTGCCTATAACCGAGTGGAAATATGAGCACGTCATGATGGATTTTGTTGTGGGCCTTCCGAGGACTCAACGGGGGAACGATGCCATTTGGGTCGTAGTTGACCGGTTGACTAAGTCGGCGCACTTTATAGCTATGCGTGTAAGTGATTCGGTAGACTATCTTTCCGACCATTATATTAGGGACATAATGAGATTACATAGAGTCCCTATGACGATAGTTTCGAATAGAGATCCACATTTTACAGCTCAACTGTGGCAGAGCTTGCAGTGTGCCTTGGGCACTTGATTGACTTTTAGTACTGCATATCATCCTCAAATTGACGGGCAGTTCAAGCATACTATTTAGATCCTTGAGGATATGCGTCGAGGTTATGTACTTGATTTTAAGGGGTCATGGGAGAGGCACCTACCCTTAGTGGGGTTTGCCTACAATAACAGTTTCCAATCGAGTATTGGAATGGCACAATTTGAGGCCTTATATGGCTGACCGTGTAGATCTCCAGTGTGTTGGGCCGAGGTGGGTGATGCACCTTTGTTGGGCCTTGAGTTAGTTCGAGAAACGACGAAGAAAGTGGCACTTATTCGTAAGAGGTTAGCTATGGTTCAGAGTTGCCAGAAGAGCTATGTCGACCGTAGAAGGAGACCCTTGTCCTTTGAGGTGGGAGATCATAGGTTTTTCAAAATATCACCTAGGCGGGGTTTGATGAGATTCGGAAAGAGTGGGAAGTCATCCCTTCGGTTTATTGGCCCTTTTGAGGTCCTTGAGCGGATTGAAGAGGTTGTTTATCGTTTAGCATTGATGCCACAACTTTTCGGGGTTCATAACGTGTTTCATATTAGTATGGTTCGGAAGTATGAGCCAGATCCATTGAACATGTTGGATTGGACCGACTTGGAGGTAGATAAAAATACCTCGTATGATGAGAGACCGGTGAGAGTCTTAGATAGAAGGGACCAAGTCTTGCGAAGCAAGACAATCTCCTTAGTAAAAGTGTGGTGGAAACATCACGGAGTCGAAAAAGCGACTTGGGAGCGTGAATTGGAAGTCCAAGAGAAGTATCCAGACTTGTTTGTTGATATTTAAATATGTATTGAGATTTTGATTATAGTGATGAAAAGTATAAACATTGTATATGTTATTTACATTGTGGAAACATGAGTTTATTTTAAATATTGTATACGTTTTAGGAATATGGAATATCATACGTGTTGTATCACTTTTGGAAAGCATTGTATATGCCATGTAGAATTTTAAGAACTTGGACCTTGGTTTAAACACTATATATGTTTTGGGAAATTGTAAATTTCATTTTTGTATAGGACTTGTGTATCGAGTCAATGAGGATGGATGACTGGAGAATGGGTCATGGTGTTGAACTTGTAAGAATAACGTTGTCGTGAATGCTATAACTCAATTTTTGAACTCGATTTGAAATTTCAGGGGCGAAATTCTTTAAGGAGGGGAGGTTATAGCGATTCCGGGTTGTGACCCGTTACTTATTGCATTCCGGACTTGGGTTGGTTTGGTTTTGAATAGTTATTCATCTCTCTTTCCCTTGTATTCCCTTTTATTTTAGTTATCGGGTTATAGTTGTGCATTTGGGATAGGTTGGTTGCTTATTTTTCCAAACATTTGTTGCCCAATTTTTGGCTCTTCCGCTCCAGCGGGCATTCTTGTGCTCGAGCGGGCTTCACAAATTTTGCTCCTCCGCTCGAGCAAGATTTGCCACTTATCAGCATTTCTTTGGCAATTCTGAAAGTACTGAGAAAGTGCTTTGGATGCTTGAGCATCCAGTCCCACGCTCCAGCGGGGACCCTCGTCTACAAAACTTCTGGAAATGCGTATTCTACGCTCGAGTGGAACCTTGTGTTTGACGTTCAAGCAGGACTTTCCACGCTTGAGGGCACTGCGCGTATAACAATCCGAGAAGATATATTTTGAATCAGTTTTTCATATATCTCTCTAAAGCTTTTCCGAAAAGCTTGTTCTTGAGCCTCTCTCTCTAGAATTCACCTTATCCCTTAGATTTTATCTAGATCCATTGATCTTTTCACCCTAGTGCCTTTGAGAAAAAGGTAGAGCTCGTCAAGATCTACATTTTGATCTGAATAGAAGTGGGTTTCGACGTTCTTGGAATTTCTCTCTTCTTTGACTCATCTTCTTCCTTTGAGGTAGGGATATTTTCTACAACTTCATATGATATTTAGCTTAGTTATTTGTATCTTGTGTAACAACGGTGTGATTTGAGGGTGTTGTAAGCAAACCAAGAGTTTGGGTATAATATGGAAAGAGGGATTGTTGATGAACATGAAATAAACGAATGTGGGTTGCAAAAATGAAATTATGTTAGGTCAAAACAGTTGAAAATGATATTTGAGTTGATAATTAGAAAAGGGAAGGTTTTGCCCTGAGATGACTATCATGATTATTTTATATAGATAATTAAAGTTGTCATTGCAAGCGTGAAATTGAGGAGGTATTGGTATGAGTGGTGGGATTGGTTATGTATTGACTTATCCTTTGGAAATTTGAAGAAATTATCAGTCATGAGATTGAATATCTATTTAGAAATAATTGTATTGGGCTATCGGTGGAGGATAGCTATGATTGCTGTAGAAATTGCATGAGGATTAGTGAAATGAAACTAATCTCTTGTTGTTTGACATTGAATATGACTATGTTTATATACATTGTACATGTATGATTATGTGGGAGTCGAAATGGGATGTGCTCCATTGTTTGATATTGTGTTTAAATATATTACATATGTATAAATGATTGTTTGGAAGGAGAAAGGGGATGGACTCCATTATAATTAATTTGGCCGTAGTTTCCTCGGGGAAAGTCCCAAAATTATACATGGGTGCCTAGCCCGCAGATGAAATATCCGTAAAATGGCAATTGTAGTGCTTGTATAGCCTACATTTACATGGGTCCCGTTTGACGGCTGCCTGTGGACGAAATTTCCGTGAAAGAAAATTTTGAAGTGTTCACGCATTGTTGATGTGATTGTAGAATTAATGAGTTGAAGCCTCATTTAGATTGTCAAAAAGATAATAAAACTGGTCCATGTAATGAAATGAATGGAAATTGGTACTTTATGACTGTATAACTGTGGATGTCTCTATCACTAACATTGTGTATGCATAGTGTATTTATACCTTTGCTAAGTTTCATATATTATCCGAGATGATTTCTACTAGGCTGTGGCTCACCCTATTTGGGAAAAACATTTTCAGGTGTTTGTGACTTACCTCCGCCAAGGCAATAGCTTGGAGGGACATTTTGCGAATAAGAGTTTTTTTTATTTGAATTGTATATTTTTGTACAGCCTAGGGCTAAATGTGTATGAGCTAGTCTCATTTCTTGTGTAACTAAGTTAAGGCTTGGAAAGATGTAAGTCAATAAGGCATTAAATTCTGTTAAACTCTTTTATATTATTAACTTCATGTAATGAAAGGACTGTTTGTTCTGATTCATGCTGTTATTAACATGTTTTTGGGTTGTATTTATTATACTATTTTGGGGGTATGACACGTGCAACCATAACTTTTTGGGATTCATGATGTGTTTCATATCTGTATGCTTTGGAATTATGAGCTGGATCCATCAGGATTGGACCAAGTTAGAGGTAGATGAGGATGCCTCGTATAAGGAGAGACCGGTTAAAGTCTTAGATACTCGAGACCAAGTCTTGCAAGGCAAGACAATTCTGTTGGTGAAGGTGCTGTGGAGACATCACAGGGTTGAAGAAGCAACTTGGAAACGTGAGGTAGAAGTTCATGAAAAGTATCCGAACTTATTTATTGAATTGTATATTCAATATTGAAAACTTGTTTATCATTGTAATGGAATGGATGACTGGTGGATGGGTCATGGTGATCAATTTCATTTGCTATCATTCTTGTAATTGGTTTAAACATGGTTTTGATGTTTCATTTAATTGGTTTAAACACAGTTTTGTTGTAATTGGTTTAAACACAGTTTAGTACTTCCTATTATCCTCATACTGATGGAGAGTCAGAGCGCACCATTCAAATTCTTGAGGATATGCTTTTGGGTTGTGTTCTTGACTCTTAAGGGGTCGTGATAGAGGCACTTGCCTTTAGTTGAGTTTGCCTATAACAACAGCTTTGAAGTGAGTATAGGTATGGCACCATTTGAGGCCTTGTATGACCAACCGTGTAGATCTCCTGTGTGTTCAGCTGAAGTGGGTAACGCACATGTGCTAGGTCCTAAGTTAGTTCGAGAAACAACAGAGAAGGTTGCACTTATCCGTAAGAGGTGGGTTTCGGCTCAGAGTCGTCAAAAGAGCTGTGCAAAGTATAGAATGAGACCGTTATCATTTGAAGATATCACCTAAGCAGGGTTTGATGAGGATTGGGAATAGCGAGAAGTTGTCTCCTAGATTTATTAGGCCTTTTGAGATCCTAAAGCGGATTGGGGAGGTATCTTATCATTTGGCCTGTTATAGCAATTTCGGGTTTTGACATGTTACTTATTGCATTCTGGACTTGGGTTGGTTTGGTTTTGAATAGTTATTCGTATCTCTTTCCCTTGTTTTCCCTTTTATTTTTAGTTATTGGGGGGTAGTTGTGCATTTGGGACAAGTTGGTTGCTTGTTTTTCCAAACCTTTGTTGCCCAGATTTTGGCTCTTTTGCTCGAGCAAGCATTCTTGCGCTCGAGTGAGCTTCACAAATTTTGCTCATCTGCTCAAGCGGCCATTCTTGCGCTCGAGTGGGATTTGCCACTTCTCAGTATTTCTTTTGTAGTTTTGAAAGTACTAAGAAAGTGCTTTGGACGCTCGAGCATCCAGTCCCGCGCTCGTGCGGGGACAATCGTCTACAAAACTTCTGGAAATGTGTATTCTACGCTCGAGCTCCAACTTTCACGCTTGAGCAAAACCTTATGTTTGACGCTCGAGCAAGGCTTTCTACGCTCGAGGGGACTGCGCGTATAATAGTCTGAGAAGATGATATTTTGAATCACTTTTTCATATCTCTCTCTATCTCTCTAAAACTTTCCAAAATGCTTGTTCTTAAGCCTCTCTCTCTCTAGAATTCACCTTCTACCTTACAATTCATCTAGATCCAATGATCTTTTCACCTTAGTGCCTTTGAGAAAAAGGTAGAGCTCGTCAAGATCTACATTTTGATCTGAATAGAAATGGGCTTCAACGTTCTTGGAATTTCTCTCTTCTTTGACTCATCTTCTTCCTTTGAGGTAGGGATCTTTTCTACACCTTCATATGATATTTAGCTTAGTTATTTGTATCTTTTGTAACAATGGTGTGATTTGAGGGTGTTGTAAGCAAACCTAGGGTTTGGGTATAATACGGAAAGAGGGATTGTTGGTGAACATGAAATAAACGAATGTGGGTTGCGAAAATTAAATTATGTTGGGTCAAAATGGTTAAAAATGATATTTGGGTTGATAATTAGAAAAGGGAAGGTTTTGCCCTCAGATGACTATCATGATTATTTTATATTGATAATTAAAGTTGTCATTGAAAGCGTGAAATTGAGGGGGTGTTGGTATGAATGGTGGGATTGGTTATGTATTGACTCATCCTTTGGAAATTTGAATAAATTATCTGTCATGAGATTGAATATCTATTTAGAAGTAACTATATTGGGCTATCGGTGGAGGATAGCTATGATTGTTGTAGAAATTGCATGAGGATTAGGTGAATTGAAACTAATCTCTTGTTATTTTTCATTGAATATGACTATGCTTATATACATTGTACATGTATGATTATGTGGGAGTGGAAATGAGATGTGTTCCATTGTTTGATATTGTGTTTAAATACATTGCATATGTATGAATGATTGTTTAGGAGGAGAAAGGGGATAGACTCCATTATAATTAAGTTGGCCGAAGTGTTCTGGGTGAAAGTTTCGAAATTATACATGGGTGCCTAGGCCACGGATGAAATATCTGTAAAATGGCAATTGTAGTGCTTGTGTAGCCTACATTTACATGGGTCCCGTTTGACGACTACCTGTGGACGAAATTTCTGTGAAAGAAAACTTTGAAGTGTTCATGCATTCTTGATGTGGTTGTAGAATTAATGAGTTGAAGTCTCATTTAGATTGTCAAAGTGATAATGAAACTGGTCCAAGTAATGAAATGAAAGGAAATTGGTACTTTATGACTGTATAATTGTGGATGTCTCTATCACTGACGTTGTGTATGCATAGTGTATTTATACCTTTGCTAAGTTTCATATATTGTACTAGATGATTTCTATTGGGTTGTGGCTCACCCTATTTGGGAATAACATTTTCAGGTGTTGGTGACTTACCTTCACCAAGGCAATAGCTTGGAGGGACATTTTGGGAGTAAGAGTTTTTTTATTTGAATTGTATATTTTTGTAAAGCCTAGGGCGAAATGTGTATGAGCTAATCTCTTTTTTTGTGTAACTAAGTCAAGGCTTGGAAAGATGTAAGCCAATAGGGCATTAAATTCTGTTAAACTCTTTTATATTATTAACTTCATGTAATGAAAGGACTGTTTATTTTGATTCAAGCTGTTATTAACTTGTGTTTGGGTTGTATTTATTGTACTATTTTGGGGGCGTGACACTTGCAACCATAACTTTTTGGGATTCAAGATGTGTTTTATATCTATATGCTTCAAAATTATGAGCTGGATCCATCACATGCGTTGGATTGGACCAAGTTAGAGGTAGATGAGGATGCCTCGTATAAGGAGAGACCGGTTAGAGTCTTAGATACTCTAGACCAAGTCTTGCAAGGTAAGACAATTCTGCTGGTAAAGGTGTTGTGGAGACATCACGGGGTTGAAGAAGCAACTTGGAAACATGAGGCAGAAGTGCATGAAAAGTATCTGAACTTATTTATTGAATTGTATATTCAATATTGAAAACTTGTTTATCATTGTAATGAGAATGGATGACCGGTGGATGGGTCATGGTGATGAATTTGATTTGCTATCATTGTTGTAATTGGTTTAAACACGGTTTTGATGTTTCATTTAACTGGTTTAAACACAGTTTTGTTGTAATTGGTTTAAACACGGTTTAGTACTTCCTATTATCCTCATACTGAAGAAGAGTCGGAGCGCACCATTCAAATTCTCGAGGATATGCTTTCGGGTTGTGTTCTTGACTTTTAAGGAGTCGTAAGAGAGGCACTTGCCTTTTGTGGAGTTTGCCTATAATAACAACTTTCAAGTGAGTATAGGCATGGCACCATTTGAGGCCTTATATGACCAACTGTGTAGATCTCCTGTGTGTTGGGCTGAAGTGGGTAGCACACCTGTGCTAGGTCCTAAGTTAGTTCGGGAAAGAACAGAGAAGGTTGCACTTATCCATAAGAGGTTGGTTTAGGCTCAGAGTCGTCAAAAGAGCTATGCAAACTATAGAAGGTGACCGTTATCATTTGAAGATATCACTTAGACGGGGTTTGATGAGGTTTAGGAAGAACGAGAAGTTTTCTCCTAGATTTATTAGGCCTTTTGAGATCCTAGAGCGGATTGGAGAGGTATCTTATCATTTGGCTTGTTATAGCAATTCTGGGTTTTGACCCGTTACTTTTGCATTCCGGACTCGAGATGGTTTGGTTTTGAATAGTTATTCGTATCTCTTTCCCTTGTTTTCCCCTTTATTTTTAGTTATCGGGTTGTAATTGTGCATTTGGGACAGGTTGGTTGCTTATTTTTCCAAACCTTTGTTGCCCAGATTTTGGCTCTTCTACTCGAGCAAGCATTCTTGCACTCGAGCAGGCTTCACGAATTTTGCTCCTCTGCTCGAGCGGCCATTCTTGCATTTGAACGGGATTTTCCACTTCTCAGCATTTCTTTTGCAGTTCTGAAAGTATTGAGAAAGTGCTTTCGATGCTCGAGCGTCCAGTCCCGTGCTCGAGCGAGGACCCTCATCTACAAAACTTCTAGAAATGTATATTCTACGCTCAAGCTCAAACTTTCGCGCTAGAGCAAAACCTTGTGTCTGATGCTCGAGCGGAGCTTTCCACGCTCAAGGGGACTGCGCGTATAAAAGTTTGAGAAGATGATATTTTGAATCACTTTTTCATATCTTTCTCTCTCTAAAACTTTCCCAAAAGCTTATTCTTGAGCCTCTCTTTCTAGAATTCACCTTCTCTCTTAGATTTCATCTAGATCCATTGATCTTTTCACCCTAGTGCCTTTGAGAAAAAGATAGAGCTCGTCAAGATCTACATTTTGATCTGAATAGAAGTAGGTTTCGGCGTTCTTGGAATTTCTCTCTTCTTTGACTCATCTTCTTCCTTTGAGGTAGGGATCTTTTCTACACCTTCATATGATATTTAGCTTAGTTATTTGTATCTTGTGTAACAATGGTGTGATTTGAGGGTGTTGTAAGCAAACCTAGGGTTTGGGTATAATACGGAAAGAGGGATTGTTGATGAACATGAAATAAACGAATGTGGGTTGCGAAAATGAAATTATGTTGGGTCAAAATGGTTAAAAATGATATTTGGGTTGATAATTAGAAAGGGGAAGGTCTTGCCCCCAGATGACTATCATGATTATTTTATACAGATAATTAAAGTTGTCATTGAAAGCGTGAAATTGAGGGGGTGTTGGTATGAATGGTGGGATTGGTTATGTATTGACTCATCCTTTGGAAATTTGAATAAATTATTTGTCATGAGATTGAATATCTGTTTAGAAGTAACTATATTGGGCTATCGGTGGAGGATAGCTATGATTGTTTTACAAATTACATGAGGATTAGGTAAATTGAAACTAATCTCTTGTTATTTGTCATTGAATATGACTATGTTTAAATACATTGTACATGTATGATTATGTGGGAGTGCAAATGAGATGTGTTCCATTGTTTGATATTGTGTTTAAATATATTGCATATGTATGAATGATTGTTTAGGAGGAGAAAGGGGATGGACTCCATTATAATTAAGTTAGCTAGAGTGTCTTGGGTGAAAGTCCCAAAATTATACATGGGTGCCTAGCCCGCGGATTAAATATCCGTAAAATGGCAATTGTAGTGCTTGTATAGCCTACATTTACATGGGGCCTGTTTTACGACTGCCTGTGGACGAAATTTCCGTGAAAGAAAATTTTGAAGTGTTCACGCATTGTTGATGTGATTGTAGAATTAATGAGTTGAAGCCTCATTTAGATTGGCAAAAAGATAATGAAACTGATCCTTGTAATGAAATGAATGGAAATTGGTACTTTATGACTCTATAACTGTGGACGTCTCTATCACTGACGTTGTGTATGCATAGTGTATTTTTACCTTTGCTAAGTTTCATATACTGTCCTAGATGATTTCTACTGGGTTGTGGCTCACCCTATTTGGGAATAACATTTTCAGGTGTTGGTGACTTACCTCAACCAAGGAAATAGCTTGGAGGGACATTGGGAGTAAGAGTTTTTATATTTGAATTGTATATTTTTGTAAAGCCTAGGGCGAAATGTGTATGACGTAGTCTCCTTTTTTGTGTAACTAAGTTAAGGCTTGGAAAGATGTTCGCCAATAGGGCATTAAATTCTGTTAAACTATTTTATATTATTAACTTCATGCAATGAAAGGACTGTTTGTTCTAATTCATGTTGTTATTAACATGTGTTTGGGTTGTATTTATTATACTATTTTGGGGGCGTGGCACTTGCAACCATAACTTTTTGGGATTCATGATGTGTTTCATATCTGTATGCTTCGGAATTATGAGCTGGATCCATCACATGTGTTGGATTGGACCAAGTTAGAGGTAGATGAGGATGCCTCGTATAAGGAGAGACCGGTTAAAGTATTAGATACTAGAGACCAAGTCTTGCAAGGTAAGACAATTCTGTTGGTAAAGGTGTTGTGGAGACATCACGGGGTTAAAGAAGCAACTTGGAAACGTGAGGCAGAAGTTCATGAAAATTATCCGAACTTATTAATTGAATTGTATATTCAATATTGAAAACTTGTTTATCATTGTAATTAGAATGGATGACCAGTGGATGGGTCATGGTGATGAATTTGATTTGCCATCATTGTTGTAATTGGTTTAGACACGGTTTTGATGTTTTATTTAAAATTTCAGGGACGAAATTCCTTAATGGAGAGAGGTTATAGCGATTCTGGTTTAGACCTGACCTATTTGATGTTCTGGCTCTGGGTTTCATTGTCTTATATGATTGCTCATGTTTTGTTTCTTTGTGTTTCTCATTGAGTTTGGTTATTGGAGTGCCTCGGTTGCATTTGGAACAGGTTGGTATCTTGTTTTTCAAAACTATTGTGGCCCAGAATTCTGCTTCTTCACTCGAGCGATGATTCCTGCGCTCGAGCAGTCTTTGTGAACTTCCAGTACTTTTGCAGGTCTGTAGAGATATTAGGAGATGGCATTCTCCGCTCGAGCGGTCTTTCTTGCGCTCGAGCGATGTTGGCTCGAGCAGTCTTTCATACACTTGAGCGATGGTCCTCTATCTATAAAACTTCTAAGAGTTGGTATTCTTCGCTCGAGCGGTCACTTTGTGCACATGAGCGGTCACGCTTATTGTGTCTAGTCGCTCGGGCGGTCTGTGCGTATATTAATTCGTAAAGTCATCTTTTTGGCACACTTTTTCATCCCTCTTTCTCTCTCTGAACATTTCAAAACCCTAAGTTGAGACCCACTCTTTCTAGACCTCACCTTCTTTTTACAAATACACCTAGATATGTTGATTTCTTCACCCTAGTCTCCTTGACAAAAAGGTAGAGCACTCCGAAAGCTTTCTTTTGATCGGAAGGTTTTGGCGTTGTTGAGATTCCATCACTCTCTCTCTTGCCTTCTAACTTCAAGGTAGGGATATCTTTGCACTTTCTTATGATTTTCAACTTAGTTATCTGTGTTTTGAAACAACATTGTGATTTGGAAATTTTTGGACAAATCTAGGGTTTTGGCTTGACATCAAATAGAGGGGTTTTCAAATGGGTTGTTGGAAACGATTGAGGAAATATATTTATTGTTGAGTTATGATGAAATGATGGATTTTTATCTCTGAAATTGATTTATAAAGGAAAGGGGATTTTTTCCTAAGAATATCAAATGTTGATTACGGTATTATGTTGGCATGTATGTCCTTGGTGAAAGTCCAGAAACTCACGCAGTTAGGTGTCGGTAAAAATGACAAATTGGTAGTGCCTGTATAGCCTGCTTGTAGACACATACCTAGGGATTCCCAGAGTAATATCCACAGTCCTGTTTTCTATTATAAATGAAATGATTTCTTGAATTGTGATCTAAAACTGACATTGCATGGTTTTGAAAGGAGATATAAAATGTTTTCAGCACATCTTTGTTAAGATTCATAAACTATGTTAGAGTATTTATACTAGGCTTTGACTTACCCTATATGGGAAAACCATTTACAACTGCTGATGATATGTCTCCGCCAAGGACATAGCTTGGCAGGAACATGGAGCTGAATGCTTCTTTTTGTGTTAATTGTTGTATTTAATTTGTACAAGCCTAGGGCTTTAACTGTATTAGATTTAAATCCATTTTGTTGTAACCAAGCATTGTCTTGAAAAATTGTAGCCATTAGAGTGTTATCTTATTTGTTTGCTTTTCAATCCATTTCTCTATTAAGTGACATATGCTATAGATTCAAGGTTAGGCTTGTGAATGTATATTTATATATGTTACTCCTTTGGGAAAGTAGTTGGAATTAATAGAAGAATTTCATATATACATTGTTGTTATTCATTAATATCGTGGATGGTTTATTGTAATTATTTTGAGGTGTCACATAACCAAATTCACCAAGGTATTCAAACTTCTCAAAATGATACATTTACACTGTATAAATATGAAATAGTGTTTAATGCAAGATGTATGAGTAATTGGCTTCAATTAACCTAATCCTCATGCAATTTCCATAACAATCAAAGCTATCCTCCACCGATGGCCTAAAAACAAATATATCTATGCAAAAGATAAATCTCCCAGCAACATATGTAATTTCATAATCTCAATATAAGAGAGATAATACATATTCGACTCCACGCTCATCATCAACAAATATATTTATATTATCATGTCAAAAGCTCAACATCTTCCCATTTTCCTTAGTTCAAAATCAGTGATTTCTATGATTTCCAAGAAAACATCTATTCCTTTGAAAACCACAATTAAAGGAGAGATTTTCAACATTTCAACCCAACTTATAAATATAATCATCTCCACAACATTTCCTATAAATCCATTTGAAAACCCCTTTTTTATGCTTCCAAAACCAATCCAAATCAAACCCTAAATCAAATCCATAACTCTCCAAATCACCACTCTTTCAATGAACACATAACAAGGCTAAAAATCATACAAAGAGATTAAAGAAATCCCTACCTCAAGATTAGAAGGATAGAGGAACAAGATCCAAAGTTTGACGGAGTCAAAAACTAGAACTTTTTCAATTAGAACGTTAACCTCTACGAGCTCTACACTTTTTGCCAAAGCACTACGGCGGCAAGACCAATGGATTTAAGTGTATAAGGATGTTTAGTCAAGAACTATAGAGAGAGAGAGAGAGAGAGAGAGAGAGAGAGTGAAGAAATCAGATAAAAAAACTTTTAAAGAGAGTGAGAGAGAGAGAGAGAGAGAGAGAGAGATCAAAAAATGAAAGAAAATATATTTTTCCTACACTGGTATATGCACAGATCACTCAAGCAATCAAAACACTACTCGAGCATCAGATACAAAGAACTGCTCGAGTGACCAAATTATAGCTCGAGCGCACAATGACCCCCTTCTAGTAACTCAAACCTGCAAAGAGACCGCTTGAGTGAAAGAAATATTGGTCGAGTGTCAGACACAGAATATTGCTCGAGCGACAAACCCATGACTCAAGTGAAGAACACCCCACTCCCAAAAGTTAAGACTGCAAACACAGATACTAGGAGGAACCAAAGACCACTCGAGCGAACTCAACAACAAACATAAAGAAATTCTTTTGAAATTCTAATTCCTAATATGTTCAAAACAAGACCAACAACTCCAAACAATCAATCCTATATCGCAACTTGACAACAAGGAGTATAAGCAATAACAATGAGTATCGGATCTCGGATCAAAGAATATAAAAGGGTTAGGTCTTAACCCGAGCCACTATACTTTGGATAGATATCATATTTTCAATTTTTTTCTTCTTCCCTTCTATGGCTTAGATTCAGTGCATGCAACTAATAATTTTTAGCAATCCTTTCCATTTGCAAGTCTAAAAGGCTCAAATTTGAACCACAACAACAAAAAATAGAAGAGCAATAGTTAGCTTATTAAGTTTTTGCTATTGTTACTTTGAAATAGTATCCTTCATTTATTCCCATGTTATTAAAATAATTAAAAAATGATGTGCATGGAGACATTATAGAGAGTGAATGATTCTAGCCCCCTTTTGTGGCTAACATAATTTATCTGACCTTAGTTAAAAGAATTTTTACTCCGTTTCATGCAAGTGGTTTTCTAATTTTGAAGTCATATAAGCCTCTTCAAGTCAAAGTTTAGCATTGTTTGTAAAAGAATGTCTACGAAGAATAAATTGTCATTGCTCTACAAGGAAGAAAGCAAGTTTGATTCTAATAATAAATTTGTCTATAACATCGCGTACCATGTTATTTGTGAAGAATTGCAGATGGGGAGAGGAGTTGACTTGAATTTTTCTGTATTGAGATTATGTAAGTTTTTATATACGTGTACACAACTATATGCATGCTGCAAAAAGCCTTGTTCTAATTAAATTTATATAAAAATTGAAGTTGTTGCCTTATATTATTATTTACATTCCTCTTGTATTTATGCATATTCTCCATATAAGGTTATCGTGAACAGATTGTATATGTTTATGTCTGTGGTTTCTAAGTTAGATGTATGATGGATCGTCATTGGACACTTATACTACATTTATAAATTTTGTTCTACATTCATTTCTAACACAAGAGAGCATCATGTATCAAAATTTTAACACTAACTATGTCAGTGTTGTGTATTTTGTAAAACTTATTCCAATTTATTATATTATGATTTTTTTTTTTTTATGTTTTCCATCTATGAAAAGGGAGTACAATTTTCGATTTGAAAATATGTAATGGATTTTTTGGGCAAAGATGAGTTCTACTCCTTTTGGGTTTGTTAGTCACTCTAGATTTGTTAACAATTAATAGATTTGGGTTCTCCATTTGTAGCCACCCTCGATAAGAAGTGATTAACATTTATGTGTTATTTGAAAATATTTAGTGTTTGTAATCCTAAATTTGTTAACAACTTTATTTCAAATAATTAATATTCATTCTTGACTTCCTCTTAATTATCTATTGCAGAGCTTTCACTCCAAATGAAGATCTCATCCAAAAGACCTAGAATACCTCACATCTTTGTATCTCCCTCCCTCTAATTTTAGGTTACAGTCCTATCTCTCTCAACAAATTTAGATTTAATAATCTCTGATGTTGTTTTTGTGTATTTATGTTCAAGAATATGATTGTTGAGAATTTGAAATTGAAGCCGACAACTAATACCAAAGATATATATGATGTTGACCATTTCAGTATATTCTAGAGGAATTGAATTATTGAAATTTATAATTTTGAAAAGAATTGTAGGTTGAATCTCGCCCCTTATTGAATTGCGCATGTTGGGTGATCCAAATTTGTAGACAGCAACATTAGGAGGTGCCTAACGAACACTTGGCTTTAAAAATGATTGTAACACTGTAGACACCCCATTTTTGACCGTCCTCAAGACTTGGATGTCACCGTTTGAACACTCGGTGATCATCCATGTTTGTGTTCTTCTTGAGTTCTCGGAGGTCTCGACTATGCGCCTTGCCTTGGGATCTCTCGATTCGACTGTTTTGTGTCTGGTCTTGCACCAAACACTTGTGCTTTGCCTTGGAGGGGTAGGGAATGGCTTGTGGGCCATCCTTACACTCCACCGGCCATGGCTTGAGGCCACCGGCTGTGTTTTGTTGCCACCGGCCAAATGTTTGGCCGGCCGGCACTATAGATGGCTGGCCGGCTATCTTTTTTTGGTCAATTGCATTTTTGGCCGGCCGACTACTGTGCTTCTGCTTTTGCAGATATTTTCATGCAGCTGGTGTAACAAGTCCGCGAGGGACCCCGCTACAGTTCGGACTCGATTTTATGTCACGGTTCTTAATCTTGAACCAAAGAGTCCAAATCCGGCAAATCGTTTTGAGAAAAACAGATTTTGAAAGAAGTGCCAAGCATGGACTGCTTTGTCAGATACAGAGTCGCCACCTAAATATTTTTTATGGGGAAATTTAGGAAACCCTGACTCGATGCCAAAGGCCACGTGTCCGTCATCACCAAAGTTCCCTCGGCTCGGGAGCTTGGGTATGATTAGGGAATGTCAGCTATGAGCACCCCCTCTCGCCCGGTCCGAAGACCGGACTCTACTAACCATGATATCCATTTTTGAAAACGTTATGTGTTCTTATGCTAGTTATTAGCCTAGAATTACTACGTTATGCGCACAGCAAACAAGTATAGACTAGATTTGCCTAATTTGGAAATAAGCATTGCATATCCATTTGTCTTAAAAAAAATACTTTGGAATTTGCTACTCTCAAGTAGGCTAAAATACGGATTTCAACGAGTTTTCCCAACTCAGACAATCCAACCTTCACCCACAGGCAATCAAACAGTTTATCTCACATAAGCATCTAGCCACATGGTAAGCATGCTGTCATGATAGCATTCACACACATGCGATATGCTAAAGCATAAAAACTTACCTAGTACTCCGTGCCAAAACAGAAACCAGTTAGTAATCATATGCATGATCCTAGTTCATGTTAAGGTGGCTAATATAACGCATGCAGGATGCAACTACAATTGGCTCGGCTATCCTAAAGATGGCATGTGAAATGCTGCAATTAACAAGTACTCAACTTGGAATTTGAAATACAAGTGCAGTTAGCATGATATACCGAGCCCGGTGTATGTAAAACAAATGTATGGATGCACGCATGCATAGCATAAGGTATGCTAATTTAAATATGTCCTAATACTAACCATCAAAGCAGGTAAGTAAAAGGGAGAAAGAAGTGGGGGTTGGAAGACATGCACACACGCACCCACACTTATTACAAATACGCCCTCACTCGGAGGGACCGAATAATAATACAAGCCGAATAAATAATTAACTGCCCTAGCTAATTAAATATTACAAAACCCTTAGCTAATTGACAAATGAATTAAACTATTAAAGCAGCAAAAGGCCTCGGGAAGAGGGCTCAATGCAATGCGCGCTCGGCTCCGTTCGGAAAGCCACTGCCATGCACAAATGGCCTCTGTTTTCCCTGCTCTGCTCCTCTGAAAATTGTGCAAGTCCCAGGGATGCTTCCATGAACACTGTGGAGTGCCACTGGTTGAGAGGAATGGCCACCGGCCATGGGGAATACTCACCGGCCACTTATTAATCCATCGGCCACCAATGGATGGCCGGTCGGCACTGTAGATGGCCGGCCGGCCAAAGCTTCCTGCAGAAACCTGTTTGACAGCAGCAGAGGGCAGACAAGGCATGGCAATGCATTTCCAAAGCAATGTTTGCACCACCACCCTCTTTATCATATTCATGACTCAAAGGAGGATGGTTTTTGGCTCTCGGGCCACCAATCACGCATTTCCATGCATGATGGCCAAAGAGTCAAGATGTGCAATTTCAATATGGAATGAAATGCACAAAACAAATAATGGGCCCCAACCTCTATCATAATCAATTCAAGAGGCAAGAGATGCATGCTATGATATGGAACCTTAACATGCAAGCTAAGCATGCAAGATGAGCATGTGAACATGCAATATGCAAACATGTGTCAACATGTGAGGATAGGCAAGCATGTAACAACATGTAACCTAACTAGCATGCAACAACATGCAAAGATGGACTTAAACTAACATGGGTAGCTCTCAAGCATGCCAAAATCAATGGCCAAACGTGATGCATAAAGACACAAATCATGCATGCAAACATGCACACACCAAGGACCATCACCTAAGCATGAAAGGGGGATTCCACTACAACTATCCCAACCACACATGGCATGGATTATGCAACCAAAAACAGAGTTTTAATGCATCAAAATACACCCCAAAACCCACATGAATGGCAGCCCAAGTGACTTAAACAAAAGGCATGCACCAAGGCTCATTTCAAGGCACAACAAAACAACTCTTCAAGGCATGAAAGGGATGATAAATGTAGACATATAAGCATGGCATAGGGACTAAAATAACATGTTAAATGATTCCAAATCATTGAAATAGCATAGCCAATGCATACTAAGGACTCACACACCCGATGCTAGCATGCTAGAACACAAAGGGGCCATACAAAGCATATCAAATACGACCAAACCAGCACCCAACAGACCTTAAGCATGATAAATCATGACCAAAATCTTCACGAAGCTAGGCAGAAATATGTAAGCATGATGGTCTAATGGCTAGATGCATTTCTAGGCAAAACGGGAGAATACAAGGAAAGTGTATGATGCATGCCAAGGGTCGACAAACCAATATGGGATAGAGATAAAACATGTTAAATAAACACCAAATACCCACTGAAATAGAGCCAACACATGTTAGAATGAGGTGCTCCTTTGGAAGTCCATGCAAGGGGTTGTTATACACATGCAAGAGGGACACTCAATATGACCAAAAAAGCTCTAGAAATGGTTTATGGGGGTCCTAAAACCCACTGAAAAATGCCTGAACTGAGCTCAAGAAGTGTGCAAATATAGGCCCCTTTGTAAGGCCAAAAAGAGCATCAAACAAGACAACAAGGAGAGGGGATGGCCCTCTCCTTCTTAGGACCTTAAACCACCATCCTCACCACTGAAATCCCTCAAGATTTCAGTGGTGAGGAGGCCCAAACAAGGTGGTCCCGGAGCTCACTAAAAATGCACAAAAATGAGGCCAAACAAGGCCTAAGGGGGGGGGAGGGGGTAGACAACCCCAAACACAAAAGTGTTCTTGAACAAACTTAAAAAGGAGCTAAAAACAAGATTTTTTTTTCAGTTATACGCAAAGCTTAAATCAGCATGCAAGATAGGTCAAAAGCTAATGCAAGATTGGGGAAACTAACGCAAAGAAGTTACCCTTGAAGAACCTTTGATGAACAGCAAGGTCAGACCTCTTCTTGTGACCAAAACCAGCTTAAAACTCCAAGAACAAACCCTCAAGTCCTCTCAAGTCGAAGTGTGGTGTAATGGTGTGTGTGTTGGTGCAATACTATGGTCAAAACACACTTTAAGGCTCTTAAACACACACAAAAGATGAGAGAGTGGGAAAATGTAGAGAGAGAGGGTGTATATATCAGATGTATATATGTATAAGCTCTGGCTTTTCTTTTGATTCAACAACCTTAAGCAATGGAGGAGGAGAGTTCCTTATATAAGCAAAGGCAAAGGCTCCAAGCTTCTTAGAGAAGCTATTGTAGAAGAGTCAAGGGGGTCAAGGAGGGGCAAGGCTTATGAAGGAAGCTAAGGCAAGGATACAAGCTTCTTGAGGAAGCCAAGACAAGGGGTCAAGGCTTCCTCAAGAAGCCTTGAGAAAGGGTGCAAAAAAAGGGTCAAAGGCTCAAAATAGCCACATATATGCACGGGGGAGTAGGGTCTGTGCATCCCAGCTGGCACGCACCATGCTTGGAAGGTGCAAAAAGGTCAAACCGGCCAGAAAAGGAGGTCGTCGGCCAAAATAAATGGCCGGTCAGCACAATAAATTTCCGGTCGGATAAATAGATTGCCGATAAGTGATTCCAAGGTCAAAAAGTGGCCGGTGGGTATCCAGATTGAAGCTCCGGAAGTTAGCTTTCCAATGGCGCAAACCTTACATTAAAATTCCTCCTGTGGAAAAAGTTATGCCCTTTTTGGTGAAGCCGCGCAGATTCGATCCAACCGGACTGATCCTCCACTTCAACCAACCATATCTCCCCCACCCGGACTTGGCTTTAAGAGATTCTTGAGTGCAAAATGAAGCCCCAGAAGTCTTCTTTCCAACGATGGTGGCCCCATAGCTAAAATCCAATTATGCAGATGGATAAGCTTGATTTAGCGAGGACTGCTTGACTCCCTTCTACCCGGATCCTTGCCGAACTTCTTCTCCAACTTGTTTTCTCCCCTCTTCTCCTCTTCTCTTCAACTTCAAACCCCTAAGAAAGGTGTTTTGAAAGATTTTTCAAAGATTTCATCTCTCCTTTACTCGTTTCCACTTTGTCCTTGCTCGGTTTATCGAAAAGCTCATTATTTGACAAAATGTGAGCCTCGGAACATTGTAGAAACTTTATTTCAAAAATGTTTTGAAAGAGAGGGTTTTAAGGTCCAAAAACCATCCAAAATAATTTTGGTCCAAAATGGGGTGTGAAGTTGAGATTTGTCTCTCTTTTTGCCGAAGAAACTGAACCTTTGCCCTACACACCTTTCTCTACCATGTAAACCATCAGTAACGCCCAAGTCTCAAGGGCAGTCAAAAATAGGGTGTCTACAGCTGGCATGCACTTGGTTCCCCTCCATATACGTGTATGGAGGGATCTCCCCCTTAGCTAGCTTGTCTTGTAAGCTTAGAAGATTGAGCTCTATAAGAGGAGGCTTCCTCTCCCTCTTTTAGGGTTACAAAATTTCAGAGAAGAGCTCTGGTTTTTAGGGTTAGCATAATTATATCTATCCTATATCTATCTCTCTCTCTCTCTCTCTCTCTCTCTCTCTCTCTTTTTACCCTTAAGGTGTTTTAGTCTCAGATTTGCACACAAACACCTAGACTTACACCTTCTCTTGGAGCTGAGGTCCTTGAGACTTGTTTTTGGAGTTTTGGAGCTGATTTGAACCTAAAGAACCAGCTGGTCTTCCATTTTGAAGAGGGTCTACAAGGGTAAGACTTTTGTCCCTTTTTATCCCATTTTTGCATTGTATTTTTGCCTACCTTACAACTATTTTTTGAGCTTAACATATAGAAAAGTTCTATTTTTTAGTGCTCTAAATAGTTTGTTAAGGGTGTTTTAAGTTTTGAGGCTATTTGACCCATCTTAAGCCTTGTTAGGCCCTTGTTTTGTGCCATTTTGGTTGAGCTCCAGGACCATTGTGTTTGGGCCTCCTCACCACTGAAATCTTGAGGGATTTCAGAGGTGAGGATGGTGCCTTGAGGTCCCAAGAAGGAGAGGGCCACCCCCTCTCCTTGTTGTCCTTGAAAAAGGCCATTTTTTGCCTCTTGAGGGAGCACCATGTTTAAGTGTATGTTGACCATGCCTTAGCTGTTTTTTGTGCTTATTATGTCTTGATTTAGCACTATTTTGAGTTGGTTTTGGTACACCATGCTTGCTTAGCATACATGCCTTGTAATGCCATGTTTAGGCCTTAACATGCTTTAGGTTTTGACCCTTATTCTAGCATGATTTTGACCAAGCTTTGTGAAGCTTTTGTGTTTGTTTTAGCATGCTTAAGCTCTATTTTTGGTTGTTTTGGTCGACCATCACATGCTTAGTACAGCCACCTTGTATTTTGGCTTGTTAGCCTTAAATGTGTAAGTGTGTAGCATGCTTTACTTGCATCATTTCAGTGGCTTGGAACCACTTATCATGTCATTTCAGTCCTTGTAATATGTTTACATGCTTGCATTTTATCACTTCTTTGATGCCTTAAGAGGTTGTGTTGTATGCTCCATGTTTAGGCATTTGTGCATGCCTCCATGAGTAGATCATTTAGATGCCATCTAAGTGGTTTTTGGGGCTTGCCTTAACATGATTTAGGACTGTTTTGATCCATTTTGGTCATTTGTTTCATGTGTCACATGATCATGCTTTAAGTGCTTGGACCAATTACATGCTATGCTTGTCATGTTTGCTTGATTTCGCATCATCTTTGACATAATTTTCAGAGCTTACATTGCATGCTAATTGTCCATGTTTACCTCCTTTTAAGTGTGCTTAGAAATTGTTCCTTTATGCCTAGGAATTGGTCCTTGTGTGCATACATGTTTGCATGTCATTGTGCCCTCATTTCCATATCACTGGCCACTGATTTTGGCATGCTTGCGAGCTATCCATGTTAGTTTAAGTTCACCCCCTTTGCATGTTGTTGCATGCTCACCTTGTGTGTTGTTGCATACTAGTGTGTTGTTACATGATTGAATGAAGTCACATGCTTGCTTGCATGCTTGAACATCCACATTGTGTCTTGCATACTTGTAGGTTGCATTGCCTCATGCCTTACATGCTTCTTTACCTAGGTTATGTGCCTAACATGCATTGCTTGCTTGCATTGTCCATGTTGCATACTATTCAACATGTTTAGGATTGTATTGCATTAGCATGCATGCTTTGCCTCTTGAATTGCTTGTGATAGAGGTTAAGCTCCTTTGTTTGATTATGTGCACCGCATTCCAATATCAAAATGCACACTTGATTCTTTGGGTCATCATGCATGGAAATGCGTGATTAGTGGTCTGAGAATCGAGGCTCATACTCCTTTGAGTCATGAACATGATAAGGAGTGTGTTGGTGCTTACATTTGCTTGAAATGCATTGTCATGCCAAGTCTTGCCCTCTGTTGCTGTCAAACCAGTTTCTGCAGGAAGATTTGGCCGGTCGTCCATCTACAGTGCCAACTGGCCATCCATTGTTGGCCGATGGATCAATTTGTGGCCGGTGATCATTTTTCCTAGCCGGTGGTGTCCCACAGAACTCAAAGAAGCAATCCTGAGACTTTGGCAGTCTTCAGAGGAGCAGAGCAGGGAAAACAGAGGCAGCTTGCGCATGACAGTGGGCTTCCGAGTGAAACCAACGCGTGTGCATTGGACCCTCTTCCCGAGGCTACTTTTTACTGTTTTATTAGATTAGTTAATCTGCTTAACTAGTTTAATTCGTCTGTAATATTTGATTAGCTTGTAGGTTAATTAAGTGTGTTATTCTTTCGGTCCCTCCGAGTGAGGGAAAATTTGTAATAAGTGTGGGTGCGTGTGTGCATGTGTTCCAACCCCCACTTCTTTCTCCCTTTTACTTACCTGCTTTCGATGGTTAGTATTAAGACATGTTTAATTTAGCATACCTTATGCTATGCATGCGTGCATCCATACATTTGTCTTGCATGCACCGGGCTCGGCGCATCGTGCTAACTACACAAGTATTTCAAATCTAACTTGAATACATGCTATCTTTAGGATAGTCGAGCCTATTCTAGGGACATTCTGTATGCGTTGCATTAGCCATCTTAACATGGACTTGGATCATGCATAATTACTAGCATGTTCTTTGTTTTGGCTCGAGTACATTGTAAGTATTTTATTTTTTAGCATCTCGCACGAGTGTGAATGTTAACATGACAGAATGCTTACCATGTGGCTAGATGCTTATGTGATATAAACTGCCTGAATGCCTGTGGGTGAAGGTTGGATTGTTTGAGTTGGGACAACTCATTGAAATCCGTGTTTTAGCCTACTTGCGAGTAGCGAATTCCAAACAAACGGATATGCAATGTTTTGTTCCAAGTTAGGCGATCTAGTCTATACTTTTGTGTTGTGCGCATCACATAGTAATTCTAGGCTAATAACCGGAATAAGAACATATAACGTTTTCAAAAGAAGATATCATGGTTAGTAGAGCCCAATCTTCGGATCGGGTGAGAGGGGGTGCTCATAGCTAACCTTCCCTAATCGTACTCAAGTTCCCGAGCCGAGGCAACTTTGGTGATGACGGACACGTGGCCTTTGGCACCGAGTCAGGGTTTCCTAAATTCCCCCATAAAAAAAATATTTAGGTAGCGACTCTGTATCTGGCAAAGCAGTCCATGTTTGGCACTTCTCTACAAAAATCTATTTTTCTCAAAACGATTTGCCGGATTTGGACTCTTTGGTTCAAATCAAGAACCGTGACACAAATCGAGTCCGAACTGTAGCACGGAGGCCCTCACGCGGGGCGTGTCTACAAACACCCCAAAAATAATTACAAGAATCCAACTTCGACCACTAGTATAAAGTGATATAAATAAAATAAGAAACTTTCATTAGTTAGAGTTAATATACAAAAGGTGAGACGTGCGATATACATGCATAAATCGTTCATCCTAAATCTACAACATGTGTTACAAGATGAAATAAGAAATGAAAGCTAAATAGATATTCATATGCCCTAATGGCTTACATTTTTCCAAGACCATGCTTGGTTACAACAAAAGGAGTCATCAGCTCAGTAAAAATAAAGCCCTAGGCTTGAAAAGCAAGTAAATACACAATAAACAAAAGTAAGCCTTCAGCTCCACAATCCTCCCAAGCTAAGTCCTCAGCAGAGGCATATCACTAGCACCTGAAAATGTTTTTTCCCAAGTAGGGTAAGCCAAAATCTAGTAGAAACAATCTAGCACAATATATGAATCTTAACAAAGATATAAGAACAATATGCTTATACAATGCCCATGATAAAATTATTCATATTTGCACAAGATCATAATATGCCATTTCATATCTCAATCCATTTCATCTTAATTCATTCCATGATAATTTATTTCACTTCAATCCATGAGTCAAGTCCATTGTTATCCAGACAACCCCAACTGAGACTACAACTCAGTGGTTTTCTAACCAATACAATCATTACACAACACTTCAATTTTTCATTTTACAAAAATTTCATCATTAGGAATCGGCACCTATGTATATACATGCGATTTTCGGGACTTCACCCTGAACACTCAGGCCAACTTAATTCAATGGAGTCCATTCCCTTTCTTCTCCCAAACATCATACACATACAATGTTATAGACACCCCACTTTTGACCGTCCTCAAGACTTGGACGTCACCGCTTGCACACCCGGTGATCATCCTTGTTTGTGTTTGTCTTGAGTTCCCGGAGGTCTCGGCTATGCGCCTTGCCTCAAGATCTCTTGACTCGACTGTTTTGTGTTTGGTTTTGCACCAAACACTTGTGTTTTGCCTTGGAGGGGCAGAGAATGGCTTGTGGACCATCCCCACACTCCACCGGCCATGGCTTGAGGCCACCGGCTGTGTTTTGTTGCCATCGGCCAAATGTTTGGCCAACTGCACTATAGATGGTCGACCGGCCATCTTTTTTGGTCAAATTGCATTTTTGGCCGGCCGACTACTGTGCATCTGCTTTTGTAGCTATTTTTATGCTAGCTGGCATACACTTTGCTCCCCTCTATATACGTGTATGGAGGGATCTCCTTCTTGTTAGCTTGCCTTGGAAGCTTTACAAGATTGAGTCTTCTATAAGAGGAGGCCTTTTCTCCCTCTCTTAGGTTAGACATTATTTTCCAGAGAGCTCTGGTTTTAGAGTTTGAGTTGTGTATCTATCCTATATTTATACCTCCCTCTCTTTTGTGTTTAGTGTGTGTTTTGTCTTACTTTTGTGCACAAACACCCACCATCACACCTTCCTTTAGCTACTGAGGTACTAAGAGGCTGTTCTTGAAGTTTTGGAGCTGGTTTGAGCTCAATGAACCAGCTGGTCCACCATTTGTGAAGAGGGTCTACAATGGTAACATTCTTGCTCTTTTTACCCCATTTTTGCATAGTTTTTTTTGACTACCTTGCAACTATTTTTAGACTTGGTGTATAACATATAAAAGTCTTTTTTTTTCCTACTCTAAATAGTTGTTTTAGAGTGTTTTGTGGTTTGAGGTTTCTTGATCCCTCTTAAGCCTTGTTAGGCTCCATTTTTGTGCATTTTTGGTGAGCTCTGGGACCATTGTGTTTGGGCCTCCTCACCACTGAAATCTTGAGGGATTTCAGTGGTGAGGATGGTGCCTTGAGGTCCTAAGAAGGAGAGGGTCACCCCCTCTTCTTGTTGTCCTTGAAAATGGTCATTTTTGCCTCATGAGTGAGCATCTAATTTAGGTTCATCTCGGCCATGCCTTAACTAATTTTTGTGCTTATTATGTCATAATATAGCTCTGTTTTTTCTTGGTTTAGACACACTTTGCATGGCTTGCATACATGTCATGTAATGCCATCATTTAGCCTTGACATGTCTTATGCTTTAAGCCCTTGTTCTAGCATGTTTTTGGCCAAGCTTTGTGAAGCTCCCATTTTGTTTTAGTATGCTTGAAGTCTGTTTTGGGTTGCTTTGGTCGACCATGGCATGTTTTGTATAGCTACCTTACATTTTGGCTTGTTAGCCTTGAGTTTTGGACCATGTTGCATGTTTGGCTTGTCTTTGTTTAGTTGGTTTGAAACCATTTCTAACATGATTTTCAGAGCTTATGTGTATGCCATTAGTCCATGTTTGCATCTTCTTAAATGTGTTTGAGAGTTGCTCTTTGTGCCTAAGTGATGGACCATGTTTATATGCATGCTTGTATGTGTATTTGGCTCCACTTCCTTAGCTTTAGGCCACTGCTTTGGGCTTAGTATAGAGCTGTCCAATTAGTGTAAGTCCCTCCTTTGCATATTGTTGCATGCTCTCCTTGTATGTTGTTGCATATTTGTGTGTTGTTGCATGATTGAAGTTGCATGATTGAATGAAGTCACATGCTTGCTTGCATGCTTGAACACCCACATTACATCTTGCGTACATGTTGGTTGCATTGCTTCATGCCTTGCATGATCATTGTATGCCTTGTATGCTTCTTTGCATTTCCATGATTGCATGCTAGCTCACATGCCTAGGTTGCATCACATTGGAACGCATGCTTAACCTCTTGAATTGATTGTGATAGAGGTTGAGCCCCATTGTTTGTTTATGTGCATTTCACTCCACATTGAAAATGCTCAACTTGGTTTCTTGGGCCATCACGCATTGAAATGCGCAATTGATGGTTCGAGAATCGAGGCCCACCCCCCTTTGAGTCATGAATATGGTAAGGAGTGTAGTTGGTGCATACATTGCTTGAAATGCATTGCTATGCTATGTTTTGCCCTTTGCTGCTGTCAAAAACAGATTCTGCAGGAAGCTTTGGCCGGACGGCCATCTCCAGTGCCGACTGGCCATCCATCAGTGGCCGGTGACCATTACCCCTGTCCGGTGGCCATTCTTCCTAGCCGATGGTGTTTCACAGTGTGCAAAGAGCATATCCTTGGACTCGTGCAGTCTTCAGAGGAGGATAACAGTCAAAGCAGAGGCATCTTGTGCATGGCAATGGGTTTCCAAGCATAGCTGAGGACACATTGCATTGGGCCCTCTTCCCGAGGCTGTCTACTGTTTTTTTAATTAGCTTAGTTAATTTGCTTAACTAGTTAATTGTCTGTAATATTTTAATTAGCTTGTAGGTTAGTTAATTGTATTATTCTTTCAGTCCCTCCGAGCGAGGGTAAATTTGTAATAAATGTGGATGTATGTGTGCATGTCTTCCAACCCCCACTTCTTTCTCCCTTTTACTTACCTGCTTTTGATGGTTAGTATTAGGGCATACTTACTTTAGCATACCTTATGTTATGCATGCGTGCATCATTCATCGAGATTGCATGCAAGACTCGGTAGCATCATGTTAACTGTATAGTATTTCAAATCTAACTTGAATACATGCTATCTGTGCATTTCACATGCCATCCTAGGATTAGCCGAGCCTATTCTAGTGACATTCTGTATGCGTTGCATTAGCCACTTAACATGGACTTGGATCATGCATGATTACAAACATGTTCTTTGTTTTTGGCTCGGAGTACGATGTAAGTATTTATGCTTTAGCATCTCGCATGAGTGTGAATGTTAACATGCTTACCATGCGGCTAGATGCTTATTTGACTAAACTGCCTGAATGCCTGTGGGTGAAGGTTGGATTGTTTAAGTTGGGACAACTCGTTGAAATCCGTGTTTTAGCCTACTTGCGAGTAGCAAATCTCAAAACGTTTTCCAAACGAACGGATATGCAATGCTTTGTTCCAAATTAGGCGATCTAGTCTATACTTGTTTTGCCGTGTGCATCACGTAGTAAATCTAGGCTAATAACCGGAATAAGAATGCATAATGTTTTCAAAACAAGATATCACGGTTAGTAGAGGCCAATCTTCAGATCGGGTGAGAGGGGGTGCTCATAGCTGACCTTCCCCAATCGTACCCAAGTTCCCGAGCCGAGGCAACTTTGGTGATGACAGACGCATGGCCTTAGGCAAACGAGTCAAGGTTTCCTAAATTCCCCCATTAAAAAATATTTAGGTGGCGACTTTGTATCTGGTAAAGCAGTCCGTGTTTGGCACTTCTTTACAAAAAAATCTGTTTTCTCAAAACGATTTGCCGGATTTGGACTCTTTGGTTCAGATTAAGAACCGTGACACAATTGAGTCCGAACTGTAGTAAGCCCAAGGGCGCGTCTACAAATGTATTGAATCACAATCATATTCAATGACAATAGTTAAGAGATTAGTTTCAATTCACCTAATCTTAATGCAATTTCTATAACAATCATAAATATCCTCCACCGATAGCCCAAACAGATATACAATCTCCAAGACAGATAAACATTCCAAATTTTCATAGAAAAAAGATAACAATATCCAACCCTACCATTTATATAAACATCTATCCAATTTTATATTCCCCGTACCAATTCCATTATTTATACAAAATAATCATTTGAAATATTTTAGGGCAAAACTCCAATTTCTTCCAAACCCAATCCTTATGTCAAAATTAACAAACTTAACACAACTCATTCTCACATCTACACCCATAATCATTTTCAACACCTTCATTTGAAAACCCTTCTTTTGATTTTAAACCAAAACCCTAGGTTTGTCTAAAATCCTCCAAATCCCCAACATTATTTGCACAATCAACAAATAACGAAGTTAAAAATCATAGGAGAGTGTAGAAAGTCCCTACCTCAAAGTGAGAAGACAAGCAAAGCAATGTAGGAACTCCAAAGAAGCCGAAACCAAGGTTTATTTAGATCAAAACGTAGCCCTTTAGGTGGTCTACCTTTTTCCCAAAGACATTAGGGTAGAGAAAACAATGGATCTAGATGAAAATGTTGAGAAAGAGTGAGTTTTAGAGAGAGAGACTCAAGATCTAGGGTTTTGAAATGTTTTAGAGAGAGAAAGAGATGAAAAAGTGATGCAAAAAGTGGCAGTTACAAACTGATATACACAGTCTGCTTAAGCGTGAGAAGTGATGCTCGAGCATCAGACACAATAAGTTATTCTGCTGGAGCGCAAGAAGTGACGCTTGAGCGTAGATGTAGACTCGACTTTCTTTGCGCGCCCCCCTTTCGGAGAGGCGCAAATTGGTCTTACTACAGTTCGGACTCCTATCACAGTTCTGAATCTAATCTCACAAAGTGCAATGTGAGACTGATAAACACCAAAGAGTCCAATCCGGCAAATCATTTTGGAAAATCAAATTTTAAATCAAATAATGCCAAAACTGGACTGCTTTGCCAGATCACAGAGTTGCCACCTAAATATTTTATTTTGAAAAATTTAAGAAACCATGACTCGTGCCAAAGGCCACGTGTCCGTCATCACCAAAATTGCCTCGGCTCGGGAACTTGGGTACGAGAGGGGAAGGTCTTGAAATGAGCACCCCCGCTCGCCCGACCAAAGATCAGCCTCTACTAACATGATATGTTGTTTTATAAACACATGTGTTCTTATTCCAGTTATTAAACTAACTTTACTATGTGACGCACGCAAACAAGTATAGACTGAATCACAAGAATTGGAACAAATCAACTCATGTTTGTTTTCAAAAATGGTTTGAAATTGCCACTCTCAAGTAGCTAAAGCGCGGATTTGCCACCCTCATGTGGGCTTAAAACATGATTTGCCACTTTACAAAGTAAGCTTAAAACTCACAATCATAGAGTTGTTCCAATTCAGGCAACAAAGCCTCCACCCACAGGCATTCATGCAGTTAAGCATTTAAGCAAATAGCCTCATGGCAAGCATGCTGTCATGGGAGGACTCACACTCATGCAAGTATGCTAAAGCGTAAACACTTACAGTGTACTCCGAGCCAAAACAAAAGCTAGTTAGAAATAGGCATGATTCCTAACTATGTTAAGATGCCTAATGCAACACATGCAATATGGAATTAAATAGGCTCGGCTATCTAAGATGGCATTGGAATGCAACAATTTGATACATGCTTTGAAACACGTATTCAAATAAGTGTATTGAAATTGCGATGCAGTTTGTATGATGCACCGAGCCCGGTGCATGCAAGACAAATGAATGATGCAAACATGCAAAGCATAAGGTATGCTAATCAAAACGTGCCCTGAAACTAATCATCAAAAACGGTTAAATAAAAGAGAGAAAGAAGTGGGGTTGGAAGACATGCACACACGCACGCACGCTTATTACAACATTGCGCCCTCTCGAAGGAGGGTCCGAATAAATAAGCTAAGTTAATCTATGGTAAGCTAACTATGAAACTAATCTAATTAAACTAATTAGGCTAATTATTACAAACCAACTAATTAATTAAGCTAAGCTAATTAATTGTTACAAACCAATTGAACTTGCATAACTAGCTATTCTAGGCTAATTAAGTACAATACTTAAATCAGATAATTAGCTAGCAACTAACTAATTAAAGGAAGTAAAGTGGCCTCGTGGGCGAGGGAGACATGCATGCTCGGTTGGCGTCCGCTCAGAAATTTATTGCTTTGCCGTCAATCGCCTCTGTTTGCACTCGCCTTGGTTTTCTGAACATTGAACCAACCTCCACACTGTTTCTGCTCCAAAACAAGGTCATTTCTGTACCAAAGCTGGATTGGTGGCCGGTCGGCCACAAAAAGTGCCTGCCGGCCACCTCAACTGACCGGTCGGTAAGTGAAAGTGGTCGGTCAGCTACCACAAATGGGCAGCCGGCCACTTGCTTCTCCAAATTTCTAGTTTTGCTACAACAGAGAACAACAGAGGCACGACAATGTATTTGTAAGGAAATGTGTGTACTAGCACTCTCCTCATAATTTCTCAAGCTCAAATGAGTGTGGCGATTGGCTTCCAAGCCACCAACCAAGCATCTCAATGCATGACGGCCCAAAAACCAAGCTTGTACAAGCTTAGTGAATGCACAAACAATACACAAAGAGCCTCTACCCTATCATGCATGATCAAGGGTGTTGGCGACCAAGAAACACGATACGTTTCATCACTCTAAGTATGAAACATCCCACATTTCTTGTGTTTCAATTAACGTCCGATCCAAACACATGCAATGCAACACAAGTGCTTATCTTGCACATGTTTTACTTGGTCCATTTCTTATTTACACAGTTTAGCTTACCAATTAGTCATTTAACCAATTAAGTCCAATATGATTGTCCTCTAATGGGAGAGATGGTCTAAGCCACAAGTGCCTTGAGCATGAAAGAGGTATCATGCTATTGGTTAGTAGAAATCCTCAAGGAAGGATTGAAACCATTAGGCGTGAATGCCTCAATTTCATGTTCAAGCCAACAAGGGGCTTAAGACCACTTTCAAAGCGAATGAAAGATCGAAACCATAGAGTGCAATGACATATATTTCAGCACTGAAATAACATGCAAAATGACTCAAAATCATGCAAACAACCCATGTAATGCATGTTTAAAGGCTTAACTCATTAAGCTAATGAAAGGGGTTGTACCACCACCTTACAACACAAACCTCAAAGGGCCAAACCAACTCATAACAAAGTTAAAGCATGCCAAAACAAAAGCTAAATCATGTTGAGATTGAAGCTTAAAAGGCAAGGAAAACATGCACATATGTTAGCCCACAAACAAGGCATAATACACACCCCTCATAAGCAATGAAGAAGTGGAATATGTGAGAGTATGACAGAGGTTTATGCACTGAAATTGCATGCTACATGATGCTATGGCATGCAAATAACACAAGCAAAGCATGCTAAGAGCCTAAAACACAAAGCTAGTAAAGGCCAACTACACTACAGTTATACAAAGCAAAGCATATGTGACCAAGACCATCTAAAACAGAGCTAAAGCATGCTAAAATATGAGCAAAAACATGCTAAGATAGAGCTAGCATAGACTAGAATGGTAGGCTAAACCATGAAGCATGTTAGGCCAACAAGCATGATTGCACTACAAGTACCAAAAGCAAGCAAGAGGTGACCCAACCAGCCAAAAACAGAGCTCAAGCATGCCAAAAAAGTCACAAAAACATGCTGAGATCAAGCCATTAGGTGGTAGAAAAACATGCTCAACTATTAAGCCATCTATGCATACAAACAAGATACAAGGAGAGGGGATCACCCCCTCCTATTTTGGACCACAAAACCAACTTTCCACCACTGAAATTCCTCTGAGTTTCATTGGTAGAAAGGCCAAACAAAGGGTGTTCCAAATGCTAAGAAAGGTGGCTCAAAAGGCTTTACAAGCCAAAGAGCCAAGGGAGGAAACCACCCCATAACCAAACAAGACTCAAACCAACATTTTAAAGCCTTAAAATTAGAGTTTTTAAGAGGTTAAAACCATCCTTAAAACAGCATGCAAAGGTGGTCAAGCACTTAATCAAAACAAAGCTTAAAAGGGACAAGTTCTTACCCTTGAAGCACAACAACAATTTAGCAACAATTCTGGATCAAAAACAAGCCTAAGACCTCAAACCAAGCTTCAAGGGACCTCAGCTCCAAAGTGAAGGTGTTTGACTAGGTGTCTTCGTGCAAATATGTGAAGAAAACTCACTTTTAAACATAATATAGAACAATAGAGAGAGAGAGAGAGAGAGAGAGAGAGAGAGAGAGAGAGAGAATTCTAGAGAGAGGGAAATTTTGCTTCTAAAATTTCAGAACTCCTCTAAAGGGGAAGGGACCTCCCCTTATATAGAGGAAGCAAGCAAAAAGCCTGCTTCATCCCTCCATACACGTGTATGGAGATGAGCCTCAGTGCTCAACAGTTGGCTCAAAAGATCTGAAAATATCTTAAAAATGAGAAAATTGGTCATCAGCCACTTCAAGTGGCTGGCAAGGAAGAAAAGTGGCCAAGAAGCGCCAAAAGTGGCCGTCAAGGCCTCCCCCCCTCCCCTCTCCCCCCCCCCCCCCAGGCAAGAGACACAAGGTTTGGCCCAAAAACAAGGCCAAAACACAGAGTGTTAAGAGGCTCAAAGACAAGGCGCTCATCCGAGACCTTCGGGCGCTCAAAACAAGCGCAAACATGCATAATCATCGCGTGCACAAATGATGACGTCTGAGTCTTAGGGTCAGTCAAAAATGGGATGTCTACAGCAGAATACACACATCCAGTAGTTTTGTAGACAGAAGAACATTGCTCGAGCACAAGAATAGCCGCTCAAGTGCACGCCCGCTCGAGCATAGGAAACGCCGCTCGAGCATATAATACACTCTCCCATTAGTTTTGCACGCTTACAAAAGTATTGAGAGTTCACAAAGCCTGCTTGAGCACAAAAAGTGCCGCTCAAGCGGAGAAGCAAAATTCTGGGCAACAAGGGTTTGGAAACTAGGCAACCAACCTGTCCCAAATGCGACCACAACAACCAAATAGCCAAATTTAAGGATATACAAGGGAAACAAGATGCGAACAACAATATGAACATGTGAAACCCAAATCCGGGATACAGCAAGGGTTGTGTCAAAATCAGAATCGCTATAATCTCCCCCTCTCCCCCTTAAAGAATTTCATCTTAGAAATTTCAAATCAAGTTTCAAAAATCATACTTATACCAATTACAACAATAACAATTTATCATTTCCATCACCATGACCCATTCTCCGGTCATCCATTCTCATCAACAAGATGAACAATCTCTTAGTATTGAACATCCAATTCATGTTTTCCAAAACATATGCAATGTTCATATTAAACCCATGTTTCCAAAACATATAGAACATATACAGTGTTTCCATATTTCAATAGCATAATTAGAATTTCAATACATGTTCAAACATCAGCAAATAAGTCTGAATACTTCTCACGAACTTCCAACTCACATTCCCAAGTTGCTTCCTTAACTCCATGATGTTTCCATAATACTTTAACTAAGGGAATTGTCTTGCCTCGTAAGACTTGATCCCGAGTATCCAAGACTCTTACTAGCCTCTTCTCATATAAGGCATCCTCATCTATCTCTAAGTCGGTCCAATCCAATATGTGCGTTGGATCCGGCTCATACTTCCAAAGCATACTAATATGAAACACATCATGAACCCCGGAAAGCTGTTGTGACAACGCCAAATGATAAGCTACCTCTCCAATCCGATCAAGGATCTCAAAAGGCCCAATAAATTGAGGGGATAACTTCCTACTCTTTCCAAACCTCATTAAGCCCCTACTAGGTGATATCTTCAAAAAGACATGGTTTTCCACCTCAAAAGACAAAGGTCTTCTCCTACAATCGGCCTAACTTTTCTGGCGACTCTGAGTCGCAACCAACCTCTTACGGATAAGTGCAACTTTCTCCGTCATTTCTCAGACTAACTCTGGACCCAACATTGGTGTATCACCCACCTCTGCCCAACACACAGGAGATCTACACGGTCGACCATACAAGGCCTCAAATGGCGCCATGCCAATACTCGACTGTAAACTATTATTATAGGCAAATTTCACTAAGGGCAAGTGCCTCTCCCATGAACCCTAAAGGTCAAGGACACAACCCCAAAGCATATCCTCAAGGATCTGAATAGTACACTCTAACTGCCCGTCAGTTGTAGGATAACACACAATGCTAAAAGTCAATCTCATGCCCAAGGCACTCTGTAGGTTCTGCCACAACCGAGCCGTGAAACATGCGGTAAAGTGCGCCAACTTACTATCCAAAACAATAGTAACTAGAACTCCGTGCAACCTCACTATGTCTCTAATGTAAAGGTCGGCAAGATAATCTACCAAGTCACTCACGCAGTAAAGTACGCCAACTTAGTCAATTGGTTAGCTGCCATCCAAATGGCATCACTACCTCGCTGAGTCCTCGGAAGGCCCACAAATAAATCCATTGTGACATGCTCCCACTTCAACTTGACTATAGGTAAGGGTTGCAACAAACCCGCTAGCCTCTGATGTTTGGCCTTCACTTGTTGACAAGTAAGGCACTTTGATACAAACACGGCCACATCCTTCTTCATTCCCCTCTACCAAAACTAGCAGCTAAGGTCGTGATACATCTTTGTGCCTCCCAAATGCACCGCAAGGCGTGAATGGTGAAACTCTCTGAGTACTTCCTCTCAGCAAGACTCTGGCATGAAGAGACGGTCAAGGTATCTAACACTCGAGTTGGAGTACACGTTCAAGCCCTTCTCTACCTTTCTATTGGAGATCTTCTCCCGGAGGGATTCTACCTCAAGGTCACCATTCTATGCTTTTATCACTTGGTTCACAAGCGTAGGTTGTGCAACTACCAAAAACAAGGCCGCAGATTTAACAGACTCGCCAAGACGCAAGTCAACCTCCCCGATAGCACCCAACATCTCCCATTCCTAGATGGAAATACAAGCTACATTGCTAATGGATTATGTAATGACTTAGATTCTAATTCCTATTGGATTGGTGTAAATTAGTACCCGTCACCTTAAAACTTGTATAGTTGTTGAACTCCTGACATTGATGGGTTGGTAAGCGAACTCTAAATATTATAATTGAGAATCCTTGGGGGATGTTTGGAACCTTAATTGAAGTCTTAACAAGGTATTTAGGCAAGATTAGATCAAAAGCCCCAAATTTGAGTTTTGTTTTTGACCAACCTTCATTTTTTAGTTTTTTTATCCTTTCATACTTTGAATTTGAATGTGAGGCTAGAACCATTGGAAAGCTTATTTCCGGGGCTTCGATTTGGACACAAGAACAACCTAAAACAGAGTCTGAATGAGAGAGTTATACCTGTTTGAATTCTTAGTGCCTATGCTGGTTTTCTCTAGGGTCGACACCCGAGTTCCAAGGGTCAACCCTTCCCTTGCTGTTTTGTCCTAGGTCACATTCTGAAATAAAGGGTTGACACCTGAGTTCTAAGGGTCGACCCTTGCTTGCAGAAAACATTAATCTTCCTCCTTTTTCTTCTTAAAGGTCGACACCTCAGTCCTAAGGGTTGACCCCTGCATGTTATTTCCAGCATTCTTGGATTCAAATGGGCCCTGCTTTTGGGGGGTTTGGACTTATTCTTTCCAATGAGCTTAGGGTTACTTTTCTACTACTATAAATAGACCCAACACTTTTCTCTCTCTTGATTTCCTCCTTCTCTTTCCTCTCAAACCGTGAGCCTCTCTCCTCTCTCTCTCTAAACCCAAATTTTTCCTACTTAGAACGCTAGATCTACTCATCTAGAAGCATCTTCTCACCTAGGTCCCTTGAGGAAGGTTGTAGAGCACGCCAGCGGCTTTCTTTTGATCCAAGGACTTCGAGATTTCATCAACTTTGGGTTTCTCCAAGTTTTCTTTTCATTTCTTTGAGGTAGGGATACTTTTATCCTAGTATTTCTTTATTTTGAAGAAATTTCATGGTATTGTTGTGAGTTATAAGCTAATTTGAAGTTCTTGTTGGATTAAATCCATGTTTTACATAAATAAATCATTTTTCTTAACTTTTGCTTGAAATTTTTTAACTCTTTTTTTGAAAGCACATATATAAATGTTGTTCGAACCTATATCTATGATAGAGGAGAAAAACCCCCAAATTTGGTAAAACCCTAACTTTTCAATTTGAGTAGAAAACACTAAATTGAGTGAAATTTCCTTTGATTCATGGAATATTATGAACAATCAAGAGATGAAAGATTTGGATGTTGATATAGTAAAGGAATTGTGACTTGAATGTTATTATTCTTTGAGTATTATATGGTGCTTCATCTATTGTGATGATGGATGTTTGTTGATGGATGTTTGTTGATGGAATTAAAATGTGATGGAATTGTTAATTGTGCATGAGTCCGGGTAAGAGTCGGTTTTGGAAAATGTAGTGCTATGTTGGTACCCATGCGGGGAGTTTAAAAGGTGCCTAAATGCCCTATCTAGGCTTATCGCTGGACGAATGTGGGAAAAATGTTTTTGGGTGTCCGCACAGTCCTGCCGTATAATAGCCGACGAAAGTAGAAAAACGGATGGTTTTCTTGGGTGCCCACTTCCTGCCATATAATAGCCGACAAATGTGGGGGATGATTTTTTAAACAAAAGCAACTTGTGTCGGGCTCTTACATAGGACTCATGGTTTGTTTTCCATTGATGTGATTGTTTAACTGTTGTGTTGTAAAGGCGTGAAATGTAATGGTCTATGCTTAATCGCTATGTATTTACATAATTAATGAAGATTACATGTGTTCATAACTCCTTATAATGTTTTGTCTCAAGGGTGCCATAAATTTATTTAAATGATGAAATACATGGTTAAATGTATTCCTATTGGGCATATAGCTCACCCCTGTTCTATTTTTTTCAGGAAATAATGTTGTACAACAATAGTGGTGACTTGAAGTAAGCGGTTTTGGGATTGACAATTGAGAATATTTTGCCTTAAAGACTTAGAGTTTTGTAATAGTGTTGTTAGACTTATTTTGTTGTTGTCTTGTACACCCATGGGGTTCTTCTATTGTAATTGTCATCTTGTTTGTAGAACTTGGAGTTGGGTACAAGGTTTTAAAGACATGTAAATAGAGAAGTTGTAAATTTTAATTCTTAGTTCAGTGAAAAGGATGGCTTTGGGGTGTGTTGTTATATTGGTTGCGATGGATTCATGTATGAAATAGCAGGGCGTTACAGATTGCCTACTTAAGGTGTCGGCCATAACATTGGCCTTTCCCGAATGATAATGCAACTCAAAATCATAATCCTCTATAAACTCCATCCATCTCCTCTGCCTCAGATTCAAGTCTTTCTGTGTAAACAGATATTTCAAACTCTTGTAATCAGAAAACACCTCAAACTTTTCACCGTACAGGTAATGCCTCCAAATCTTTAAGGCAAAGATCATCGCCGCTAACTCTAGGTCATGCGTAGGGTAGTTTTTCTCATGTGTTTTCAACTACCGCAAGCCATAGGCTACTACCTTTCCTTCTTGCATCAACACACAACCCAAACCTTCTTGTGAGGCATCACAATACACGGAATAGCCCAAATAGCTCTCCAGAATAATCAACACTGGAGCAGTGGTAAGTCTAACCTTAAGCTCTTGAAAAGGCTTCTCACAAGTCTTACTCCACACAAACTCGATACCTTTTCTCGTCAGTCTAGTCAATGGTGAGAATAGTCTAGACAAATCATTCACAAATCTACGATAGTACCCAGCCAACCCCAAGAAACTATGGACTTCGAAAGCATTCTTAGGTGGTTCCAATCCTACACTGCCTCTACCTTGGATAAATCTATAGTCACCCCTTCCCCGAATACCACATGGCCTAAGAACTTAACATCTCTCAGCCAAAGTTCGTATTTTCAAAACAGCATACAATTTGTGGGCTCTAAGTAACTTAAGTACTACCCGCAAGTGTTCCTCGTGCTCCTCATCAGAAGGTGAGTAAATCAAGATGTCATCCACAACGACGACCACAAAACGGTCTAGGAACTCACGGAAGAACTGGTTCATCAAATCCACAAACACAATTGGTGCATGGGTTAACCCAAAGGGCATCACTAGAAACTCATAATGGCCATATCGTGTACGGAATGCCGCCTTCGGAATATTCTCTTCCATTACAAAAAAATTGACTTTTTGCGACGGCATTTTGCCGTCGCAAATACTCAAAATGGCGTCTCAAAAGGTTTTTTGCGACGGCAGATGACTTTTAGCAACGGCAAGTGCGGGGTCGCAAAAAGGTTTTAGTGACAGCACGTTGCCGTCGCTTTTTTTTTTTTTTTGCAACGGCAAGTTGCCTTTTTTGCCACAGAATTTTTCCGTCGCAATTAATATGAAAAAATCTAAGATTTTTTGAGACGACACTATTTTGCCATCGCTAAAGATGTTATTTCCGACGGCAAAAAAGCCGTCTCTAAAGAATTTTTTGCGACAAGATACCTGCCGTCGCTAAAAAAATATTTGAGATAGCACGATGCACGTCGCTAAAAGAATATTTCCGACAGCTAAGGGTATCGTCGCAAAAGGAGTTACCTCAATTCTGCTAAATATTATTTGCGACGGTAATGTGCTGCCGTCTAAAAAAAAAAAAAAAAAACTGCAATAAAATTATCAAAAATATGAAAATTACCTATATTAACTGACAAATAATTAAAAAAGAAACCAATAATTACATAGTAATATAAAAATTCCCATATAAAAATAATAATTCATCCATAATAAAAATTTCCTTGTATTCATTAATTACAACACATTAGCAAAATTAATCCACTACATAATATTGCATAATACATACACAATGTTTATATACATAATGTTGTTCACCATTCAAAATAACATAATTCAAAAACAAAAGTTTCCCTCATGATTCTTTCATGGGTAACAAAGACAAAAGTAAATCGCAATCTTCAAACCCCTGTATTCCGCAAAAGCAAATTGCTACTCGGGAAATATCTGAAAACAAAAAATAAAAATAATTAATGACAATATAATTATGTTTTAATATTTTAATTACAAAAAAACATAAAAAATTAACTAATATATAATTACAAAGATACTTAAGTAAATAATTTTGGCTAGACGAAAATTCGACTCTAACTCCTGAATCGGGAACTCGATTGGAGTCCCGTCTTCTCCCACAAGTCTCTCTCGTGTCTAGGCGGTTGTCTGTACCAAGTTTCATGCTAAACCGATTTCATTTGGTGATTTTGGGGCGTCAACACCTCCAATTCAAATTTCTTAATAAACAAGTTTGCCTAGACCGAAATCCGGCTCTAAATCCTAAACCGGGAACCTGATTGGAGTCCCGTCTTCTTCCACAAGTCTCTCGTGCCTAGACAGTCGTGTGTGCCAAGTTTCGTGCTAAACCGACGCCGTGTCAATACCTCCAATTCAAGTTTTTTAAGGAACTAGTTTGCCTAGAGTGAAATCCGGCCCTAACTCCCAAACCAGGAACCCGATTAGAGTCCCGTCTTCTCCCACAAGTCTCTCGTGCCTACACAGTCATGTGTGCCAAGTTTCGTGCTAAACTAACATCGTTTGGTGATTTTGGGGCATCAACACCTCCAATTCAAGTTTCTTAAGGAACTAGTTTGCCTAGAGTGAAATCTGGCTCTAACTCCCAAATCGGGAACCCGATTGGAGTCCCGTCTTCTTCCACAAGTTTCTCGTGCCTAGACGGTCGTATATGCCACGTTTCATGCTAAACCGATACCATTTGGTGATTTTGGGGCGTCAACACCTCCAATTCAAGTTTCTTAAGGAACTAGTTTGCCTATAGTGAAATTCAGCTCTAACTCCCAAACCGGGAACCCGATTGGAGCCCGTCTTCTCCCAGAAGTCTCTCGTGCCTAGACGGTCATGTGTGCCAAGTTTCATGCTAAACTGACACCGTTTGGTGATTTTGGGGCGTCAACCCCTCCAATTCAAGTTTCTTAAGGAACTAGTTTGCCTAGAGTGAAATCCGGCTCTAACTCCCAAACGGGGAACCCGATTGGAGTCCCGTCTTCTCCCACAAGTCTCTCATGCCTAGACAGTTGTGTGTGCAAAGTTTCGGGCTAAACCGATGCCGTGTGGTGATTTTGGGGCGTCAACACCTCCAATTCAAGTTTCTTAAGGAACTAGTTTGCCTATAGTCAAATCTGGCTCTAACTTCCAAATAGGGAACCCGATTGGAGTCTTGTCTTCTTCCATAAGTCTCTCGTGCCTAGACGGTCGTGTACGCCACATTTCATGCTAAACCGACACCGTTTAGTGATTTTGGGGCGCCAACAACTCCAATTCAAGTTTCTTAAGGAACTAGTTTGCCTATAGTGAAATTCGGCTCTATCTCCCAAACCGGGAACCCGATTGGAGTCCCGTCTTCTCCCACAAGTCTCTCGTGCCTAGACGGTCATGTGTGCCAAGTTTTATGCTAAACCGGCCCCGTTTGATGATTTTGGGGCATCAACACCTCTAATTCAAGTTTCTTAAGGAACTAGTTTGCCTAAAGTGAAATTCGGCTCTAACTCCCAAACGGGGAACCCGATTGGAGTCCCGTCTTCTCCCACAAATCTCTCGTGCCTAGACGGTCATGTGTGCCAAGTTTCATGCTAAACCGGCCCCGTTTGATGATTTTGGGGCATCAACACCTCTAATTCAAGTTTCTTAAGGAACTAGTTTGCCTAAAGTGAAATTCGGCTGTAACTCCCAAACCGGGAACCCGATTGGAGTCCCGTCTTCTCCCACAAGTCTCTCGTTCCTAGACGGTCGTGTGTGCCAAGTTTTATACTAAGTGATTTTGGGGCATCAACACCTCCAATTTAAGTTTCTTAAGGAACTAGTTTGCCTATATTGAAATCAAGCTCTAACTCCCAAACCGGGAACCCGATTGGAGTCCTTTCTTCTCGTACAAGTCTCTCGTGCTCAACCGACGCCGTTTGGTGATTTTGGGGCATCAACACCTCCAATTCAAGTTTCTTAAGGAACTAGTTTGCCTAGAGTGAAATCCGACTCTAACTCCCAAATCGGGAACCCGATTGGAGTCCCGTCTTCTTCCACAAGTCTCTCGTGCCTAGATGGTCGTGTATGCCATGTTTCATGCTAAACCGACACCGTTTGGTGATTTTGCGGCATCAACACCTCCAATTCAAGTTTCTTAAGGAACTAGTTTGCCTATACTGAAATTCGGCTCTAACTCCCAAACCGAAAAACCGATTGGAGTCCCGTCTTCTCCCACAAGTCTCTTGTGCCTAGACGGTCGTGTGTGCCAAGTTTCAGGCAAAACCGACGCCGTTTGGTGATTTTGGGGCGTCAACACCTCCAATTCAAGTTTCTTAAGGAATTAGTTTGCCTAGAGTAAAATCCGCTCTAACTCCCAAATTGGGAACACGATTGGAGTACTGTCTTCTCCCGCAAGTCTCTCGTGCCTAGACGGTCGTGTGTGCCAAGTTTCGTGCTAAACCAACGTTGTTTTGTGATTTTGGGGCATCAACACCTCAAATTCAAGTTTCTTAAGGAACTAGTTTGCCTATAGTGAAATCCGGCTCTAACTCCCAAACCGGGAACCCGATTGGAGTCCCGTCTTCCCCCACAAGTCTCTCGTGCCTAGGCGGTCGTGTGTGCCAAGTTGTCTACTAAACCGACACCGTTTGGTGATTTTTGGACGTCAACACCTCCAATTAAGTGCTCCCTTTAAAATATGTTAATAAGTGTACTTAAATCAATCATTAACTTGAGTGTCACATGTATATTATTGACTAATATACCATGTTGGACGCATCAATCAATTTTAAGTTTGTTGATTTGAATAATAAACCTCCATGAAGAAAAATTATTCAGTGTGCACGTGATATACATGGTCTTATTGTGAACAAATTTTAACAAAGATTTCCACATAAAAGTAATAATATACAATATATATATATAATGATATAACAAAATTATAGACCTATTCTTTTAAAGCATAAGAAGTATTTCATAATATCAATAGTTAATATTTTTCATAGTATTTTTCACGCACCACACTTGACAAATGAGAAGAGTTTGTACCATTAATTAACAATAAATGACAAGAGTTTGTACCAATAATTAACAATAATTTCTTTGACTAGTGAAAAATGAACTGTGATTTTAGCCTCTGTGGCCATGACTCTATGGAATCCCAATATTGATGTCCATGGAATACTCATTTCACTGATAATCAATATATCGTGGTGTATGCTACAAAAATTTAACCAACCAAACACAATTTGGTTCATTTTACCATCTTATTTTTATTTCTATTTTGTACATGAGTGTTTTGTAAAACAAAGAATAGTACATATACAAATTCAAAATTTATACACCTTTTTGGTAAAAATATTAACTTATTTGATGTAACTATTGTAAGATGAAAATAAAAAAATTAAAAATTAAAAACACACTTTCCTCTACTTTTGAATGATTAATTTTTTCAAATTATTTAAGTTACTTTAGTCTCATAAATATGCACAAGATGAACCAAACATATTGAAATATATTTTCAATAAAAAAATTTAAAAAAACAATAGTTAATAGTTTTGTCACATGCAACACTAAATAATTTACATGAATCAAAATTACATGAATAATATTCATGTAAATTACACTAAATAATTTACACTGAGACAATCCGAGTGCATCTTCTAAGGAGAGAGAGCATATATATTCATGTATATATTTTACACTAAATAATTTTCCACTATTTGCGACAAGTTATGAGTACAATTTAAATAATTTTACACTAATATATTTTACACTAAATTTACACTAAATAATTTACACTAATCATATATATTCATGTATGTTTTTTTTTTTTTTTTTGAACAGCTAATACATATATATATACACACACACACACACAGAGAGAGAGAGAGAGAGAGAGAGAGAGAGAGCATACGCTAAGTGAGAAAGTCGTCACCGCACCACCGCTAGCCGTTGTTGATAGCAATTGAGCCTGCTCACCGTTCGCCGTTCGTCGTTTGTTTGGGGATTTTGGGGGAAAAACATCTGTTTCAAAGATTTAGGGATTTCGATCCAAATGATCGAGCACCAATCAATAGGGAGAGCGGGACAAATTTTTTTTATTACTTTTTGCGACGGTACATTTTACACCGTCGCAAATGATAAATAAATATAGATAAACTGACGCCGTTTTGATAACAGTTTTTTTGCGATGGACATTTGCCGTCGTAAATTGTCCACTATTTGCAACAATAAACTTCTGCCGTCTCAAAAAAATTATTTTTGCGACGGTAAAAATGTCTACGCGAATACTTTCGTATTTATCACACTTCCCGTGTAGGTTTATTACCAACGGTATAACTGTCGTCGCGAAAGCTACTTATTTGCGACGGTTTAATTTGTCGTCGCAAAAGATCATTTTTTGCGACGGGGAACGCGCCGTTGCAAAAGGTTCCGTGTTTTATACTTCTTTTTCTTGTAGTGTTCCCTTACTCTTAATTGGTAATAATCCGATCTCAGGTCTATCTTGGAGAAGCAACAAGACCCCTTCAACTGATCAAACAAATCATCTATACAAGGCATTGGGTGTTTGTTCTTAATAGTCACCCATTTTAATTTCCGGTAATCTATACAAAATCGCAATGCACCATCTTTCTTTTTGGAAAAAAGAGTCAGTGCTCCCCAAGGTGATGTACTAGGGAAAATAAAACCCTTATCTAACAATTCCTAGAGTTGAATCTTCAACTCACTCAACTCGACAGGTGCAAATCTATACAGTGCCATAGAAATCGGTGTCGTGCCAGACACTAAATCGATAGAGAACTCGATCTCTCAATGAGGTGGTAAACTAGTAAGATCATCTCAAAAAACATCCGGGTATTCACAAACAACCCTTGTCAACGCAACTCGAACTTCATCATACTCAGTACTCAAGAAGTTAGCAAGGCAACTAAGCTCACTCTGCCCACGCGGATCATACACCGGCGATAAGACTCTATCAACCCAGTCCCCTAAGAAATAAAAACAATCACCGCTCAAGGTACATGCAGTAACCCTCTGACAGTAGCAGCGATATGATGACAACCAGTCCATATCCATAATAACATCAAAGCTACATATATCAATCAACATAAATGCAAAAGGAAGTCGACGACCAGCAACCTCTATGTCACAACCCCGACACCCCTGCTTCAAAAACAACCTCACCACCAATAGGTGACCTTACACAAATAGGCGATACTAACTAAGCCAACTCTAACCCCAAAACTGATGTAAATGCAGACGAGATAAATGAATGGGATGCACCTGTACCAATTAACACATTAGCACCTAAATTGCAAAACAAAAAGGTACCTTTCACTACCGTAGGTGCTTGTACTAGATCTAGCATGGTAACCGCATACACACACCCAGTAGGTCTCTCTGCTCAACATGCTCACCCCTCAGAGCATAAACCTAATGCATTGACTGAGCCGAAGGGGCTCCCTGATTGGCCCTTGAGGCCTATGCTGACTGTGCCAGTTGGTGGCTCTGTGTCTGTCTTGAACTAGATGCATCGGGTGTGCCACCCAATTGAGGGAAAAATCTCTTCATGTGCCCTACCTGCCCACACTAATAACAAGTGAGCAGCTGCCTTCTCCTCTGACTCTAGCTCTGAGAACAAGTCGAAGACGATGTAGACCGATGCTCTCCTCCTTTCTGCGGGCACGCTGGAGACTTGTGGCCCAACTGGCCACACTTGTAACAAATGAAATCTCCTAGACCACCTCTTCTAGAACCTGAACTAGACACTGGAAAAGTGGACCTAGACTGTACTCCCTGGGACTGCTGCGGCTTAGAACCCCACAACCTCTTACCATCCCCTTAAACATCCTAACTTCTCCTAGAGCCCCTCATCCTCTCCTCCTTTATCTGCACCACGGTCTCTAGATGAGCCACCGCCTCCACAAGGCATCCATAATCTCTAATCATTGACCTAGCTACTTTAAACATGAGCCCTGTCCTCAACCTCTTCTCAAACTCCAAACAACGGCACTCCTCAGTTGCCACAAACTCTAGTGCAAACCTAGAGAGGCTAGTAAATGTGGCCTCAAACTCAGCCACTGGTGTGCTCAACTACTTAAGCTTGGAGAACTAATCTCTCAATTTCACCCTAATCGTGCAAGGTAGAAACTTGTCTTGAAATGCGCTGACAAAAGCCTCCCAAGTCACCCCAATGCACCTACGCGCATACTTCCGCCACTAACCTGCATCTCCCTTCCATTAGAAGGATACCAAGGTTACTGGCAACTAGTCGTCCTCAACGCCAAGCATCTCGAACATTTTTACTATATGATATAGCCACTCATCTGCCTTCAGTGGCTCCTTGGGATCACCCACAAACTCATATGGATTGACTAGAAAAACTCTCACTTTAAGAAAAATGGCCATGCTTTAGCTACTTAGGCCTGGACTTGATTCTTAACTCTGAGAATGTCCATAGACTCTTGCAACGCTCAGGCCATTTCGCGGGCCAAGGAACCTATGCCGTGTTGACCAACTAGTTCAACCACATTGGCCTGACCAACCCCTTCTTCCTGTGCTGAAATTTCATCCAGTAAAGGCACCTCATGCCTTCTAGGCCTACCACGCCTACCACCACCATGTCCATGTCCTGACATCCTAATGAAGGTAACAGAATAGATTAGCACTAGAAGGTCCCAGTGTCCCACATCGGGATGGAGGAAGAGTTCTTAGGCTATAAAAGTAAAAACCTGGACCCTTATATAGCATTGAGGCCTTTTCTTGAGTGGTGAAATCCCTATTAGAACTCCCCAGTTAAGCATGCTTAGGCTGGAGTAGTTCTGGGATGGGTGACCCACTGGGAAGAACAAATCCGTGTGGGCGTGGCCCAAAGCGGACAATATTGATGACATGTGAAGGGTTAGAGCATTACAAATGGTATCAGAGCCAACTCTCCGGAGTACCGAGTGTGGGCCCCTGGCGTCTCTTGGTGTATGTGGGCGGACTTGTGAGCTGGTAGGCTACTGTACGGGGACGTGCAACCTTAAGGGGGATAGATTGTAAGGTCCCGGTGTCCCACATCGGGAATGAATGAGGAGTTCCTAGGCTATAAAAATAAAAACCTCAACCCTTATATAGCATCAAGGCCTTTTCCCAGGTGGTGTAATCCCTATTAGAACTCCCCAGTTAAGCGTGCTTAGGCTGGAGTAGTTCTGGGATGGGTGACCCACTGGGAAGAATAAATCCGTGCAGGCTTGGCCCAAAGCGGACAATATCGATGACATGTGAAGGGTTGGGGCATTATAAGCACATTTACAAATGTGTCGAAGCTAACTCACTCGTATCCTAAAATAGTGGACAGTGGTAATTCACTCCACATAAGCACATAAGCACATACGAATTTAATTCCCGAATAATGAACGTCCCTCGGCTTTACCAGAGTTCCAATTAGAAATAGCAGTGATCAAGTGCTCTTCTAATTGGACTTTTAGAAACCCGTAGACTCAATCAACATCCAAAAAATTAAATCCTATGCCCATATAATCACATAAGCATGTTATCATATACGCACACATCGTTCATACTAAAGTCTCTATCAAGCGAGACAAACCCATTGTGGTACTAACCACTTCCCACGTACCCAAAGTATTCAAACCCAGTATGCTCTGATACCAAGTTGTAATGCCCCCAAAATAATTACAAGAATCCGACTCTGACCACTAGTACAAAGTGATATAAATAAAATAAGAAGCTTTCATTAGTCAGAGTTAATATACAAAAGGTGACACATACGATATACATTCATAAATCGTTCATCCTGAATCTACAACATGTGTTACAAGATGAAATAAGAAATGAAAACTAAACAGATATTCATATGCCCTAATAGCTTACATCTTTCTAAGACCATGCTTGGTTACAACAAAATTAGTCATCAGCTTAATACAAATAAAGCCCTAGGCTTGAAAAGTAAGTAAATACACAATAAACAAAAGTGAGCCTTCAGCTCTACAATCCTCCTAAGCTAAGTCCCTGGCGGAGGCATATCACCATCACCTAAAAATGTTTTTCCCAAGTAGGATGAGCCAAAACCCAGTAGAAACAATCTACCAAAATATATGAATCTTAACAAAGATATAAGTATGATATGCATATACAATGCCCATGATAAAATTATTTATATTTGCACAAGATCATAATATACCAAGTTTTATATCTCAATCCATTTCATGATAATTTATTTCACCTCAATCCATGAGTCAAGTCCATTATTATCCAAACAACCCCAACTGAGACTACAACTTAGTGGTTTTCTAACCAATACAATCATTGCACAACACTTCTATTTTCCATTTTATGAAAATCTCATCCGCAGAAATCAGTACCCATGCTTATAAGCGCGGTTTTCGGGACTTTCACCCTGGACACTCAAGCCAACTTAATTTAATGAAGTCTATCCCCTTTTTTCTCCCAAACATGTATTAAATCACAGTCATATTCAATGACAACAATTATGAGATTACTTTCAATTCACCTAATCCTGATGCAATTTCTACAACAATCATAACTATCCTCCATCGATAACCCAAACATATATTTCTAAACAGATATACAATCTCCCAGACATATATAAACATTCCAAATTTCCGTAGGTAAGAGATAACAATATCCAACCTCACCATTTATATAAACATATATCCAATTTCACATTCTCCATACCAATTGCATTATTTATACAACATAATCATTTGAAACATTTTAGGGAAAAACTTCATTTTCTCCAAACCCAATCCTTGTGTCAACATCAACAAACTTAACATAGCTCATCCTCACATCTACACCCATAATCATTTTCAGTACCTTCATTTGAAAACCTCTCTTCTGATTTTAAACCAAAACCTTAGGTTTGTCTAAAATCCTCCAAATCCCCAACATTATTTGCACAATCAACAAATAACTAAGTTAAAAATCATAGGAGAGTGCATAAAGTCCCTACCTCAAAGTGAGAAGACAAGCAAAGCAATGTAGGAACTCCAAAGACGCCAAAACCAAGGTTTATTAGGATCAAAACGTAGCCCTTGAGGTGCTCTACCTTTTTCCCAAAGACACTAGGGTAGAGAAAACCAATAGATCTAGATGAAAATGTAGAGAGAAAGAGTGAGTTTTAAAGAGAGAGAGAGACTCAAGATCTAGGCTTTTCAAATGTTTTAGAGAGAGAAAGAGATGAAAAAGTGATGTAAAAAGTGGCTATTACGAACTGATATATGCACAATCCACTCGAGCGTCAGATACAATAAGTTGTTCCGCTCGACCGCAAGAAGTGACGCTTGAGTGCAGAATACATGCATCCAGTAGTTTTGCAGACAAAAGAACATCACTCGAGCATAAGAATGGTCGCTCGAGCGCACAAGAATGGCCGCTCGATTGAGCGTAGAAAATGTCGCTTGACCGTAGAATACACTCTCCTAGTAGTTTTGCAGGCCTGCAAAAGTATTGAGAGTTCACGAAGCCCACTCGAGCGCAAGAAGTGCAGCAGAGGGGCAAAATTCTGGGCAACAAGGGTTTGGAAACTAGGCAACCAACCTGTCCCAAACGCGACCACAACAATCAAATAGGCAAATTTAAGGATATACAAAGGAAACAAGATGTGAACAACAATATGAAACAATAAAACCCGAGTCCAGAATACAGCAAGGGTCGGGTCAAAACCGGAATCGCTATAATGATGAGAACGAAAATCAGATTGATGGGCCTTGTAACGCACCACTTTTAATTACTCATATACCATTACCAAATCCTTTATTATAATTCCATTCCAAAGACAACATGCAGAAATTCTATACATTAACAAGGGTAAATAAATAAAGATTATCACATTTGGATACATAATAAATGCTACTTGAGTCGCCATTAAATAAATTGCCCGCAGGCTTACATCATTACATATAAGAGAAAGGATTTCACCCTTTTTCAACAACGGCGTTCTGCCAACAAGTAAAAGGTCCCGTGGCCAACACATAAAGAAGATCCTCAATCTTGAACCACTTCTCGACATCACTTGAAAAAAAGGACTAACAACGTGCGCTGAGCATAATGCCCAGTTGGGGTCCTAACATGATCCTAAACAATAACAACATACAAATGGGTATGATCATGAATACTTTACATCATACAATATAAATAATGTGACGGTTTATAATCAAAGTATACTTATATATAAACTTTTTCCCAAAATCGTCCAATTTGCTGAACAATACATAATGCTCTCTCTTCCTTCTCTTACATTATTCATTTCATAAAGAATATATATTAACAACACATTTTTGATAATGTGTTCACAAAACACAATTACATGTCATTCCTTACACTCCTAACCCATCACGTACACCCATTACTAATACATGAACCACATTTCTAAGCACTAAGCGAAAGGGTAATGAAACATTTCTATAACCCATTCGACACACAAATGTACATACAATACCTTTAACCCAAAATAAAAATAAAAATAACATACATGCCAAGACTACTACACAATCATATGAGATAACCCAATCTTATCAACCAAATCGCTACCACATATAATGTACACAAATAAACTAGTTCACCCCTGAAAACCTCAACCCATGCTCTACTTGCCTCAAGCATGGCAAGCCAATGATATACCTTTCTTCAATGAAACACCAATTTACCAGACACAAGCTGGAAGGTTAATATACCTCTGCCAATTTACCAGACACTAGATAGAAGGTAATGGTACCTTTGCCAACTTATTCAGGTGCTAACTAAAAGGTATTGGTGCCTCTCATTCTAAGCACATCCAATTCTTTAGGCACTAGCTGGAAGGTTATGGTAACTCCCATTCTCAGCACAGTATACATTACCAATCATGACAACATGAAAAAAGCATATATAACCCAAGTGTAATATACACACATAATCTGTAACGCCCCACATTTTATTACACGGATAACATTACCAAGCCCATAATTATATTGCAATTTCAGAGATAACGAACAGAAATTCTCGTATATTGACAAAGATAATTAAATGAAGATCCTCTCATTCGCATACGTAATGAATGCAACATGTAATAATTAAATAAATTGCATGTGGGCTTACATCATTAAATAAAAGAGAAAAGGTTCAACTCTTTTACAACAACGGCTTTCCACCAACAGATAAGAGGTCCGTCGGCAACAGATAAATAAGATCCTCAATTTTGAACCACTTCTCGACATTCACCTGAAAAAGGATTAGCAACGTCGGCTAAACATAAAGTCCAATAGGGATCCCAACATGATCCTAAACAATAACAACATACAAATAGCTATGATCATGAATGCTTTAAGTCAAATCATATACATAAGTGGCAGTTTATACTTGAAGATATACTTTCATAGGTACTTTTCTCAAAATCATTCACTTTATCCAACAACCTAAACCAATCTCTTTTCTTTCTTCTTGCTACCATTTTACTTTAGACTTGCCCGACAATAACAGGTATTTGAAAATAAATCCATGAAATCCAATTACTTTTCTCACAATTCCGAACTTACACCCAATTCAAATTACAACTTCCAAATAACGATATCCCAAAGAAACACGAAGATAGTACATATAAAATGCACCTTGCATAACCATATAAGACAACTGACATCCTCCTTAAAAGAATCATCACTATGCATGGTACACATAAATAGAACCAAGCTGATAACAAGAAACCCAATAACACTCTACTTGCCTCAAGCACGGTAAGCCAAGGATACACCTTTCCAATACTCACGCCAATTTACCAGACACCTGCGGGAAGGTAATAGTACCTCTGCCAATTTACCAAACACCCGTTGGAAGGTAATGGTACCTCTCCCAAGTTCTCCAGGTGCTAGCTAGAAGGTACTAGTACCCCATATTCTCAGCGCAACCAATTCTCCAGGCACTAGCTGGAAAGTAACGATACCCCTTATTCTCAGCGTGACCAATTCTCCAAGCGCTAGCTAGAAAGTAACGGTACCCCCTTATTCTCGGCGCATGCACATTTCCAACCATCACATAATTCAACAAACATAAATAACCCAAGTGTACTACATACAAAATCTATTCAACATCACAATGTCATCCTCCACCAATGACCAAGGGCAAAACGTCTAAGCATATATTTAAACACACTAATATGATAATCCGATGCTCAGTTGACCTTAAGTTCAACAACAATCATAATAATAATATTCAAAAGTTTTAAAATCCAACCTCAAGTTCAAATCTAAATTTACAATACGCCATGGTTTCTTTCTCTTTTCAAAATCAACTCTTTATTTTCCAAGTTAACATACCCAAATCATTTTCTTCCAAAAACCCATTTCCACATTTCAATGAACCACATCCATGGATTTCAAGCCGTAACCCAACTCAACTCAATACGATTAATCCAAATAAATTCCATTACCAGCGTTGATTCTCCCTTTATGCTATTAACACAATAACACAACTCAATATTAACAAAACACAAACATTATTCAGCTTTAACCCCTTTAATTCATTAGGTCAAAATATTAAATTAGGGCTTTCTCTTCCTTTCAACATAAACATGTTGGACTACTTCCTAATTAACCCAAACTACCATCAATTTTACAATTTAAACCCAAACATTGCCAACCCTAGATCCCATTTACATGCTTTTCGAAAACTCCTAGTAAACATGGTTTTTATACAATAAAATCTACCACATGTCTATTTATGGACGAGGTATTGAAGAGGAACAAAGGAATCCCTACCTCTTGAAGCAACGAGGAGAAAGCCAAAAAATCCATGGTGACAAAAACACGATCCGCTCAGATTAAGATGAAGTTCTCGTGACCCTCTATGTTTTAGTCTAAGGGACTACGAGTCAAAGATGGGTAGAAGTAGATTAAAACCAAGTAAACTATCCTTTTTAGAAATTAATACATCTACACAATCCATATTAAACAAAACATAACAATTATTCAATTGTGAACCTTCTTGGTGGATTCCAAGATTGTAACTTCGGTGGATTCCGAAGTCTTTGGTGTCGTGGTGATTCGACATCCGTTACGGAGATCTAGTGAGGGAAAAAGAGTGACTCGTAGGTTGAACAAATGCGTGAGCCCAGAGTGGCCTTTGTAAGATATCTCTTGTACTCTTTTCTTTCATAGTGGATTGTTCGCTTGGTCGAGGGCCCGTGGTTTTTTTATCACAAGTTGGTGGATTCCAATTGTGATTTTTCAATGTAAAAAATCTTTTATGTTGTGGATGATTATCTCTTTCTCTATTTTATCTACATTGATCATGGTAGTATAATTTTTAAATTAGATTATCTAAATCAACAATCACGTATCTCAGGACAAATCTAGATTTTCAAAAGGTTTTTTTTTTGATAAAACTAGAATTTTCACTTGTATTTTTAACTACAAAATTACTAATTGAATTTGCATAATTCAACTAATTAACTAAATCATTTTCAATGAATTAAGTTGTTAATACATTAAATATTTCTTGTGTCATAATTGACAGAATGTAAGCTTTAATTAACTTTAAATTTGAAAAGTTTATTTTCTCATAAACAACTATAATTGGTATAATTAATCACATTCTATACGTAATCCATGCATTTAAGAAACAACCATCCATTAATTTAATAATTCACCATATCAATTGACTTTTTAATTTTTTCCAATAAAAATAATCATTCATTTATTTTAAATAATTCACCAATCAACAATTTATTAGTTTTGAATTTTCACCAAATTTTGTTAGGGCTTTCAAATTTAGGTAGATTTTTTTGTGGAGTAGAATAATAGTTTAAAAAAAAAATTTGGGCTTTGTTTTGTGCTCAATTTTTAAAGGCCCAAAGCGGCGATTTTTGGGCCAAAGTCGGCCCTACCTCCATTGTTTAAAGTTAAGATTTCATGAAGATTTACTGAAATGTGTTAATAGTTAGTATAGTTCTATAAATTTATGCTAATATTCAATTGTTTTTAACAATTTCGAACATTTTTTCATTGTTTGGTAATGATTTGAAGGCTGCAATATAACTGACACTAGTTTTCGAATGAGAATCCATGGTTTAGAAGTAGTAAATTGAACAATTCTCTTTCGCTTGGATTTCAACTTCCAAACCAAAATGTTAAAATAAAAAAAAAAATTAGACATGTACTTTCGAAATAAATTTTTTTTTGAATGACTATTGCCAAACAATTTTTATTTGTTTGAACTTTTACTTTCAAATTGGAGTATTGTAGTTGTTTCGAAACTAAACTTCCAAATTAAAAATAAATAAATAAATGAATTTGTTTAAACCTATACTTCTGACTTAAACTTACTTTTTTGGGATGACTACTATCAAACTATAGTTATTTTTTCTTTGCTAACTTTGTCGTAAATGATGACATCCGTCTTAAAATCTGAGTTTTTATCATTTAAATCTTCAATACCAATGACCAATGAGGATGAGAATTGGATTTGAATGAGGTGGAAGAATCTAAACTAATGAGGGTTTGTGTGACAACCTACTTTGTGTTATGCTGATTAATATTAGTTATACTTCTAATTAAATGCCTAATACGATTTTTTAGTGCTAATTATATGATTGTACGTGGTTTTGAATTTCTATCTGTTCACCCTAGGAAAATATGTTCAAATTTCTGTTATAAAATTTAAATTGAAGGTCATAGAGGCAACAGAAAGCGAAATTGATTGTACCATTGCGATTGGCATAATTTTTAGAGCCTATGGTGAAATTTAGTTAAAAATTTATTCAAATCAAAATAATTGGAATAAATTATGTGTGGTTTATTAACCATAAGAGAGTTTGATTAGTTTAAACTAATCGCCTAGTATATATAAGGGCCAAACACACTTAAGCTCATATTATGAGCTCAAAATTTGAACATACACTCTAGAGAGATAGAGTGAGCCGATTGTAGAGAGAGAGAGAGAGAGAGAGAGAGAGAGAGAGAGAGAACACCATTTGAAGGATTTAGCTCAAGCTTGGAGAATTGAGCAGAATTAACTCAAGAACTAGCTAGAATTTGGAAGATTGAAGCTTCTAGGTGAGTAATTGAACTCAAATTCATGGGTTTACATTCATAACTAAGTGAATTCAAAGATGATATGAAGTTAAGGACAAGATTTGAGTTGAAAATGATGAAAATGGGATCAATATGTATAAGCATGTAACAAATTGCTGACAATCTGCATATTTGAGTTTATAGCATGTTAAACAAGTTGAATTGGTAGTCATTTGAGACATGCATCATGAATAATGAGGTTATGAGGCTTAATTGCATGTTTTGAAAAAGAATTCATGTAAGATCATACATGCATGAGAGTTTTGAATATCATTTTGACAAATTCATGGAGAATATGGTACCAAATGCATAATTTTGTTGAGCTTCATGATTTTGAACAACATTTGTATCATTTGAAAGGGAATTGGAGTCTATATTTCACATGCATGCATAGTCCATGAAGATATGAAGCTTGGTTGCATGAACTTTGAACGTACCAAGAAGAATGTCAAATGATTTGAGAATTGGATCAAGATTTTGGACAATTGGTCTCAAATTACCTATGTTCCCATGTCATGTAATGTTTTTCCACGTATTTGTACCAAAAATATGAGTTTTGAGCCTTTGGAATCAAGTTTTGAACTTCAAACATAGTTCTGGAAATTCCAGAATTCGACATTTCCGCTCGAGGGAGGAAAGTATCGCTCAAGTGTAAAAATCAAGCTTCCAGAAGTTTTATAGAGATTTGCACGATAGCTCGAGTGGCAAACCTTGAGCTCGAGTGAACCCTTTTTACATGGCTCGTTGCTCCAGCGACAAAAGTCTTGCTCGAGCCATAGAAGTCTCGCTCGAGTGTAAAATTCATGCAACTGGTACTTTTAAAGAGTTTTGCAGACTGCTCGAGCGACCAAAGTTGTGCTCAAGTGGAGTGCCCTATTTCAGAAACTTTTGAAAAACTATTTTACGTTCCAAATTTTGTCCTCTTTCATTTCTGAGTATTCTTAGGCATGCATTGAGCATCCTAAATGAATTAAAGGGCATGAAAGAAGCCCAAGAAAGTTAAGTAAACGAAAGAACGAACTGAATTGTATTAGGACCCAATGTGTTATGCATTATGTAGGGTCAAGTATGAGGATGAATCAGGCACTAGAATATGGGGAGTAATATCGTAGCAAATATATTTTTATATATACATTATTTTCTAACTGATGCCTATGTGGTAAGGTTCTAAAGTATTGAACTGATATTATGAATGAGTATTCTAATCACTTAATTCAAAATGAAATATGTGAACTGATTGATGTATGAGTACAAAATGGGCCGAAGGTCATTCAGTATATTCAGTAAGGATGTGGATTGGGCCTACGGCCATTTTGTATAATTGTTAAATGGGCCGAAGGCCGTTCGGAATAAGGAATTGAATGGACCTAAGGTCGTTTTGGATACAAGAATGAATATGTATATGACCATGGATTTAAATGTGTGCACACAAATGTGTATATGAATTGAACCTAAGGTCGTTCTGTGTGTAATGGACCCAAGGTCGTTTTGTGTGTAAGTTGGACCCAAGGTCGTTTTACCTATGATGGACCCAAGGTTGTTTTGAATGCTATATGGACCTGAGGTCGTTTTGTGTTTGGGATATGATAGAGAGGACCTGAGGTCGTTTTGCTTTATTATTGATTACCAAGCGTAATAGTGAATTATGATTGTAAGAATCTTGTTCATGAACTCCTTTACTTTGGTATTATTCACTAGGCGTTAGCTCACTCTTTATTTATATGCATGAAGGTGAGCAACGAGATGTCCAGCCCTAGCCCCAGTGAGCTATGTGAAACCGAGTTTTGAGGAGTCAAGGTCACCTCACACGAGATGCCTTGTTTTTATTTTGCTTTTCCTTTTGTTCTTTTGTGGTCTTATGTGGCCGAGTTGCGTATGACCTTGCATTTTGTTAACACTGACTTTTGAATGATCCTGGCCTTATGTAGTACATGTTATGGATGTGTGTAGTGTGAGTTATTACACTTATGAGAAAGTTTTTGGTTAAGCCATATATGCACAACTCATTAGACAATCTTTGTTAGTTTGTGCTTCCGCTATTAGGCCCCTGTAATTAAATATTATTTGATTTCTGACTGAGGCCGTAGGTAATTTCATGATTACTGGTCGGTTATGACCTGTGGAGAAGTGGTTTGGAAATACTCTAGGATCCAGTCAGACGTCCTTGATCCTCTGATTGTTACGTGAAAAAGGGATGAACACTCCAGTCGGGGGTGTCGGAATTAGCACTCCGACGGACAAGTTAGTATGCTCTCTAGTTTATTTCTATATCAAGTTATTTTATCTATTTTCACATACCTTTCTTTTGTTGACGTTCCTCTTTTTATATTACCCTTTGGGTCCATGGGTTAGGCCCACCCCTAATCTCGTACTTGATGGCTTACTCGGCCTTCTGATTGCGTGCTAATTCCCATTCGGCTCCTCATATGGCCGACTATACTCAACCTTAGATTATAGCCGAATCAACTTTGGCCAGGTGTCTTCAAATTCCTTGGCCTTCCTCAACACATAATTATTTGGCCCCTACAATTGCCCCCCAAACATCCAACTAAAGCCAATTATCCAGCATGTTTGGTTTTAATATATAGAAAGTCAAAAATACGGCGCTTGCACTCCTTCCAATGCCGAAGCGTTAGAACGACCATGGTTTAGAAATCATTACAATTTCCCACCCCTTCATACACATTGTTCATTTAATGCGATATGTAGCCGCACTATCCCTTCGGATATTTTCTGAATTTGCAAAGCTCTTTCAAATTCACCTCTGCAACTTCCATCTGCTCCCCATTGTCCTTTTCTCTCTACTCTGTAAGTTCTTCTCTTCCTCGCATTTCTTCCTCATTCCAACTCTCATTTTCTTGTTTGTTTTTGGTTTAGAGTATTTTCCATTCTAATTCGAATGGCGAAACATTAGAAAGCTTTTCTTTCCACGGACCATGTTTCTGCTTTTCAATGCCATTTTTCCATTCCAAATGACATCAATCTATCACTTGTGGCAGATAGCGTACTCGACATGGAAAGGACTAATAAGAGTACGATCATCTTTCCTCTCATGTCAATCACTGAGGGTGGATTCCATTTCCCCCTTCATCCATTTTTGAGGGCCATCCTTCGTTACTAGGGTCTACTCCCTTCACAACCCAACGTAAACTTTTACCAAATCATAATGGGAATAGTACAACTAAACCGTCGACTTTGGATTAATCTAGGAATCCCTGCTATTCGGCATTGTTATGCCTTAGAGAAATCATCTGTTTGATAGGGACACTACTTTCTCAAGGCCAAGGACATTGATCACCATCTAGTGACTATGTTCGCCAGCTCTGGTAAGCGTGTTGATAATGTAATGGTCCGTTGTTTGAGGCAACTGGGAATTCAGCGAAGGCGAAGATCGTCTAGATCCTGTGCCCAGACAAAAAGGCGAACCAGGTGGCCGTATAGTCCCATTTCTATGCACATTTGTTATACATTTATTCGGCTTAGATTGCATACACTTACCATTTCATTGTGCAGGTAACGACTTGAAAAAAGTACTTGTCTTGGCTGACGACGCTGTGCTTCAACAAATCAAAACTGCACTCCAATTCTTCAGCCGTCCAAACCTCTAAAAACAAGGGAGGGCTGCTCATATCTTATTGCGGTACGAGCTGACGTACGCTACTTTTTTGGCTGTTGATCACATTTCGATTCCAAAGGGAGAACAGCAGCTCACGGCACTCATTTTCCTAAATTTCAAGAACCTTAGGGAGATTGGTCTTGAAGTTTTGGATTCAGAGCAAGTCACCGAGCAGGTCGCCGAACAAGTCATTGAACAGCTGGATTAGTCCAACTTGGACAGATCTGATAGTCTACGAGAAGAGGTTAACGCGGCTCTTAATTAGGCCTTTGAGGAAGCCGGCTTCAACTTTTCGTCCGCTTCAAGCCAAGTCGACGTATCATTAGAAGAAAATATTTTCACCCACTTAGGAGACCTTCCCGGCACAGACCCTGAGAACATGGCTGGGGAGTAGCTCGTGCAAATGGCCAAAAGAAAGAATGCTGAGAAGATAGCAGCCCAAAGGAGGGCCAAAGCCACCAGGTTTGAACCCCTACCTGTTGTAGCTGAGTCTTCGCCGCCTAGTCTTGCTAGAGAAACGGAGCAGATTGTTGTAGCTGAAACGGAGCAAATTATCATTGATCAATCGGACAATCTAATGGCCGAACAGAGGGGGGAAAAACGCCCCGCCGAGCACAAAGTCGACTCTTCAGAAAATCAAACTGATAAATGGTCGCGTGTTGAAGAGTCGCAGGACTTGGCTGTGCTATTTATCATACAACCAAAAATAAAGAACATGTTGGTTGCTTCAGATGCTTCGGCTTTGAAGGACGCCGTCGTGGCCTTAAGCGTGGCCCCGTCGATTTCTCTGCCGATTGATAGAGCAGCGTTCCGTACAGAGCCAAATGTGATATCGATAGCATTAGCCGCTCAATCGGCGATATTGGTACGTAACTTAGAGAAAATATTATGTTCCTTTTTATGCAAGCTATCTTATTAATCCTTTGTTTACAGGCAGCGGGCAGGATCGCAAAAATAAGCCGCCGTCATTATGACGTACCGAGCAAATTGGCTTGCTCAAAGCTGAACTCGAAACTGAAAAGGGCAAGGGTGAAGAGGCCTCCCTCAGAGCCGAATCCGAGGTGGAAAAAGCAGTTGAAGAGGGAGCCATGCCCAATGCCGAGGAAGAAAAGGCTAAATATTCAGATCAACTCAGGTAGGCTGTCGAAAAAAGGGCTAACGCGAGTGAGGATGCACTCAAGTTGGCCAAGGAGGTGATTGCCAAATCGGAGGCCGACTTGGTAGAATCAAAGAAGGCAAAAGAAATCGCCGACTCCAAGTCCTCCAAGGCATTCCAAGCCTTAGAAAACGCCGCCTTAGAAAAATACATGGAGGAAGTGCCTAAGTTCGAAAATCGAGGCTTCAAACACGGCTGACTCAAAGCTCTGGCTGCAGCTAATGTGACATTGGAGTATCCAATTCCATACGAGCAGCTAAAGGTTGAATCGCTAGAGTCTGATCCTAAAGAATGAGCTCCATATGTCAATTTAATTTTTCTTTTTGCTTTTTGTTTGGTGTTTTGCTGTACGTAGTTTTCATAGATTGTTGCTTATTTATTTTGTTTAGAAGTTAAATATAAGGCAATTTTCAGGTGTAAAATGACGACTGTTTGTACTCAATTTATTAATTAAAATCGCCTTTTTGTCTGTCTTCTACATATGCTAATTATTAGCCAAATATGGTGATGTAACTTAATTCGGCAATAACATAATCGGCTATAACATAATCTTTCTGCATGTGCTAATTAATAGCCAAGTATGGTGATGTAATCATATGGACAAGTCATTTCAAAGCCGAATAATCATGTCTTGTGTCAATTTGAACATTAAAGAGCCGAACAAAACATACAGCTAGTAATGTCACATTGAATATAATCTGCCAATCAGAAGGGGTACTGTTAATATGTTTATCAATAGAGGCCGAATATCTTACTATATCTGCCCTTGCCCTAGCTGATCAATGAACAGAATTGCCGAATATTTGTGGTTCATAGATTAGGTGGGGCACAAGAACTTGTTGACGCAATGCATTACAATTAAGTCGAATAGATTTATTAATCTGCCCTTGCCCTAGCTGATCAATGAATATAATCACCGAATACTTGTGGTTCATGGATTGGATAGGGCACAGTAACTTGTTAGCGCAATGCATTGCACTTAAGATGAATAGATTTATTAATCTGCCCTTGCCCTAGCTAATCAATGAACAGAATCGTCAAATACTTGTGATGCATGGATTGGGTGAGGCACAGTAATTTGTCGGCACAATGCATTGAAGCAATCACTTTGAGAATGCTGCACTCGTAATTAATAAGTGAGGTGGGGGCCAAGTGCGCGTGAGTTCTGTGTTGTTTTCAAATTCAATCAACTGTGAGAGGGAAAGGAGCATAGTGTCGAACTGAGGAAATTTGGATGTCAAGGAGAATATTCTTCAACAGCAGAGGAGAATGTAGGACACTAGCTAAACTGGACTCAAAGATGAATCGAGGTGGCGAACCTATGCGAATGGGAAATAAGATGTCGGAGGAGCACAAAAGGCGCCACTCCCCCCGTTGTCGAAGTAGATCTCCAAGAGGGAGCAGGGCAGGGATGTCACCAAGGAAGGAGAGACAACAGTGAGGTAGCTCCCCCCGTTCGCGAAATGAAACCAGCAGGACACCACGCCCGTTGAGTTTTTCAGTCTTCGTTGGGAATAAATCGATGACAGAAGCGGATTCGATTATCCGCGATCCAAATGTGGCAGTCGAGTTCACTCGACAAATTTTTCCACCCGAAGTCTAGCAATCAATGGTCGGTCGGCCAGATTATGAAGTTTTTCGAGAGGGCGTTTATGGAGCGGTAAAGGGACTATACACCACCTATGAAATTGGCATATGTCTTCATGCCGCACAAAGGGAGATAAAGCAAAAAGAAGGCCGCATTCGGAGCTTGGAATCTCGCATAGAGAAAGCCGAGAACGAGTTTAAGAAAGCTTTGGCTTCCGAAACGCAGTTGGTGAGTCAAATGAACCCGATTGTGGCGGAAAGAGTAAACCAACATCTACTGGATCATGTGGTTGCCGATCGAGATATAGCAAGATTGAAGGCCTGTCAACAAGGTTTTCATGATGGCCGAAAAATTGGTATTGAAAAGACAAAGGAAAAATTAGCTGAGGATGTCTGTAGATGAGAAAATTGTGGATTTAAGCATAGATGGATCAAGGCTCTGCAGGCCACGAGTATCGATTCGGTGTCACCTCTGTATCAGAATTACAAATTTCCTTTCGAGGCTTATGACGCCGAGAAATTCGATGATGAAGAGAGTGCCGAATAAACTTAGATATCAATACATTATTGTACTTTTGAATTCCTTAAAAAGCCATGTATTTGTGTTTAATTAATGAAATAAATATTTGCTTTATTATTTTGATTCATGTTTGTATCTACTTGTGACAATCATATATTGATCCATGCCATTCTATTCTCAAATTTGGTCCTTCTGAATTCAGAGGATTACCCGGTCGTTCGGGCTTTCGAACTGTGGGTGCTTCGAATTCGGAGGCTTATTCGGCCCAAACGTAACATCCACGCAGGACGCTCCGAAATCGGAGTCTTGTTGTCTTAGCCAATCGTGATATCCACGAAGGGCGCTCTAAATTTGGAGGCTTATTCAGCCCAAACGTTACATCCACATAGGGCGCTTTGAAATTCAAAGGCTTATTCGACCCAAACCTTACATCCATTCAAGGTGCTCCGAATTCAGAGTCTTATTGTCTTGGCCAATCGTGATATTTATGAAGGGCGCTCCGAATTCAGAGGTTTATTCGGCCCAAATGTTACATCCACGCAGGACGCTCCATATTCAGAGTCTTATTGTCTTGGCCAATCGTGATATCCACGAAGGGCACTCCGAATTCGGAGGCTTATTCAGCCCAAACGTGACATCTACGCAAGGCACTCTGAACTCAGAGTCCTGTTGTCTTGGCCAATCTTGATATCCACGAAGGGCGCTCCGAATTCAAAGTCTTATTCGGCCCAAACGTGACATCCATGTAGGACGCCCCGAATTCAGAGTCTTATTGTCTTGGCCAATCGTGATATCCATAAAAGGCGCTCCGAATTTGGAGGCTTATTTGGCCCAAATGTTACATCCACATAGGGCGCTCTAAATTTGGAGTCTTATATTCATTATTAAACCATTATTAACGAGATTGCGATAGAAAAGGGCATTGCATTGGGAAATTGAAAGATGTATGCATAACATATCAGCAAAAATTGGAAACAAACTAGCGTGTCGTACAAGTTGGCTTAGTGATGAAATTTGCACAAATGTGCGGAATTCCAGGGGCATGAAAAACTTCTCCTAGCCATGTCTTTGAGCCAATATGCCCCAGTTCTGGCGATTGAATCAACCTGATAAGGTTCGTCCTAGTTAGGGCCTAATTTTCCATTTGTCGGATTTTTAGTAGTAGGAAGCACTTTCTTGATGATAAATTCTCCAGGCGTATAATGGCGCAACTGCACACGCTGATTATATGATTTAGTGAGCTGTTGTTGATACCATGCCATGCAAGCAAAGGCACGATCTCGGTGTTCTTCAACCAGAGTCAAGTCCAAGGCCAACATCATGTCATTATGGCCCATGTCAAAAGCCTTGGATTTCATCATGGGTAGGCCGATCTCCAGGGGAATAATTTCATGTGTTCCAAAGCATAAAGCGAACCGCGTTTCCCTAGTGGATCGCCTTGGAGTAGTGCGATGAGCCCACAACACACTGGGCAACTCTTCGACCCATCTACCTTTAGCTTTTTCCAACCTTTTCTTTATGTCGTCAAAGATGACTTCATTGGAGGCCTCTGCCTGACCATTGCTTTATGGATATGCCGGCGAGAAAAAGTAAGGCCGGATACCATACGTGTTGCATAATTCTCAGTAGACGCCACAATCAAATTGGGTGCCATTGTCTGAGATGAGTGCTCTTGGTATGCCGAATTGTGCTATGATGTTTTTCCATGCAAAACACTTAACATCAACATCTCGAATATGTGTTCAGGCCTCTACTTCAACCCATTTTGTAAAATAATCTGTTGTGACAGCCAGGAATCACTTGTTCCCTGGAGCTTGTGGTAGTGGTCCGACAATATTGAGTCCCCATTGAGCGAACGACCAAGGACTGGTGATAGAGTTTAATTCCTCGGTTGGTAGATGAGTTAAAGTGGAAAACTTCTAGTATTGTTCACATTTCTTGACATAATTCTCGGCATCTGTTCGCATGGCCGACCAATAATATCCTTGTGTTACAGCTTGGTGGGCCAATGAGCATCCTCCAGAATGGGTACCACAACCACCTTCATATATTTCAGTTAAGAGTTCCTCAACTTTTTATGGGTGAACGCATTCTAAATATGGCCCAGAGAGGGATTTTTTGTTGAGCTTTCCTTGCGGATCCAAGTAGTATCGCAGGGCTTTATTTCGCATTTTGTGGGCTTCCTTCTTGTCCATTAGGAGTTGTTCTGAGGAAAGGAATGTGACGATAGGATCCATCCAACTTGGTCCTGGTTTAATGATATTAATCTGAACTGGTTCGGAAGAGGTAATGATCAGCTCAAGGATGAATCCTACTTCGATTGTCCGTTTGATTTCTGAATTGATGGCAGAGGCTAGGCAAGCAAAGGCATCCACATGCGTGTTCTGATCCTGGGTTATTTGATTCAATTCATAGTGGTCGAATTTCGCGAGCAAGGAATTTTCCATCGTCATGTAGGCTACCATGCGGTCATTTTTAGCTGCATACTCCAATTTTAACTGGTTAATGACTAGTTTTGAGTCACAAAAAACTAGCAAACACCACGCACTGAGGTGAAGTGCATTCCGAAGGACGGTAAGCAATGCTTCGTATTCGACCTTATTATTTGATGCATCAAAGCCCAGTTTAACCACTTGCTCGATTATTGCCCATTCAAGGGTCATGATTACTACACCTGCCCCGCTGCTACGTTGGTTGGATGACCCGTCATAGTACAACTGCCAAATGTCTCCAACATATATTGTCCAGCTACGTTTAGGTTGCACTTGCTTCAACTTAAAGTAGGCAAGGCATCCTGTGAATTCGGCTACAAAGTCGGCGAGCACTTGCCCCTTGATGGCAATTCTAGGCAAAAGCTGGATATCATACTGGCTGAGTTCCAAAGCCTATTTCGAAACGCACCCTGTTGCTTCTGCACTACGGAGCGTCGACTGGAGGGGATAGTCCATTAGTACACCTATGGTATGCCCCTGAAAGTAATGCATTAATTTTCTTGTAGCCATAACGAGAGCAATGATGAGCTTTTCCATTAGTAGATAACGTGTTTTGGCGTCAGCCATTGCTTTTCTTACATAGTAAACTGGTCGCTGCTCCCCGAGTTCCTCTCTTAAAATTACGGCGCTGACCGCTCGATCACATACCGCCAGATACGAAATGAGCGGGTCGCCTACCGAGGGGGTTGCCAGGAGTGGTACTGATTGGAGATAAGTTTTCAAGCCGTCCAAAGTGGGTTGGCACTCGGGGGTCCATTCGAAAGATTTGCCTTGCCGAAGTGTGTAAAAGAATTGTCGGCAGCGATCTGTGGAACGACTGATAAACCTGTTGAGCGCGGTGGCCATTCCTGTTAGCTTCTAAACCTATTTAACTGATCGAGGAGAGCCAAGTTCTAGAATTGTTGTGATCTGCCTTGGATTGGCCTCTATTCCGTGATGGTTCACAATGTAGCCGAGGAATTTTCCGGATCCGATGCCGAATGCACACTTTGAGGTGTTCAATTTCATTTTGTACTTTCGAAGAATGCCAAATGTATCTACTAAATCAGCTAAGTGGGCGTGATTTTCCTTGGATTTGACCACTATGTCATCGATTTATACTTCCATGGTGCGGCCGAGCTGTTCCTTGAACGTGGCAGTAACCAGTCTCTGGTGAGTTGCCCTCACATTCTTCAGCCCGAAAGGCATGACCTTCTAGCAATAGGTTCCTCTCGGGGTGAGGAATGCAGTCTTTTCTTGATCCTCCGGATGCATGGCAATTTGATGATAGCCTCTGTAGGCGTCCAAGAAGCTCATGCGTTGATGATGTGCCATTGTATTTGCGAGTTGGTCTATTCTGCCGAGAGGGGAGAGGGAAACAGTTCTTAAGACAAGCTTTGTTTAAATCTGTAAAGTCCACACAAACACACCAAGATCCATTCTTCTTCTTTACAACCACGGTATTGAACAACCATGTAGGATAGGTTACTTCGCGAATTGCCCTAGCCTCCAGCAATCGATTAACTTCTTTAACAATGGCCGAAGCATGCTTCGCTGCTGACCACTGACTTTTCTAAATGATTGGCTTAAATTTTGGATCAACGTTTAACCGATGCTGAGCCACAAATGGATCCACCCCTGGCATCTTGTATATGGTGTCCATGCAAACACGTCAAGGTTGCCGAGTAAGAAAGATACAAGCTCATGCCTATCAACTTCATTCAAGGAAGTGCCGACCATAAAGAACTTGTCAGGACTCCCATCAATCTTGATCCGATCCACGTCTTCAGTTGCCTTTTCGCTGGGGATCTTCCCAATGTCCTTGAGGCTCTCCTGATCTGGTAATTCAATCGAATTCACTTCCAGTTCCTTTGGTCTCCTTGCAACAGTAACAAGGTAGCATGCTTGTGCCGATTTTCTAAGAACCCCGAATTTGTTCAATGCCATACTCAGTCGGAAAATGAAGTAATTGGTGGTAGGTGCTTGGCACAGCTTGCATGGTATGCAACCAAGTTCTTCCCATGATAAGATTGTATGGTGAAGAAAGTTTGACAACTAGAAATTCTACATCTATTGATCTGGTGCCTGCACGAACTGGTAGTGTGATTTTACCCAAAGGATACTCGAGATTAGTATTGAAGCTGAATAATGGGTAATTAGCCAATGACAAATCTAAGTCGATGAATCCGAGTTTAACAAACATTTTATAATACATTACTTCTGAAGTGCTTCCTTGATCAATGAGAACATGTTCAATGGTGAATCTGTTCATGCGTAACTCGATGACGAGGGGATTGGTGTAGGGGAGAGTTACCCCAATCAAGTCGGTGCCGTTGAAACTAATCCTCCCAGTTTCATGGGGCCGTTTTGCTGGTGTGATCGGCCTATGCAGGCTAGGTTGCAACTGAATTGTCTATATCTCGACTGACGACGGCATGCTATATATCATGTAAATTACACCAAGTGAAGGTGAATCTGGCCGTAGGGCTGCCGTGTTCGATGGATTATTCTTTCAAACGTATTGAGCTAGCTAGCCGTCTTGTACTAGTTCCTCCAGGTGGTCCTTTAGTACATAACAACTATCGGTGTCATGACCATGGTCCTTGTGGTATTCACACCGCTTGTCTCTTCTCCTTATATCGGGAGGTCCCATCATTTTGGACGGCCATTTAAAGAACGAAAAGTGTTAAACTTTCGACAAAATCTTGCTAACCGGCTTTGCTAACTCCGTATACTTTTTGTCCGAGCGTCTTGTGCACCTACTATCCACTTGATATTGTTCATTTGATCGGTGTGAACATTAATCATTTGATCGACGTGAGTCACACCTTTTGTCTCGTTTAGCCCGATAGCCCGATGCTTATCGGTTGAACGATTCCAGGCTAAGCCGTCTTAGCAACTTTTTGTCTAGCTTTGAACCATAGGGCATCATCTTCCACCTTATAATATTCTTCGACTTTCTTCATTAACGCCCAAACTGTTTTGGGAGGCCGTCTGGTCAATGAACTGCAGAGGGGACTATCATGATGTAATCTCATTTTAGAGGCAGTGATGGCCATGGAGTCATTTCGGGCATCGCCTACTAGGTTAAAGCATTCCCAATAGCGTGCCGAATATTCACGAAGGGTTTCTTCTGCTTTAATTTGCATTGCCCAGAGAGAATTGGCTTGCTTTGGTTGGATTTCATTGGTGATGAATCTTGCCCTGAAGGACTTTTGGAGTTGATGGAAGCTTTTAATCGATGTCGGCTCCAGTTTATAGTACCATCTGACGGCCAGTGGTCCCAGACTGCTTAGAAACATTCAACACATGAGGGCTTCATCGTTAGCATGCAGTGTCATCGCTTGTTTATAATGATGAATATGGTTAGTGGGGTCTGATTTTCCATCATACAGGATGAATGACGATGCTTTGAACTTCTTGGGTAGCACAACCCTTGCAATTCGTCGCACAAAAGGGTAATCCTTGTCTTCTTCATCCGAATCATCACTTCTTCTCCCTCGCTTGTGCCATATATACGGACTTCCTTCGGATGAGCTGGATACATCGACTTGTCCCTTCTTTCTGGGTTCTAGGGATGGTGAGTTAGAATCACTATCATTATTGTGTTTCTGTAGTCAACGTCGTCAATCATCTTTCTTTGCTAAAGGTCGACCTCGGTCATGGCACGCAGCATGCTCGGATTTGGCTAGCTCCCGGGCCAACTCCTGATGCAAGCACTTGTTCCCAGCCATCATGTTTTCCAGACACTATTCATTTTACTTTGCTTGATCTGTGATTGTCTGCATTGTCTCTTGCACCAATGTTGAGGGTGAGGTCTGGGCTATTGAGTCGAAGTTCAAGGCCCATCATGCGGTGATATTCTCCAGTCCAAGCATGTTTCTTGGAGTGATGTCATCTCTTGGCGTAATGTCATCAGTGACTACTGGAGGATCATTTGTTACGCCCGCCATGGATGTGCTTAGGTATTCCCATAGACAGCGCCAATTGTGGAGAAGTTCTTTGGAAATACTCCAGGATCCAGACAGACGTCCTTGATCCTCTAATTGTTACTTGAAAAAGGGATGAACACTCTGATGGGGGGTGCCAGAATTAGCACTCCGACGGACAAGTTAGTAGGCTCTCTAGTTTACTTCTATCTTAAGTTATTTTATCTATTCTCACATACCATTCTTTTGTTGACGTTCCTCTTTTTATATTACCCTTTGGGCCCATGGATCAGGCCCACATAGATCGGGCCCACCCCTAATCTCACACTTGATGGCTTACTCGGCCTTGTGATTGCATGTTGGTTCTCATTCACCTCTTCATATGGCCGACTATACTTGACCTTAGATTATAGCCGAATCGACTTCAGCCAGGTGTCTTCAAATTCCTTGGCCTTCCTCAACACATAATTATTCGGCCCCACATGACCCTAATCCCTAGAGACGGGTTCGGGCTATGATAGAGTGGCATTAGAGCACGAGTAATAACTCACACACCTGTCCAAATGAGCAATAGAGTGTCTAGAAAAGATCTAAGTTGCATTCATATGATAAATGTATGCTTGAATGCATTGAGAAATTGGTAAGTGATTTGAAGTATGTAACTATATGATTTATAATTGTTGCCTAACCGTATGAATGTGCCTTTTTTGTATATGAATATTGTGTATATCTTCTGTATGAATTATAATGCAAGTCTCATTAGATAATGGTGAAAACAAAAGCTGATGAGCTAGAAGAATCCTTCACTACTCAACTAGACCGAATGGAGAGAATGATACAAGATATGGCAGAAAGACTAAGGCAACAACAACAGTGGCAACAGCAATGGCAAGACTCGCAACCCCCACCTCCGGTGCAACCTATACCGGATTTGCAAAATGGTGACCAAACAATAGCCGTTACTAAGCAATTCAAGAAAATAAAGTCACCACTGTTCCACGAGGGAGTGGACCCATTGAAAGCCGAAGCTTGGGTCCTTGGTATTGGGAAGTTATTTGAAGCATTCTCATGCCTGGAGACACAAAAAGTACAATTGGCCAGCTTTACACTAGAAGATGAAGCAAGAAGGTGGTGGATGCTAATCCGTGATGATAATAAGGGCATTGATTAGGTGCAGTTTCTTGCACTCTTTTATGAGAAATACTTTCCGCAGTGTGTCCATGATAGAAAGGTGTCGAAATTTGAAGGATTGAAGCAAGGCAATTTGACTGTAGCTAAGTATAAAGCCGAGTTCACTGAATTGGCTAGATTCGCTCCATATATGGTTGACACCGACCATAAAAAGGCTAGTAAGTTTGAAAATGGTCTTTGCAATGACATCCTGGAAAGGGTGAATGTGTTAAAATTACCCACTTATGTTGATGTGCTAGATCGAGCTTTAATGTCAGAAATTAACATGGCCAACTGAGGTAAACTACTAGCTGATTGGAAGGCTAAGAGGCAAGGCTTTTTCTCAGGGAAGAAATCATCAAAGAAACAAAACACGGGGTCCTCAAGCACTTCGAGCTCCACTAGAAATACGGCACCAACATGTACTCAATGTGGTAAGAAGCATCGCGGGGTTTGTTACCGTATTTTCTGGGCGTGCTATAGATGTGGTGAAATGGGGCGTATGGCAAGAGATTGCACCCAAACTGAATAGCAAAAAGGTGGGAAACCAGCTGTTAGTTCAACCAGATCCATACCAAAATCGGGTAATACTACGCGGCCTGCTACTACCAAAGACATAATAGGATAAGAGAGAGTCTTTGCACTTGTCCCAGGTGACACACAGAATACTGAAGTTGCTGTCTCAGGTACTATTCCTACATGCAATCAAGTCACTTTTGTGTTAATTGATTCCGTCTGAACGCATTCCTTTGTGTCTGCTATATTTGTATCTAGGTTGACTAGATCCCTAGAGTCATTGCCATATTTGTTATGTATATCTGCTCCATCTGAGGAATCTGTATTATGTACATCTATGTATCGTGTTTGTGATATGTGAATTGGCAATGCTATCTTATATATGGATTTGTTACTCTTTGACATTCAATATATAATTCTGGGTATGGATTGGTTGTCGAAATATCGTGCCACTATCAATTATGTAACAAAACGGGTTGTGTTTAAAACACCAAGGCATGTTGAATTTGAATTTGTGGATAATGGGGTAGTGCCTCCACCTTATCTAATTTCAGCAATGAAAGCATGAAAACTACTTAGGAAAGGGTGTCAAGGTTATTTATGTAGTATCTTAATTGAACAATCAGTGAATGTTGAAATGGATAGTATTTCTGTTGTTAGAGAATTTTCGGATGTATTTCCTGATGAACTGCCAGGGGGATTGGTTAACAGAGAAATAGAGTTTACCATTGATGTTATCTCAGGTACCCAACCTATCTCAAAAACTCCCTATAGAATGTCCACGATTTAAATGAAAGAACTAAAAGAACAATTGCAAGACTTACTAGACAAGGGTTTATTCGACCAAGCACTTCGCCATGGGGCACTCCAATGTTGTTTGTAAAGAAGAAAGACAGAACTTTACGTTTGTGCATTGACTACCGGGAACTAAACAAGGTAACAGTCAAAAATAAATATCCATTGCCCCGAATTGACGATTTATTTGATTAGTTACAGGGTTCACAAGTCTTTCCAAAAATTGATTTGAGATCCAGATACCACCAGGTGAAGGTGAAAACAGAAGATGTTGAGAAAAATGCATTTAGGATGAGGTATGGTCACTACAAATTTCTTGTTATACCATTTGGAGTGATTAATGCACCTATAGCATTTATAGACCTTATGAACCAGATTTTCAAAACTTATCTTGATGAATTTGTTGTGATTTTTATTAATGATATTTTGATATTTTCAAAGAGTAGGTTTGAACAAGAACAACATTTGCCTTGCAAACACTTAGAGAAAATAAATTATCTCCTACACGTACGAAATGTGAATTTTGGTTGGAAAGCGGGTTGATATCCGCCATTTCAGCCGAACTGGCAATCATCGATGAGATCAAGTAGAAACAAAAGGAGGATCAATTTCTCAAGAAGATAGTTGATGAATTTGAGGCAGATCCGAAACCGGGACATAGTGTTATAAATGAAGTGTTGAAATTCCAAGACAGGTTCTGTGTTTTGAATATCCCTGAGTTAAAGAGGAGAATTCTCGATGAAGTCCATAAATCAATGTTTGCTATGCATCCGGGTAACAACAAGATGTATCAGGACTTAAAGTAGATTGGTGGCCAAATATGAAACGTGAGATTGCAGAGTATGTGTCTAAATGTCTTCAGTGTTAGTAAGTTAAGGCTGAACACCAGAAATCGGCAGGTCTACTTCAACTTCTCCCTATTCCAGAATGGAAGTGGAAGCAATAACCATGGATTTTGTTGTTGGCCTACCTCGGACACCTAGAGGTATGGATTCTATTTGGGTTATAATTGATAGACTGACTAAATCTACACCCTTTCTGCCTGTGAAAACTACGTATGATGCATACTGATTAGCCACTATTTATGTTGATGAAATTGTTTGTTTACATGGAGTTCCAGTGTCTATTATGTCGGATAGAGACTCGAAATTTGTGTCTAGATTTTGGAAAAGTCTACAAGCGACAATGGGGACAGAGTTGAGGCTTAGTACAACATTCCATCCACAAACTGATGGACAATCGGAACGGACTATATAGACTCTAGAAGACATGCTTAGAATGTGTGTGTTGGATTTTCAAGGAAGTTGGGAGACTTACCTACCGTTGGTTGAATTTGCGTATAATAATAGTTTCCACTCCAGCATTGGCATGGCACCATATGAAGCTTTGTATGGCCGAAAATGTAGATCTCTGATATGCTAGACTGAAGTTGGGGATAGGGTATTGCTTGGACCAGAGCTTGTGCAAACAACTACCAATAAAATCAAAGTCATCCAACAAAGGCTTAAGACAGCACAAAGCCGACAAAAGAGTTATGCAGATGTTAGGTGAAAGCCTCTTGAATATGAGGTCGGTGATCATGTGTTCATCTGTGTAAATCTGATGAAAGGCCAATTAAGGTTCGGCATGAAGGGTAAATTATAACCTCGTTACATTGGGCCGTTTCAAATTTTAGAAAGGCTTGGTCCAGCTACTTATAGAGTTCCTTTACCACTGGGAATGGAACAAATGCACAATGTATTTCACGTATGAATGTTGAGAGGTGTAGACACCCCATTTTTGACTGTCCTCAAGACTTGGACGTCACCGCTTGAACACTCGGTGATCATCCATGTTCGTGTTCGTTTGGAGTTCCCGGAGTTCTCGGCTTGCGCGCCTTGTCTCAGGACCTCCGAACTTGACCGTTTTGTGTCCGATTTTGCACCAGACACCTTTGTTTTGCCTTAGAGGGGCAGGGAATGCTTCTGAGGCATCCCCACATACCACCGGCTATGGCTGGAGGCCACCGGCTGGCTGTAGTTGCCACCGGCACTATATTGTGCCGGTCGGCACTATTTTGTGCCGGTCAGCACCATTTTTGGCAAAATGACCATTTTGCCCAGCCGACCACTTTACAGCTGCTTTCTGAGATATTTTTAGACAGCTGTTTAGCTCTTGTTTCCTCTCCATACACGTGTATGGAGGGATGAGCCCTTGGATGACTTAGTTTGTAAGTCTTTGTTGCCTATAAAGAGAAGGCTCTTCTCTTGGCTCAAGGGTTAGCAAAATTTTAGGGTTAGAAAGGAAAAAAGAGAGAAGAACCTCTGGTTTAGGGTTTGATCTTTGTATCTATTGTATCTCTCTTCTTACCTCTCATTTTGTACACTAGGTGCTTTAGTTCACACTATTGCACACAAGCACCTAGTGTTTCACCTTCTCTAAGCAACTGAGGTTCTAAGGGTTGGTTCTTGGTGTTTTTGATTGGATTGGGGCTCAAGGAAGCAACAACAACAACTTTTGTGAAGATAGTCATCAAGGGTAAGAAACTAACTTTATTTACCCCATTTTTGCATTCCATTTTTGTCTAGTTTAAAACAGTTTTTGTGCTTAGTCTATAACACATAAAAGTTATATTTTCAGGCCCTCTTTATTGTTCATTAAGAGTGTTTTGTGGTTTGGGTAAGTTTGACCGCCCTTAAGCCTTGAAAAGGGCACTTTTTGTGCTATTTTGTGAGAGATCCGAGACTTTGGTCCTAGGATCTCTTCACCAATGAAATCTTGAGGATTTCGGTGGTGAAGAGCATGCCTTAGAGTCTCAAGAAGGAGGGGCCCACCCCCCTCTCCTTAATGTCCTTGAAAAGGACAAGTTTTGGCCTCCAAAGGAGCACCATGTTTGGTTGTGTTTTGAGCATGTCTTGGCTGCATTTCATGCTTATTATGCCATGATATAACATGTTTCTAAGTTGGTTTTGGTCTCCTATGCATGCTTAGCATAGTTATCATGTAATGCCTATTTGATGCCTTAACATGTCTAGATAGTGTGCCTTCATTTCTAGCATGTTTTAGGCCTAGGTCCATGAAGCTTGTAGGCTTATTTTGCCATGCTTTAGCTCTGTCCATAGTTGCTTTGGCCAATCTTAGCATGTATCTTGTAGCCTCTTTGTATTTGGCTTGTTGGCCTTGAAAGCATGAATGTGTAGTATGCCATGCTTGCCTTATTTTTGATGGTTTGAAACCATCTAACATGCCACTTCAAACCTTATGATATGCTTGTTTGATTGCCTTGCATGCCCCTTTTAATGCTTTAAGAGTATGTGTTAAGTGCTCCATGTTTTGGTCATGTTGCATGCCTTTATGCTTAAGCCTCCTAGATGCCATCTAAGTAGCCATTTGGCTTTGTTTTAACATGCTAAAACTTTGTTTTAGGTTGTTCAATGCATGCCATATTTGCTTTGCATAAGTGTGGTTCAATGCCTCATTGACTTCCTTTGAACCTTGGACCATTTGCATGCTTGGTTGTTGCATGTTTGACTTGCCTTATTGCATGATTTGGCCTCATGTTTTGCATGGATTTTAGAGCTTTTCATGTATGCTAATAGTCCATGTTTGTGCCTCTTAGATGTGTTTAAGAGTTGCTTAATTATGCTTAAGTGTTGGTGCCTTAACTTGTGCATGTATGCATGTGTGTTTGGCCCTCTTGACTTAGCATTTGGCTACTGATTTTGGGCCTTTTAGAGTTGCCTAATTCATGTATAAGTCCATCCCCCATTGGTTTGCATGCTTGCTTGTATGCCTTGCACGAGTGCATCACATAGTCCAAGTTGCATGCCTAGTTGACATGTTTAGGGTTGCATTTGTATTGTGCATGTTTGACCTCTTGGAGTGAAGTATCTTTGGAGGTTGAGCACCCTTGTTTGCTTGTTTGCATTGCATGCATTTGAAAGTGAAGTTGCATTCTTGGTTCTTAGGGCCATCATGCATGAAAATCTTGCGATTGGTGGTCCAGAACCGAGGCACATGCCCCTTGAGTCAATAACATGATAGGGAGTGTTTTGGTGCATAAATGGCTTGAATTGCATTGCCTTGCATGTTGCTTCCCTCTCTTCTTTGTGAGTTGCGTGTTCTGCGAGAATTTGTGCCGACGGCACTATTTAGTGCCGACCGTGATCAATCGGCACCGATGAGTGAATCAGTGCGGTGGCCTCCTCCTTCACCGGTGGTGCTCGCCTCACGATGGTACTCCCGATGCTCGAGAGGTGCTTGAGGATTTTGGGAATTTTACGAAGAGGAGAGCGAGAGAACAGAGGCACACTTGCAGCGGTCTTGATTCAAAACGATCCGGCGCGCTGCTTTTAGCCCTCATCCCGAGGCGATTTACTATTTAATTAGATTAATTAATTTATTTAATTAATTTAGTTGATTTGTAATATTTAATTAGCTAGGGTAGTTAATTATTTATTCGTTGGACTGTATTATTATTTGGTCCCTCCGAGCGAGGGCAAATTTGTAATAAGTGTGGGTGAGTGGGTGTATGTCTTCCAACCCCCATTTCTTTCTCCCTTTTATTTACCTGCTTACGATGGTAGATTAGGGCACGTTTATTTTAGCATACCTTATGCAATGCATGCGTGCATCCATGCATTTGTTTACACGCATCGGGCTCGGCACATCATACAAATTGCATCGTACTTTCAATTCCAAATTGAATACGTGCTATTCGCGCATTCCACATGCCATGTTTAGGGTTAGCCGAGCCTACTCTAGATTGCATTTCTGCCTGTGTCGCATTAGCCACTTAACATGAACTAGGTCATGCATGTTTGCTAACTAGTTTACTGTTTTGTACCTGAGTACGATGTAAGTATTTATGCTTTAGCATATCACATGCGTGTGAGTGTTGCCATGACAGTATGCTTGCCATGCGGCTAAGTGCTTATGTGATATTGCTATTTGAATGCCTGTGGGTGGAGGTTGGATTGCCTAAGTTGGAACAACTCGTTGAAATCCGTATTTTAGCCTACTTGCGAGTAGCAAAATCTAACACGTTTTTCGAAACAAAACGGATATGCAATGTTTATTTCCAAGTTAGGCGATCTAGTCTATACTTTTGTGTTGCGGCGCATCACATAGTAATTCTAGGTTAATACTTAGGAATAAGAGCATATAAAGTTTTCAAAAGCGGATATTACAGTTAGTAGAGGCCGGTCTTGGGCGAAAGGGGTGCTCATAGTGACCTTCCGATCGTACCCAAGCTCGAGCCAAGACCACTTTGGTGATAGCGGACATGTGGCCTTGACGCAGTCGGTTTCCTAAATTTCCCATTTTTTTAAATATTTAGGTGGCGACTCATGTCCGCAGCAGATCCATGTTTGGCACTACTTTTTCAAAATCTGTTTTCTTCAAAAGCGATTTGCGGATTTGGACTCTTTAGTTCAAGATTTAGAACCGACACCAAAGAGTCCGAATCGTAAGCGAGGTCCCCATGACGTGCTCTGATTTGGCGACTCATTGAGATTTTAGATAGTTTGACTCGAACTCGTGATATCCTGTTTTGACTACACTTATGTGTTTCTTTGCATTGCATGTGCATTGGTGCGCCTAGGACACCGTGTTCGCCATCTACTATTCCTGAGCGGTTTGCCGGAGGCTTGTCTTGTCAAGGCATGTCCATAAGGCTGACCGGTTGCGGGCTCTGCCAGTATGGGAACACAAACCCCGGTATTACCGGGGCACCCTTTTCGACCATTCGACCTAGTGCATATTCGGAATCCATAGTGACCATTCCAAACTAGGACAGGTTGCTTACCCGATTTTAGGTTGTTTGAAACCGCTGCGTGCGTAGTGAAACCCTAGCTCCTGACAAAATAGGACAGGGAAACCCTACCCCAATATAGGGGTGTTTTGACTCTCTTTTTACCTGCTATGTGCTTTAGAGTATATCTCTACAGGGAACAAACATATCAGTTTGCAAGATTTGGGTATCCGACCCAAGGGCACCAGTATCAGTGTTGTTGAGAATTAGCTGTTTCTGCGGGTATCAGTTCAGTTTTGATAAATGACTCCGGGGAATAATGTTGATAGTAAGCGCGATTGTCGGCTACACCGCATTTGATCCGCTCGAGGAAATCGCTTGTTTTCCGTTTCAGTTCCGAGATTCAGAGAGTTGAGTCAGAATAGCTAGTGTCTTCTCCTCGCCGAGGCAGGACTGAGCATGACGCAGAACTCTGAAGAGATTATGGTCATGACGGCCGCATTGAGTCAGGAAACCATCCCACAGAATGATCTTTCTTTGTTGATATGCCGCACCGCCCAGTCGCCCTTCACCCAATCTGGACCCTCAGTTCTATCAGCTCATGAGCCCACTACATTCGAGATAATGGGAATGATAGGTGATCTCCAGAGGTCGGTGGCGGATCTCGCCACGGAATGTCAACCTCGCCACCGGTTGCACCGTATCTTTGAAATTCGAACCGAGGCCCCTCTTTGGGGCGGATTGTGATCGAGCTCAATCAGTCGGAGGCGACCTCCACCCACAATAGTGATGTACCAGTACCGACCCAAACCTCTCATCAGGCTGAGGCCAGAGGCAAAGACAAAGTGAAGGTAGACGCCGACCCCGTAGAACAACTGCTGTGGGCAGTCCAGGCTTTGAAAGCCGGGGGAATGAGCAAACAACAGGTATCCGCGATTATAACCAAAATTGTGGATGATGTTTTCCCTACTCTACCCGAGGGTAGTCCAAGTCGGTCAGAAAATCGGGACAGGCCCCGTCATGCCAGGGCAGCTCCTCTCGTTCCCAATCCCGCACTAGGAAAGGATCGAAAATCCAAGTCTGCGCCTGCCGATCCGTTCGCCAGTGCGTCAAGCAAGAACATTCAGAATTCCAAGTACCAACCTCGGGGGCATAGGGCCTTTCATGCTCTCTACATGCCACTGTCTAGGGCGCTTCTCATTTTGGCCAAGAAGGGGCACCTTACACCTCTGGAGCCGCGACCTCTACCAAGGAATCTCCGGCAGCCATGGCGCTACTCGATCTTGTCGTACCATCGTGGTAGCCATGCCACGATAATTGCTTCGCCTCCGTCATGAGGTCTGATTTGATTGATAACAAGGTCATCCTCCGCCTACCTCGGCCAAATCGGTCCTCTGAGTTCTTGGATTGTGAGGACACAGATACCGAGGACACCGATACTGCTAGTATATAATTGGGATTCAACTGCCTGCGGGTGATATCTGGTACATTTTGGTATGGCGTTTGGCGCGCATTTTTGAGCACCTGCCGATGCTAGTTTCGTAAAACCTGACTTGGGTGTCGAGTCAGTCTTTTGATTTGTCTTAAGTCTGTCTCATTGTTTTGAGTCATTCCTTTTGTTTAAGGGCATCTAATTGTAATGAGTCAGTCCCTCTTTTGTATAAGAATACCAGGTGACTTCGGGGTTGTTGCCTCAAACACCGTTTTGTAATTACTTCCTTTTGCTTTATTTTTGGATCCCCTCATTTGTGGAGCCGGTTTACACCTGGAAATCTGAGCAAGCAGTAGTGGCTACCGTGTTTCCATGTTTATTGTTCGTATTGGGCTAGTTGTACCAGAGAATTAGAGTAGGGTGACAACACACTCCGCCTGCTCTTTTGTGCCTTAAAAAAAATTATTGCAATGACCCCTGTTTTTTTTGAAACCTTTTAAGCCTTCTTGATTGAAAATGAAGAGGAAGAAATTCCTCAGGTTTTACAAAGTTTTGATCATCTTGAGAGAAAGAGAGGCGTGTTCAGCCCCTAATGAATGAAATCATGGTTGTTAGTGTGAGTACTGAGAAGGACCCTAGCTTTGAATCAGATTGGTTCCACCTTTGTCTTGCACGAGCAAATCGTCGCCTTCTTAAAACTTTCAAAAACAAAATGTTTTGCCTTGATCTTGCGAAGACTGTGTGGAATCGCTCGAGATTCTGACTTAGGATCGCTCTCAGCCTCGAGGCTCGACCCCCTATTTTCAAACCTTGGACCAGCGTCCAGAATGTTCAAAAGGTAGCTATCAATGCGACGCCTGTGTGGCCCAATATGAAACAGCCCTCGAACAAGAGGCGTCAAAGTCCGATCAGGGAGATCAAATCCCACCATGCAAAGCTCGAGAAGCAACCGTGATGGACTTTTCTTGCAAATCAATACAACAGTCGCTCTCCTGGATACGGAGAGGCTTCAATCTCAAAACCATTTGGCATGGACAAAGCTACACTTTTACCCTTTGAGAGGCTCGCTGGGCCGAAAACCCGGAAGGGCGGCCCAGGCAAAAGTTAGAGCAAAGAAAAAGAAAAAAAAAAAAAGAAGAAGAAGAAGAAAAAAAAAAATAAATATACAAAAAGAAGACAAAAAAAAGAAAGAAAAGAATAAAGAATAGCAAAAGAAAAGAAAAAGAAAGAAAAGGAAAAACATAGCTCGCAAGGTCGAAAACCCGCATTGGGCACCTTGGCAAAAGTTAGAGCCTAAACAGTGAAGGTTAAAATACCCGAGTGTACCTTGACCGGAACTACGTAAGGCTTGATTCCCATGTTTGGGATACGTAGGCAACTTCATCCTGAAGTCCAGCCCCCAACGCTTCTATAGCGTCTCAGTCCATGTCATGGTTTTGATCACTTTTGCCGTCCCCAAATCCAATGCCCCGATCGCAGCAATCCGGAACTACGTGATTAGTTTCCTCTTGAAGCCAAACCACCAATACCTTCCACGTGACTGTGTCCACATATTGATTCAAACCATCTTCGACTCCTCCGTGTTCGAAGGTCCGATTGTCGTCAACGAGGACTGACCCATAAAAATGCCGCGGCATCATCCAAACAAGGGGCAACTTTCCATTGCCGTCCATCGCCATAAGTCGCCTTGAGTTACCGTCCAAACCAGGGGCAACTTTCCGTTGCCTTCCCCCCTCCCTAAGCCAGGGGCAATTTTCCAGATTACCTCCGATCCGAGGTTGCGCATCTCGATGGTGAGTTCCGTGCTCGTTGCGCATCGACTGTACGCAAAAATAGTTTTTGAAAATTTTTACTGGGGTTGGCTAGTTCCTCGAAAACTATTTCATTCTCCAAAATTGGACCATGTTTGGACCCTTCAGTGCTTGCAACCTGACTTGCATGATTTTCAAATCAAAAATTGCCCAAGCACGCTAATCTGGCGTTCATTTTGATCAAAACTGTTTTCAAAAAAAAAAAACAGCAAAGCAAAAAATGGTCAAAATAATGAACTAGGGGCACAGTCGAGTCAGGTGTTCTGTCTCTCCCTTGTCATTAATGCACTCGCCAGAAAGGCACTCTATTTACCAGAAGGAATAGCCGCGAGCTAGCTGTATCGGGCATGAATCCCCCGCTTTCTATTCATCTATCAACCACCCAGGGGAGGGATAAAAAATGAGAGATTAAAGAATAGAGAGGTGTGAGTTGAGAGAAAAGTGAGAAAAGGGTTTTCAGAGAAAAACCGAGCCTGAGGGGGCCGAGCGACGTGAGAATCACACAAATCAGAAAGGGTGGGAAATATACCCGGAAAAACTGGCTCCTCGAGATCTGAGGTCTTTTTGGTTTCCTAAAAAAAAAATGTTTGTGCGTCGTGTCTTTTGATTTGTCAATCTCGACTTGGTTCCTGTTGAGTCTTTTCTGAATGTGTCTCATTGTGTTTAGGTCGTGCGCCTTTTGGTTTCTTCACTTGAGTTCTCCGGCGGTGTCCAGTTGTAGGCTCGATACCCAGTTTAAAAAACCTCTCTTTACCTCAAAATCGTCTGTGCTCAGAATGTCGTGCCATTCTCTACATCCATGCGAGGTAAGAGAAGAAATGGAAAATTTGGGACATCCGAGTGTGTTTCAATTTCGATCGATTCACTCCGTGATCCGGCTTGTCGATTTTGTTTGTTCAAAGTTTGCCGTGTGCGGAATGGACCAAATGTTGGGTTATGTGCTGTATGCAGATTAATCCCCAGCGGAATGTGGGCTGTGTTCAGTTTGAGCAGCGGTTTGTATGAGTTGTTTGCTGTTAGTTGGTTGGTTATCCGATTATTACAGTGCAAGTGCCCAATTTCCAGGCAGTAAAACAATGTCATTTACATTTGAGGTATAATATGATGCAACGCAGTGCGAAATATGAGATATGTAAATATAACACTTTTCAAACAAAAGTTCGTTTCATATCATCTTTTTCGAATACATTAGTTTGAGAAAAGCAAAAACACACTTTCTTGGCAAGATACATAGTACTCTATCTACCAAAAAGAAAAGTACAAGAAAAGAAATAAAGAAAAGAAGAAGCAAAATCATCATCATCAGAAGCAGGCATCATGCCTGAGGATCAGTCCTCGCCCTCTTCCTGGGCAAAAGCACAAAAGCATCGCGGGCATCCTTGTCGGGAGCCGAGCCCGAGCTATCCCGGTCTCCTCATAAATGACTCGTCCCGCCTCCGACTCACCATCTCCTGGACTGGAGCTCGTGAGCTGCTCCCCACGTGACCACGTCCCCTCTAGTACGAGGAATATCCGCCATCCAGTAGAGAGGAGGCCAGTGAGCAGCGCCACCCACTGGAGGGATCGGGAAAGGAGGCTGAAAATACAAAGAACAAACACATCAGAAAACTGTGAGCAGTTTATCAAGATGAATCGTTGTAGACGCGCCGTGGGCTTCACTCTGATTCGGACTCGATTTTGTGTCATGGTTCTAAATCTGAACCAAAGAATCCAAACCGCAAATCGTTTGAGAAAACAGATTTTTTTTTGAAAAGTAGTGCCAAACATGGATTTGCTTTGCGGTCTGAGTCGCCACCTAAATATTTTTTAAAATGGGAAATCTAGGAAACCACGACTCGGTCAAGGAATACGTGTCCGTCATCACCAAAGTGGTCTTGGCTCAAGAGCTTGGTACGATCGGGGAAGGTCACTATGAGCACCCCTTTCGCCCGGTCCGAACCGGCCTCTACTAACCGTGATATCCGATTTTGAAAACATTACATGTTCTTATTAGGTTATTAGCCTAGAATTCCTATGTTATGCTTGACAAACAAGTATAGACCAAATCGCCTAAGTTGGAACAAAACACCACATGTTTGTTTTGAAAATGATTTCTTTGATACGCAAGTAGGCTAAAATCGAGTTTTGCCACTCTTAAGCGGGCTTTTAGAAAAGACGATTTTGCCACTATCTAGTGGGCTTTAAAACTCACAGTTTTAATGTGTTGTCCCAATTTAGGTAATTTAACCTCCACCCACGTGCATTCATGGTTATATCACATAAGCACTTAGCCTCATAGTAGTCATGCTATTATGGCAACATTTACACACATGTGATATGCTAAAGCACGAAAGCTCACCTAGTACTCGAGCCAAAAGCGAAGCTTATTAGAAATCCATGCATGGACCTAAGCATCTTGAAATGTCTAATGCAACACATGCAAAGATGTAACCTAGGCGGGCTCGGCTATCCTAAACATGGCATATGGAATGCTACAAATAACACGTATTCAATTTGGAATTGAAAGTACGATGCGATTTGTATGATGTGCGAACCCGATGCATGTCAACAAATGCATGGATGCGCATGTATTGCATAAGATATGCTGAATTAAATATGCCCTAATCTACCATTCTAAGCGGGTAAATAAAAGGGAGAAAGAAATGGGGTTGGAAGACATACATGCCACTCACCCACACTTATTACAGATATGCCCTCACGGAGGGACCAAAAGAATAATATCTGATCCCAAATAATAAATCAACTATCCTAGCTAATTAATTATTACAGACCCTTAATTAATTAACAAATTAATTAAACTACGAAAGCAATAAAAGGCCTCGGGAAGAGGATGCACGCATGCTCGGATCCGACTACTTGGAAAGTCCGCACCATGCCCTTGTTGCCTCTGTTTTTCTTGCCTGTCCTCAAAAATTACCAAAGTTCGGACACCTTCTAAATGCATTGCAAAGACATCACCGGCTAGAGTGAGTGGCTACCGGCTTAGATTTACCACCGGCGATGAGCTTATCGGCACAAAAGATTGCCGATCGGCACTATAGAGTGCCTTGTCGGCACTAAATTCTGCGAGAGCAGTTTGACTGACAAGCAATGACAGAAGGTGCATGGCATGGGTTTTTAGGCATATGTATGCACCAAACAAGTCCCTTATCATGTTTGTGACTCAAAGGGGCATGTACCTCGATTCCCAGGCCACCAATCACGCATTTCCATGCATGATGGCCCAAAGAACCAAGTATGCAACTTTAATTTCAAATGAAATGCAATGCAAATGATCCAATGAATGGGGACTTAACCTCTATCACACTCACTTCAAGAGGCTAAGTATGCATGCTCATGCAAGGCAATCCTAAGCATGTGAAGCTAGGTATGCAACATGGTAATGTAAGTAAACATTGTATGTTAGGCATGTAACCGAGACAAACAAACATGCAAGGCATGGAACAAGTATGCAAATATATCAAACATGCAAAGAGCAACATGTTGAGAACAATGTATAGCATGCAACATCATGCAAACGGGACCAAGTATGTGACAACATACAAAGTAAGCATGCTACAACACATGGAGGAATGGACTTAAACTAGATTAGGCAGCCCCAAACAAGCCTAAAACAGTGGCCAAACATGCCCAAAATGGTGACCAAAACTTGTGCAAGCATGCAAACCAATGGGCCTAAAATCAAGGCATAAACAAGGGAGCACCCTTCCACCACTACCAAGACCAATCATGGCACATATCAAGCAACCAAAAACAGATTTTTCAGCATGTGAAAATACACTCAAATCTCCCCTAATGACAGCCCCAAAATGCTCCAAAAACACAAGCATGCATAAGGCCTATTCCTAGGCATAAAAGGGCACACCTTTGAAACATGAAAGGGATGGCAAGCACAAACATGTGAGCATGATTTAGGGACTGAAATGTGATCTAAAATGATGCCACGTCATGAGATCAAGGCAAGCTAAACATGCTAAAGACTCACACACCCCAAGGCTAGCAAGCCAAAATGCAAAGTGACTATATAAGGCATGTCATGGATGGCCTAAACAACCAAAAACAGATCTTATACATGGAAAAGCAAGCACATTTTCAGTTTATGACCAGCCACAAAAACAGAAGCAAGATAGGCTAATAAAGCATGGCCGGTGGTTATGCAAATCGAAGCCCCGGAAGTTAGCTTTCCAATGACGCAAACCTTGCATCAAAATTCCTTCTATGCAAAAAGTTATGCTTTTTTCCGTGAAGTCGCGCAGACTCGATCCAACTGGGATGATGCCCAGCTTCAACCAATCATATCTCCTCCACCCGGACTTGTCTTTAGGATATTCTTGAGTGCAAAGTGAAGCCTCGGAAGTCTTCTTTCCAATGATGGTGGTATCATAGCTTACCTCCAAGTATTGAATTGAATAAGCCCGATTTAGCGAGGGCTGCTCGATTCGCTTCTACCCGGATCTATGCCGAACTTCTCCCAAACCAGTTTTCTCCTCTCCTTTCCTCTTTTCTTCAACTCCAAACCCCTAGACAAAGTGTTTTGAAGGGTTTGCCTCTCTCCTTGTCGAAGGAATTGAACCTGTGCCCTGCACATCTCTCAACACCGAGCAAACCATCATTAATGCCCAAGTCTTGAGGGCGGTCAAAAATGGGGTGTCTGATTGCCCCTCTTTGTGAACTCGAAAGTCATAACAATGACGAGTGAATGTCAAAGCCCGAGAGCGACCCATTTTTGACAAGGCCAAGACTTGGACAAACAAACAAAATATAGATGCATAAATGGTTGTGCGCAAGAGTCGCCTCACGTATCCTTTGCAAGGAATCAAACCAGCGTAGTTGAGGCGGGATGCAAATGACATGCAGAAGACTTTTGAAATTGGACTTATACACGCTTTTGGCCGGTTTGGACAAGTAAAGTGCACAAAAGCAGTGCAAAGGCGCAAAATAGCGCGAGTGAAGTGTAGCGCACAAGATAGCGCGATAAAATGGATGCAAAATGCAGGTAAGGTGCACAAAACAGTGCGATGCAGAGTGAATGCACAAAACAGTGCTAAACAGATGCACAAAATAGTGCGATACTAAAGGTGTACAAAATAGTATGAGCAGGGTGAATGCACAAGACAGTGCGATACAGATAAGGTGCACAAGATAGCGCGATGCGCAAAATAACGCGAACAATGAATGCATGCAAAATGCAACCAGGTAAAGTGCGCAAAATAGCGCGAATGATACAATGCACAAAATAGTGCGATGCGCTAAACAGCGCGATGCGTTAAACAACGCGAGTGCACAAGACAGTGCAAATGCACAAGATAGTGCGATGCGCAAAATAGCGCGATGCGTTTAGACAACGCGAGTGCACAAGACAGTGCGAATGCACAAGATAGTGCGATGCGCAAAATAGCGCGATGCGTTAGACAACGCGAGTGCACAAGAAGGCGATGCGCTTAAACAAGCGATGCATTAGACAGCGAGTGTAATGGAATGCACAAGATAGTGCGATCGCAAAATAGCGCGATCGAAGGTATGCAAATGCAATGAGGTGCGCAAAATAGCGCGAACGAGATGTGATGCACAAGACAGTGCGATGCGCAAAATAGCGCGATTTGATTTGAAATGCACTAAACAGTGTGATACGCTAAACAGCGCGAATGATTTGAGATGCACAAGACAGTGCGATACGCTAAACAAATAGCGAGTGTTTTGAAATGCACTAGAGCGGGCGACACGCTAAACAATGTGAGTGTTTTGAAATGCACTAGATAAAGGCGACACGCTAAACAGCGTGAGTGTTTTGAAATGCACAAAATAGTGCGACACGCTAAACAAATACGAGTGTTTTGAAATGCACTAGACAGTGCGATACGCTAAACAGCGTGAGTGTTTTGAAATGCACAAAATAGTGCGATACGCTAAACAGCGCGAGTGTTTTGAAATGCACTAGACAGTGCGATACGCTAAACAGCGCGAGTGTTTTGAAATGCACAAAATAGTGCGATACGCTAAACAGCGCGAGTGATTTGAAATGCACTAAATAAGGCGACACGCTAAACAATGGCGAGTGATTTGAAATGCACTAAATAAAGGCGACACGCTAAACAATATGAGTGAGATAAAATGCACAAGAAAGTGCGATGAAATGCATCTTCTATGCAAGTATGGGGGTATTTTCCATGCAATTTTGAAAGCAAGCATATTTTATGCATGAATCATAACGATGCGGCACACATGCAACAATAGTATATATGTAAGTTCATATTCTCTGCAATAGAGGTGCATCAAATGTGTACTCTGGTGTCTTCCATTTACCTCTCAGAGGCGTTTTTGCTACACACTCATTTCGAAAAGGGTACACCTGCTCATATTGGCAAGAGATCACATCTATGCCGCTTTAATTGTCGTTCGACTTGAAGCGGGCTTACACTTGAGGTGAGGCGCACTCATACTTGTAACATTGACAAGACTCAAGAAGTACATCCTAATACAATCACGGAATTTGAAGGCGAAACACACAAAGATGCTTCAATTTTCCTCTTTTCTTTTGCTGGCGTCCGGAACCTATATAGCTTCAGATAGGTCTGGTTTTACTATTCACACTTATCGGGGTGGACCTGCGGTTTATGAAAGAACAAATATTGTTTTGCGAAATGTGGAGAATGGCACAACACTCGAGCACAAGATGATTTTTTTTGAAATTAAGAAATGAGTTCTTAACCGGGTATTGAGCCTACGACTGAACACAGCGAGGAAGACTCAACAACGAAAAACAAGAGGTAAACAACCTAAACACATCGAGACACGCTCGGAACGACTCAAAGCAAGACTCGAAAGAAAACACAAAACAAAAGACACGACGCGCAGACGTGTTTACAAAAACAAAAGACCTCAGATCTCGAGGAGCCAGTTCCTCCGGGTATGTTTCCCATCCTTTCTGATTTGTGATTCTCACATCACTCAGCCCTCAAGCTCTGTTTTTCTCTCAAAACCCTACTCCTCACTTTTCTCTCGTCTTACACCTCTCTATTCTTTAATCTCTCATTTTTCATCCCTCCCCACGGATGGTTGATGGATAAACAGCAAGTTGTGGGCTCGTGCCCCTAGCATTCTGCTAGATTCTCATTATGGTTCACAACAATGAGTTTCTCCCACAGAGGGGCCGTGCTACAATTGGGTGTGTAGCAAATCTGCAGCTAACATCGGTTGATGATGCCCTGCTGGGGAGTTTGGACGTGGTTAGATCTGTCCAGATGAGGAAGTGGAACATCTTGCCCCATTCCAATTTATGCTTCGCGCATGGCTTGATACCTCGCTGCTTGGAGGACGAGGGAGCTTTTCACTTCTTTGACTTGATTGTGCCCTCTTCTGGCAGGTAGAGTGCCCTTCTTCGCAAGTATATTGATGATGGGGAAAAGACAGAACATCTGACTCAATTGTGCCCCTAGTTCATCATTTTGACCATTTTTTGATTTTAAAACAATTTTGACCAACATGAAAGTTAGATTAACATGCTTATTCGATTTTTGATTTGAAATCATGCAAGTCAGGTTGTAAGCACTGAAAATTTTCCTTTTTTGGGTCCAAGAAAATGGTCCAGTTTTGGAAAAATGGAATGATTTTTGAGAGAATAGTCAACCTCAGTAAAAATTCTCAAAAACTGTTTTTGCAAACGGCCAATGCTCAACAAGCACGGAACCAGCTCTTGAGATGCACAACCTCGGACCCATAGCAATGGAAAATTGCCCTTTGTCTGAAGGACACTGCATGGCAACGGAAAGTTGCCCCTTGTTTGAAATGACACCGCAGTGCATTGAATGGCAACGGAAAGTTGCCCCTTGTCTAAATGGCACCGCAGCGTATTGAAATCAATCCTCCAGAGCGACGATCACAACCAAACTCTCGGATACAGAGAAGGCAAAGATGATCAAAACCATTTCATGGACACAACTGAATTTGAAGTGTTTTAGGGCTGGACTTCAGAATGAAGTTGCCTACGTATCCCAAACATGGGAATCAAGCCTTACGTAGTTCGGGGTTAAGGTACACTCGGGTATTTAACCTCTCCTTTTTATGCTCTAACTTTTGCCAAGGCGCCTATTGCAGGTTTTCAACCTTGCGAGCTTTGTTTTTCTTTCTTTTCTTTTTTTTTTTTCTATTCTTTTCATTCCTTTTCTTTTCTTTTTTGCATTTTTCTTTTCTATTCTTTTTGCATTTTTGTATCTTTGCATTTTTTCTCTTTTTTCTTTTTTTTTTTCATTCTCTTCTTTGCTCTAACTTTTGCCTGGGTCGCCCTTCTGGGTTTTCGGCCCAGCGAGCCTCTCAAAGGGTAAAAATGTAACAAGTCCATGTTAAATGGTTCTGAGATTGAAGCCCTCTGCATCCAGGAGAGTGGCTGTTGTATTGACTTCTTGAAGATCCACCTTTGGCTTTTCGAGCACATCGGATATTTTTTGCCCCTAGTTCGAGAGGTGCTTCTGCTCTAGCCTTGCGAGCTTCTTCTGATGGGGTCTGACCTTCTTGATCTGACTTTGGTGCCTCATGTTCGAGGGCTGCTTCAAATCTAGCCATACAGGCCTTACATTGTGGTCGACCGTTGAACATTCTGAATGCACGTTCAAGGTTTGAAAGCAAAGGGGGGTGAGTCTCGAGACCGAGAGCGATCCTAAGCTGCACAATCTCAAGAGCGATTCCACACTTGTCTTCGCAGACCGCATAAAACATTTTTGAAATTTTTTAAGAAAGCGACAAATCGCTCGTGCTGAAGACAGTGTAGGACCAATCTGGATCAAAGCTAGGGTCCTTCTCAGTACTCATACTAACAAGCATGATTTCATTCATTAAGGGCTTAGTACGCCTCTCTTTCTCTTAGTTGGTCAAATTTTGCAAAACCCGAGGAATTCCTTCCTCTTCGTTTTCACCGCAGTGTTCAAAAAGGTTTCGAAAAACTTAGGTCATTACAATGACTTCAAGGCACAGAAAAGACATAGCTTTTAGTCAAATACTGCCATCTCACTTGGAATTTCGTACAAGCTGCACACGGCGTATAAACACGAGCGTAAAAAAGCATGTTGTTTCATTCAGATCTTCTGGTGTAACTGGCTCCAAGGCAGAAACAGACTCAAAAGAAACTGAAAAGACAAACACAAAACAAAATGGTGATGCTCGAGGTAACACCCCCGGAATCACCTGACTTCAACAAAACAGGACTGACTCGATACAACAAGACAGACCAAATAAAAAGATCGACTTAAAATAAGGGGATGACTCGGCAACACAACAAATCGACCCAATACCCAAGTCGAAGCAAAATTAACATCATTTGTACATTGCTCAAAACAAAGGCATGCCGTCCATCACATTTGAAGTAAATCAACGCCGCCTTGGTGGTTCACCTCTAATCACATCACATATCCCCACAAGTTCATTGATCGGTGCCGATAGACTTTCCGAGTTGGTGCGACGATGACCTTATTGTCAATCGATCTTGTATTTCGTGGGCGAAGACGGAAACAATTATCGGTGATGTGGCCAACTTGTTGATGGAAGGCACAATACTTGGCGGATTATGGGTAGGAGGAGTTTTTTACGGTAGGGGCTTGTGCACCCTTTTTATGAGGACCCTCAAGGTCACGATAGAGACATGTCTGATGGTGCTAACACCCTCCGCCTCGAGGTGGGTATTTTGAGGTTTGTGGCTTTTCTGGATGCACCGCAAAGGGATTGATAGGTGCTGACTGGGTTTGCTGGTCTCTTCCGAGAACGGGACTAGAGTTGAATGGAATATTCCTGGTACAAAGGCGTTTCTCCCGGCTTGCCCCTTGATTCAAACTGCCCCCGACTTGAGTGGCGAAAGTGGCATCCACAGTTTCTACAATAACCGCAAGGACTTGCTCTTTGTTCAGTCCTTCAGCTTTCAAAGCCTCGATATCCCACTGAAGATGTTCATGGGGACTAATGCTTGCCCCTAGCTTGTTCTTATCACTGGCCTCCACTTTGCTAAGAGATTGGCCTTCTCCCAATGCAGCCCGTCCCAAGGTTAAGGAGCCTTTTGACATGAACTCCCTAGTATGTGATGTGGTTGATGACGCAGCCAAAACTCCAAAGGCCGATTCCACAGTTCTCAAGATCTTCGATCATCCTCATCACCGAAGTAGTGGGTTCATGGGTTTGAGATGATTGGGGTTCGATGCACCCATCATGCATAAGTTGATGCTTTCCGATAAACACCTTCGGTTTGGGCAAATGGGTCAGGGTGATATATCTGGGGTCGTAAGGGGACGGCCGGTGTGGATTAGATTGAGATGTGGATAAGGTATTTGGTCATTGGGGTCGAAGGTGGAGCTATCGTTTGGTTGTCAATGAGATTTTGGATCTCATAGCGACGACTAAGACGATGCCATGATCATGGCCGATGGTACATACTGATTTGGAAGGGTTATGTCTGGCCGGGAGTGGTTTGGAAGGGGTTGGGGTTCTAGGAGTTCTAGGTGCCCTTCTTCTCGCATGACTTTTTCAAAGCTTGAGAGAGACTCATGTAAAGAGGATGGAATTTTCGCTTGAAATTTGAGTTGAAGTGGTTGGTTTTTGGCCATTGAGGGGTGGTGATAGTGCCTACTGAGCATTTCGCAATTTGTGCTACCATCGATAGTAGCATTGGGATGCGAGCAACATTCCTCTTCAAAAGCTCATTATCTTCGCAAAGATCCCTTGTTTGATGGCATCCTCGATTTGAACCCCCATTTCATGAAGGGTCGGAAAGGTAAACAGAGGTAGAATGACCATCTTTTGCGAACTTGCCATGCAGATTCAATGATCATCCCGATCGATCTTTGTCGGAAGGTTTTGTAGTCATCATTGAGGCCTTTGCTCTCCATCTTGTCACACAATCGAGAAACCCTCATTTGGCCCTTGGCGGTGGCTTCAAGATCACGAGTGGTGACCTCAACTGTATTGTAGGAGTATTGATCACCGAAGGCCTCGCCATCTTTCCCAATTTCGCTTCACGAATTCTCCAATTCAGATACCAGATTGCGGCTATCCCAGACAGGGTTCGGCCGAATAGTGACAATTTCTGGGCTGTGGTCAAACCCATTGGTCTCAGAATATCAGAAAACAGGTGGAGGTGCACCATGGGGTCTCCAGAGCCATCGAATCGATCGATATGTGGCATCTTGAATTGATCTGGTAATGTCACCATTGAGTCGGTATATCCACCCTCTATATCAGGAATAGAGTGGGTCCCCTGAGACTTTTTGAACAATTTCTCAAGCTTGCTCACTTTCAATGCTGTGGGGTCCGGCCCTATCGGAATGTCCGTATCTTCCTGGACATTGGGTGCCTCCCCAGGTGCTGGAGCTCCTGCTGGGGGAGGAACTTGTTGTGAAGCAGATGTTCCGGTTTGCTGCTCTAGCCTAGCAATTGTCTCTGTCTGTTGGGCTATAACCACAGCTTGTTGCTTGGCGAATTCTGTTTGATGAACAGCGTCTTGCTGCATGGCTTTCATACTATCCTGGAGTTGGCGCACCATCTCTTCCAGACTCGGCATATTGTCCTGATCTAACTGAGCAACCGGTATATTTGTACTCGTAAGCTCGAAATCTCAACTCGATCGCTCAAAAATCACCGATCTAGTATGCATTGTCTTGGTGGTCTATGCTTGCCTAGCCTTCTCTGGCCCTGATTCCTCTTGAACTGAGTCTCTGACCAGACAAAGTCTATCAGCACAAATCCAAAGTACCCGGGCGATAGTGGAGCCTTCTGAAGCTTATGGTTCCAAGACTACCTAGCAAAGGGAAAGCAGACAAAGATCTCACTCAACTTCACCAAAACAGATCTGACGGCAGAAATAACGATCAGATTCTATTATCGATCACTATTCCTCAAATCATCGCCTAAATCTGAATCTGATACCCGCAGATATGACTGATTCTCAAAATACTAATATGGTGCCCGCAGTCGGATACCAGACCGCAAACCGGTATATGCATTCTGAGAGATACACTCTAAAAGCACATAGCAAGTAGAAAGAGCCAAAACACCCCTATGTTAGTAGGGTTTCGCCCTATTTTGTCGAGCTAGGGTTTCACTACGCACGCGGTTTCAAACAACCTATATCGGGTAAGCAACTTTGTCCTAGTTTGGAATGGTCACTATGGATTTCGATATGCACTAGGTATTTGGTCAAAGGTGCCGGTAAAACCGGGGTTTGTGTTCCCATCTTGGCGAGAGCCCTGGCCATTGACCTTATGGACATGCCTTGACAAGACAAGCCTCGACAAACCGCTCAGAATAGCAGATGGCCAACACGGTGTCCTAGGCACCAATGCACATGCAATGCAAAGAAACACATAAGTGTAGTCAAAAGCAGGATATCACGAGTTGAGTCAAGCTCTCTAAAATCCCAATGATGCCGAAGCGTAGAGAAGCGCCCGTGGGCTTCACTCTGATTCGGACTCGATTTTTGTGTCGCGGTTCATCGAACAAAGAGTCCAAATCCCAGAAATCGTTTGAGAAGCAGATTTTTTTTTGACCGTCCTCAAGACTTGGACATCACCGCTTGAACACCGGTGATTATCCATGTTTGTGTTCGTTTTGAGTTCCGGAGGTCCCGATTGCAGCCCGTGCCTCGGGATCTCTTAACCGGTTTGTTCGTCAGGCTTGGTTTTCTACCAAGACTTGTGTCTGTTGCATTTGAGGGAGGAAGGCTTGTTAGCCATCCTAGAACCCACCGGCTTCCCACACCTCCACCGGCTATCCATAGTGGACATCGGCACTTTTTACCTTGATCCTTGGCGATCGGCAATTTATGATGCCGACGGCACACTTTGTGCGTATTGTATTTTGGCGGCCGGTGACCCTTGAACCCCTCGAGGATGGTGCATGCCACCGTGCCGGTGGATTACACCATCACCACTCCCGTGCATAACATTGCACCCTTTGCCCTTTGAACCCCCTTGAAGCTTCTAGAAGCTTGAACCCTTGGCCAAGCTTCTTGGAGAAGCAGCGGTATCTTGGCTTCCTTGGAAGCTAGAAACCCTTGCACCCTTTGAACCTTTTGGTCTTGCTTAGCCATTAAGTTAAAGCCTTTGGTTGCCTATATAAGCACCATTCATCTCCATTGCTCAAGGGTTAGAGATTTTAGGTCAAGAACGAGAATATACATACATTCTCGATATATATCCATATATATCTATATCTCCCCTCCTCTCCTCTTGTGTGTGTGTTTTAAGCCCCAAATAGTGTGTTTTACCTCACTTTTGCTCCATTTCACACACTATTACACCTAGCTCCCAGATTGGAACACTTGGAGGTTTGTTTTGAGTGACTTTGCACTGGTTTTCATCACTTGGAGAGATTTGGACCACCTGTTCTTCATTGGTTCTTCAAGGGTAAGCTTGTTGCTTTAGATTCCCCATTCTTGCAATCTATTTCTACCCTCTTTACTTTGTGATTTTGAGTTTGTGTTTAAGATAAAAAAGTCTTGTTTTTACTTGTTCTTGAACCTTCATTAAGGTCTTTTTTTGGTTTGAGTTAAGCCTCATCACTTTAAGCCTTGATTGGCCCTATTTGGTGCCTTTTTCATAGGCCTTCTTGTTTTGGTGTTCTTGGATCTTCTCACCACTGAAAACCAGTGGGGTTTCAGTGTGGGGGATGATATTTTTGGGCCTTATCTTAGGGAGGGACACCCCCTCCCCCTTGGTCCTTTGGTTGGCCTTTGTTTTGGCTCATAGCTTAGCATGCGTGCATGTTTGCATTTGGCTTCATTTCAAGGCTTTTGGGACTGTTTTAGGTCATGTTTGACCTCTGTTTTTAGTTGGAATTATAGTCTCTAACATGCTTCTCATACTTCCTTTGAAATGCTCTCTTGTGCCCAAAAGAATGTCATGTTTTGAGGTCATGATTTTTGCATGTTTAGGTTTAGTTTCATGAAGATACTAGCATTGGTTTGCCATGTTAGAGGGCTGTGGGCCCTTGTTTTGTCCATGTTTGGTGTGCTTGAGGTGGTTGTCTTGCATATTGGCTTGTAGGCCTTGTTTGTATGAAGTCCTAGCATGCTTATCTTGTTTTCATCTAATGATTTGGCATCATTATAGGTGGTATTTCAGTCTCCATTTCATATTCAAACACCTCCATTTATCATCTCCTTCATGTCTTAGAATGTGGGTCTTTTATGCCTTAAAAAGAGCATTGTGCATGCTTCCATGATTAGTGTATTTTTGGGGGTGCCATGAGGGGACTTGGGTGTCATTCCACATGCTTAAAATCTGTTTTTTGTTTGTTGAATGCATGCCATGAGTGGTTGTATGAATGATGTCAAATTACTCTCTTTGGTGTCCTAGACTTGGGCCCATTGAATAGCATGCTTGTGAGGCATTTTGATCATGTTGAGAGGCTTGTTTTGCCCTTTGTTTGTGGGAGTTTGAGGGCTGTCCTTTATGGCTTAAGTCCATTGTCGCATGCTTACTTCATGATTGTTGCTTGCTTGGTCAATGTAGCCTTGAATGTATGCTTGTTAGTTCCATGTTTAATTGGTCCATCTTGCATGCCATTTGTATCCTACATACTTTAGCCCTTTGCATGCTTAATATGATAGGTTGCTTTGCATTCGAGCCTTGCTTGCATATTTGCATCTCATAGCTTGGTTTGGGGTTGTCAAGCCAAGCCTAGGATTGAGGGGAGTTCACGTTTCAAGTGGTGTAACTCACCTCAATCCTTGGTCACTAAGGCCCTTGATTTCCACATGATAGGGACTTAGGATTCATTTGTTGTGTTGCATGCATATTTACATTAAAATGAGCAATCTTGGTTCCTTAGGCTATCATGCATCAAATGCACAATTGATAGCCCTAGAACCAAGAGCCACACCCCCTTGAGTCCCTAAACATGATAGGAGGTGTTGGACATGCTCACATTTGCCCAAAAACCATGCCTATGCATTGCTGTCTGTTGCTGCTGCTGTCATCTGTCTGGTGCAGGAACTTTCTGCCGACCGGCAGAAAATAGTGCCGACCGGCACTATTTTTGTGCCGATAATTACCAAGTGCAGCCGGTGGCCACTGTAAGAAGCCGATGATTACACTGCCTAGCCGGTGGGGCATTTCAGACCACTTGGGAGGCATTCCAGAATTTTGGGAATTTTTGGAGAGGCAGGACAAGAAGCAATTTGCAATGCCATGGCATAGGTTTTCCGGGCGAGTCGCGACGAGCATGCATCATTCACGCATTCCGAGGCAGGGCTGAGGCTCCATTTATTTTATTTGTTTAATTTAATTTTCAGTACTTAGAAATTTGTAATAATTTATTTATTCATTTATTCTTCGGTCTGTATTATTTATTTATTCGGTCCCTCCGAGTGAGGGTAAAATGTAATAAGTGTGGGTGAGTGTGATGTATGTCTTCCAACCCCCACTTCTTTCTAACCCTTTTATTTACCCGCTTTTAGTGGTAGATTAGGGCATTTTAAATTAGCATACCTTATGCAATGCATGCGTGCATCCATGCATTTGTTTACATGCACGGGCTCGGTACATCATACAAAGCGCATTGCAATTTTCAAATTCCAAATTGAATACGTGCTATGTGATAGCATTCCATATGCCATGCTTAGGATAGCGAACTGCCTAAGCGCATCCATGCATGTGTTGCATTAGTCATTTGGCGTGAACTAGGTCATGCATCGTTTTGCTAACTAGTTTACTTTTGTACAGTACGAGGTGAGCTTTTATGCTTTAGCATACGCATGCGTGTGAATGTTGCCATGATATGATTGCCATGCGGCTAAATGCTTATGTGTTATAAACCTGTTTGAATGCTGTGGGTGGAGGTTGGATTGCTTGAGTTGGGAGTACTCATTGAAATCCGCATTTTAGCCTACTTGCGAGTAGCAAAATCTAACACGTTTTCGAGACAAAGCGGATATGCAATGTTTGTTTCCAAACTAGGCGATCTAGTCTATACTTGTTTCTTTGTCGCATAACATAGTAAATCTAGGCTAATAAGGAATAAGAACACGTAATGTTTTCAAATCGGATATCACGGTTAGTAGAGGCGGTCTTGACGGGCGAGAGGTGCTCATAAATGACCTTCCCGATCGTACCCAAGCTCGAGCCAAGTCAACTTTGGTTATAGCGGACCGCGTGGCCTTGACGCAGAGTCGGGGTTTCCTAAATTTCCCATCTTAAAAAATATTTAGGTGGCGACTCATGTCTGGCAAGCGGTCCATGTTTGGCACTTCTTTTCAAAATCAGTTTTCTCAAAGCGATTTGCGAGTTGGACTCTTTAGTTGATTTAGAACCGTGACACAAATTGAGTCGGCTGTAGTAGCGAGGTCCCATGGGACGTCTGATTCTGGCGACTCTTTGAGGATTTTAGAAGCTTGACTCGAACTTCGTGATATCTGTTTGCTACACTTATGTGTTTCTTTGCATTGCATGTGCATTGGTGCGCCTAGGACACCGTGTTGGCCATCTGCTATTCTGGCGGTTTCTTTGGAGGCTTGTCTTGTCAAGGCATGACCATAAGGTCGACGGTTCGCGAGCTCCGATATAGAACACAAACCCCGTTTCTTGGGGCACCCTTTTGACCATTCGACCTAGTGCATATCGAAATCCGTAGTGACCATTCCAAACTAGGACGGGTTGCTCACCCGATATTAGGTTGTTTGAAGCATTGCGTGCGTAGTGAAACCCTAGCTCGACAAAATAGGGCGAAACCCTACCCCAACATAGGGGTGTATTGGCTCTTTTTACACGCTATGTGCTTTTAGAGTATATCTCTGAGGAATGCGTATACCGGTTTGCAAGACTGGTATCGACTGCGGGCACCAAGATGTCGATGTTTTGAAAATCGATTATATCTGCGGGTATCGATTGATTTAGGGCGATGATTTGAAACGATGATCGATAATAGAACATAGTCGTTGACTCTGTTCATATCTGTTTGGTGAAATCAGTGAGATCTTTGCATGATTCCTCTTTTGCTAGGTAGTCACGGAACCATAGCTCGAAGGTCTTATATCCTCGGGTACTCTGGACTGTGTTGTTATGTGATCGGGGATGAACCACTTCTTGTCGGTGCTCGGTTTACTTGAGATGTGATGGATGGCCGCGCTATTTTGAGCATTTGTGAATCTTTGTTTATCCTACCTTGACTTGGGTATTTGCGCCTTGTTGTATCGAGTCAACCTGTTGAGTCTCTCGTTATATCGAGTCAGTTCTGTTTTGTTAAGGTCGGGTGATTCCGTGGGTGTTGCCTCGGGCATCACCATATTGTTTCATGTTTGTCTTTTTGCTTTCTTTTGAGTCTGTTTTACGCCAGGAGCAGTTGTGCCAGCAGATCTTGAATGGAATGATGATTTTCACACTCTTGTGTTTGCTTGCCGTGTGCAGTTGTGCGAAATTTCTAAATGGGATGGAAGTATTTGACTAAGAACTCTCTTTTACGTGCCTTGAAGTCATTGCATTGGCCTAAGTTTTTCAAAACTTTTTCAAACAACTTGGTGAAAACAAAGAGGGAATTCCTCGGGATTTGCAAAACTTTGATCAAATTGAGAGAAAGAAGCGTGCTAAGCCCTTAATGAATGAAATCATGCTTGTTAGTGTGAGTCTTGAGAAGGACCCTAGCTTTGATCCAGTTGGTCCTACTGTCTTCTTGACATGAGCGATTTGTCGCTTTCTTAAAAACTTTCAAAAAATGTTTTGCGCGGTCCTGCGAAGACATGTGTGGAATCACTCTTGAGATTGTGCAGCCTAGGATCGCTCTCAGCCTCGAGACTCGACCCCTCATTTTCAAACCTTGGACTCAAACTCAGAATGTTCAACGATTAACTACAAGGTGAGGCCTGTGTGGCCAGATTTGAAGCAGCCCTCGGACAAGAGGCACCAAAGTCAGATCAAGAAGATCAGACCTCGTCAGAAGAAGCTTGCAAGGCTGGAGCAGAAGCACCCCTCGAACTAAGGGCAAAAAAATATCCATGTGCTCGAAGAGCCAAAGGTGGATCTTTCCGCAAGTCAATACATGACCACTCTCACGGATATGAGGGCTTCAATCTCGAAATCATTTGGCATGAATTGGTTACATTTTACCCTTTGAGAGGCTCATTTGGGCGAAAACCGGAAGGCGACCTGCAAAAGTTAGAGCGAAGAAAAGAACGAAAAAAGAAAAAAAAAAAAAAAAAATGCAAAGAATGGAAAAGAAAAAAAACAAACAAAAAGAAAAAAAAAAAAAAAAGAATGAAAGGAAAAAGAAGAAGAACAAAGCTCGCAAGGTCGAAAACTGTGACATAGCCTTGGCAAAAGTTAGAGCATAAAAAGGAGAGGTTAAATACCCGGTGTACCTTAACCCCGAACTACGTGGGCTTGATTCCCATCTTTGGGATCGTGAGGCAACTTCATTCAAGTCCGACCACAAACACTTCAAATTCAATTGTGTCCATGAAATGGTTTTGATCATTTTGCCTTCTCTGTATCCGAGAGTTTGGTTGCATTAAAGCTCGAGGATCGACTACAAGTCTGCCGCGATGCTATCAAACAAGGGCAACTTTCCGTTGCCATTCAAAGCGTCGCAGTGTCACTTCAAACAAGGGGCAACTTTAAGTTGCCATGCGGTGTCCTTGACAAGGGCAATTTTCCATTGCTTATTGATCCGAGGTTGCGCATCTCAAGAGTAGGTTCCGTGCTTGTTGAGCATTGGCCGTTTGCAAAATAGTTTTTGAGAATTTTTACTGAGGTTGACTAATTTTCGAAAATTATTCCATTTATCAAAATCGGACCATTTTCTTGGACGAAAAAGGAAAATTTTAGGTGCTCACAACCTAACTAGTGATTTTCAAAATCAAAAACCTGAATAAGCATGTTAATCTAACTTTTATGTTGGTCAAAATTGTTTTAAAACCCAAAAAAATGGTCAAAATGATGAACTAGGGGCACAGTTGAGTCAGGCTTCCTGTCTTTCCCCCATTCTCAACATACTTGCCAGAAGGGCACTCTACCTGCCAGAAGGGGGCACAATTGAAGTCAACAGCAAAGGGCTAAAAGCTCTCTCATCCTCTAAGCAACGAGGTATTAAGTCAAGTGCGAAGCACGAATTGGAATGGATCAAGATGTTCCACTTCCTCATCTGGACAGATCTAACCACGTCCAAACTCCCCAGCAGGGCATCATCAACCGATGTCAACTACAGATTTGCTACACACCCAGTTGTGGCGCAACCCCTCTGTGGGAAAATCCACTGCTGTCCGCAGAAGAAGAAGAATCTGGCAGAATGCTAGGGGCACGAGCCCACAACTTTCTGTTTATCCATCAACCATCCAGGGGAGGGATAAAAAAATGAGAGATTGAAGAATAGAGAGGTGCGCGATGAGAGAAAAAGTGAGAAAAGGGCTTTTTCAGAAAAATAGAGCTTGAGGCGAGTGATGTGAGGATCACAAATAAGAACGGGTGGGAAATAATACTCGGTGAATCAGGCTCGCTGTGCTCTTTTGAGTCTTGTGTTTTGTTTTGTCTGTTTCGATTCTTGTTTTGAGTCGTTTGGAGTGACAATAGATGTGTTTAGGTTGTTTACCTATCGTTTTCCGTTGTTGAGTCATAGCGCGCTGTGTTCAGTCGTAGGCCCAATACCCGGTTAAGAACTCATTTCTTAATTTCAAAAATCATTCATTTTGTGCTCGAGTCTTTGTGCCATTCTCCACATTTGTGCAAAAAATTTGTTCTTTCAAAAGCTAGGGTTCAACCTAGGTCGTGTGAGAACAGTAGAACCGGGACCTACACGAAGCTATTATGGTTACGTGCCAAGCAAAAGAAAAGAGGAAAATTGAAACATCGAGTGTGTTTCACCTTGACAACTTCCGTGATTGTACTCGGATGTACCCTTCAAGCTTGTCAATGCCACGAAGTATGAGTGCGCTTCTACTTCAAGTGTAAGCGCTTCAAGTCGAATGGCAATTAAAGCGAAGCAGATGTTATCTCGACCAATATGAGCAGGGTGTGCCCTTTTGAGCTAAGTGTGTTGCAAAGCCCTCCAAGAGGTAAATCGGAGGCACCGAGTACATGTTAAATGCCCCCATACTTGCATAGAAAATGCATTTTACCACACCGCTTCGTGCACCTCATAGCCTTTGTCTTGTGTACCTATATTGCATTGTTATGCATTTCTCATGCTTACCTTGTGATGCACACACCATAATGGCATTGTTATGCACCGTTACACCAAGACCGTTATGCACATCTATCTAGCATTGTCATGCTCATTACTTGCATTGTTATGCACCCACTTCACTTGCATTGCTATGCACTTTTCGGTCTAGAGACCTTAAATCCTCGGGAGGTGCAAGACCTTGTGTGTTAAGTCGCCCCTCATTGCATTTGGCATGCATTTCATCGCGCCGTTTAGTGCACCCTCATTGCACTTTATTTTCCATCCTTTGAAACGTGTACCTCATTGCACTCCATTGTCCATCTTTTGAGACACACACGTCTCATTTACCCCATTTGCATCGCGTGCACTTAAATCTTGTGTAATGATTGCTTGCCGGTCTGGCGAACCTTAAACACGCCGGTCTAGGAGACCTTAAATCCTCGGGAGGTGCAAGACCTCCGGTGCATATAGGAGCACCTCATTGCATTTGGCATGCATTAGTAGCGTTGTGGTGTGCACCTCATTGCATTTGGCATGCATTCTATCGCATTGTTTAGCGCACCTCATCGGTTGCCCCCCTAGGTCCGGCGAGACCTTAAACCCGCCCATTTGCATTATCATGCATCTCAAAGCCGCGCGTTGGCGCGCATTTCAAAAAAAATGCATGCATACATTTTGCATCCCGGTCTAGGAGACCTTAAAACCTCTGAAGGTGCAATTCCTTTGGTGTTTGTCGTGCGAAACGACCTTGATTGGTCTGGTAAAAGCCACACATGCGTGCTTGCGGTGAGTTCCTAGAAGACCAACGGGGCGGTGAAGACTAGAGTTGACGGTTTGTGCCTAGAAGCATAAGGTTCGAATTTCGAGACTAAAGTCTGGTTTAAATACCGGGGGATGAACCCTCGGCTTGGAATCTGTATGGAAGCCCCATAGGTTGGGGCGGCGTGTCTACGCCTCAGTGCAGATCTTGAACCAACCTAGTGTATCGCCCAGTTGGTAAGATAGGGAAAACTGCAATCATAGTCATTGCATCAACATGCATTGTCATGCATCATTGTAAATACCGCATATGTCATGCATTGCATTACAAAAAAAAACAACGTAAAAAAACATGCATATGTCATGCATCATTGTAGTATAGTGCATATGTCATGCATTTTCTGTAAATATCCATTGCATTTAGTTGCATGCATCCATTGCATCACCTCCATCTATGGCTTGCGCCTTTCCAAGTTGAGCTTGATGCGGTATGTGCCCATGTTGTTCGGTGTCGGCTACGGTTGTCGAGCTTTTGTGTCCGAGCCTTGAGGGTAGCGGCACCGCTTCTGTGTTAGACATGGCCTGTATGTGTACATGCCTTTCCTAGGCAAGATTTGGTTTGGCCCGCGTGCCATATTCATTGTATCTATTCCATTGCATGCATCCTTTGCATCTCCTTCCATCTATGGCTTGCGCCTTTCCAAGTTGAGCTTGAGTGCGGTATGTGCCCATATTGTTCGTGTCGGCCACGGTTTATCGAGCTTTTGTGTCCGAGCCTTGAGGGTAGCGACCGCTTACGTGTTAGACATGGCTCAGTATGTGTACATGCCTTTCCTAAACAAGATTTGGTTTGGCCCGTGCCATATTCATTGTATCTATTCCATTGCATGCATCCTTTGCATCTCCTTCCATCTATGGCTTGCGCCTTTCCAAGTTGAGCTTAGTGCGGTATGTGCCCATATTTTTCGTGTCAAAACACGATCGTCGAGCTTTTGTGTCCGAGCTTTGAGGGTAGCGGCACCGCTGTGTTAGACATGGTTTGTATGCGTACATGCCTTTCCTAGGCAAGATTTGGTTTGGCCCGCGCGCCATATCCATTGTATCATTTATCCACTTCCATTACATTGTAGTGTAATTGTTGCATCCGGCATTAGGATCATTGTTCCTTCCTCAGCGGGTCGTCACCCCACTTATGTCAATCCACCCAATACTTGTTCTTGTGTCCGTATGGTACTCATAGATCGACATCGTTCTATGGGAGACGGACTTGTCACTTCCATCAATCTATCTGACATTTGTGTGGTTTCGAACCGCTCATGATTGAATTATGATTCAATTGCCTTGCATGTAGTTTGCATTTAGTTTCAATTGCACTACATTTTCATTTGCATTACTATACATAGTTTTGTATATATTGCATATAATTTTGCATTTATTTTACATATGACATGCATGTTGATAATCATATTGTACTGTAAGTTTGTTTTCTTTTCAGCACGATATTGTATGTCTGACTCATTTACCGGTGGAACCGGAGTTAGTTGCAGGTATTGTATTTCTCCGAGTGAGACGTTTTGAGAATTCCATAATTCTCTTACATCCTTTCTACATTGTAGTGTAGACTGTTGCATGTTAGCTTATAACTGTCGCATGTGTGCTTCATTACAGCTTTCTTTGCATTTTCATAAAGTTATGCTAGGCTTCTTGCATTTTCAGTTGCATTTTGCCCTCGCGCATATCTCGTTGCCTTGTATGCGTGTCCAAGTCTTCGGCCTTGTCAAAGATGGGTCGTCTCTGGGCTTTGACATTCACTCACGTCATTGTTATGACTTCCGAGTTCTGTCAAAGAGGGCAAACTGTAGACACCCCATTTTTGACCGTCCTCAAGACTTGGACATCACCGCTTGAACACGGTGATTATCCATGTTTGTGTTCGTTTTGAGTTCGGAGGTCCCATTGGCTACCGTGCCTCGGGATCTCTTAACCGGTTTGTTACGGCTTGGTTTTCTACCAAGACTTGTGTCTGTTGCATTTGAGGAGGGAAGGCTTGTTAGCCATCCCTAGAACCCACCGGCTTCCCCACACCTCCACCGGCTATCCATAGTGGACATCGGCACTTTTTTACCTTGATCCTTGGCCGATCGGCAATTTATGATGCCGACCGCACACTTTTGTGCCGGGCGATTGTTTTGGCCGCCGTGACCCTTCGAACCTCGAGGATGGTGCATGCCATTTGTGCCACCGGATTACACCATCACCACTCCCTGCATAACATTGCACCCTTTGCCCTTTTGAACCCCCTTGAAGCTTCTAGAAGCTTGAACCCTGGCCAAGCTTGGAGAAGCTTGGCCAGTATCTTGGCTTCCTTGGAAGCTAGAAACCCTTGCACCCTTTGAACCTTTTTGGTCTTGCTTAGCCATTAAGTTAAAGCCTTTGGTTGCCTATATAAGCACCATTCATCTCCATTGCTCAAGGGTTAGAGATTTTAGGTCAAGAACCGGAGAATATACATACATTCTCGATATATATCCATCTATATCTATATCTCCCTCCTCTCTTGTGTGTGTGTTTTAAGCCCCAAATAGTGTGTTTTACCTCACTTTTGCACCATTACACACACTATTACACCTAGCTCCGAGATTGGAACACTTGAAGGTTTGTTTTGAGTGACTTTGGGTGGTTTTGATCACTTGGAGAGGGCTGGACCACTGTTTCTTCATTGGTTCTTCAAGGGTAAGCTTGTTGCTTTAGATTCCCCATTCTTGCAATCTATTTCTACCCTCTTTAATTTCTGATTTTGAGTTTGTGTTTAAGATAAAAAAGTCTTGTTTTTACTTGTTCTTGAACCTTCATTAAGGTCATTTTTTGGTTTGAGTTAAGCCTCATCACTTTAAGCCTTGATTGGCCCTATTTGGTGCCTTTTTCATAGGCCTTCTTGTTTTGGTGTTCTTGGATCTTGTCACCACTGAAAACCAGTGGGTTTTCAGTGGTGAGGATGATATTTTCGAGCCTCATCTAAGGGAGAGACACCCCTCTCCCTTTGGTCCTTTGGTTGGCCTTTGTTTTGGCTCATAGCTTAGCATGCGTGCATGTTTGCATTTGGCTTCATTTCAAGGCTTTTGGGACTGTTTTAGGTCATGTTTGACCTCTGTTTTTAGTTGGAATTATAGTCTCTAACATGCTTCTCATACTTCCTTTGAAATGCTCTCTTGTGCCCAAAAGAATGTCATGTTTTGAGGTCATGATTTTTGCATGTTTAGGTTTAGTTTCATGAAGATACTAGCATTGTTTTGCCATGTTAGAGGGCTGTGAGCCACTGTTTTGGCCATGTTTGGTGTGCTTGAGGTGGTTGTCTTGCATATTGGCTTGTAGGCCTTGTTTGTATGAAGTCCTAGCATGCTTATCTTGTTTTCATCTAATGATTTGGCATCATTATAGGTGGTATTTCAGTCTCCATTTCATGTTCAAACACCTCCATTTATCATCTCCTTCATGTCTTAGAATGTGGGTCTTTTATGCCTTAAAAGAGCATTGTGCATGCTTCCATGATTAGTGTATTTTTGGGGGTGCCATGAGGGGACTTGGGTGTCATTCCACATGCTTAAAATCTGTTTTTTTTTGTTTGTTGAATGCATGCCATGAGTGGTTGTATGAATGATGTCAAATTACTCTCTTTGGTGTCCTAGACTTGGGCCCATTGAATAGCATGCTTGTGAGGCATTTTGATCATGTTGAGAGGCTTGTTTTGCCACTGTTTGTGGGAGTTTGAGGGCTGTCCTTTATGGCTTAAGTCCATTGTCGCATGCTTACTTCATGATTGTTGCTTGCTTGGTCAATGTAGCCTTGAATGTATGCTTGTTAGTTCCATGTTTAATTGGTCCATCTTGCATGCCATTTGTATCCTACATACTTTAGCCCTTTGCATGCTTAATATGATAGGTTGCTTTGCATTCGAGCCTTGCTTGCATATTTGCATCTCATAGCTTGGTTTGGGGTTGTCAAGCCAAGCCTAGGATTGAGGGGAGTTCACGTTTCAAGTGGTGTAACTCACCTCAATCCTTGGTCACTAAGGCCCTTGATTTCCACATGATAGGGACTTAGGATTCATTTGTTGTGTCGCATGCATATTTACATTAAAATGAGCAATCTTGGTTCCTTAGGCTATCATGCATCAAATGCACAATTGATAGCCCTAGAACCAAGAGCCACACCCCCTTAAGTCCCTAAACATGATAGGAGGTGTTGGACATGCTCACATTTGCCCAAAAACCATGCCTATGCATTGTTGTCTGTTGCTGCTGCTGTCATCTGTCTGGTGCAGGAACTTTCTGCCGACCGGCAGAAAATAGTGCCGACCGGCACTATTTTTGTGCCGATAATTACCAAGTGCAGCCGGCCACCGAAGAAGCCGATGATTACACCGCCAGCCGGTGGGGCATTTCGCACCACTTGGGAGGCATTCGAATTTTGGGAATTTTTGGAGAGGCATGACAAGAAAGCGAGTCGCAATGCCATGGCATAGGTTTTTCCCAAGTAGTCGCGACGAGCATGCTTCATTCACGCATTCGAGGCGGTGAGGCCCGCTTATTTTATTTGTTTAATTTAATTTTCGATTTAGAAATTTGTAATAATTTATTTATTCATTTATTCTTCGGTCTGTATTATTTATTTATTCGGTCCCTCCGAGTGAGGGTAAAATGTAATAAGTGTGGGTGAGTGTGATGTATGTCTTCCAACCCCCACTTCTTTCTAACCCTTTTATTTACCCGCTTTTAGTGGTAGATTAGGGCATTTTAAATTAGCATACCTTATGCAATGCATGCGTGCATCCATGCATTTGTTTACATGCACCGGGCTCGGTACATCATACAAACTGCATTGCAATTTTCAAATTCCAAAATTGAATACGTGCTATGTGATAGCATTCCATATGCCATGCTTAGGATAGCCGAGCACATCTAATCGCATCCATGCTGTGTTGCATTAGTCATTTGACGTGAACTAGGTCATGCATCGCTTTTGCTAACTAGTTTTTGCTTTTGGCACGAGTACGAGGTGAGCTTTTATGCTTTAGCATACCGCATGCGTGAATGTTGCCATGACAATATGATTGCCATGACTAAATGCTTATGTGTTATAAACCGCTTTGAATGCCTGTGGGTGGAGGTCGGATTGCTTGAGTTGGGAGTACTCATTGAAATCCGCATTTTAGCCTACTTGCGAGTAGCAAAATCTAACACGTTTTCGAGACAAAAACGGATATGCAATGTTTGTTTCCAAACTAGGCGATCTAGTCTATACTTGTTTGCTGTGCGCATAACATAGTAAATCTAGGCTAATAACCGGAATAAGAACACGTAATGTTTTCAAAATCGGATATCACGGTTAGTAGAGGCCGGTCTTCGGACCGGGCGAGAGGGGGTGCTCATAGCTGACCTTCCCCGATCGTACCCAAGCTCCCGAGCCAAGTCAACTTTGGTTATGACGGACACGTGGCCTTTAAGACCGAGTCGGTTTCCTAAATTTCCCATCTTAAAAAATATTTAGGTGGCGACTCAGAATCCGCAAAGCAGTCCATGTTTGGCACTTCTTTTCAAAAATCAGTTTTTCTCAAAACGATTTGCCAGAGTTGGACTCTTTGGTTCAGATTTAGAACCGTGACACAAATTGAGTCCGAACTGTAGTAGCGAGGTCCCCCGCGGACGCGTCTACAGATGCGCAAAATAGCGCGATCGAAAGGTATGCAAAATGCAATGAGATGCGCAAAATAGCGCGAACGAGATGTGATGCACAAGACAGTGCGATGCGCAAAATAGCGCGATTTGATTTGAAATGCACTAAACAGTGTGATACGGTAAACAGCGCGAATGATTTGAAATGCACAAGACAGTGCGATACACTAAACAAATACGAGTGTTTTTGAAATGCACTAGATAAGGCGACACGCTAAACAAATGAAAGTGTTTTGAAATGCACTAGATAAGGCGATACGCTAAACAACGTGAGTGTTTTGAAATGCACAAAATAGTGCGACACGCTAAACAATACGAGTGTTTTGAAATGCACTAGACAAAGGCGACACGCTAAACAAATGTAGTGTTTTGAAATGCACAAAATAGTGCGATACGCTAAACAGCGCGAGTGTTTTGAAATGCACTAGACAGTGCGATACGCTAAACAGCGCGAGTGTTTTGAAATGCACAAAATAGTGCGATACGCTAAACAGCGCGAGTGATTTGAAATGCACTAAACAGTGCGATACGCTAAACAGCGCGAGTGATTTGAAATGCACTAAACAGTGCGATACGCTAAACAAATATGTAGTGATTTGAAATGCACTAAATAAAGGCGATACGCTAAACAAATATGAGTGAGATAAAATGCACAAGAAAGTGCGATGAAATGCATCTTCTATGCAAGTATGGGGGTATTTTCCATGCAATTTTGAAAGCAAGCATATTTTATGCATGAATCATAACGATGCGCGGCACACATGCAACAATAGTATATATGAAAGTTCATATTCTATGCAATAGAGGAGCATCAAATATGTACTCTGGTGTCTCCGATTAAGAAAGTTCATAGTATGCAATAGAGGAGCATCAAATATGCAATAGAGGAGCATCAAATATGAAAGTTCATAGTATATATGTAATGCCCAAGTCTTGAGGGCGGTCAAAAATGGGGTGTCTCTGATGCAGTATGAAAGTGTGAATACCGTGAGCGATTTATCGATCTGAGAATGCACGAGTATGCGAGTACATGTGTGAATACCGTGAATAGTTTATCAAGTCAGAATGCGCAGTATGAGTACGCAGTGTGAATACCGTGAGCGCTTTATCACGGTGTGTGAGTACAATGTGTGAATCTTTGTAAGCAGAGAATCGGTCTGAGTAATGCGGGTATAAGTCTGATGTATGAAAGCCGTGAGCAGTTTATCAGATTTTTGTGCAGTATAGCAGATTGTGCGAAACAGAGTATGATTTGAGGCGTGGTCGAGAACATACGGTAGGCAGAACGCCAAAGCGCCGAGAGTCCGCTGCAGCATCCCCATCAGGGAGGCATTCAGCTCCACAGACTGACGGGTATACTCGGAGGAAGCCTGCAAAAGTATTAAATACATCAGTATTCTGTGGAATGTCTGAATGAACTGAAATGAAATAACAATGCAAGATGCAGAAATAAAGTAATACATACCGGAGGCAAGTCAGGAATACCGGCCAACTCATGGCCAGCCGGAGGAGGAGCAAACGGGATCTGGTAGGTCTCCCCGCTCTGCCCCCTGTAAGTCAACATGGTAGGCAGAGCCGGCCAGCCCGCCCCTCTCTCAGATTCTCTCCCGCCATGAGCTCGAGCCCTCTGCGACGACTCCACTCCGCTTCGCCTGCCGGCTGGCCGCAGTCTCGCTGGATCAGCTCGGGAGCCCCTGCTCAAAGGCCGCATCAAGAAGGTCCGGACGTACCCTGAGTAGTCGCCTCGCTTCGCCGGCATCTACGCCCACGCCCAAGGGTGTAGTCCTCCATCTGCCGGAAGTCAGATCTCCCTCGCCTCATACGCCGGGAGGATGGATCGAACTATTCGCTCCGCAACCCTAGGTTCCGCGATGAAACGCTCACCAGTGTACCAGTTCGACAGACCGGCCTCCAGAGAATCCGGTAGCGCGAGGTCTCGATGGCACCGGCATACCGATCCCGTATCACCGCTGGTAGTGGAGCCCACGGCTGCCAGGTGACCTGAAATGAAATACAGTTGATTATCTACTGATGCAGAAATATACGCTTGAAGGAGAAGCTTAAACGGACTATAAGTAAAACATACCTCGGTGGGGGTAATGGTGTCGAAGAAACGGCGGAAGAAGCTAAAAGTGTCCCGGGGCCTCGGACGACGCCCGTCAGACGGGCGAGAGAAGGGGACGAGGGGTCTCCGTCTCAGATCGCTCTAGCTCTGGGAAAGTAGGCATAGACCCACAACGCAAGACAGATGTCGAACATTTATCGAAAAGCGTAATAAAGCGTAAATAGCAGGCAGTGTTGTGCAAGTGTATTGGCAGACAGTTATGCAGAACGAAGGTACAAGAAGTATAAGCGAGTATGTGTGTCCGTGTGTACACGATACAAGAATTGTAAAAGCATAACAAAGTTGTGTGCAGGCTGTATACGAAAAGTCTGAGAATAGAAATGTAAAGCAGAAGAAAACATACCTCCTGTGCTCGCCAAGAGCCTCCTAGCATGCCCACCGCCACGAGAGATCGAGCTCATATAACCGTAAGGGTGGCTAAAGCCGCGCCCCATATACTGCACAATCCTCTCGACGTCCACCAAAGCGGCGAAAGGTGCAGAGGGGCACTGTGGTTCGCCGCCGGCAAGCAGGTGGTCCCAAGAAAACATGAGGAAGCCGCGTGCATATCTCTCGCCGGCCTCTGGGTCATCGAGCTGCGTCCACCAAAGATGATTCTGACTGAATCGAACCTCGAACCAGAGTACGGACGAACCTCGACGAGCAAGTGGCGGCGCCGCCGAGCAAGTGAACTCGGCGGCAATCCACTCATCCATGTTCAGATCAAGGATCGGATCACTTCAACCCCGATGCCGGTGAGCATCGAGAAGTCGTAAGGGGTCATCGTCATGTCCCCGCCGCCGATAAGTGGAATGAATCGGTGGTGTCCCACCACCTTCGCCAGTATGCAAGAAGAGGTCTACAGCGAGAGCCCGGAGAGTCCCTCGCAAGGTGCCGGCCGCCCGATCTACAATGCGCTTAACGGCGTCGGCGCTTCGGTGTACCAATCATGAAGCGTAACGTTCCCATACCCGCGGAGAGTATGGGAGTCTCCCTGTAGTCAAGAAATTGCAAAGCCATATGAAGATATGCAGTCGATACAAATATGCAAACTACAAGCGCGTGATGCGTCAAGGTGTTTTAGATGCTCGGTGTAAACTTGGTGCATGTCGCACGTTTTAGATTCAAACAAAACCGGTGCGGTGCTTACAAGAACTACAATATGCAATGCATCAGTGTGTTTTTGAGTGGTGCAGTGTAAATATGGTGCACGTGTGTACGTTTCTCAGATGCAAGCAAATGTCAGGTTTCAGCGTACCAGTGGGTGGGCTACAGCCTGTGATATGTCGGTACTCCTACGAGGATCAGTGTAAACAGCGTGTGTGCGTGCTTTTCAAAATTTCAAATAGAAGCCAGGTCTCGGTATGTTTCAGTAAACTACAACGTGTGATGTGTCCGCGTGTTTGTGTAGTTTTGGGCAAAACTAGCATGCGTATGAGTTTTCAGATTCAAATAAGCACCGGGTGTCGGTGAATTTGCAGTGCAATATGTGCCGTGTGTTTGAGTGCTTGAGACTAGTGCAGTGTGTGTGCATGTGCGTCGGTCCTAAACAGATGTCGCCAGAGTTTGTCTACATCAACTACTGAGACAAGACATCGTAACTAAGTTAATGGTTTCAGTTAGCTACGGCAATTGACAGGAAATCCTACATTGCAGAAAATAAAAGACGAGAATGTTACCTCAGCGACGCCAAAAGACAAGTGGGAGGCCGGCTCGCGCAGCAGAAGCTCCGGGTCCAAAGCCCTGTCAAAGCCGCGGAAGTGACGGAGTCCGTCGGGTGGTAGCACGTGGATGGCCGGCTGATAGGTCGCCGGGTCGAAGGGGCGCTCGCTCAGTGGCAGGAGCTCGACCCCGGGATCCATCTCACGGTCCAGGGGAGTCCCGACATGTGGAACATCATCGGCCATAGTGATGGAGATGAGAAAATAGCCGAAAAGGAAAAATGGGCCGGAATGCGAAAAGTCAAACTGGGAAGTCAACCCCGAGAGGGTCGGAAATGGCCGGGAAGGCCGGAAGAGGAAAATGCACGGAAATGTAGAGAATATCAAGGGGAACAAGCCCCGAAAAGGCGGAGATGGCGAAAAATGCACCGAAACGAAGTTTCGTTCGGTCGAAAATGTCCGAAACGCGAAGAATATCGCGAATCCGACGAGAAAATGGGCGTGAAACACAGAGAAATCGGCGAAAAATCGAAAGGAAAACACTCTAGAGAGAGAGAGGAGGAGTTTACGGTTTAGAAGTGTGGAAAATAGGGTTTAAAACCCTATTTTATAAAGCCCGAGTGAAATGGCGCTTACCTCGATCAAAGATGCCACGGCCGGCACCTTTTTGCCGGTCGGCACTTTTTGTGCCGGTGGATGAGTTTATGCAGCGGGTGGCAGCCGGTGACCACCCCACCCAGCCGGTGGTGTTCCCAAGGATATTTTTAGGCAAGATGAGGGGTCTTGGGTCTCCATAGATCAAGAAAGTGCAAGAAAATGCACCCCCAATGTTCAACCGGCCTCCATTTCGACTTCGGACTGTGTCTACTGAGAGTGACACTCGAATTCAAGCGAAGATTGTATCCTTTTTGTATCCTTTTCTCCTTTATAAAGATTCAAAAGTTACCTGCAGCGTTGCATGCATCCATCACTTTGTCTAGTGCGGCACGGGCGTGTCGCTTTGCACGCCCTCTGCGACTTACATCCTTTTGTATTTTGTGCGGCATGCGTGTCACACTTGCATCATTTTGTACTTCGTGTTGCAAGCATGTCGCACTTAGTTTTCATTTCATATTCGCGTGAGGTGTGCCACCTCACGTGTTTCATTTCCATTTACATTTCAATTCACGCGAGGTGTGCCACCTCGTGTGTTTCGCTTCATTTTGCATTCATTTCTATTCGCGTGAGGTGCGCCACCTCACGTGTTTCATTTCATTTCGATTCGCGCGAGGTGTGCCAGCTCACGTGTTTCATTTACATTCCTGTGGATGCTACGAGGCATTCAGGCCTCACTTGCATTGTTTTTCAAATCATGTGAGGTGTGTGCGCCTCATTTGCCTCATTTGCATTGTTCGCGCTTTTTTGCGCCCCGGCCTGTCTGCATTGCGCGTGCATTTCGATTAGCCCGGTCCGGCGGGACCTTAAACACGCCCGGTCTGACGAGACCTTAAACACATACGGCCTAGGAGACCTTAAATCCTCGGGAGGTGCAAGACCTTCGGTGCACTAAAGTTGCCCCTCCTTGCATTTGGCATGCATTTCATCGCTACCGCTTACGACCCTCATTGCACTTCATTTTCCATCCTTTGAGGCACGCGTACCTCATTGCACTTCATTTTCCATCCTTTGAGGCACGTGTACCTCATTGCACTTCATTTTCCATCCTTTGAAGCACGTGCACCTCCTTGCACGCGCGTCTCGTTTGCCCCATTTGCATCCGCATGCACATCTCATTGTTGCCCCGTCTGGTCTGGCGAGACCTTAAACACGCACCGTCTAGGACACCTTAAATCCTCTGAAGGTGCAATTCCTTCGGTGTTTGTCGTGCCCGAACGACTTCCGGTGGTCTGGTAAAGCCACCCATCTGTGATTGCGGTGAATTCCTAGGAGACCAATGGAGACGGTGAAAACTAGAGTTCGAACGGCTTTTGCCTAGAACACAAAGGTTCGGAATTTCCGAGACTAAAGTCTGGTTTAAATATCCAGGGGGTGTACCCTCGGCTTGAAATCTGTATGGAAGTCCCATAGGTTGAGGCGGTGTGTTTACACCTCAATTCTGGATACTAAACCAACCTAGTATATCGCCCCGTTTGGAAGATAGGGAAAGCTGCAATCGCAGTCATTGCATCATAGTGCATTGTCATGCATCATGTGCATTTCAAAAACATTCAAAAACCAAAAAAAAAAAACAACATGCATTTGTCATGCATCATCGTTAAATGCTGCATATGTCCTGCATTTTCAAAAATTCAAAAACATTCAAAAACCAAAAAAAAATCATCATGCATATGTCATGCATTTCATTGTAGTATAGTGCATATGTCATGCATTTTCTATAAATATCCATTTCCATTGCATTGTAGTTGCATGCATCCACTGCATCATCTTCCATCTATGGCTTGCACCTTTCCTTGTTGAGCTTGGTCTGGTATGTGCCCTTACTTTTCACGTCAAAGCATGGTCCATGTGCATCGCGCCTATTCCTTGATGAACTTGGTTTGAGGTTGCGGCACCTTTTCTGTGTTAGACGTGGCTTGTATGTGTGCATGCCTTTCCTAAGCGAGATACGGTTTGGCCCGCGCCCCATAATCATATATTACATTGTAGTATAATTGTTGCGTCCAGCATTAGGATCATTATTCTCTCCCCAGCGGGTCGTTTCCCCACTTATGTCATTCCACCCAATACTTGTTCTTGTGTCCGTGTGAAGTGCTCATAGATCAGACATCGTTCTATGGGAGACGGACTTGTTACCTCCATCAATCTATTTGACATTTGTGCGGTTTCGAACCGTTCCAGTTTGAATCATGATTCAATTGCCCTGCATGTAGTTCGCATTGCATATAGTTTCAATTGCATTGCATTATTAGTTGCATTATTGTTATATATATTGCGTATCATTTTGCATATCATTTTGCATTCGCATTGCATATGTCACGCATGTGCACTAACAATATTGTACCTGTTAAGTTTATTTTCTTTGCAGGCACGATATTGTATGTACGGCTCATTTAAGGCCGGTGCAACCGGACGAGTCGCACAGGTATTGTATCCTCCGTGTGAGACGTATCGAGAATTGCATAAATTCTCTTACATCCTTTCTGCATGGTAGTGTAGTCTGGTGTATGCTAGCTTATAACTGTCGCATGCGTGCTTCATTACAGCTTCCTTTGCATGATCATAAGTTATGCTCGGCCTTTTGCATTGTCTTGCATTTTGCCCCTGCCTTCGGGCGCATACCTTGTCTGTGTCTTGTATGCCTGCACCTGAACTACGCTGGTTTGATTCCTAAAGGGATACGTAGGCAACTTACGAGTTCAACCATTTGCGCTTTGTATGCTTGTCCAAGTCTTTGGCCTTGTCAAAAATGGGTCGTCTCTGGGCTTTGACATTCACTCTCGTCATTGTTATGACTTTCGAAGTTCACAAAGAGGGCAATCAGAGACACCCCATTTTTGATCCCTCAAGACTTGGACGTCATCGCTTGAACACTCGGTGATCATCCATGTTCGTGTTCGTTTGGAGTTCCCGGAGTTCTCGGCTCGCGCGCCTTGTCTCAGGACCTCCGAACTTGACCGTTTTGTGTCCGGTTTTGCACCAGACACCTGTGTTTTTCCTTAGAGGGGCAGGGAATGCTTCTGTGGCATCCCCACATACCACCATTTGGAGGCCACCGGTTGGTTGTAGTTGCCACCGCACTATATTGTGCCGTCGGCACTATTTTGTGCTTGCCGGCACCATTTTTGGCAAATGACCATTTTGCCCAAATTGACCACTTTACAAATGCTCGAGATTTTTTTAGACAGCTGTTTAGCTCTTGTTTCCTCTCCATTCACGTGTATGGAGGGATGAGCCCTTGGATGACTTAGTTTGTAAGTCTTTGTTGCCTATAAAGAGAAGGCTCTTCTCTTGGCTCAAGGGTTAGCAAAATTTTAGGGTTAGAAAGGAAAAAAGAGAGAAGAACCTCTGGTTTAGGGTTTGATCTTTGTATCTATTGTATCTCTCTTCTTACCTCTCATTTTGTACACTAGGTGCTTTAGTTCACACTATTGCACACAAGCACCTAGTGTTTCACCTTCTCTAAGCAACTGAGGTTCTAAGGGTTGGTTCTTGGTGTTTTTAATTGGATTGGGGCTCAAGGAAGCAACAACAACAACTTTTGTGAAGATAGTCATCAAGGGTAAGAAACTAACTTTATTTACCCCATTTTTGCATTCCATTTTTGTCTAGTTTAAAACAGTTTTTGTGCTTAGTCTATAACACATAAAAGTTCTATTTTCAGGCCCTCTTTATTGTTCATTAAGAGTGTTTTGTGGTTTGGGTAAGTTTGACCACCCTTAAGCCTTGAAAAGGGCACTTTTTGTGCTATTTTGTGAGAGATCCGAGACTTTGGTCCTAGGATCTCTTCACCACTGAAATCTTGAGGGATTTCAGTGGTGAAGAGCATGCCTTAGAGTCTCAAGAAGGAGAGGGCCACCCCCCTCTCCTTAATGTCCTTGAAAAGGACAAGTTTTGGCCTCCAAAGGAGCACCATGTTTGGTTGTGTTTTGAGCATGTCTTGGCTGCATTTCATGCTTATTATGCCATGATATAACATGTTTCTAAGTTGGTTTTGGTCTCCTATGCATGCTTAGCATAGTTATCATGTAATGCCTATTTGATGCCTTAACATGTCTAGATAGTGTGCCTTCATTTCTAGCATGTTTTAGGCCTAGGTCCATGAAGCTTGTAGGCTTATTTTGCCATGCTTTAGCTCTATCCATAGTTGCTTTGGCCAATCTTAGCATGTATCTTGTAGCCTCTTTGTATTTGGCTTGTTGGCCTTGAAAGCATGAATGTGTAGTATGCCATGCTTGCCTTATTTTTGATGGTTTGAAACCATCTAACATGCCATTTCAGACCTTATGATATGCTTGTTTGATTTCCTTGCATGCCCCTTTTAATGCTTTAAGAGTATGTGTTAAGTGCTCCATGTTTTGGTCATGTTGCATGCCTTTATGCTTAAGCCTCCTAGATGCCATCTAAGTAGCCATTTGGCTTTGTTTTAACATGCTAAAACTCTGTTTTAGGTTGTTCAATGCATGCCATATTTGCTTTGCATAAGTGTGGTTCAATGCCTCATTGACTTCCTTTGAACCTTGGACCATTTGCATGCTTGGTTGTTGCATGTTTGACTTGCCTTATTGCATGATTTGGCCTCATGTTTTGCATGGATTTCAGAGCTTTTCATGTATGCTAATAGTCCATGTTTGTGCCTCTTAGATGTGTTTAAGAGTTGCTTAATTATGCTTAAGTGTTGGTGCCTTAACTTGTGCATGTATGCATGTGTGTTTGGCCCTCTTGACTTAGCATTTGGCTACTGATTTTGGGCCTTTTAGAGTTGCCTAATTCATGTATAAGTCCATCCCCCATTGGTTTGCATGCTTGCTTGTATGCGTTGCACGAGTGCATCACATAGTCCAAGTTGCATGCCTAGTTGACATGTTTAGGGTTGCATTTGTATTGTGCATGTTTGACCTCTTGAAGTGAAGTATCTTTGGAGGTTGAGCACCCTTGTTTGCTTGCTTGCATTGCATGCATTTGAAAGTGAAGTTGCATTCTTGGTTCTTAGGGCCATAATGCATAAAAATGCGTTATTGGAGGTTCGGGAACTGAGGCACATGCCCCCTTGAGTCAATAACATGATAAGGGGTGTGGTTGGTGCATAAATGGCTTGAATTGCATTGCCTTGCATGTTGCTTCTCTCTCTGTGAGTTGCGTGTTCTGCAGAATTTTGTGCCGACCCAAGGCACTATTTAGTGCCGACGGCATCAATCGGCAACCGATGAGTGAATTCAAGGTCGGTGGCCTCCTCCTTCAGGTGGTGCTCTGCCTCACCGGTGGTACTCCCAGGCTCTCGAGAGGTGCTTCGGGGATTTTGGGAATTTTCTGAAGAGGAGAGCAGAGGAAACAGAGGCACACTTGCACCAAGAAGGCGGTTCCCGATCCAGCTGCTTTTAGCCCTCATCCCGAGGCGATTTACTGTTTAATTAGATTAATTAATTTAGTTGATTTGTAATATTTAATTAGCTAGGGTAGTTAATTATTTATTCGTTGGACTGTATTATTATTTGGTCCCTCCGAGCGAGGGCAAATTTGTAATAAGTGTAGGTGAGTGGGTGTATGTCTTCCAACCCCCATTTCTTTCTCCCTTTTATTTACCTGCTTACGATGGTAGATTAGGGCACGTTTATTTTAGCATACCTTATGCAATGCATACGTGCATCCATGCATTTGTTTACCCGCATCGGGCTCGGCACATCATACAAATTGCATCGTACTTTCAATTCCAAATTGAATACGTGCTATTCGCACATTCCACATGCCATGTTTAGGGTTAGCCGAGCCTACTCTAGATTGCATTTCTGCCTGTATCGCATTAGCCACTTAACATGAACTAGGTCATGCATGTTTGCTAACTAGTTTACTGTTTTGGCACGGAGTACGATGTAAGTATTTATGCTTTAGCATACCACATGCGTGTGAGTGTTGCCATGACAGTATGCTTGCCATGCGGCTAAGTGCTTATGTGATATTGCTATTTGAATGCCTGTGGGTGGAGGTTGGATTGCCTAAGTTGGAACAACTCGTTGAAATCCGTATTTTAGCCTACTTGCGAGTAGCAAAATCTAACACGTTTTTCGAAACAAAACGGATATGCAATGTTTATTTCCAAGTTAGGCGATCTAGTCTATACTTTTGTGTTGCGCGCATCACATAGTAATTCTAGGTTAATAACCGGAATAAGAACGCATAAAGTTTTCAAAAAACGGATATTACAGTTAGTAGAGGCGGTCTTGCGGCGAAAAGGGGTGCTCATAGTCGACCTTCCCGATCGCATCCAAGCTCCCGAGCCAAGACCACTTTGGTGATGACGTTATATGGCCTTCAAGACCGAGTCAGGGTTTCCTAAATTTCCCATTTTTTTTAAATATTTAGGTGGCGACTCTGTAATCTGGCAAAGCAGTCCATGTTTGGCACTACTTTTTCAAAATCTGTTTTTCTTCAAAACGATTTGCCGGATTTGGACTCTTTGGTTCAAGATTTAGAACCGACACCAAAGGGAGTCCGAACTGTAGAGCGAGGTCCCCCGCGGACGTGCTACAGTTTCTGGCGACTCCGCTGGGGATCACCGAATAGCACTTGATGAAAATATGGAGTATGGGGAATGGCCAGAACAGATCATCGACTGACAAGTAAAGCAGTTGAGGAACAAATCTATTCCAATGGTGAAAGTGGAATGGAAAGAACATTACGGTAAGGATGCCACGTGGGAGAAAGAAGAAGAAATGAGACAACACTACCCACATTCGTTTCCAACGAAAGATAACATAAGTTTGGGGGACCAAACTTCCTAAAAGGGGGAAGAATATGACAACCCTACTCTGTGTTATGCTGCTTAATCTTAGTTATGCTTATAATTAAATGCCTGATATGATTTTGAGTGCTAATTATATGATTGTATGCGGATATGAATTTCTATGTGTTCACCCTAGGAAAATCTGTTCAATTTCCTATTACAAAATTTAAATTGAAGGTCGTAGAGGCGACAGAAAGCGAAATTGATTGTACCATTGCAATTGGCATAATTTTTAGAGCCTATGGTGAAATTTAATTAAAAATTGATTCGGATTAAAAAAAATTATTAAATTAAGTGTGGTTTATTAACCATAAGAGAGTTTGATTAGTTTAAACTAATCCCCTAGTATATATAAGGGCCAAACACACTCAAGCTCATATTATGAGCTCAAAATCTAAACATACACTCTATAGAGAGAGAGAGAGAGAGAGAGTGAGCCGATTGAAGAGATAAAGAGAGAACACAATTTGAAGGATTTAGCTCAAGCTTGGAGAATTGAGGAGAATTAACCCAAAAACTAGCTAGAATTTGGAAGATTAAAGCTTCTAGGTGAGTAATTGAACTCAAATTCGTGGGTTTACATTCATAACTAAGTGAATTCAAAGATGATATGAAGTTAAGAACAAGGATTGAGTTGAAAATGATGAAAATGGGATCAATATTTATAAGCATGTAACAAATTGCTAAGAATCTTCATATTTGAGTTTATAGCATGTTAAATAAGTTGAATTGGTAGTCATTTGAGGCATGCATCCATGAATAATGAGGTTATGAGGCTTAATTGCTTGTTTTGAAGATGATAGGATAAGAATTCATGTAAGATCATACATGCATGAGAGTTTTGAATATCATTTGGACAAATTCATGGAGAATATGGTACCAAATGCATAATTTTGTTGAGCTTCATGATTTTGAACAACATTTGTATCATTTGAAATGGAATTAGAGTCTATATTTCACATGCATGCATAGTCCATGAAGATATGAAGCTTGGTTGCATGAACTTTGAACGTATCAAGAAGAATGTGAAATGATTTGAGAATTGGATCATGATTTTGGACAATTGGTCTCAAATTACCTATGTTCCCATGTCATGTAATGTTTTTCCATGTATTTGTACCAAAAATACAAGTTTTGAGCCTTTGGAATCAAGTTTTGAACTTCAAACACAGTTTTGGAAATTCCAGAATTTGACATGTCCGCTTGAGCGAGGAAAGTGTCGCTCGAGCGTAAAAATCAATCTCCAAGAAGTTTTATAGACATTTGCACAGTAGCTCAAGCGGAAAACCTTACGCTCAAGCGAACTCGGTTTTACATGGCTCATTGCTCGAGTGACAGAAGTCTCACTTGAGCATAAAATTCTTGCAACCAGTACTTTTACAGAGTTTTGCAGACCACTCAAGCAACCAAAGTTGCGCTTAAGCGGAGTGCCCTGTTTTAGAAACTTTTGAAAAACTATTTTATGTTCTGAATTCTGTCCTCTTTTAATTCTGAGTATTCTTAGGCATGCATTGAGCATCCTAAATGAATTAAAGGGCACGAAAGAAGCCTAAAAAAGTTAAGTAAACGAAAGAACGGACTGAATTATATTATAACCCAATGTGTTATGGATTATGTAGGGTCAAGTACGAGGATGAATCAGGCACCAGAACACGTTGAGTAATATCTTAGCAAAGATATTTTTATATATACATTATTTTCTAAATGATGCATATGTGGTAAGGTTCTAAACTATTCAAGTGATATTATGAATGAGTATTCTAATCACTTAATTCGAAATGGAATATGCGAAGTGATTGACGTATGAGTATGAAATGGGCCTAAGGTCGTTCAGTATGTTCAGTAAGGATGTGGATTGAGCCTAAGGCCGTTTTGTATAATTGTTAAATGGGCCAAAGGCCGTTTGGAATAAGGAATTGAATGGACCTAAGATGGTTTTGGATACAAGAATGAATATGTATATGACCATGGATTTAAATGTGTGCACACAAATGTGTATATGAATTGAACCTAAGGTCGTTCTGTGTGTAATGGACCCAAGGTTGTTCTGTGTATAAGTTGGACCTAAGGTCATTTTTCCTATGATGGACCCAAAGTCGTTTTGTATGCTATATGGACCCGAGGTCGTTTTGTGTTTGGGATATGATAGAGAGGACCTGAGGTCGTTTTGCTTTATTATTGATTACCAAGCGTAACAGTGAATTATGATTGTAAGAATCTTGTTCATGAACTCCTTTGATTTGGTATTATTCACTAGGCGTTAGCTCACTCTTTATTTATATGTATATAGGTAAGCAACGAGATGTCTAGCCCCAACCCTAGCCCCAACCCTAGCCCCAGTGAACTATGAGAAGCCGAGTTTTGAGGAGTCAAGGTCACCTCATGCAAGAGGCCTTGTTTTTATTTTGCTTTTCCTTTTGTTCTTTTGTGGTCTTATGTGGCTGAGTTGTGTATAACACTGGATTTTGTGAACACTGACTTTTGAATGATCCTGGACTTATGTAGTACATGATATAGATGTGTGTATAGTGTGAGTTATTACACTTATGAGAAAGTTTTTGGTTAAACCATGTATGCACAGCTCATTGGACAATCTTTGTTAGTTTTTGCTGCCCGCTATTAGGCCCCTGTAATTAAATATGATTTGATTTTTGACTAAGGCTGTAGGTAATTTTATGATTACTGGCCGGTTATGACCCTAATCCATAGCGGCGGTTTCGGGCTATGATAGTTTCAAAAGGAACAATTATTCAATGTAACAATTTTCAGTAAGTCCATAATATATTAACTAAGGTAAAGTAACAATGGATTAGAAAATATGATAATAGAGTGAAAAAAATAATAATAATTATTTGAGTATAGAAGTAAGGTTTAGTGTTTTTTTTTCTTTTTCTTTTGCCAATTCTTTTATTATTTATTTATTTGTATGGATGTTTAGTTGTTTTTTACTTTTTCAAAAAATATGTAGTGAGAAAACTTCAATTTCAAGTGAAGTGTGTGTATTATGTCTACATTAGTAATTTCATTGAAGGATAAAATTGTAAAAAGAATCGTTTCTCATGAAGTGTGTACACATAATGGAAATGATATGTAAAAATAGAAACTCCCTGAGTTTTGAGGCCCCTTAATGAAACTTTGATTTAAAACCTTTACACAAGTTGTATTTTCTATAATGATCGAGCGAGATGACTCGGGAGGTGAATCACAAGACTTATAAATGATCTTTAACGTATACAACATTTTGCATTCGGATTCTTTTATAAAAAAATATAAAAAAATTGTTATTTTAATTTTTAAATTATAAAATGTCAATTTAAATGGTTTCATCACTTGCACCGTTCAAATTGATTGATGAGAGAGCTAGGTACTTTCAAAACTTTTTAAACATTGGATATGGATGTTAAAATGCAACAAAGCACATACTTTCAAGACCATCTTGTCTAATTTTTCTTTCATTTATGTGAATTATGTGCTTATGTTTTGCTTGATTTATATATTGAAAACAGAGCTACCTCAATTGTTATAACTAGAAACCAACTTATTGTAACAATCATTTCCCATTTATTGATATTTTCTATACATAGATAGCATAAACTAGAGGTTACATTTGAAGGCTGGGGTGCGATTAGAGCCTCTTCACTTCAAAATTTATTAACCAAAGGACAAGATACTTACTTATTTAGGGTCTCTAGGATTAGGGGAAGAGCCAGGATTATGAGGGGAGCCAAGAGTTGGAGGGGAAGTTTTATTGTTTGGGCCATCAAGAACACGGCTTTTAATCTTAAAATACATTGATGCAAGATTGCCTTTTGAATCATAAGGAGGAGGAGAAGGGTATTGTAGACACCCCATTCTTGATCGTCCTCAAGACTTGGACATGATCATTTGAACACCCGATGATTGTGCTTGCTCGTGTTCGTTTTGAGTCCCTAAAGGTCTCGACTGAGTGCCTTGCCTTGGAGCCTCTAATCTTGTCTGTTTTGTGCTTGGTTGTGGACCAAGAACTTGTTGCTTCACTTCTGGAGGATAGGGTGGCCTGTCGGACATCCCCCCAGCCTGCCGGCCATGACTTGTGCCTGTTAGCCACTAGTGGAGGTCGGTCAGCTAGGTTTATGGCCGGTCAGCTACATTAATGGCCGGTCGGCCATTGATGATGGCCGACAGCCATTTTTCTCCTTTTTCAAATATTTATTTGCCATTTGTGCCAGCTATTGTTCACTGATGCTCATCTCCATACACATGTATGGAGGGATGAATACAAGCCTTTAGCTTGATTTTCTATATATAGGGGGGCCTCTCCCCCATTTTGGAGGGTTACACAATTTTAAGCAAATTTCTCTCTCTCTCTCTCTCTCTCTCTAGAATTCTCTCTCTCTCCTCTTGTTTTGTGCTTGATAGTTGATTTTCTTTACACTTTTGCACAAAGACCCTTAACCAAACATCCTCATCTTGAAGCAGAGGTTTTTTGAGGCTTAGTTTGAGCTCCTAAGGGTGGTTTTAGCTCAAAATTGTGACTGTTTTTGTGCTGTGCTTCAAGAGGTATATTGCTTACCTTGTAAGCCTAGTTTTAATAACTTGCTTGGCTACCCTTTTATACTATTTTGGGCCTAGTTTTCAACTACAAAAAAACTCTGATTTTTGAAGCATAATATGTTGGTTTGAAGCCCTTTTGTGCTAAGGGGTTGTTTACCCTTCTTGTTTCTTATCTGTGAAGCTTTTTGCACCATATTTTCGCATATTAAAATCAAACTTTTTAGGCCTTTAAACCACTGCAATCTAGAGTTATTTCATTGGTGGAAAGCATGTTTTGAAGTCCAAAAATGAAGGGGTTAGCCTTCCCTCCTTGTGTCTCATTTACATGCCTAGTTAGCATCCTATGGTACAATGTTTTTATGGTTTAACTTAGCTTAATTCAAGCATGTTTTAGCAACTGTTTTGATTGGTTTTAGCTCTGTTTTGGGCTGTCTTGGTCATATGAGCCTTGTTTTGCATAGTTGTAGTGCAAATAGCTTCACTAACTTGGTATTCTAGCCGTTTAAACTTGATTTACATGAGATGGTTGCATGTTGAAGTGTCTTTTTACATGTAATTTCAAGGTTTATAGCTCTGTCACATGCTCATTTGCTTCACTCTTTCATTGCTTTTTAGAGTTGCTCTTGAGTCTTGTTTGTAAGCTAACATGTGAGCATGCTTTCTAGCCTTTTATGCATTAATCTCAACAAGTTTTAGCCACTGTTTTGGCATATTTTAACTCTATTCTAAGCTGGTTTGGTCGGTTCAAGCTTGTATTGCATGGCTATAGTGTAATGGTCTTCTCTAGCTTAATGAGCTAGGCTCTTAAGCATGACTTGCATGTGTTTCTTGCATGATTTAGTGTCATTTTGCATGCAATGTCAGCACTGAAATATCTACAACATCCCTCATTTCTTCACTTTTTCATTTGTTTTGAGGGTTGGTTAACCTTGGAGTTGTGTTTAAGCTTTAGATTGAGATTCATGCATAATGGTTTTAATCCTCTTTTGAGGGTTTCTACCAACCAACGGCATGATCTCTATCATGTCTTAAATCCTCCCTTGGTTGATGTGGGGAAGTGGTTCGGAAATACTCTTTTGATCCTGGGGGGCGCTCATGATCCTCAGCTACTCACCTGAAAAAGAATGAACACTCTAGTCGAGGGTGCCGGAATTAGCACTCCGACGGATAAGTCAGTATCATCTCTCTTGGTTGCTTGTGTCTTAAGTTATGTCTACTTGTTCTCACATACCTCTCTTTGGTTGTTATTCTTCTATTTATATATGATCATGGCCCTTAGGGTAGGGCCCACTCTTAATTTGCCATGTAACTATTTACTCGGCTCCCCTTGTTGCAAACTACTCTTCACTCGGCTCCTCGCCTAACTGGTTATGGGGCCGATTAGGATACCTCTAGATTTGTACAAGATTGGGCCGAATAAAATGTATATACCTCGACTCTCCAAGTTTAATTATTCGGCCACTTTGCACCCCCTGATACTCGGCCCCCACAATAGCCCCCCAAACACTCCACTAACAACAATTAGTTGGTGTGTTTGGTTTCGAACTCAAAAAGTCAGAGCCAAAATTCGGTGGCTAACCTCATCCCAACGCAAACGTCGGAGCTCACATACCTTTTGGTCATCATTACATCTCCCCGCCCCTTTGTACGCTCCTTCCATTTATTTTGATTTTTAAAATTTTGTTATCTTTTCGAATGCATACACATTTTTGAATACTTGAAGCTCTCGGTGTGCCTTCCGATTCACCTCTGCAACCTCTTTTTCTCCCTCATTGTCTTCCTTGCCTCTTGTAAGTTCTCTTCCTCTCTACTTCGAATCCATTTTCCTGGTTTGTTTTTAGTGTAGCGTACTACATAGACTGACGAAAATGGCAAAGCCTTTGAAAGACCTCCTTCTGCGGATCGAGTTTCTGGCTTTCGATGCCATTTTTCCATCCCCGATGATGTCCGTCTATCACTTGTGACAGACAACACCCTTGATATGAAGAGGGCTGATGAAAGAACAATCGTCTTCCATCTCTTATCAATTGCAGAGGGCGGAGTCCGTTTCCCCCTTCACCCATTCTTTAGAGCTGTCCTTCGCCATTGGGGTCTAATCCCTTCCCAACCTAAGGTAAACTTTTTTTGAATCATAATGTGAATTATAGAATTAAACTGTCGCCTTAGGATTAATCTTGGCATACCTGCTATTTGGCATTCTTATGCCTTGGCCAAGTCTTCTGGCCGGCACGGGTGCTATTTCCTTAGGGCCAAGGACACCAACCATCAGTTAGTGACTATGCTTTCCATCTCTGGCAAGCGAGTTGATGATGTCATAGTCGTTGTTCGAGGTAATTGGGAATTCAGCGAAGGCGAGGACCACCTAGATCCCATTCCTAGATGGAAAGGCGAACCAGGTGGCCACATAGCCCCTTGCGTTTATTTTTCTTATATTTGCTCGGCTTTATCTTTGCGGTCTCATGGTTTTACTTGTGTAAGAAACAATTTGAAGAAAGCTTTGGTTTCAACCGACGGCGCCATTCTTGCTGAAATTAAAGTCGCGCTCCAATACTTTGGTCGACTGAGCCTTCAGAAACAAGGGAGGGCGGCCCACATTCTACTTCGATACGAGCCGACGTATACAACGTTTTTGGCGACAGAAAACATCCCAGTTTCAAGGGGTGAAGAGTTTCTTACGGCCCTCATCCTAACCAACTTCAAAAACTTGAGGCAAATTGGTTTGGGCGGATCCGATTCGGAGCAGGTGGAGGTAGCTGAAGAGGTAGCTGGGTCGCCAAACTGGTCTGAAGCTGAAGTAGACGAGGCTTTGGAGTTTGCCTTTGAGGAAGCCGGCCTCAATTCATCCGACCCTCCGTCCACCTTAGGCCGAGGAGACGTTTCCTTCGACGACGTCTTTACAGGTTTAGAAGACCTTTCCAGCACGTACCCTGAGCACATGGCTGGGTTATCACTCAAACAACTCACCAAGAAGAAAAAAGCCTAAAGAATGGCTGTCGTGTGGAGAGCAGAGGCCATTCGATCAGAAATTCCACCCGCTTCCGAAGCCGAGCCCTCCTTGCCTGCTGTCGAGGGGGAGACGGCTCGAATCCAGATGGCCGAGTCGGAGTGGGTAGAGCAGGTGAATCAAGAGGTTGAGCAAAGGGGGGAGAAACGCCGCGCCGAGGAAGAAGTCGAGTCTGCTGAAGAGCAGGTCGATAAACGGCCGCGTATTGAGGAATCGGCTTCGGTTGTTCCGTTCACTGTCGAACCAAAGATAAAAAACATGCTGATCTCCTCTGAAGTGTCGGCCTTGAAAGATCCAGCCATGGCGTTAAGCTTGGCTTCCTCAGTCTCATTATCGGCTGACAAGGCAACCTTTCAGGCAGAGACGAACTTGGTGGCAATAGCATTAGCCGCTCAGTCGGCCTTTCTAGTATGTGCCTCGATCCTAACTTCCGCTTTCTGCGTATATTGTTTTGGTTTTAACTCCCTGTTTTGCAGATGGTCAGAAGGATAGCCGAAATAGGCCGCCGCCAGCATGACGCCATTGAAAGAATTGGCCGTTTGAAATCGAAAGTTGAGAGTGAGAGGAGCAGGGCTGAGTTTGAGGCGGCAAGAGCAACCATGGAAAGTGCAAGGGCCGAAGCCGAGGCAGAAAGGGCGCGGAGTTCTAAGCAACTCAAATTGGCCGCCAAGGAGAAGGCAAATGCAAGCGAAGATTCGATCAAGTTAGCCAAGGAGGTGATTGCTAAGCTGGAGACCGAATTGGAAGAGTCGAAGAAGGCGAAGGAAATAGCCGACTCCGAGGCTTCCAAAGCGTTCGAGGCTGGGAAGGGCGCCGCCCTTGAAAATTATGTAGAAGAAGTCCCCAAATTCGAGAGTCGGGGATTCAAACACGGTTGGCTCAAAGCCCTTGCTGCCGCTGATGTGACATTGGCCATGCCAATTCCATACGAGCAGGTGGACGTTGAGCCGCTTGAGTCTAACCCTGAAGATTAATTTGGGTGACACTTTAGTTTTGTTAGGAATTTTCAATGTATGGTCTTGCAAACATGTTTTGTTTTTTTTTTTTTTTTTAGTAGACTTCTATTTACTTAGGGTAATCTTCATGTAGAAAATGATGACTATCTATATTCACTTTATGAATGAAAATTTCCCTTGCTTTGCATTATTGCCTGTACTCAATTGTTGTTATCAATGAAGATTTTTGCTTTTCACTATTTTGGGTAAGACTATTGCTGTCTGTTGCGCAATAGATAAACATTCCATTAAAAAGATGAATAAATTAAATATTGCTAAAAAGATAACGGCGTATCCTCGCGGTTAGACTTTCAAATTGGTCGAATAAACTCATGAGCATACCCTTGCATATGAATAGAGGCACATGATCCTTTCGGCATAAGGCCATGGGATTTAGCTGATTCGATTGGCCAGCCTTTATCTGTTAAGATTAACAAATCTGCCCTTGCCTTAGTTATGAACTAAAACGCCGAATGTAGACGGTTAGTGAGATGACTAAGGCACGCGCTTCTATTGGCACAAGGCCATAGGATTTAGCCGATTCGATTGGCCAACCTTTAGCCATTAAGATTAATGAATCTGACCTTGCCCCAGTTCGGAACGAATCAAGAACGCCGAATTTCAGTTGTTTGTGACGTGATTGAAGCACATGATCCTTTCGACGCAAGGCCATGGGATTTAGCCGATTCGATTGGCCAGCCTTTAACCGTTAACATTAACGAACCTGCCCTTGCCCCAGTTCGGAACGAATCAAGAACACCGAATATCGATGGCCTATGGAGTGCGCATTGATGAGGTCGCCTCGATAGTGCGGTGCACTCCTGAGTGATTAAAAAGGGAATGGGAGATTCCATTTGTGGCCAGAAAAGTGTGAATGTCAACTAGACTATTCTTTAACAATAAGGGAGAGGGTAGAATGCTGGCTGAGCTGGGCTCAGCAATGAATCGAGATAGCGAACATTCCCGTTCGGGAGGTAGGGCATCTGCAACACGTGACAGGTGCCACTCTCCATGTCGACGAAGCAGGTCATCGAGAAAAGAGAAACGCCAACGGGGGAACTCCCTTCGTTCATGAAGTGAGGCCAGTGAACCACCACGCCCATTGAACTTTTCAGTTTTCATCGAGAACAAACCGATGACAGAGGCAGATTCCATCATCCGCGATCTGAACGTGGCAGCCGAATTTGTACGACAGATTTTTTCGCCAGAAGTCTTGCAGTCGATGGTTGGTCGACCTGACTTCGAGGTGTTTCGAGAGGGTATTCATGGAGCGGTGAAAGGGCTGTACATCGCCTATAAAATCGGCATGTGCCTTCGTGCCGCGCGACGTGAAATAGAGAAGAAGGATGAACGAATTCGAAACTTGGAGGCTCGCGTGGAGAAGGCCGAACGTGAGCTAAGGAAAGCCAAAATTGTCGAGTCACGAGTGGCCGGCCAAGCTAACCCATTTGTGGAGGAAAGGATGACCTAACGGTTGATAAGTCATGCGATTGTCGATCGAGAGACGGCAAAAATGTTTGCCGTAGAGACTGCGAGGTCCAGTGGTTATGAGAAAGGCTTCCACGATGGCCGGAAAGTCGGGATAGACAAGACCAAGGAGAAACTCGCTGAGAAAGTATGCCAATATGAGAATCGAGGTTTCAGGCATGGGTGGATTAAGGTTCTCCAAGCCACAGAGGCTCTGTGAGAAACAGGCGTTGAATTGGTAACTCCGTTATACTAACGTCATCACTTTCCTTTTGGCGCTTTCAAAATCGTGAAGAGCGATGATGAGGGTGACGCCGAATAAAATTCAACATATTGTAAATGCTCCAACAGATTGGGCACAAATTATATACTTATTGGTTAATTTAATAAAATACCATGTTTGAAATGTGTGCATGTTTCAATTTATGTTTATACATTCTGAGCCAATCGGTTAATGTAATGAAAGACTCCATTTTAAATGCTTGCATGTTTCAACTTTTGTCAACAACGCGTGCTTTTTAATCATGAAAATTATAAGCAGCACGCCGAAGCCGGATTATTATTCGGCCCCAGCGCGTCATGTGCGGATGGTCGCTCCGAATCTAGAGTCTTATTCGGCTCAAACGTGACCTGCACGGATAGGGCTCCGAATTCGAAGGCTTTTTCATCTTGGCCAATCGTGATATCCACGAAGGGCACTCTGAATCTAGAGTCTCATTCGGTCCAAACGTGACCTACATGGATGGGGCTCCGAATTCAGAGGCTGTTTGATCTTGACCAATCGTGATATCCATGAAGGGCGCTCCGAATCCGGAATCTCATTCGGCCCAAACGTGACTGGCACGGATGGGGCTTTGAATTTGAAAGCTTTTTCATCTTGGTCAATCGTGATATCCACGAAGGGCGCTCTGAATCCGAAATCTTTATTCGGCCCAAACGTGACCTACACAGATGGGGCTCCAAATTCGGAGGCTTTTTCATCTTGGCCAATCATGAGATCAACGAAGGGCGCTCCGAATTCAGAGTCTTTATTCGGCCCAAACGTGACTTGCATGGATGGGGTTCCGAATTCAGAGGCTTTTTCATCTTGGCCAATCGTGATATCCACGAAGGGCGCTCTGAATCTGGAGTCTTTATTCAGCTTAAACGTGACCTGCACGGATGGGGCTCCGAATTCTGAGGCTTTTTCATCTTGGCCAATCGTGATATCCACGAAGGGCGCTTCGAATCCTGAGTCTTTATTCGGCCCAAATGTGACTTGCACGGATAGGGCTCCGAATTCGGAGGCTTTTTCATCTTGGCCAATCGTGATATCCACGAAGAGCGCTCCGAATCCAGAGTCTTTATTCGGCCCAAACGTGACCTGCACAGATGGGGCTCCGAATTCGGAGGCTTTTTACTTCGAACTAAAATTCCGTAGAGTGATACAAAAGTTGCATTATGAAAGTGAAAGTTATACACGGTGAATACACAAAACAAGTCATGACCCACATGCTGGGTTAATGATAAAATTTACGCAAATGCGTGGAATTCCAAGGGCATGTCAGACTCCTCCCAGACATGTCTTTGAGTCGATATGCCCCTGTACCCGCGATTGAATCGATCTAATAGGGGCCGTCCCAATTAGGACCCAGTTTTCCGTCAGTCGGATTCTTGGCAGCTGGAAGTACTTTCTTGAGGACCAATTCTCCTGGGGCATAGCGGCGTAGATGTACACGTTGATTATATGACTTAGCAAGTTGTTATTAGCACCGTGCCATGGACGCAAGGGCACGGTCTCGTCATTCTTCAATCAAAGTCAAGTCCTCGTCATTCTTCAATCAAAGTCAAGTCCAAGGCCAACATCATGTCATTTTGGCCCATATCAAAAACTTTCAATTTCAAGGTTGGGAGGCCGATCTCCAGGGAAATGATTGCCTAGTTCCAAAGCATAAAACAAACGGCGTTTACCCGGTGGATCACCTCAGCGTAGTACGATGACCCCACAACACACTCGGCAATTCTTCTACCCATTTGCCCTTAGCTTTCTCTAGCCTCTTCTTGATGCCATCCTAGAAGCTTCGGCTTGACCATTGCTTTGTGGGTAAGCCGGTGTGGAGAAATAAGGTCAGATACCATACTTGTTGCACAGCTCCCGGTAGACGCCACAATCAAACTAGGTGCCGTTGTCTGAGATAAGTGCTCATGAAATGTCAAATCGTGTTATGATATTTCTTCATACAAAGCGCTTAACATCAGCATCTCAAATGTGCGTTAGTGCCTCCGCTTCGACCAATTTTGTAAAGTAATTTGGCGCGATAATCAAGTATCATTTGTTCCCTGGGGCCGCGGCAATGGTCCGACGATGTCAAGTCCCCATTGGGCGAACGGCCAGGGACTGGTGATAGAGCTCAACTCTTCAGCGGGCAAATGGGTCAAGGAGGAAAACTTCTAACACCGCTCACATTTCTTGACGTAACTCTCGGCATCAGCTCTCATTGTCAGCCAATAATACCCTTGTGTCATAGCTCGATGAGCCAAAGAGCGCTCGCCGGAATGGGCACCACAACTACTTTCGTGTATTTCAGTCAGGAGTTCTTCGACCTTATCCGGATGAACTCATTCTAGATATGAACCGGAAAGGGATTTTTTGTAGAGCTTTCCTTGTGGATCCAAGTAATATCGCAGGGCTTTTTTTCGTAGTTTGTCAGCTTCTTTCTTCTCTGCAGGGAGCTGTTCAGAAGATAGGAATGCAGCGATAGGGTCCATCCAACTTAGACCTAATTCTATGACATTAACATGAATGGACTCTGAGGGGGCAATGCTCGGCTCAGGGATAAATCCCACTTCAATTGTCCGTTTGATTTCTAAGTTGATGGCGGAAGCTAGGCAGGCCAGGGCATCTGCATATGTGTTCTAATCCCGGGTTATTTGGTTTAGTTCATGATGGTCGAATTTTGCCAGCAACGAGTTCGCTGTTTTCATTCAAGCTGCCATTCGGTCATTTTTTGCAGCATATTCCCCTTTCAATTGGTTAATGACTAGCTTTGAATCGCAAAAGACTAGCAGACGCTGAGCACTGAGGAGATGTGCATTCTGTAGACCAGTTAACAGTGCTTCGTATTCGGCCTCATTGTTCGATGCATCGAAGCCCAGTTTGACAACCTACTTGATTATTGCCCCATTGGGAGCCATGATTACTATGCCTGCCCCACTGCTGCGTTGATTGGATGATCCATCATAGTACAACTTCCAAATGTCCCCAACATAAATTCTCCAGTTTGGCTTAGGTTTAGGTTGAATTTGATCAGATTTGAAGTCGGCGAGAACCCTAGTGAATTCGGCCACAAAGTCGCCAAGCACTTGCCCCTTGATTGAGGTTCTAGGAAGAAACTGAATATCGTATTGGCCGAGTTCAAGAGCCCACTTTGAAATGCGCCCTAATGCTTCTGCACTGTGGAGTACCGACCGGAGGGGGTGGTCCATTAGTACCCCGATGGTATGCCTCTAAAAGTAATGCATCAGTTTTCTTGCAGCCATGACGAGAGCTAGGATGCGTTTTTCCAATGGAACGTAACGAATTTCGGCGTTGACCATGGCCTTGCTCACATAATAGGCTGGTCGCTGCTCTCCAAGCTCTTCCTTTAACAGTACGGCGCTGACGGCCCGGTCGAAAACTGCCAAATATAAAATGAGCGGGTCACCTGCCGAAGGTGTTGTCAATAGTGGACCTGATCAGAGGTAAGTCTTCAAACCGTTGAAAGTGGCTTCACGCTCAAAGGTCCATTCAAATGCTTTACCCTGCCATAGGGTATGAAAGAATTGTCGACAGCGATCTGTGGAACGACTGATGAACCTGTTCAGTGCGGCGGCCATCCCCATCAACTTTTGAACCTCCTTGACCGATCGAGGGGAGCCGAGTTCAAGGATTGCTGTGATTTTCTTCGGGTTGGCTTCGATTCCTCGGTGGTTGACAATGTAGCCAAGGAATTTTCCGGTTCCGATCCTAAATGCACATTTGGAAGCGTTCAGCTTCATTTTGTACTTGCGTAAAATGCCGAATGTCTCTTCCAGATCGGCTAGATGAGTTTGCTCTTCTTTGGACTTGACCACCATGTCGTCAATGTATACTTCTATAGTACGGCCGAGTTGCTTCCTGAACATGGCTGTGACTAGTCTTTGGTAAGTTGCCCCTACATTTTTCAGCCCAAAAGGCATAACCTTATAGCAATAGGTTCCTCTTAGGGTGAGGAATGCAGTTTTGTCTTGGTCCTCCGGATGCATGGCAACTTGATGATAGCCTCTGTAGGCATTGAGGAAGCTCATACGTTGATGATGTACCGTGGCATCTACGAGTTGGTCTATTCTGGGGAAGGGAAAACAATCCTTGAAGCAATCTTTGTTTAAGTCCATGAAATCCACGTAGACACGCCCGGTCTCATTTTTCTTCTTTACCACCACAGTATTGGACAACCATGTAGGATAGGTCACTTCTCGGATTGCTCCGGCATCAAGCAACCGGTCAACTTCTTCGACAATGGCGGCAGTGTGTTTTGCGGCTGACCGCCGACTTTTCTTAATGATCAGCTTACATTTGGGATCAACATTTAAACGGTGCTGAGAAATAGATGGATCTACCCCCGGCATCTCATACGGTGACCATGCAAATACATCAAGGTTGCCGAGCAAGAAGGTGATTAGCTGTTGCTTGTCGACTTGATTCAGGGAGGCGCCGACCATGAAGAACCTGTCAGGATTTCCATCAATTTCAACTCGATCCAATGCTTCCGTGGCCTTTTAACTTCAGAGTCATCTAACTTCATCGAGGCTCTCTCGATCTGGTATCTCAATAGAATTCACGTCCAATTCTCTTGGTGTCTTAGTGGCAAGAAAATAACATGCTTGTGCCGATTTTTGGGAACCACGGATTTGTTCAATGCTGTGTTCAGTCAGGAAGCGTAGCAATTGATGATAGGTACTCGGCACGGCTTGCATGGTATACAGCCAAGTTCGCCCCATGATGAGATTATACGGCGAAGGCAATTGGACGACCAAGAACTCCACATCTATTGTTCGGGAGCTAGCTCGAACTGGCAGTGTGATTTTTCCCAACGGGTATGCTGGATTAGCATTGAAGCCGAATAACAAATAAGGAGCCGGAGACAAGTCCGACTTGGTGAACCCAAGTTTGACAAAGGTCTTGTAATACATAACTTCCGAAGTACTCCCCTAGTCTATTAGAATGCATTCAACGGTGAATCAGTTTACGTGTAGTTCGATGACTAATGGATCAATGTGGGGGAGTGTTATGCCGATCAAATCAGAATCGTCAAAGGTAATACTCAGAGCTTCATGAGGCCGTTTCGCTGGTGTGATTTGCTTTTGGGGGTCTGGATGCAACTGAATTGTATGTACCGCGGACGACATCGGCAGGCTGTATATCATATGAATTACACCGAGTGGAGGTGAGTCCTGCCGTAAAGCTACCGTTTTGGTTGAGTTGTCTTTTCGGACGTACTGCTTAAGCCGACCATCCTGTGCCAATTCCTCAAGGTGATCCTGCAATGCGTAACAACTCTCGGTATCATGGCCATGGTCCTTCTGATACTCGTACCGCCTATCTTGTCTCCTCGTGTCAGGAGGTCCCACCATTTTGGATGGCCATTTGAATAATGAAAGGTATTGGATTTTAGACATAACCGTGCTAATCGGCTTTGACAACTCCGTATATTTCTTGTCCGCGCGCCTTGTGCGCCTGCTATCTACTTGAAGTTGTTCATTAGCTCGGTGGGAACACTGGTCATTTGATCGACGCGAATTCCGTCCCCTGTCTCATTTAGTCTGATTTTGTGGTTCAGGGATCCATGATGGTAAAGAATTTATCGGCTGAACGATTTCAGGAGGGGCTGCCTTGTTGGCTCTGTTCCTGTCTTTAACTCGCAGAGCATCATCTTCCACTTTGCAGTATTCCTCGACTTTCTTCATCAACGACCAGACTATTTTGGGGGGCCTTCAAGTCAAGGAACTGTGGTGGGCACTATCAGGATGCAACCCCATTTTAAAGGCAGTGATGGCCATGGAGTCGTTGCAGGCATCATCTACAAGATTAAAGCATTCCCAATAGCTCGCCGAATAAGCTCGTAAGGTTTCTCCCGGTTTGATCTGCATTGCCTAGAGAGAGTCGGCTTGCTTCGGCTAGACCTCATTGGTGATCAATCTTGCCCTAAAGGATTTCTGTAATTGATGGAAGCTCTTAATTGACGCCGGTTCCAACTTATAATACCTTCTCATGGCCAATGGTCCCAACTGCTCAAAAATATTCGGCACATGAAAGCCTCGTCGTTTGCATGTAGCGTCATGGCCTGCTTATAATGACAGATCTGATCAATGGGATCAGATTTTCTGTCATATAGGGTGAACGATGGTACTTTTAACTTTTTGGGTAGTACTGCCTTTGCGATCCATCGAACAAAGGGATCATGTTGGTCTTCGTCGTCTGAACCATGTCGTCTTCGCTTATTCCATGCACTTGGACTTTCTTCGGAGGAACTGGAGGTTTCGACTCGTCCCTTCTTTTTAGGTTCTGGGGATGATGAGTTAGAATCACTGTCACTATCTTGTTTCCGAACTCGAGGTCGTCGACCATCCTCTCTCAAAGGTCGTCCCGGATCTTGGCGCGCGGCTTGTTGGGACTTCGCCACTTCCAAGGCCAAATCCTGACGAAGGCGCTCGTTCTCAGCGATCATGTTTTCCAACCTTTGTTCATTTTGCTTAGCCTGTTCCATAATCGCTTGCATTGTTTCATCAACTGAGTCGAAGTTCAAGGCTCTTCTTCCAGTGATGTTTTTTGGTCCCAGCATGGTGCTTGGAGTTGTAACGACTGGTGGCGTAAGGTTGTCAGCGACTGTCGGAGGATCTTCCGTCACGCCCACCATAGATGTAGTTGAGTATTTCCACAGACGGTGCCAATTGTGGGGAAGTGGTTCGGAAATACTTTTCTGATCCCAGGGGGCGCTCGTGATCCTCAATTACTCACCTGAAAAAGAATGAACACTCCGGTCGGGGGTGCCGAAATTAGCACTCCAACGGATAAGTCAGTATCAGCTCTCTTGGTTGCTTGTGTCTTAAGTTATGTCTGCTTGTTCTCACATACCTCTCTTTGGTTGTTATTCTTCTTTTTATATATAATCCTAGCCCTTAGGGTAGGGCCCACTCTTTATCCTCCATATAACTATTTACTCGGCTCCCCTTGTTGCAAACTACTCTTCACTCAGCTCCTCGCTTAACTGGTTATGCGGCCGATTAGGATACCTCTGGATTTGTACAAGATTGGGCCGAATAAAATGTATATACCTCGACTCTCCAAGTTCAATTATTCGGCCTCTTTGCACCCCCTGATACTCGGCCCCCACAGTTGACACCTCCCTCATTAGAGGACTCTCACCTTGGACTTAACTAGTTAAAGAATGGATCGGTAATTAAAACGAGTGAATAAAATATGACAAGTAAAACTTGAACAAGTTAAGCATGTTGTGTTGCATTGCATGTGTTTGGATCGAACATTAATCCAAACATAAGGAAAATGGGACGTTTCATACTCAAAGTGATGAAACGTGCCGCTTTTCTTAGTCCCCGTCACCGTTGATCATGCATGATAGGTTGGTGGTTGTTTTTGTCTTGTTTGTACATTTATTGACCTTGTACAAGCTTGCTTCTCTAGCCATCATGCATTGAAAATGCTTGGTTGATGGCTTGGGAGCCAAGAATTACACTCCTTTGATCTTGTGTATTGATAAGAAGGGTAATGGTACATATATTGTTTGAGAATACTACGTTTTGCCTCTGTTAGCTCTCTGTTGTAGCAAAAGAAGAATTCCACAGAAAAAGTGGCCGACCGGCCACCAGTAGTGGTCGACAACCACCTTTTGTGGCTGACCGGCCATCATTGAAAATTTTGCTTAGTATGTTCCTGAGGTGGAGTAGAGGTGTTCTGGAAGTCGGTGCAATTTTCAAAGATCAACGAGTGCAAACAGAGGCATCGAAAGGCAAGGCGAAGGATTTTCGGGAGGAAACCAACCAAGTATACATGCGTCCCTCGCCCTCGAGGCCATTTTAATTAGTTAGCGTAGCTATTTATTTAATTCAAGTGTTGTACTTAATTAGTTTGTGTAACTAGTTCTTCAATTTCAATTTGATGTAATTAATTAGCTTAGAATAAGTTGGTTAATTAGTTTCAATTGATTTGTAATAATTAATTAGCTAGAATAGTTAATTAGTTGTTTTGTAATAATTAGCTTGGCTTAGTGTAGCTCAGCTTATTTATTCGGGCCCTCCTTCGAGAGGGCACAAGGTTGTAATAAGTGTGCGTGCGTGCATGTGTGCATATCTTCCAACCCCACGTCTTTCTCCCTTTTATTTAACTACTTTTGATGGTTAGATTAGGAGGTTTTTTCGATTAGCATATCGCATATTTGCATCCATTCATTTGTCTTGCATGCACCGAGGCTTGGCGCATCATTCAAACTGCATTGCAATTTTAATACACTTCTTTGAATACGTGTTTCACAGCATGTTATCAAATTTATCATATGTCATATTAGTAGCCGAGCCTATTAATTGCATATTGCATATGTTGCATTAGGCATCTTGTATAGTTAGGGTCATGCATTGTTTCTAAGTAGTTTTGTTTTTGGCTTGGAGTACTCGGTAAGTTTTTATGCTTTAGCATACTTGCATGAGTGTGATTTCCATGTTGCCATGTTTCGCATACTTGCCATGAGGCTATGCGCTTAAATGATTAACTGTGTAAATGCCTGTGGATGAAGGCTTTGTTGCTTGAATTGGGACAATTTAACGAATGAGAGTTTTAAGCCCACTTTGCGAAGTGACAAATCATGTTTTAAGCCCATCATGTTTGGTGAAAAATCCGCATTCTAGCCCACTCAAGGGTGGCACCTTCAAACCATTTTTGAAAACAAATATGAGTTGAATTCGTTCCAATTCTTGCGATTTCAGTCTATGCTTGCTTGTGTACGTCATATAGTAAAGTTAGCTAATAATCGGAATAAGAACACATGTGTTTATAAAAGATCATATCATGCTTAGTAGAGGTTGATCCTTTGATCGGGCGAGTGGGGGTGCTCATTTCAGGACCTTCCCCTCTCGTACCCAAGTTCCTGAGCCGAGGCAACTTTGGTGATGACGGACACGTGGCCTTTGGCACGAGTCAGGATTTCCTAAATTTCTCCAAAACAAAATATTTAGGTGCCTACTCTGTAATCTAACAAAGCAGTCCATGTTTGGCGCTTTTTTGAGTCAAAATCGATTTTCCAAAATGATTTGTCGGGTTGACTCTTTGGTGTTTATCAATCTCACATTGCACTTTATGAGATTAGATTTAGAATTGTGACATGGAGGCCGAACTGTAGGACCAATTCAAGCTCTCCAAATGGGGGTGCGAGGCATATCAAGTTACAGTTTCTAGCGACTCTGTTGGGGATTTAGAAAACTTGACTCGAACTCATGATATGTTGTTTTATCTACATGTATGTGTTTCTTTGCATTTGCATTTTGCATTGGTGTGCTTAAGCCACAGTATTTTCCATCTACTATTCCTGAGCGATTTGTTGGAGGCTTGCTTGGAAAAGCTTGCCATAAGGCTTATCGGTTGTGGGCTCTGCCACAATGGGAACACAAACCTTGGATCTGGACTACCGCTGTACCATTTGATCCTCCTTTCACTTCTCAGTGTTAAGAGCAAGAGGTATATTAGGTGGTCTTGCTGAGGCCTCCTTTTTGACCAATGGGCCTAGTTGCATATCGGAAGCCGTAGAGACTGTTCCAAACTAGGACAGGTTGCTCACCCGAACGTAGGTTTGTTTGAAACCACTTGTTTGCGTAGCGAATCCCTAGTTCCTAACGAAACTAGGACAGGGTAACCCTACCCCATCATAGGGGTGTTTTGGCTCTTACTTGCTTGATATGTGCTTTTAGAGTACGACTACAGGAATATATGTATCAGTTGCAAGTCTGGGTATCAGTTTGAGGATATTAGTTTTGAGGCAGAAATTTGGGACAAAAATCAGTGTTTGAGTACAGATTGTCCAGCTTATGATTTCGACTGTATGTTGTCCTTGTCTAAGCCGAGGTGCTATGCGTTTGCTGATTGTTGTTTCTTTTTTTGCTTTATTTTCTTTTTGTAAGGTAGTATTTCACAATTGTTTCCGACAAGGCAGTTACCCTCCGAGCACTCTGGACCAGAGTCCAGAGGATTTATCGATCTGAGGATCTTATTGGAGGACAACCAGTGTTTGCTTCGCTACCCTCGGTTACGAGATAGAGGACAGTTAGGCATAGATCACCGGTTCAACAGTTGCCAATTCAGCGGTCACTATCTACGTCACCTGTGCGCAGTTGGGCCTAGTTTTCTGCTTCCACCTCAGAAAGAGAGTATACACTGGTTCTGATAGATCAGCACCCCTCAGACAATATGGAGGATATGATGCGCCAACTTCAACAAACCATCGAGGCCATGCAAATGATGTCGCTACCAGCGGTTACCGCTTGCTAAACAAAGATTGCAACAAAAAGTCAACTAATTGCTAGGCTTCAACAAAGACAACAACAACAGCCTTGAACCAGATCTCATCCACCTCCTACAAATATTTCAGTATCCAATGCTCCTGCTCCCACAGATAATGTCCAGGAAAATGTGGACATCCCAATGGATCTGATCCCACCTCAGACTTCCAAATCACCAGTCTACCCAACAGAGGCACCGTTTGAGTTTAAGGTCGACCCTACTGCTCTGAAGGTGAGCAAGCTTGAGAAGATTTTCAAACGAGCTCAGGGTGTCAATTCGATCCCAGATATAGAGAATGGCTATACAGATTCGGCGGTGACATTACCGGATAGATTTAAAATGCCACATATAGACCGCTTCGACAGCTCAGGTGATCCCATGGTCCACTTGCAGCTGTTTTCAGATATTTTGCGGCCAATGGGCCTGACTAGATTGTAGAAGCTATCCCTCTTTGGCCAGACCTTGTCGGGTATCGCGGCTATTTGGTATGCTAAACTGGAAGATTCTGTGAAGAGGAGTTGGGAAGAGATGGCTGAGGCCTTTGTCACCCAATATTCCTACAACACTCAAATCGAGGTCATAACTTGCGATCTTGAGGCTACTCGTCAAGAGCCGAAGGAGGGCTTCTCCGATTTTGTCACTCGATGAAAGGCTAAGGCCTCCATGATGACAACCCGACCAACTGAAAAGGACCAAATAAGAATGGTCCTTTGTAATCTGCAACCGAAGCTGCTGCAAAAGATGATAGTTTTACCTCTACCTACATTTGCCGACCTCCATGAAATAGGGGTGCAGATAGATGATGCGATGAAACAGGGTCTGAATGACCATGAAAATGAGAAGCCCCAGAGGGCTTTTGCACGCAGTTCAAATGCAGCTACGAGTAGTAATGCAGCTGCAAGGACTTCTGATGTTGGTATGGTCACTGCCACACCGAAAACAGCCACCCCTTTTACCGATACATCCAGAACTACCCCACAACCTGCAAAGTACCAACCTCAGGGCCAGAGGATTTTCACCATACGCTACATGTCTCTATCTATGTCCTTGAGGGTCCTGATCAGAAAGGGGCATCTAAAACCCCTGGAGCTGCACCCATTACCTAATCCCTTCCCTCCTACACACAACCCGACCAAGTATTGCGCCTTCCACCAGTAGCTTGGTCATGACACCAACCTATGCTTTAGACTCCATCATAAGATTCAGGATCTCATTGACAACAAAGTGATAGGGCCTCCTGAGAAGCCTAACGTCACTACAAATCCTCTCCCACCACATAACTAACCCCGTCCTCCACCCAAGCAAGTAAACCTCATCCAAACACTGGCCATCCCATATGACCCCAGTATATACATCACCCCCTCTCACCTACCCAAGCCAGCGGCACTGTTCATCCTAGAAAGCATAGACCTATGCATGATGAGCACGTCCATATCCTAGCCCGAACTTTGGTGGTGGCTGTGGTAGAAGAAGGTATGCCTAAAGGCTCCATGAGCTTAACTGAAGAAGAGTACAACCCATGCCGTTACATTGTGCCAACTAGCCAAGCTAGACCAAGGGTGGAATTGCCAACAGGGATGGAGGTTAATGTAGTCCGGGAGGACAGGCCAGGCTAGGGACTGGATGACTTAGCTGAGCTTGAAGAGGACATCAGTAAACTGGATGACTTACAGATTGGTTTGTTTGATATGAATGGATCAACGGATAATACAGGGTGGCTCAGTGATGAACCAGATGTAGATGAGGGGTCTCAACCGAAGCAAGAACAGTTGGAAACAGGGATTATTGCAACGGCCAAAACGGTCAACAACAAGGGGAAGTTGCCAGAGAGCATAGGTACTAAGAATTTTACTCAAGAATTGGGTAGTATTTATACAGCTGATATAGAGCAAGAGGCCGCACTGAAGTGGCTCAAGCATAAAAGAATTGAGACTGATCAAAGGGTTAGAAAAGCCAAAGGTCCTGAGGAGACTGACTGTGTTGTGGACACAGGAATACTTACAATGGAACCGGACAGCTGCTTATCAGTTGCCGGAGGAATGTGGTGGGAAGATAATGATTTACATCTTGCCCACATGAATGAGGATTGGGGATAGAATTTGCCAGATGATACATGGTATGCCGAGGAAGCTGACCACGTGACTTGGAGTGGGTGGTACTTCAAGCCCCCACAACTGGACCAACCAGAAGCATCATGGAAGGATAAGGAGGCAGAGAAACAAAAAGATAAACTACTAGAAGAAGAAGTTGTACTGAAGTAGCTGAAGAAGATTTAGGCAGATATATCCATTTGGGGATTGCTCATGGCTACACGGGTGCACAGACAAGCCGTCCTATTAGCAATGGATAAGGCTAAGCTCTCAATCAACACAACCCCTGAGCAGTTAGTGGGACTGGTTTTCCCGGGAGACGCCTCGCCGACTTTGACCTTCACAGATAAGGAATTGCTACCTGAAGGCTCTGAGCACAACAAGCCACTGTACATCTCTATTGAATGTAAAGAGAAGTAGATACCTGTCGTCTTGGTTGATACAGGGTCTACAATTAATGTGTGTCTATCGCGCACGGCCTATGCTATCAGTTTGAAACCCGTAGACTTTGTACCAACAGCTCAGGTGATTCGGGCTTATGACAATACAAGTCGGGAAGTGATGGGGATAGTTCGAATCAAAACCCAGGTTAGTCCGGCGCAACAAGACATTGAGTTCCACGTCCTAGACGTTCTGGCCACTTTCAATTTACTCCTTGGACGGCCGTGGTTGCACCAAGTAAGAGCTGTCTCTTCCATTCTGCATCAGATGCTAAAGTACCCCTATGGGAAGGGGGTAGCTATTATTTTTGGAAATTCTTCCATACATCTGCCGCCGGAGGTTATTACACCGGTCTTGGAAATTGTACACGGTGAGGAGGATGTCTTTTTGTCTGGATTCACCTTGGCTGAGGCCCAGGTAGTGCAAGATATTCTGGCTATTGATGAGGGGTTATATGTTAGTGCTCAATCTGTCTACCTCATGAATAAGCGGAAACATGTACCCAGAATGGGATTGGGAAGGAGCGGCCAGAAGGGCGTTGCTGCGTTGGCCGAAGTGCCACATAACCCTCATACCTTTGGTCTAGGTTACACGCCTACCAAAGAGGATTGGGTAAGGAAGGGAAAGGAAATGGCAGGAAGAGCCAAGGCTAAACAAAGTGGGAGGCCCTATGAGCTTGTACATAGACTCATTCAAGGAACCCTGAACGGCCGTTTTGTCTGGAAGGGGGAAGATTTCCCAATTTGTGGCATTCTTGAGCCATGGTTGAACTTTGAGAAGCGGCGTTTGCCCCGCTTCAAGATCTTCTTTGACCTACAACTGCAAGGGGATGAAGTTGCAGAGGAACAGACTGACCTACCAACTGAGGCTGAATAGTGTATAGAGGATAAGTCCGATGGCATAGGATTTGAGATGGGAGCAGTGCTGGCTTGTCTCCTTTCAGATCCTCAGATCATGCCTAAGAGCTTGGGGGATGACTTCTCTGTTTCTATGATTGGGGATCAGTCAGCTGTAGACCCTTCTATCGGCATTCTAGATGCATCTATCGCACCCTCCCTCATTTTGCAGTTCGAGGAGGGCTTTTTGTCCAGCAGTTCTAAATCAGGTAGAAAATCGGAATCTGATTCCACAGAGTCTGTGGAATCAGAATTAGATTCTACTTCTTCTGAGTCAGAGTCTGATATTCTTGGGGTTGATAACCCAGATGTTGTTGTTTTGTCCAAGTCATCTTTTTCATTTTCTTTTGAGCCAGTTATAACCTTGGATTTGGACAAGCTGGAAGTTGTGAATGAGAATGGTACCACTACTGTTCATGAGTACTTTTCTGTACCACTTGTGTATTACATTGATCATGACTTTCAAAATTTTGATAAAAACGACGAGGAGAAAACTCCTCTGGTTTTAAAACATTTGATTGATCGAGAGGATGGGAGGTTTGTAAAACTCCTGGTTGATGAAATCACTTCAATTAATGTGGGCACTGAAAAGGATCTGCGTCTGGTCCAGATCGAGTCCACGTTGTCTTCAGAGGAATACGAGCACGTAGTCGCTTTATTAAAAGATTTCAAAGATGTTTTCACGTGGTCCTACGAAGACATGATTGGAATCGATCCTGAGATTGTACAGCACCGGATCCCTCTTGACCCTGAGGCCCAACCCGTCAAGCAAAAGCTTTGGAGAATACGCCCGGATTCGGCTCTGAAAATCAAGGAAAACGTCACCAAACAGATAGATACAGGGCTCTTGCTAGTATCTGAGTATCCTACTTGGTTGGCCAACATTGTTCTAGTGCTGAAGAAAGATGGCAGAATTCAGGTGTGTGTGGATTTTAGAGATCTGAACAAAGCTAGTCCAAAGGACGACTTTCCTCTACCGCACATCGACGAATTGGTGGACTTCACCACAGGCCATGCGTTGCTTTCCTTTATGGATGGGTTTTCTTGGTACAACCAGATTTTGATGGCACTCGAAGATAGAGAGAAGACTGCCTTCACCACACCGTAGGGAACCTACTACTACAACGTTGGGCGGTTCGGTCTGAAGAATACTGGGGCTACTTATCAACGGGCTACAACAACGATCTTGCATGATATGATCCACAAAGAGGTTGAGGTGTATGTGGACGACATGATTGTCAACTCCAAAGATAGAGAGGACAACTACACCGCTTTGAAGAAATTTTTCCAACAGATCAGAGAGTATCGGTTGAGGCTAAATCCACAAAAGTGCACTTTTGGTGTCATAGCAGGGAAAATGCTGTGGTTCTTGATTACACAAAGGGGCATCGATGTTGATCCTTCCAAAATCAAGGCCATCTTAGAAATGCCACCACCAAGGACTGAAAAGGAGGTGCACAGCTTTCTGGGTAAAGTGCAATTCATAAGATGGTTTATTGCAAAATTAACCTTGACTTGTGAACCACTATTTGGTCTCCTGAAGAAAGGAAAGAAATTTCAATGGGATGACCGATGTCAGGTTGCTTTTAAGCAAATCAAGCAATATCTACAGAACCCACCCATGTTGTCACCGCCAAAGCTAGAGAAGCCGTTGATTTTGTATCTGTCAGTAACCGACACGACTATGGGCTACATGCTTGCGCAGGTATCTGAGGATAGAGTGGAGAAGGCCATCTATTATTTGAGCAAGAAGATACTGGAATATGAGACCCGATACACTCCATTGGAGAAGGCTTGTTTGGCCTTGGTATGGGCTACCAGGAAGTTAAGGCATTACCTGTTAGCTCACTCTATAATTCTGGTTTTGAGATTTGATCCCATCAAATATCTCTTCGAGAAACCAGCGCTTACGGGTAGGCTAGCATGTTGGTTACTTCTTCTCTCTGAATTTGATTTGAGGTATATGACTCGCAAGTCTGTGAAAGGGAGAGCGGTAGTGGAGTTCCTAGTCAATCACCCAGTGGAGGAAGACGAAGCGGTAGAGTATTTGTTCCCAGATGAGGCCATTCTGCAGGTCGAGGAAGAGATCTGGACCATGTACTTTGATGGAGCGTCTAATCAGTACAGTTATGGGAATAGGGGTGTTGCTGATAGTACCCAACAATTCCCATATACCTTTAGCTTCAGACTCCGATTTAAGGTATCAAACAACAAAGCAGAATACGAGGCATGTATTGCTGGCTTGGAAGCCGCCCTAGAACTAGGGGCAAAACGGTTGGACGTCATTGGGGACTCGAACCTGGTTGTGTCTCAAGCAAAAGGAGAATGGAAGGTTAAGGAAGAAAGGATGAAAATCTATCACCAAACCCTGGATGTTCTGATTACTAGGTTTGACAAGTTAACCTTCACGCATCTGTTAAGAGAGAGCAACAGGTTCACAGATACTTTATCAACTCTATCTTCCATGATAGACATCCCTTTGGGAGTTCGGATGTGTCCGATCATTATTGAACAGAGATATGTGCCGGCCTACAAGTTGATTGCTGCGATAGATGAAGTACAAGATCAGAACCCCTGGTATCATGACATCTGGAACTTCTTAAAAAAATGAGGCTTATTCACTAGGGGCAAATGCCAAAGACAAAAGGGCAATACGGTGAATGGCTATTCAGTTTATCATCTGCGGAGGTAAATTGTATAAATGAGGCCATCTGGGAATGCACAAGTTGTGTGTTGATAAAGAAGAGTCGAAGCGCCTAATGGAGGCCATCCACAGAGGAGAATGTGGTTCGCACATGAGTGGCGTGATGCTAGCTCGGAAGATTCTTAGGCAGGGTTATTATTGGTCAACCATGGAGGAAGATTGTATTGGTTTTGTTCGGCGATGCCACAAATGCCAAATTCATGCAAATGGCATGAACATCCCACCGTCGAAGCTGTATAACATGACTTCAGCGTGGCCATTTTTAGTCTGGGGAATTGATGTTATTGGGGCAGTTACTCCGAAGGGGTCAAATGGGCATGAGTATATCCTGGTGGCAATAGACTATTTCACAAAGTGGGTCGAGGCCCAATCCCACGCAGTGCTGAAAGCATCACACGTAGCCAAGTTCATCAGGAATAATATCATCTGTCGTTATGGGGTCCCGAATGAGATCATTTCGGACAATGGTTCCCACTTCAAGAAAGAGGTGATCGACCTGTTGGAGAAGTATAATGTGGCTTTTCATAATTCATCCACATATCAGCCGTAAACCAACGGAGCTGTTGAGGCCGCCAACAAGAACATCAAGCACATTCTGCAGAAAATAGTGGACACCTACAGGGACTAGCCAGACAAGTTGCCATTTGCTCTTTGGGGCTACAAGACATCAATTCGGACATCTACTGGGGCAACTCTGTATTCTCTGGTTTATAGGATGGAAGTTGTTCTACCGATTGAAGTTGAAGTTCCGTCGCTGCGGGTTATGGCTGAGTGCAAGATAGCAAAAGCGGACTGGCAGCAGAGCAGGTTCGAGGAACTTATGCTGTTCGATGAGAGGAGATTAAAAGGACTGTACCATGTCCAGGGTTATCAATGCAAAATTGCCAAGGCTTTCAATAAGAAAGTTAAGTCCAAGAATCTAAAAGAAGGGGATTTGGTTCTCAAAGACAACCGAGCCCCCATCCACGACCCTAGGGCCAAGTTCCGACCTGATTGGACTGGTCCTTACATCATCAAGTTTATTTGGTCGGGTGGAGCTGTCATTCTTATGGAACTAGATGGCCTCGAATTCTCTCAACCGATCAACATGGGCAAGTTGAAGAAATACTATCCTTCAGAGGCTCGCTAGGCCGAAAACCCAAAAGGGCGACCTCGGCAAAAGTTAGAGCACAAAATATTGGAAAAAAGAAAAATTGAGCTCGCAAGGTTGAAAACCCAAAAAGGGCGGCCTTGGCAAAAGTTAGAGCGCAAAAGAAGAGTGTTAATACCCGAGTGAACCCGAACTGAACTACGTAAGGCTTGATTCCCATCTTTGGGATATGTAGGCAACTTCATTCTGAAGTCCAGCCATAAACATTTCCAAATCAACTGTGTCCATGATATTGTTTTAGTCATCCCTGTCTTTTCTGCATCCAAGAGTTCGGTTGTGATCTTTGCTATGAAAGCTGATTGCAGTACAGTGCAGTGCTATTCAAACAAGGAGCAACTTTCCATTTGCTGGATTCGGGGTTATACATCTCAAAGATAGATTCTGGGTGTGTCCAGTTGTGATATTATCAAAAATGGTTTTGAAAAGTTTTAATAAAAGTTTATTTTGTTCAAATTAATCTTTTTACAACTTAGACTGTAAGGAAAATTTTCAGTACCCACAACCTTCAATTTCATTGATTTCAATACAGAGTTCTCTACCTCTTGATACAAATTGAAGTTGCTTTTATTACATTCAAAAGGAAAACTTGAAAGTACAAATCAAAGCAATAAACTTGCGTCACGGCTGAGTCAGGTGTTCCTGCGCCTCCTCCCAGAGCTTCTGGAAGCTTCGGATGCTAAAGTAGGCCTGGTTTGCGCCTCATCTTCAAGCCAAGCTATGCATTCACCAGAAAGGACGCAACTGAAATTGGAAGCGGGAGCCAAAAGTTCTTTTGTTCTCCATGCAGTGGAATATCGAGCTAGTTGTGAACCTTGGACTGGAAAAGGAGACAGGTACTTTACCCCTTCTTCTGCGCAAGTCTAGTCGTATCCAAACTAATGCCGGAATTGAAATGGAAAGTAGAAGACACAATGTGTCAAGCCAATCAACTGAATGCTAGGATGCTGGGCCATACTGTAGCTCATCTTGGGAAGATCAAACCAAGGGCAACGCCAAGTAATGTCAACAGCAGATCTGTTGCACATCTAGTGGCACCACCACCCCTCATTCGAGAAATCAACTAGCCGCTGGCGAAAGAAATAGTCGCGTGCTGACTATGTAGGGCAAGAGTCCACTACTTTCAACCTGTCCATGAGCTATACCTGGGGTGGGATGAAAAATAAGAGATTAAAGAATAGAGAGGTGTACGTGGAGAGAAAAAGTAAGAAAGGGTTTTAAGAGAAAAATAGAGCTTGAGGGCCGAGTGATGTGAGAAACACATGTGAGAAGGGTGGGAAACATTACCTGCAAGAGTAGTGGACTTCCTGCGAACTTAATTGTCTCCCGGCGATGGAAAGCATCCAAGCCCATCAAAGTCTCGGCTAGTGTCAAGCCAATATAGCTCTTGCCCTCTTTCAAGCCTTGGGCAACTTCGATCAAGCGAATGCTAGGCCCTCCGAAGCCAGGGGCAAGCAGAAAATGAGCCAACATACACAAGCAGAGGGCATATTGCCAAAAACTTTGCCAGAGACGGTCACCGCAGTCGCCGGCGTCAAAAAATCGGTGAATGAGATTGGGAATATCCAGCTCTTCGTTGTGAACCAAACATCGAGCATCATATAGAGTGAACCCACACATCCTTCCTAAAGCCTAGATGTGGCCAAAACGCGACTGTGGCAAGATTTCCTCGTCACACTAGGATTCCATCAAAACTTGGAATTCTTCGATTGTGGGGTATATCTATTGTCCTCCAAAGCTAAAAACATGTGTAACCGAATTCCAACATCTAGCCGCAGCATGAAGGAATGGAAAACATAGCGGCGTACGACTTAGCGGGAATAGTGCATTTATCCCAAAACCTCAAAAAGTCAACTTTTCCAAGCCATCTAAAGTTGTAATCCAAGTCGAGAGTTTTTCGGCAAAGAATGGCTCCATTTGTGGCAAAAATATAGCTGAATTAAAGAAATTACGAAGTTGGAGCTTTTGTAGAAGATAAGGTGCTGAGTGGAAAATAGGTGGCAGCAATCTGGAGGTTCCCTACATTAGTGGCCGACCGGCCAATATTAGTGGCTGACTGGCTACTACTAATGCCCAATAGGCATTTTTGGTGGCCGGCAGTATCTGTTTATGGCCAGTGGCCTCCCATTTTACCTCTGGTCCATCCATGTGTTGAAAGTGCTAAGAACCTATGTTTTGTTCCACTCTTGGTGTATTTTGCAGTCTCTCTTTAAGAATTTTTTCGAATTGCTTATCGAGTTGTTAAATTGCTTATCGAATTGTTGTTTTGCTTATTGAGATGTCGAATTGCTTATCGAGTTGTTGTTTTGCTTATCGAATTGTATTTGTATTGATGGTCGAGTTGTTGTTTTGTTCATTGAGTTGTTTTACTCTATTTGTTATGTGTTGGTTGGTTCATTACCTGATTAACCAATTGCCAATATAGTGTACAACATCCAATTTCCATCAAATCCTAATTTCGTGTAAAATGGTGCAATGCGATGCTTAGAATGTAAAAACATAACCCTTGTGATTTTTCATTCCAATCATGGTTTTTTTTTTGCAAAAAGAGTACAAGTTTTTAAGAAAATAAAAACTGCCTAGAACTATACAATGCACTAACACTACTAGCCAAAAGAAAACTAAGCAAAAAAACATCTAAATCGGCGCAAGCCACCTAAGGATCGAGAGGCCCTCTTCGTCCTCTTCCTTGGCAGAGTGGACTCTATAAAGCTATCGCCATTGGCGCCACTGTCTAAATCTAAGCCGGAGTCTAAACCAGAGCTGCCTCCGCTCCCCTCCTCAAAGCCCTCCTCAGCATCGCCACCGCCCTCAGAACCCAAGCCGGTGCCGTCGCCTCCACCCTCAAATGACTCTGACTGGGGGCTCGCTGGCTCCTCATCCTCATCCGTCTCATCGGATGAGACAGGCTCTGATGGGCCGCTCTCATTACGAGTACATCTAGCTCCACCTTTGGCTGTGCATCGGAGCCCCTCGTCTCTCTCTCCCTGTTGTCGAAGAATGCACCGATGGTCCTGTTGTAACTCTTGCTGGAGTGCCCGGTATGGCTGGGATCTGAAAAGGGTAGTTTGTAAAATACATCAGTTGTGGTATATATCAGATGCAAAGATGGAATGCAGTATGCAGTGTTTGGGTGCAGTGTGTCAGAGTAATGCAAGATGGAATAGATTATATTTGAAATGCTAGTGTATCAGAAGGGAGCTTGATGGCATGAAATGTAAGCTGAAGAAACTCACCGGAATGTCGTAGATGCTGAGTAGGTTCATGCTCGTCTGAACCATCCCCATCAGAGAAGTTGCTAGCTTGAGAGCCGCCCGGTGGACTCTATGGATGCCTGTAAATGTGTTGAGATGATCAGCGGTCCATAAAGCATAACTGAAATGAATTGAATGTGCAAAATGTAAAGTATAGTACATACCGGGGTCGGGCCTCGAACTCCGACAAGCTCGTGACCAGGCTGTGCAAGCTCGATGGGAATCTGGTAAGCTTCCCTTGTGGGTCACCAGCAAGTCAGTGTAGTGAGTAGCTCAGGCCATCCCACCCTCGGGCTCATCTAAGAACCTCCCATGTCATGAGCCCTAGTCGCCCTAGACCCTCCGGCTCTCCCCCCTGTAGCTGGAGCTCTAGCTCTCTCACCCCCACGAGCGCCCGCTAGAGGTGGCATAAGGTATGTTTGGATGAAGGCAGTCTAAAGAAGTCGGCGTCCCAACCTCTGGTGAAATCGATCATCTTCTGCATGGTGTATCTCTCTGTGGCTCTCATATATGTAAGAGGCGGCACCGGAACTATAGGCTCGGACAAGCCGAGGCTCTGGTGCAGGAATCACTCCCCTAAGAACTACGCCCGACAAACTGGGCCCTCGAGCAAGATCCGGAATCGGGAAGCCTCCCGAGCGCCGCAAACTAATCTCTGACCCCGTTAGGCATCACCACCCAGGACTGCCAGGTGATCTGCAAATAGTGAATATACAGATTGTTAGCTGCCATTAGATATGCAATATGAAGTAGAACTGAAATAACTGTAAGGTTTGAGTTACCTCTACTACGGTCACAATGTCGAAGAATTGACAGAAAAATGAAAAGGACTCTTGGGCCTCCGCTGGCATCTCCCGTTGTACCTATGGGAGTATGGCACTACAGGTGGCATCTCCACCTCTGGCTCTAGGGCGAGCCTCGAAAAATAGGTGTACACCCATAGCTGCAGAAGGCGGAAGGACAACAGTGAGAATACTACAGATGAATACAAATGATGCAGAAAACAGATTGTGTGTGTACAGTATATAGTTTGTGCCGTGTACAGAAAATGCAAAGCAAAAGACATAACAAGAAATACAAAACAGAAGGGTAGGACATACCTCATAGGCCCTCCAGTAGCCCCCTAACAGATGCCCGCTCCAGCGGGAGGTGGAGCTCATATACCCATATAGTGTGGCCAAGCCTACGCCGCCCCAATCATAGAGCCAGACACTGGACAGGTCCACCAAGGCGCTCATCAAGTAAAGCCCAATGGTGTTCGCTCGGTCGGCAAATAGAGTAATGCCAAACAGGAACATCAAGAACCCTCAGGCATAGTGCTCGATCTCCTCGTGGGTCGTCGACGCCGTCCCTCTGAAGTGATCAGCGAACCATGTATATCGGACCATCCTTGATCGAGATATGGGTGGGCGAATCCCCAACAAGTAGATCTGAGCAGCCTCCCACTCACCCATGTCTGTGTCATAAGGAATCGGATGACCCCCTACCGCTATGCCGGTGAGCATAGAGAAGTCAAAGGGAGTCATCGTCATCTCCCTTGCAATAGAGAAGTGAAAAGAATCGGTGGTATCCCACCGCATCTCTACCAAAGCGCGCAGTAAAGGTTGGCTCACTATGAGACATGAGAACCCCATGCAAAATGTGCCGAAGCCGGCCTCGTCAATGATGTGACGAAGTGCGTCGGGAAGCTCCATATACAATTTCCTCGCGGAGGTGGTCCCATATCCTCGGATGGCATGTGAATCCCCCTGTAAGCAGGACAAGCAGATGTAAGGCAGTGTAAGAAATACAGTGCAAGGGTATGTTCAGGACAAGCAGATGCAAAGCAGTGTAAGAAATACAGTGCAAGAATGTGTTTGGGATGAACAGATGAAAGGCAGTGTGAGCTATACAAGAAATGCAACCTACATTGCGAAAAATAAAGAAAAAGTGTATACCTCGGAGGCGCCATGGGATAAATGTGACTCCGGCTTGCGCAGTAAAAGGTCCTTGGGAGCACCTCGTGTAAACTCCCTGAACTGACGGATACTATCGCGAGGTAGCACGTGTATCTCGGGATGATACGTTACTGGGTCGAACGGTCAAATGCTGAGCGGCAATGGCTCGAACTCTGGATCCACTTCCATCTCTAGAGGAGCTCCATCGTGTGGGATGTCGTCCACCATCTCGAGGAAAGATGAGAAAATGGTCGAAAATGTGGAAAATGGGCAGGGAATGCTAAAAGTCAACAAAAGTCAACTATGAGAGAGAAAAAATTGAAGAAAAGGTCAAAGCTCGGAAAAAGGGCGCCAAACTCAAGGGTAACTAGAGGGAAACAAACCTCAAGTGGTGGAAATGAAGAAAGGAACACCAAAAGCAACTTTAAATCGGTTCAAAGTGTTGTAAACTGTGAGGGTTTATCGAATAAAATGTTTTTAGGACGTTGGAAAACGCGTTCGAGGCTCGGATCTAAGGCGGATGAAGGTCTAGAGAGGGACAAGAGTGTTTTTCGGCAATGGAGAAGTGAGGGAATGAGCGTTGAAGCCCTACATTTAAAGACCCGTGGTGAAATGCCAAACCTGCCCCGAATCTGCCATCGGTGGCCGATGACTTTATTTTGTGGCCAATGGCTTTCTAGAGTGGCCAACAGGCTTCCAATGCTCTTCTTGGTTGTTTTTATGTTGTTTTATGCCCTGATCCCTCAAGAAAGTACAAGGAAAGTACACTTTTAAGCTCAAATGGTCTCTGCAGAAGCTTCGGACCATGTTTTTAGTGTATGATACTCAACACGTGCGAGGTGTATCCTTTTAGCCTGTTGCAACTCCTCCGAGAGGTAGGTTGGAGGTTGCGGTCGAGTTGTTTCTACCATGCACTGTTTTTATCTTTGCATAGAATGTGCACCTCTTTGTCAGTACATGGAACGTGCCTTTCACATGAGGTCTTGCATAGTCTCACTTGCATAGAACACGCATTTGTCATGAGTTACGCATTTTGTACGTTTGCATAGAATATGCACGTTTTCATAGAGTATGCACTTCTCACACTTGCATGAATATGCACTTCTCACCTGCATAAAACATGCATTTGTTAATCGAGCATGGAGCATGCATTTGCTACGCATGCATAAAATATGCACTTCACACGTTTGGATAGAATATATGCTTCTTGTGTTCACATAGAATATGCATTTGGTATTAAGCATAGAACATGTTGTTAATCTTGCATAGAACATGCATTCCTATCTTGTTGTATCTGTTAAGTTTCTTTCTTATGCAGGCACGATATTGTATGTATGGTTCATTAAAAGCTGGTGTAACCAGATGATATTGTATGTACGGTTCATTTAGAGGAACTCCAGGTAAGATCATTCATGTCCCTTAAACACCCAGTTTTGGTTAGAAACACTCGAGTACGCCCGATGTTTACACCACCACCCTCTTTGGTTAGAAACATTGGGATGTGTGCCTGATGTTTATACTTCCCTTCCGGTTAGAAGCGTTTGGAACGTGTTCCGACACTTATACCCTCTCTTTGGTTAGAAACATTGGGATGTGTGCCCGATGTTTATACCACCCTTCCAGTTAAAAGCGTTTGGAACATGTTCTGACGCTTATACCACCTCTTTGGTTAGAAACATTGGGATGTGTGCCTGATGTTTATACCACCCTTCCGGTTAGAAGTGTTTGGAACGTGTTCTGACGCTTATACCACCTCTTTGGTTAGAAACATTGGGACGTATGCCCAATGTTTATACCACCCTTCTGGTTAGAAGCGTTTGGAACGTGTTCCGATGCTTATGCCACCTTGTTTTGGGTTAGAAACATTGGGACGTGTGCCCCATATTTATACCACCCTCCGATGTTTGCACCACTTTCTTTTCCCTCTCACGTGTGGCGCGTTAGGACGTTTTGGTTAAAAGCATCCAGATGGATTCCAATGCTTATACCGCTCTTCGTTTTGGTTGCGCTCTTCGTTTGGGTTACATAATAGTTGGATGTGTTTCATTTATTATCACTATTCTCTGTGGTTTGGAACCTTAGGGTGTGTCCCTGGGTTCATGCCATCCGTTGGAATCTTGTTTGCCGCCTCGGGTGCGCTCGATGGTTGTGTTGTTCTTTGCCTTTTTTGCGTAATGCGTAGTTAAGATTGCATAATTTTCTTACATCCTTTCCGCATGAAATGTGGTTTGGTTCGTAATTCCCCTGCGTAGCATGTTTGTTTACTTGCTTATGCATGAGTTTGATGTAGCATTTCTTTGCATAACATTTGCATCTAGATGTTTCGTTACAGTCTCATTGCATGATCATAAGTTATGCTCGTGCATCATGCATGTCATTTGTATCTTGCCCCAGAACTACGTTGGTTTGATTCCTTGCAAAGGGATACAGAGACAGCCTGTGGGCGTAGCCATTTTTTGTTTTTGCTTACTTGTTTGTCCAAGTCTTTGGCTTTGTCAAAAATGGGTCATCTCTGGGCTTTGACACTCACTCCCAGTCATTTCATGACTTCCGAGTTCTGTCAAAGAGGGGAAACTGTAGACATCCCATTTTTGACCATCCTCAAGACTTGGACGCCATCGTTTGAACATCCGATGATTGTGCTTGCTCGTGTTCGTTTTGAGTCCATGAAGGTCTCGGCTGAGCACCATGCCTTGGAGCCTCTAATCTTGTCTATTTTGTGCTTGGTTGTGGACCAAGAACTTGTTTCTTCACTTCTGGAGGAGAGGGTGGCCTGTCGGCCATTCCCCTAGCCTGTCGGCCATGACTTTGCCTGTCGGCCACAAGTGGTGGTCGATCGGCTATGTTTATGGCCGGTCAACTACATTGATGGCCGGTCGGCCACTAATGATGGCCTACGGCCATTTTTCTCCTTTTTCAGATATTTATTTGCCAGTTATGCCAACTGTTGTTCACTGATGCTCATCTCCATACACATGTATGGAGGGATGAATACAAGCCTTTAGCTTGATTTTCTATATATAGGGGGGGTCTATCTCCCATTTTGGAGGGTTACACAATTTTAAGCAAATTTCTCTCTCTCTCTCTCTCTCTCTCTCTCTCTCTCTCTCCTCTTGTTTTGTGCTTGATAGTTAATTTTCTCTACACTTTTGCACAAAGTCCCTTAACCAAACATTCTCATCTTGGAGCTGAGATTCTTTGAGGCTTAGTTTGAGCTCCTAAGGATGGTTTTAGCTCATAATTGTGACTGTTTTTGTGCTGTGCTTTAAGAGGTATATTGCTTACCTTGGAAGCTTAGTTTTAATCACTTGCTTGGCTACCCTTTTATACTATTTTGGGCCTAGTTTTCAACTACAAAAAACTCTGATTTTTGAAGCTTAATATGTTGCTTTGAAGCCCTTTTGTGCTAAGGGGTTGTTTACCCTTCTTACTGCTTATTTGTGAAGCTTTTTGCACCTTCTTTTAGCATATTAAAATCAAAATTTTTAGGCCTCTAAATCACTGAAATCCAGAGTTATTTCAGTGGTGGAAAGCATGTTTTGAAGTCCAAAAATGGAGGGGTTAGCCTCCCATCCTTGTGTCTCATTTGCATGCCTAGTTAGCATCCTATGGTAACATGTTTTTGTGGTTTAACTTAGCATAATTCAAGCATGTTTTAGCTACTGTTTTGACTGATTTTAGCTCTGTTTTGAGCTGTCTTGGTCATATGAGCCTTGTTTTGCATAGTTGTAGTGCAAATAGCTTCACTAGCTTGGCATTCTAGCCCTTTAAACTTGATTTGCGTGAGATGGTTGCATGTTGAAGTGTCTTTTTACATGTAATTTTAGTGTAAATAGCTATGTCCCATGCTCATTTGCTTCACTCTTTCATTGCTTTTTAGAGTTGCTCTTGAGTCTTGTTTGCAAGCTAACATGTGAGCATGCTTTTCTAGCCTTTTTTGCCTTAATCTCAACAAGTTTTAGCCACTGTTTTGGCATATTTTAACTCTATTCTAAGCTAGTTTGGTTGGTTGAGGCTTGTATTGCATGGCTGTAGTGTAATGGTCTTCACTAGCTTAATGAGTTAGGCTCTTAAACATGATTTGCATGTGTTGCTTGCATGATTTAGTGTCATTTTGCATGCCATATCAGCACTGAAATATGTGCAACCTCCCTCATTTCTTCACTTTTTCATTTTTTTGATGGTTGGTTAACCTTCGGGTTGTGTTTAAGCTTGAGATTGAGATTCATGCTTAATGGTTTTAATACTCTTTTGAGGGTTTCTACCAACCAATGGCTTGATCTCTCTCATGCCTTAAATCCTTCCTTGGCTGACACCTCTCTCGTTAGAGGACTCTCACCTTGGACTTAAGCGGTTCAAGAATGGATCGGTAATTAAAATGAGTAAATAAAATATGACAAGTAAATCTTGAGCAAGTTAAGCATGTTGTGTTGTATCGCATGTGTTTGGATCGGACGTTAATCCGAATACAAGGAAAATGGGACATCTCATACTCAAAGTGATGAAACGTGCTACTTTTCTTGGTCATCGTCACCCTTGATCATGCATGATAGGGTGGTGGTTGTTTTGGTTTTGTTTGTGCATTCATTAACCTTGTACAAGCTTGGTTCTCTAGCCATCATGCAATGAAAATGTTTGGTTGATGGCTTGGGAGCCAAGAATTACACTCCTTTGATCTTGTGTAATGATAAGGAGGGAAATGGTACATATATTGTTTGAGAAAACACTGCTTAGCCTCTATTTGCTCTATGTTGCAGCAAAAGGAGATTTCCAGGAAAGGGGTGGCCGACAGCCACTAATAGTGGCCGACTGGCCACCAGTAGTGGTCGACAGCCACCTGTTGTGGCCGACCATCCATCATTGAAAATTTTGTTCAATACGTTCCTGAGGTGGAGCAGAGGTGTTCTGGAAGTCGGTGCAATTTTCAAAGATCAACGAGTGTAAACAGAGGCATCCAAAGGCAAGGTGATGGATTTTTGAGAGGAAACCAACCGAGTATACATGCGTCCCTCGCCCTCGAGGCCATTTTAATTAGTTAGCGTAGCTATTTATTTAATTCAAGTGTTGTACTTAATTAGTTTGTGTAACTAGTTCTTCAATTTCAATTTATTGTAATTAATTAGCTTAGAATAAGTTAGTTAATTAGTTTCAATTGGTTTGTAATAATTAATTAGCTAGAATAGTTAACTAGTTGTTTTGTAATAATTAGCTTGGCTTAGTGTAGCTCAGTTTATTTATTCGAACCCTCCTTCGAGAGGGAGCAAGGTTGCAATAAGTGTGCACGCGTGTGTGCATGTCTTCCAACCCCACGTCTTTCTCCATTTTATTTAACTGCTTTTGATGGTTAAATTAGGAGCATTTTTCGATTAGCATATCGCATGTTTGCATCCATTTATTTGTCTTGCATGCACTGAGGCTCGACACATCATTCAAACTGCATTGCAATTTTAATACACTTCTTTGAATACATGTTTCACAGCATGTTATCAAATTGTATCATATGCCATATTAGTTGCCGAGCCTATTAATTGCATATTGCATATGTTGCATTAGGCATCCTGTATAGTTAGGGTCATGCATTGTTTCGAAGTAGTTTTGTTTTTGGCTTAGAGTACTCGGTAAGTTTTTATGCTTTAGCATACTTGCATGAGTGTGGTGTCATGTTTCCATGTTTCGCCTGCTTACCATGAGGCTATGTGCTTAAATGATTAACTGCGTGAATGCCTGTGGATGAAGGCCTTGTTGCTTGAATTAGGACAATTCAACGAATAAGAGTTTTAAGCCCACTTTACGAAGTGGCAAATCATGTTTTAAGCCCATCATGTTTGGTGGCAAATCCGCGTTTTAGCCCACTCAAGGGTGGCACCTTCAAACCATTTTCGAAAACAAACATGAGTTGAATTCGTTCCAATTCTTGCAATTTTAGTCTATGCTTTCTTGTGTGCATCACATAGTAAAGTTAGCTAATAACCGAAATAAGAACACATGTGTTTATAAAACATCACATCATGCTTAGTAGAGGCCGATCCTTTGATCGGGCGAGCGGGGGTGCTCATTTCATGACCTTCCCCTCTCGTACCTAAGTTCTCGAGCTAAGGCAACTTTGGTGATAACGGACATGTGGCCTTTGGCACGAGTCAGGGTTTCCTAAATTTTTCCAAAACAAAATATTTAGGTGGCGACTCTATAATCTAGCAAAGCAGTCCATGTTTGGCGCTTTTTTTATTCAAAATCAATTTTCCAAAATGATTTGCTGGATTGTACTCTTTGGTATTTATCAGTCTCACATTGCACTTTGTGAGATTAGATTCAGAACCGTGACATGGAGTCCGAACTGTAGAACCAATTCGAGCTCTCCGAAAGGGGGCGCGAAGAAAGTCGAGCTACAAGTATGTTTGGTTGTTTGGTCCTGTTGGAATAAGTCTCTTAATCTTAGGAGTTGCAGGAGAAGTTTTATCATGAGGAGGAGGAGAATGGTGTGTTTGGTTGTTTGGTCCTGTTAGAACAAGTCTCTTAATCTCAGTAGTTATAGGAGAAGTTTTATCATAAGGAGGAGGAGAAGGGTGTGTTTGGTTGTTTGGTCCTATTGGAACAAGTCTTTTAATCTCATACTCTGGTGAACCATGGTGACCTGCAACAAAGAACAACAAAACAAGAGTGATAACATACCTCATGGAGAATTCCATTGTCTCTCCTCACTCACACTAACCTCTCTTTTGAGACACTTCGTATGCAATTCTCTTCAATCTCTTCTTATAGATAGATAGATAGATAGATAGATAGACGGACAGACAAATAGCTTCTTGGGGCTTTAAATGAGATCCCCGCAAGTGGGTAATGGAATGTTTTTTGTTGAGATTAGTCGAAATGCGCATAATCTGAACTTGACACCCAATTCAACAAAAAAAAATGTGATCTTTATAAAATTAATAGCATTTCATAAATAGTTATCATGTGTCTTGTGACGACCGGGTATGCTTTTTGCCTCGTTCCTTTTGAGTCATGATTGAATTTACTTATACTATAACATAGAGTTTTTATACGAAGCCTTGTTAATCATTGGGATCGTTGTTTTTAAAAGCTTATCCTCAAATTCTCATTCTTATTTACTTCAATTCCAAGTTTTACTTGCTTCAGGAGGTGCGAGGTTGGATACGGGATGTCTAGAGTTGAGTTTCTGGAATTTCTCTACCTAGAAGCAGGCCACACATGCAGGGGTGAGAGCCGCACGTGCGGGAGAAGGGTCGCACGTGCGGGAAGGTAGGCCGCACGTGCGGTGAGGGAGGAGTTTTCTGGGTTTGGCTACTGCAATATATACAGGTGTGGAAGGAAGTGCGGGAGAGGCACTGCAAATGCGGGGATCCGTGCCGCACGTACGAGAGACACGCTCCACACGTGCGGAGGTAAGTGCCGCACGTGCAGGATGGGCCTAGGTCCGAAAACTCTATTTTTCTTTCTTTCTTTTGGACTGTGTATATCACTTTTATACATTTCTTTCTCACTCTAAAATCATTTTTGTTCCTCCTTCTCTCTAAAAACCTCCATCAAACACCAAAAACTCCTGATTTCTTGCAATCCATTGGGTTTTGATCTTTATTCCTTCATCAAAGTTGGATAATTTCTTGGGGGCTACGTTTTGTGCGGTGAAGATCAAGTTTCAACACCAATGAATTTGAGGGTTTCATCTCGTTTCCTCTCCAAGCTTGAGGTAGGGGATTTCTTAGAGTTATATATATTTTTGGAAGATTTTGGTTGAATTTTTGGAATTTCTCTTGTGAATGTTGAAACTTGTTAGTTGGCTCAACAATGTGGGTAGTTTGGGAGTAAATTTGGTTTCATGTTTCTTTTGAAATAATTTCTTGAGGGCCTTGAACTACATTGATTGAGGAAGAGTTGTTTTTGAAGAAATTCTTACAAGTGATTTGGGTGTGTGTTATTGTGGTGAGAAAAACTTAAAATTTAGGGGTTTTTTTTTTAAAATATGTTGAGAATACATGATTGACATTGTATAAATACTATTTTGTGTGCCAAAGAGAGTAAAGGATGAGGAAATTTCTTATATATATATGATGAGTTTCATGAAAAATGAAAATGTGTTGATATTGGAAGTTGTTGCTCAAATGTTGTTTTAGTCTTGAAATGACTAATTTATTGAGAACACGAGAAATGTGGAAACATTGTTATTTTTGATGAACTTGGATAGATAGATGGTTATCTTGTGAAATCACCTTGGAAATAAGGAAATTGGTGATATGGATCTTCATGGTTGAATCATGGGATGGAATTGTAAATGGAAGGAATATTGCATTGCATTGATGATTGTTGCATTTTCATCTCAATTCATTTGATTGTGGCAAATTTTGATTATTGGATTTGAAAACTTTTGCATTGAGAAAAGCATGTTGGGAAATCAGTTTTCATGGAATTATTTTGGGGTAAATACGTTGATAAGTCTGGATAAGAGATGTAGATGAAATTGATTAAATTGGCCTGAGTGTCCGGAGTGAAAGACTAAAAACACGCGCGGAGGAGGTACCACTTCCCTTCCAGTTAGCAACTAGTAAAGTGGGGTTTTGGGTAGTGCTAGTTATGCCTACTTGCAAACACCAACCTAGGGGATTACCTGAGTCGTATTTACCGCCCTTTGAACTAAATTGATAATTTTTGAATTGTTGAGATTTCAAGTTATCATTGAGCATGATGTTTTTTTTTTTTAAAAGACATAAAATGTGATTTTTCTTCAAAGGCATGACATGGCATAACATTTGCATTTCATTTGATAAAGTTCGCGTAAAATATATATACTTTGTTAAGAGCTTCTTACTGGGCTTTATGCTCACCCTATGGAATTTTGGTGCAGGAAAAGACGTGGTAAACCCGCCAAACTAGGGGATGGATGTATGTAATGAGAGCACAAAGCTCTATATTTTGTTGTGATTGTATTTTTACAAGCCAAGGGCTAACTGTGTATGAGTTCGAGAAACCATCTTTTATGTAATCAGGCTTAAGCCTTGGAATCCGTAAGCCCTTGAGGGCATTTAATTATTTATTTTTGGATTGAATATCCTACATGCTATAGATTTATGTATTAGGGATCATTAAATGTATACCTGCATGTGGAATTATTTTGTATGAACCTCATGATCATATAATGCAAAGGTTGGAGAAATATTCTTTTCTGATAATGGGTGTTGGTTGATGTACTTCAATGCTGTTATAATTTTTGGGGCGATACATGTCTACTTCAAAATAATTTTTAAAAAAGAATTATACAATTTATACTATTAAGGAAAAGGGGTATCTAATGGGAAAAGTTTTGTGAAGCTCAAAACCCTCATACTATCTCTTACATAGGTGTGGGACCCACACAAATCACATGCGTATGGGTCCTACACTCATGTGAGAGGTTTGGTAAAAAATTTGGTAATTTATTTAGAATCCCTAGCATAACTCTTTTCTAGGAAAAATGTTATAGATCTCAAATAAATTACCAAATTTTTTATCAAACCTCTCACATGGGTGTGGGACCCACACAAATCACATGTGTGTGGATCCTACACTCATGTGAGAAGTTTGGTAGAAAATTTGATAATTTATTTGAGATTCCTAGCATAACTCTTTTTCTAGAATTTTTAATTTTTAAATAATTAAAAAAATCTTTTATTGGCTAACTTTTATTGAATTATTAAAAAAAAATTTTGCATTGATTTACAATTTTAAATGAAAAATTATTTAATCATTTACAAATTTAAATTTAAAAATTTGAAAAGGAAAGTTAACTAATCAGTTTTAGAATTTAACAAAAAAATATTATTATTCCTTGATTTAAACATTTTAAAAAGGAAATTTAATTAATCCATTCATAAATTTAAATTTATAAATTTGAAAAGGAAAGTTAATTAATCAGTTTTAAAATTTTAAAAAACAAATCTTCTAGCTTTTATAGAATACTTATTTATTTTTTTTTCTGGTTTAATTTACACAGTTTAAAAGGAAAGTTCATTAATTCATTTCTAAATTTAAATTTAGAAATTTAAAAAGAAAATTTAACTAATCAATTTTTAAAAAAATTAAAAAAAATCTTATAACTTTTATTAAATCATTTAATTTTTTTTTATTATGCACTATTTTACACATTTCAAAAAGAAAGTTAATTAATCTATTTAAATTTAGAAATCTGAAAAAGATCAATCTTAAAATTTAGATTTTTGTACCACTAAAATATAATAATCAATTCACATCTTCCATAATTTATTTCTCTTGAAGTTTAATTTTTTAAATATTTGAAAAATCTTTTATTTGTAATACACAATTTTAAAATGTAATATTAATTCAAATTTTTAGTATGAAAAATATGTACTCAACTTTATGTTATTTTTGGTTCATGGATTTGGGTAGCAATTTGGAATGAGAAAGGAAAAAAGATAGGTGAAATGTGAATTAAATATAAATATATTTAGAGTAATGTTAGGGATCTCAAATGCTTTACCAATATTTCTATCAAATGTCTCACATAAGTGTCGGATCATATGGAACTCACATGGTGTGGGTCTCACACCCATGTGAGACATTTCGTAGAAATGTTGGTAAAGCATTTAGGGTCTCTAGCATTTTTCCTATATTTTATTTAATTTCACACATCATTTCGTTTTCTCAACCAAACACATTATCATTGTTTGTAATGAGCTTTGGATCTATTATTGTATTGATATACACCATCTAAAAATATCTATATAATATTTGGTGAGGGAAATAAATTCTTAAAATGGATCATCAGTCACATTATAAAGGGATAAAAGCATATCAATAAAAGATTTTATAAATATTTAAAAAATTAAACATCAAGAGTAATAAATTATGGAAGATGTGAATTGATTATTATATCTTAGTGATATAAAAATCTATATTTTAAAGCTGATCCTTTCAAAATTCTAAATTTAAAATTAGAAATGGATTGATTAACTTTCTTTTTGAAATGTGTAAATCAAGGCATAATCATTTTTTTTTAAATATTCAACAATAGCTAGAAGATTTTTTTTTTTTAATTTTAAAATTGATTAGTTAACTTTCCTTTTCAAATTTCTAAATTTAAATTTATAAATGGATTAATTAACTTTCTTTTTGAAATGTGCAAATCAAACCATAATAAGAATTTTTTTTTCTTTTTTTATTTTTTTTTACGTTTTAAAAGTGATTACTTAACTTTCCTTTTCAAATTTCTAAATTTAAATTTATAAATAGATTAATTAACTTTTTTTTTTTTGAAATATGTAAATTAAGGCATAATAAGATTTTTTTTAAAAAAAAATTTAAAATTGATTACTTAACTTTCCATTTCAAGTTTCTAAATTTAAATTTATAAATAGATTAATTAAATTTTCTTTTGAAATATGTAAATCAAGATGCAAAAAGATTTTTTTTTTTTTAATTTTAAAACTGATTAGTTAACTTTCTTTTTCAAATTTCTAAATTTAAATTTACAAATGGATTAACTAACTTTTCTTTTGAATGTGTAAATCAAGACATAATAAGATTTTTTTTAAAAATAATTCAATAAAAGTTAGCCAATTGAAGATTTTTTTTTTAATTACTTAAAAAACTAAGAATTCTAGAAAAATAGTATGAGAGTTTTGAATTTCACAAAACTCTTCTCATTAGAAACCCAATTTTCTTTAATATATAATATAGAATAATAATATTCTCCTATCGTTAACTACTTTTGTGTAACACCCCAAAATAATTACAGTAAGATCATCCCATGATAGATATTAAATGATGACAAATGTCTGAATATAATGTTATCCTATTCATAAGGTTTCACCTCTTTACAAAAGTCTAACACATGCAATAATACATTTTATAAGTTCTGGACCTGAATCTATAGCATGTGTCATAGCAAAAGATATGAAATGAGAGTTAAATAGATATAATAATTCCTTATTGGCTACAACTTTCACTTGGTTACAACAAAAGTGAGTTTAAAATCAATACAAATGAAGCCCTAGGCTTGTACAAAATAAATGCCACAATTACAAAAATAGAAACTCTTGGCTCCGTCCTCCCAAGCAGCGGAGGCAGATCATTAGCACTTGAAAATGATTTTCCACATAGGGTGAGCCAAAGCCTAGTAAAGATACTCTAATATAGTGTATGAATCTTAACAGAGTTATAAGGTAAATGCATATATCTTTTTCCAAAACCATGTAATGCCAAGTTATGTGACAATTCATAAAATCACTTTCTTTACAATCGAAAACAGGGCAGTGTAAACAATACTGGGAATCTCTAGGACGTGTTTGCAAGTAGGCTACATGCACTAGCAATTGCCATTTTTATCGATATTAATAGAAAGGCTCAGCAACTATTGGCGTGAGTTTTTGGACTTTCACCAAGTATACACAGGCCAACATAATACCATAACTATACTCCTACCCAGATTCACTAACGTATTTACCCTTTTTTCTCAAAACGATAAACATTTTCAATGTGTTAAACATGTTACAATGCTCAATGCAATGGGTGAGAAATTAGTTTCAATTCACCTAATTCTCATGCAATTTTTATAACAATCATAACTATCTTCCACTGATAGCCCAAAATAGTTATCTCTAAACATATAATTAATTTTCAACACAAATATACTTTCCAACATTCAAATTATGAGTGATAATTCATATCCAACTCCACCACCATCATCATCATTGTTCCAATTCCATAAAACCAACATCAATTCCACTTTCTCTTTACAAAAATCAAATCTACACAATTTAGGGAAAAACCTCTTTTCTTTAAAAATCAACCTCCATCGATAAAATCCACCATTTATCACAACCGAACCATTTTTACAAAGCCACAATCATATACAAGAACCCATTTTGAAAACCCCTCTTTTGATTTCAAAGCTAAAACCCTAGATTTTATCCAAAATTCCCAAATCACAGTATCCTTTTTAAGAGACAAATAACTAAGTTAAAAATCATAAAAAGAGTCAAAGTAATCCCTACTTCAAAGAAGAAGACTCAAAGAAACGATGGATAGAACTTGGCGGAGCCAAAAACACGAACTTCACCGATTAAAATGAAACCCTCGACGTGCTCTACCTTTTTAACAAAGGATCTAGGGCGAGGAAATCACTAGATGAAGGTGTATTTGGACCAAATGTTCAAGAACTAGAGAGAGTGAGAGAAGATCTAAGTTTTAGATAGATAGATAGAGAGAGAGAAAGAGAGAGAGAGAGAGAAGTGAAAAAGTGATCTTTACAACCTGACATATGCACAGACCGCTCGAGTGCAGGAATGGTAGCTCGAGTGACCAAACACAACAAGTGAGACCACTCAAGCGAAGAACACCATCATCCTAGTACTTTCACAGGCCTACAAAAGTACTGAGAGTTCCAAAAGACCGCTCGAACGCAAGAAGGTCCGCTCGAGCGAAGAATGTCATACTACCAGTAGTTTTGCAGACCTGCAAAGTATTGGAAGTTCTCAAAATTCGCTTGAGAGTAAGAAAGTTCGCTCGAGTGAACAAGCAAAAATCTAAGCAGCACAGTTTTGAAAAGACTAACTCCCAACCTATTTCAAACACAACCAAGAGATTCTAATAACCAAACTCAACAAGGAATAAGATGGAAGATGACATGAACAACCATTGAGGCAAGAAAACTCAGATACAAGACAATAAATGGGTCGGGTTTCAACCAGAGTCGCTATAACCTACCCTCTTAAGAAATTTCGTCCTCGAAATTTTTAAAATCAACACAACAACCGCTGTATTTAAATCAATTACAACAACTCATAACCATGACCCATCCACCGGTCATTCAATCTAAAAACAATGATCAACAAGTTTTTAATACGGAATATGCAATTCATTTTTCCTGAAACAAATACAATGTTCACATATCATCATAACAAAATTTTCATTACACGTTTGAACATTTACAAAAAGATCCGAATACTTCTCACGGACTTCCACCTCATATTTCCAAGTTGCCTCCTTAACCCCGTGTTGTCTCCACAACACCTTTACCAATGGAATTGTCTTGCCTCACAAGACTTGGTCCCGTGTAACTAGGATTCTAACCGGTCTCTCCTCGTATGAGGCATCATCATCCACCTCTAACTCGGTCCAATCCAATACATGTGACAGATCCTGCTCATACTTTCAAAGCATATAGATATGAAACATGTCATGAACCCCAGAAAGTTATGGCGGCAAGACCAAATGATAAGCTACCTCCCCAATACGCTCTAGGATCTCAAAAGGCCTAATAAATCTAAGAGACAACTTCCCGCTCTTTCCAAACCTCATCAAATCCCGCCTAGGTGATATTTTCAAGAAGACGTGATCTCCTACCTCAAATGATAACAGTCTCCTCATACGGTCGGCATATCTCTTCTAACGACTCTGCACCAAAACCAACCTCTTACGGATAAGTGTAACCTTCTCCATCGTTTCCTGAACTAACTCAGGACCTAACATAGGTGTGTCACCCACTTTGATCCAATACACAAGAGATCTAAACGGTCGATCGTACAAGGCCTCGAATGATGCCATGCCAATACTCGCCTGAAAACTATTGTTGTATGCAAACTGTACTAAAGGCAAGTGCCTCTCCCACGACCCTTTAAAGTTAAAAACATAACCCCGAAGCATTTCCTCGAGGATTTGAATGGTACGCTCTGACTGTTCGTCAGTCTGAGGATGATAAGCTGTACTAAACGTCAATCTAGTGCCCAAGGCATTCTATAGGCTCTGCCAGAACCGAGCCGTGAAACGTGAATCTCTATCCAAAACAATAGTCAGAAGGACTCCGTGAAGTCGCACTATGTCCCTAACATAAAGGTCGGCAAGACAATATACCGAGTCACTCATGCACATAGGTACAAAGTGTGCTGACTTATTTAACCGATCAACTATAACCTATACTGCATCATTACCTTGTCGAGTCCTCAAGACCCACGACAAAATCCATAGTGACATGCTCCCACTTCCACTCGTCTATAGGCAAGGGCTGCAACAAACCCACTGGCCTCTGATGCTCGGCCTTCACTTATTAACAAGTAAGGCACCTCGAAACAAACAAGGCTATGTCGCTCTTCATCCCCCTCTACCAAAACTGGCGACTACGGTCGTGATACATCTTGGTGCCTTTCGGATGTACCGTAATGCATGAATGATGGAACTCTCAGAGTACCTCCTGCCCACAGGATTTCAACACGAAAAGATAGTCAAGATATCTTACACTCAAGTCAGAATACACATTTAGGCCCTTCTCTACCTTCCAACTAGATATCTTTCCCCGGATGGACTTTACCTTGTGGTCACCCTATTGTGCTTTTATAACTCGACTCACAAGCGTAGGTTGTGCAACTATAGTAAACAAAGTTGCTGACTTAACAGACTCGCCAAGATGCATGTCAAACTCGCCAATAACACCCAACATCTCTCATTCCCGGATGGTAATACTAGCTACACTGCTAATGGATTTCCTACTCAAGGCATTGCCCACTACGTTGGCCTTCCCCAGGTGATAGTGTAACTCAAAGTCGTAATCCTCCATGAACTCCATCCATCTCCTCCGCCTCAAATTCAAATCTTTCTGTGAAAATAGATACTTCAAACTCTTGTGACGGGAGAATACTTCAAACCTCTCACCACATAGATAATGTCTCCAAATCTTCAAGGCAAAGATCACAGCTGCTAGCTCTAAGTCATGAGTAGGATAGTTTCTCTCGTGTGTTTTCAACTATCGTTAGCCATAAGCTACTATCTTTCCCTCTTGCATTAACACACAACCCAAACCTTCCTAGACGCATCATAATACATAGAATAACCCAAACCCCTCCCTAGAATAATCAACACTGAGCAATGGTAAGTCTAATCTTTAGCTCTTGAAATGACTTCTCACAAGTCTCATTCCACACAAATTTAATTCCCTTCCTTGTCAGTCTAGTCAATGGTGAGGCTAGTCTAGAGAAATCTTTCACAAAACGGCGGTAATAACCGGCTAACCCTAAGAAACTCCAAATTTGAAAAGCATTCTTAGGTTGTTACCAATCTTGCACTACCTCAATCTTAGAGGAATCTAGAGTCACCCCTTCTTACCACATGGCCTAAGAATTTCACCTCCTTCAACCAAAACTCACACTTCCCGAACTTAGCAAACAACTTGTGGGCTTTAAGTAACTGAACTACAATCCGCAAGTGTTCCTCATGTTCTTTCTCAAAATGTGAGTAGATCAACATGTCATCCACAAAGACAACTACAAAATGGTCTAGGAACTCACGAAAGATCCAATTCATCAAATCCATAAACAAGGCCGTTGTGTTGGTTAGCCCAAAAGGCATCACTAGGAATTCATAATGGCCATACCGCTGTAGACACTTGTAGAAACCCCAATTTTGACCGCTCGTAAGAATTAAGTGCTTTATTCCGAGCACTCGATGATGACGATTACATTGAGTCAGTGGTTTGAATTCTCAATAAAGGAATCCAAGTTCGAGCTCTAAACAATTCCAACTTGCCATATCAGGGTTTAGACTGCTATAAGAAGGTTGAAAAACATAATATAGAATTTGGTTAGAGAGATCAAATCAATATCAAGTGAGTTAGAAATATCAAGAGTTAGAAAAGATCAGAGCTACCATCCATCTTGTTCTTCCATAAACCTTGAAGCTCTCATATCATCCATACATACCATACAAGAGCTTGAACTTGGAACTTGAGTTGAGAGTCGAAAATCATAACTCAAAATTAAGGGTACTTTGGAATCAAGTTTGGTTTACAACAAGAACATCTTCTCTACAAGAGGTAAAGCTTCCTCACTTTCATTTCAATAGTTGTTCATCTTTTTCTTGTGTTTTCATATTGTTTTGGGACTGTTTTAAGGGCTGACACTTGTGATTAAAAGCTACCCAAAGGTGGAGGGGTTAATCACCCTTGCTTGAACCTTATTCCTAGCTTAAATCCTTGTATTTCCCACTTGTTTTCTCTAATTTTTATCATCATTTTGGGGTTGATTTTGGACTGTTTTGGGGATGTTTTTCAATATCTAAAATATGTGATTTGAAGTTATAAAAGTAGGGGGGTTTAGCCACCCTTCCTTACACTTGTTTACTAGTTTTAACCTCTTTATGATTGTGCACCTTCTATAGCTTAATTTCAGCACTATTTTATGCTATTTAGGGGGTTGTTTAATTTATTTCAATAATTTTGCTTTGCATATTATGTTTTTTATAATAATCAATTAATCAACTTCGCATAATCATCTCTACAACCTCCCTTCATTCTTTGATTATTTTGATCCAAAAGTTGTGAAAAATTAAGATTGTTATTCAAGTATAAGAAAGAACTTTTTTCCATGCTTAATAGTTTAATCTCTTTAGAGGTTCATTACTAAAGGCATAAAACCTTTTCATACTTAATGGTTTAATCTCTTCGGAGGTTCATTACTAAAGGCATAAAACCTTTTCATACTTAATGGTTTAATCTCTTCGGAGGTTCATTACCAAAGGCAGACATCTTTCTTATACTAAAGCCAATCTTTTATTTTTTATTTCTTTTTTTCACCAGTGTGTTTACTTTTAAGGGACTAATGGACCAGTGGAAATCAGCAAGGAAAGTGGCATTATCACTAATTATTAAGTTTGGATTTCAAGTCATTATCACTCACTTTGGATTTTTCTAAGTCATTATCACTCTTCTGAGTTTGACTAGTCCTTGTTGCGCATCTTGGGTTTGACTTAAAATCCTTAACTTGTAAATAATCCTTAACTTGTAAATAAGTTTGACTCTTCCTTTGTAATTTCCTCGAATAAAATGAGGTTTATTTCCTCAAGTTAAGTCGACACTTGTTTCCATTTAATGTGTTTCGGACTTAGTGGATGTAAATATCACCGTGGACTTTTAATGGATTAAAGAAAGGGAAAGGTAATATAAAAGAGGCTAATAAAATTGAGTTTAAAATGAATCAACTGACATAAAGAACCAATATGATTGATTGAATTCGATCAGACGTTATACCGAGTTTATTGTGTCAAGGCTTGTCTTACATCAATTCATGATGTTTTTGATGAATCTTGAAGCGTCTTTACAGCCAGACGTTATGCCAGAATCTATTGTGTCAAAGATTGTCTTACATCAATTCATGATATTTTGATGAACTTTGAAGCGTCTCTACTTCCGTTCTTGAATTCACTTCATGATAGGAGGGAGGGTGGTCATTATGCATTGCATTTATTGATCTTTGTCCTATCGTGTCCAAAATCAACTTGCAACCATAGATGGTTTAGGAACCGAGTTTGCTCCACTCTTGAGTATTTTCTATGATAGAGAATGGTAGAAAGACAAACATGACTAGGAATACCCTATCTGCACTATTTCACCTCAGGCACAAAAAAAAAAAAAACAAAAGATTTCTACAAGAAAACAAGGTATTGGATTTATTTGGGGCTCGACTAAGTCTCATTTTGGGTCGGCAAAGCAAGGCTCCAATAAATTGCAAACAATACACTTTTAGTTGAAAGCAATGATAGAGTGAAATAGAACAAATTCCAGCAAGACAGACAGAGTAATTTCTAAGGAGCATCGCGCAATCATTGTATATTTGTTGTGATAAATTAGACAACCCCTTCTAGTTATCATTCATTCGGATTTGTAATAATTATTTATTCGGACAGTTGGACATTCGAACCCTCCTTTGTGAGGACAAATATGTAATAAGTTGTATGTCTTCCAACCCCCATTGTTTCTCCCTTTTATTTATCTGCTTACGATGGTTAGTATAGGGATATCATATTTTCAAATTAGCATTCCCATGACTTGCATCCATTCATTTTACATGCATAAAAGTTCAGCTCATCATATTATTCAAATGTCAAATGTCAAATTCAAACTCTTTACTTGAATACGTGCGCTATCACATGCCTTGAATTGACTCGCATGCCATGCTAGTGACCGTGCTTATTAATTGCATATCGTATGTGTTGCATTAGCCATATCACATAGTTAGGATCATGCATTCTTTTCTAACTAATTCCTCTTTTGGCTTGGAGTACGAGGTTAGTTTTTATGCTTTAGCATATTGCATAAGTGTGATTGCTGCCATATCAAGCATACTACCATGAGGCTAAATGCTTACTTGATATACCTGTTTGAATGCTTGTCGATAAAGGCTATTCACTGACATTGGGATACTTTGATTAATGTATATATATATGAGATCACTTTTTCAAGTGGTACATATTCAAAACACTTTTTTCAAAACAAACATGAAATCAAACGTTCCAACTGTTCCTGAAATTAGTCTATACTTGTATGTTAAAGATAAAATAAGAACATATACTGTACATAAGAATCACATCATGATTAGTAGAGGCCAATCTTTCATCGGGTGAGTGGGGTGCTCATTATTGACCTTCCTGTCTCATACCTAAGTTCCCGAACTAAGACACTTTGGTAATGACAAACTAATGGCCTTTGGCGTGAGTCATGGGTTTCCTAAATTTCCCAAAATTAATATTTTGGTAGCGACTCTGATAGCTGACAAAGTAGTCCATTTTTGGCATTTGATTCAAAACATCGATTTTCCAAAATAAATTGTCGGATTTGGGCTCTTTTTGTGTTTCCACTGTTTCACATTGCACTTATGAAATCATATTCAAAACCACACAAGTAGAGTCCGAACTGTACGAGCTATTCATTCTTCCGAAAGGGAGCATGAAAAGCCGAGCTACAATTTCTGGCGACTCTGCTGGGGAATTAGAGAACTTGACTTGAAATTCATGATGTAAATTTTTATCTACACTTATATGTTCTTTACATTGCATTTGCATTAGTGCGCTTAAGTCCCTGTGTTTGCCATCTACTATTCTTGGACGGTTTGCTGGAGGCTTGCCTACAAAGGTTGCCAAAAGGCTAACCGGTCATGGGCTCTGCCATGTTGGGAATACAACCCTTGGATCTAGATTACCGCTGTACCGTTTGATCCTCCTTTCCTTTCTCGGTGTTAGGTGTGAGAGGTATATTAGGTAGTCTTGCTGAGGTACCCTCTGTGACTATTTGACCTAATGCATATAATACGCTCCAGTAACTATTCCAAATTAGGAGAGGATGCCACCCGTACAGGATGTTATGAAACCATTTACTTGAAATAGTGCAACCTAGATCATGTCAAAATCTAAGACAGGGTAACCCTACCCCCCTCATAAGGGTGTTTTGGTTCTTTTACATGGTATGTGCTTTTACAGTGAAACTGTACAGGGTGGTTCATATCAGTGGTACAAATAAGCAGTCAGTTTGTGAACAAAGTTCAGTGGGGATCACAGTTTAGCTGCAGGTTGTGATTGTTGAAAATTAGGGTAGAAGTGTTGTCCGAGTTTTAATTATGTTTTTGTGGGGAAGTGGTTTGGAAATACTCTTCAGATCCTGGAAGACGCCAATGATCCTCAGCTAGTCACCTGCAAAGATACAAATATTCCGGTCGGGGGTGCCGGAATTAGCACTCCGACGGACAAGTCAGTTCTTCTACTCAAGAAAGCTTGTTGATTAAGTTTTTAGAAGTGATTCTTACATACCTTTTCTAGTCCATTGCCATTATATTTATACTCGTTTCTTCTGATCCTCGGGGCCAGGGCCTACTTTTTCAATCATTATCTTTTCCACTATTCGACTCTAGGGATCCTCCCCCATTCGGCCTATTTATCCTATTCGGCCCCTTATCCTTGCGGGATATCTGCCGGCTAGCGTCAAGCTTTTGAAATATACCTCCTTTATCTTCGCTAATTATTCGGCTACCACAATTGCCCTCCGAACTCCCTGTTGACGGCAGTTAATCGGTGTGTTTGGTTCAGAATTTGAGAAGTTTAGCATTAGGCGGCTTTGCGTGCCCCAATATATGTCAGGAGGCGCGTGCCTTTTTGCTCATCCTTACGCTTTCCCGCTCTATTCATGTGTATCTCAGCATTTATTGCGATTTGAAACTTTGGTCCTTTCGAATTCACATTTCGTCGATTTTCTAAGACTTTTGGATCGCCAGTGCATATCCCTCCGTGACTCGCGTTTTCTGCAACTTCTTCCCGTCTTCCCTTGTCTCATCTGCTCTTCGTAAGTTTCCTTATCCCTTCTTTGTAATCCTATTTTCTGTTTGCTATTTTAGCTTCGGTGAATATTTAGTTCTTTGCTAAGATGGCCAAACATTTGAAAGACCTCCTTTCTGAGGGTCGTATCTCCGGTTTCCGGCAACATTTTTCTATTCCTGACGACGTCCATTTGTTCCTTGTAACGGACAACGCTCTCGACATGGAGAGGGAAGATCAAAACACAATCGTATTCCCTCTTTTATCCATTGCGGAAGGCGGGGTTCGTTTCCACCTACACCCACTTCTTAGGGCCGTTCTCCGCTATTGGGGTTTGATTCCTTCTCAACCCAATGTAAATTTCTTTCGAATCATCATGGGGGTTGTAGAGTTGAATCGACGCCTTAGGATTAACCTTGGGATTCCAGCCATTCGGCATTGTTACGCCTTAGCCAAATCCTCCGGTCGGCTGGGGCGATATTTTCTCAGGCAAAGATCTCGACCATCACTTGGTGACTATGCTTGCCAGTTCTGGTAAACGGGTTGACGACGTGATGGTCAACGTCCGAGGTAATTGGGAGTTCGCTGAAGGGGAGGATCACTTGGACCCTATTCCCAGACATAAGGGTGACCCAGGTTGCCACGCAATGTCTTGTTTGTTGGTCTATCTCTTATTCGGCTCTTTTCCCTAAATCGCTTTTTATCTTCTGCAGGTAATAGGTTGAAGAAAATTCTAACTTCGGTTGACGACGTGGTTCTTGGGGAAATCAAGGTGCACTCACATATTTCGCCGCCCAAGCATACAATGACAAGGAGAGCCGCCCATATTCTCCTTGATGCGAACCCACTTACACTACTTTCTTTGCAGATAACATTCCGATTCGGTACAATCAATCAACGACTCTCGGCCCTTATCTTCCGACTTCAAAACCTTAGGCGATTGGTCTCGTAACCGATTTGGGGAAGACGCGAGCGGTTGTAGAGGTGATTGCCGATCCGGTGGAGTCTCTGAGGTTGTATGAGGCGGCGTAGTATGCTCGGCATTTGAAGCCACCGAGCCATCCGCCTCAAGACGAGTAGATTTCTCTTCCAGGGATATTTTTGCGAATTTGGGGGATCTACCCGGCGATTTCTTTGAGGGTATGGCGAAGGAAAGCCTAACGCAGATGGCACATAGAAGAAATGCCGAGCGGATGGCCGCCCGAAAGAAGAAATTTGAATCGCGCATCGAGATCCCGCTTGATCAAGCCCTTCGTACTGCTTCGAGGGACGGTTGAGGTTCTTTGTGTCCGACACGGGAAAAGAGGGTGGAGAAACGATCCGATGGGGAACGGCTGATTCCGGAGCAAGGCCAAAAGCGTGGTGCCGAGGGAGAAGCGAGTTCAGAAGCTGGCCCTGGTAGCAAACGGCCTCGGCTTGAAGAACCGGACGTGGTCGCTCCGTTCGTTATTCAGCCAAAGATCAAGGATATGGCGATTTTATCCGACGCTTCGGCCATCGAGGATCCAGCCGTGGCTCTGAGCCTGGCGGCTTCAATTTCTCTGCCGGCTGACAACAAAGCCTTCGGTGTCATGCCTGATATTATGGCCATTGCCCTAACTGCTCAATCGGCACTCCTGGTAGGTCACCTTCATTTCGCTCTTGTTTGATAAAGGCGTCTAATCATACCGAATTGTTTTGCAGATGATCGGGAGGATCGCCGACTTGGGTCGCCGCCTGAGTGATGCTCTCGGGAGAATTGACCATTTGCAAACAGAGGTGCAGGGTCAGAAAAGTAGGGCCGAGTTCGAAATTATGAGAGCTGAAATGGAGAGCGCGCGAGCCGAAGCGGAGAAAGAGAGGGCTCGCGTCGCCGAACAGCTTCGTGTTGATGCTGAGGGTAGGGCAAATGCGAGCAAGGAATCGCTCAAACTTTCCAAGGAAGCACTTGCTGAAGCGGAAGCTCAGTTAGAGGAGCTTAACGCGGCCCACGAGAAAGCCAAATCGGAGGCCTTTGAGGCAGGAAGAGGCGCCGCTTTGACGGAATATGTTGAAGAAGTGTCCAAATTTGAGAATCGCGGGTTCAAACATGGGTGGCTCAAAGCCCTTGCTGCCGCTGAGGTTACATTGGATTTGCCAATTCCTTATGAGTAGGTGGATGTTGAGCCACTTGAATCCGATACCGATTTAATGATCTGGAGCCGTTCTTGAGCAGCGTCTTATTGTTTTTTTTTTCTTCTTTTGGATAGTGCTTTGTTGGTTCAGTAGGTTTCATGTATAAATTGGTTAGCATCTGTAGGCATAATTTATTAATGAAAATTTCCTTGTAATTTTGCTACCACCACACACTTTGTATGAAAGAGTTCGTGGTTTAATTTTAATGAAAGAGTTACGTGTTTGTCAATGCATTTGGTAAAATGGAATTGCATATCTTGGGAAACCCCGATTTGTGAATCTGCCCTTGCCCTGTGGGGGTTCATAAAAGAATTCTAGCTCAATCAACTTGTGAGCGGTAAGGGTACTTGGTCGAATAGATTGATAAATCTGCTCTTGCTATCAACTCGTGAGCGGATGATTTTCTTTGTGGCACGAATGATTTTATCTAGAACTCTTCTAAACAAACCGTACATAGAATATCGTTTGTCCAAACTTTAGTTTTTTCCTTACTTGAATCTGAAGTCGCTAACCACTGAAGGTAGAGAGGAAAAGATTGGTCAATATCTGGGTTCCAACAGATTCAATACATATCCCATCAAAATCACCATTTGCAATTTCACTGCCTACTGAACTTGTGATCCGGCTGGGTACTTGAGCCGAATAGAACCACTGAAGGTAGAGAGGAAAAGATTGGACAATATCTGGGTTCCAGCATATTCAATACATATCCCATCAAAATCACCATTTGCAATTTCACTGCCTACTGATCTTGGATCCTTAGATTGATGAATCTGCCCTTGCCCCAGGGGGTTCATGATAAGAACTCTGGCTCTGAGGAATCAATTCGTGAGCCAGCTGGGGTAGTTTAGCTGAACAGATTGATGAATCTGCTCTTGCCCGAATCAACTTGTGAGTCGGGTACTACTTAAATTTGGGTCAAGATCTTGAGCCAAAAGCTTGTCCTGCCGTCAACTTAGTCGGCGTCAGGCGATTGGGTTTCGCGATTAATGAACTTGCCTCGATCGTGCTGCCTCTGCGAGTGTTAAATGATCAAAGGCACAGCTTTTAAGAGTCTGGTAGGTATCTGATTCAGACTCCTGAGAGAAAATCTATTGTGCGAATGTCGAACAAACTCTTCTTTAACAGCAAAAGGGAAGCCAAGACATTGGCTGAGCTTGGCGGTGATATGAATCGAAGTGAACACCGTGGTGCGCCCTTGCGTGCTGGGAGTAAGAGTTCTATGGGTCGAGAGAGGCGTCAGTCTCGTCGACGTCGTAGTAGGTCGCCCAGACGGGATAGGCAGTCCCAGGGGAGATCACCACACGCCCAAGTCGAAAGGAGATCAGACGCGAATCTGTGCCCATTAAGTTTTGCAGTATTTGTGAAGAATAAGCCCATGACGGAAGCGGACTCGATCGTTCGAGATCCAGACGTGGCGGTCGAGTTTGCTCGACAAATATTTCCTCCGGAAGTTCAGCAGTCAATGGTTGGTCGTCAAGACTACAAAGTGTTTCGTGAGGGCATTCATGGAGTGGTGAAAGGGCTCTATACGGCTTATGAAGTCGGCATGCGATTACGCGTCGCCCGCCGAGAAATAGAGAAAAAGGAAGAGCATATCCGCAGCTTGGAGGCTCGCGTGGAGGCGGCTGAACGTGAGTTAAGAAAGATCAAAGCGGCTCAAGTACAACCAGCAGGGCAGGTGAATCCAATCATGGAAGAGAGGGTTACCGATTAAACTTATAAGCCGCCATTGCCGATCGTGAAACGCGAGCATGTTCGCATTGGAGTCCGCCAAGGAGGTCTTATGAAAAAGGTTTTCACGAAGGCGCTTGGTTGGAATCCAAAAGACCAAGGAGAAGCTTGCGAAGAGGTTTGCCGATGTGAAAATTGTGGGTTCGAGCATGGTTGGATCAAGGCATCTCAAGTCATGAATCTCTTCGCTTGTCGCATCGATTGGCGTCACCTCTCTACCACAAGAAGGACTTTCCGTTTTACGCTTTCGAGGTTGAGAAGAGTGAGGATGAGGCGGCCCGTATGACTTTAATTATTGTAAGGTTCGAATCTTTGGTCGCGTTCGCAATTATATAATTTCTTGGTTTTTGAATAAAAGACGCTTTATTGAAAATATCAAATTGTCTCTGCATTGGCGTGTGCGTGTTTAATTTGATTGCATAAATGTTTGGATAGACATAAATACATCAATCGGACTCGGCATGTTAAACCGTCGCCCGATTCGATTGTCGTGATCGGCCTACATGTAATAGCCGTTTACTTTTGAATAAAGCCATTGCGTGTGTTGTTGAAATTTGAAGAAGCCGTGGGCGAGGATCGGAGGGCTCGGCATTTTGACTTGGCTCGAATGCGGATGTCTAGCCGATTGGGCTAGGTAATTTTGCCCTTGCGACCTATGTGTAGCGTTTTAGCCAACCGTTGGGTTAACTAGGTCATGGAGAATGTTGACGGCCTTTGTCTCGTGGGGTTTAGTGTTGATAAAATCACTTGATTTGGGCCTCGAGATCGCGGCCATTCTCGAGAATAAAAGCGGCGCCTCATGCAATCAAACATATTTGGCTCACCAGCATCTATTGCGTAGGATGACCAAGAGTTCTCGCCATCAGATGGTGATGATAGTTGCAGGAGCTCAAATTCCGGCCGAACTTGGCGCTCAGATGGTTTATTGGAGGATTCTCCATTCTTGGCGGAGGATTCTCCGGTGTGGGAGGTGGACCGAAAGGAGAAATGGAAACACGCGGCCTCCAAGTCGTTGAAGCAGATCGCCCGAAAGGAGACACAACGATCACCCTAACCTCCTTGTCTTGGATCTTGGCCTTGACATTGTCGATGGTGTCAAAGGCGGCGACATGCCGATTCGGTATGAGTTAGATCGATGGGTTTTGAGCCGCGATGGTTGTTCAAATGACAAGAGTTGGATCGATGGGTTGATTTGTCTTAGAAGTTAGAGATAGATATTGTAATGTTCGAACGCGGATTGTGTCTATGTAACAACTTTTTAATCAAATAAAAAGTGTTATTTCATATAGTTGAGTCTTACTCTGAAAATCTTTTGTTTAGCTATGCCGGATGAATGTTCCTGATCCTAACATTTAATGGTTAAGCACGTCATTTTGTATGGTTTAATAGTTTGCTATTAGTTTGCTATCGGAAAGTTTGCTACCGGAACTTTTGTGTAGCTTAAATATTTTAGCTTAAATATTTTTCCTGTATTCAGGGATCGGCCCTTGTCTTAGGCGGGATGCGAGTTTAACTGGAATGGGTCGTACTCGTGGGCCGGCTAAGGCACGCCTTGTTCGGCGAACCATATTAGTGATTCCGGCTTAATTAGTTGATTAAAACGGGCTCCGGATCCGGAGACTTATTTTGGCCAATCGTGATATCCACGAAGGGCGCTCCGAATCCGGAGACTTATTCGGCCCTAAGGTGTGCACCAAAGGGCGCTCCGAATTCGGAGACTTAATTTGGCCAATCGTGATATCCACGAAGGGCGCTTCGAATCCGGAAACTTATTCGGCCCTAAGGTGTCCTGCACCAAAGGGGGCTCCGAATCCGAAGACTTAATTTGGCCAATCGTGATATCCACGAAGGGCGCTCCGAATCCAGAAACTTATTCGGCCCTAAGGTGTCCTGCACCAAAGGGGGCTCCGAATCCGGAGACTTAATTTGGCCAATCGTGATATCCATGAAGGGCGCTCTGAATCCGGAGACTTATCCAGCCCTAAGGTGTCCTGCACCAAAGGGGGCTCCGAATCCGGAGACTTATTCGGCCCTAAGGTGTCATGCACCAAAGGGGACTCCGAATCCGGAGACTTATTCGGCCCTATGGTGACCTGCACCAAAGGGCGCTCTGAATCCGGAGGCTTATTTGGCCCTCAGGTGTCATGCACCAAAGGGGGCTCCGAATCCGGAGACTTAATTGGGCCAATCGTGACATCCACAAAGGGCGCTCCGAATCCGGAGACTTATTCGGCCCTAAGGTGTCATGCACCAAAGGGGGCTCCGAATCCGAAGACTTATTCGGCCCTAAGGTGTCATGCACCAAAGGGGGCTCCGAATCTGGAGACTTAATTGGGCCAATCGTGACATCCACGAAGGGCGCTCCGAATCCGGAGACTTATTCAGCCCTAAGGTGTCATGCACCAAAGGGGGCTCCAAATCCGGAGACTTAATTGGGCCAATCGTGATATCCACGAAGGGCGCTCTGAATCCGGAGACTTATTCAGCCCTATGGTGACCTGCACCAAAGGGCGCTCCAAATCCGGAGGCTTAATTGGGCCTAAGAGGCTTGAAGGAGAGTGACAAAGAAAATCGATTTTCATTAAAACGTGGTACCAGTACAAGCATCAGATCCCACAAGTCGGGTCCGTAAATGGATCTTCATAAAGTCTACGTTCGCGCGGATTGCGGTGAGCCACGGATCTCCTCAATGCCACGGTCTGTTGGGAAGCGCATAAGCTGATGATAGGTGCTTGGGACAGCCTTCATGACATGCAACCAGGGGCGCCCCATGATGGCATTATACGGCGACGGAAGCTTCACAACCAAGAATTCCACGTCAACCGTTTTTGAGCCCGCTCGAACAGGTAGCACGACCCTCCCCAACGGGTACTCTGGATTCGTGTTGAAGCGAGCGAAAGGTGACGGCGGTGATAGGTCTGACTCATTGAGGCCGAGTTCAACAAAAGTTCTGTAGTACAAGATTTCCGAAGTGCTTCCTGGGTCTATGAGAATGCGTTCAATGCTGAACTGACGTACGCGTAATTTGACGACCAAAGGATCGACGTGGTCGCCACTGTTCCGACGAGGGAGCCATCGAACTTAATTGGCGGAGCTCCCCGGGGCCTGCGGGTTGACATTTTATGTTTTGGGGGAATGGGGTGCGTTTGGATCGTATGCACGGATTGGGGATGCCAGATCAGTAGATTATGTGGATCACACCAAGCGGAGGTGAATCCTGTCTCAAGGCTAATGCTTTGGTTGGCCTTCCCTTGCTCACGTATTGCTGCAGTCGACCATCTTGCACCAGTTCCTCTAGATGATCCTTTAGCGCATAACAGCTCTCGGTTTCATGGCCATGATCTTTGTGGTATTCGCATCGTCTGTCCCTCCTCCGTGTGTCGGGATGCCCCACCATCTTCGACGGCCACTTGAAAAATGAAAGGTGCTGGACTTTGGTCATTATTGCCACAATCGGCTCTGTCAACTCCGTATACTTCTTGTCGATTCGCCTTGAGCGTCTGCTGTCGACTTGTAATTGTTCGTTCGTTCGGTGGGAGCACTGATCGCTTGATCGGCGGGAGTCCCGCCTTTTATCTCGCTTGGTTCATTGCCGGGTCTCAGGGCTCGATGGCGGCACGGAGCTTATTGGTCGAGCAATTTCGAGGAGGGCCGTTTTGCTGGAGATTTGTCTGGCTTTTATCCTCAGGGCATCATCTTCGACTTTGCAATATTCTTCAACTTTCTTCATCAACACCCAGACTGTTTTGGGGGACCTTCTGGTCAGGGAACTACGCAGAGCACTGTCAGGATGTAAACCCATTTTGAAGGCGGTGATGGCCATGGAGTCTCTGCAAGCGTCGTCAACAAGGTTGAAGCACTCCCAATATCGTGCCGAGTACGCTTTGAGCGTCTCTCCCGACTGGATCTGCATAGCCCAGAGGGAGTCGGCCTGTTTCGGTTGTACCTCGTTGGTGATGAACCTGGCCCTGAAGGATTTCTGCAGTTGTCGGAAGCTTTTAATCGAAACTGGCTCCAACTTGTAATACCACCTGACGGCTAGTGGACCTAGGCTACTAGGGAATATTCGGCACATGAGGGCTTCATTGTCTGCGTGCAGCGTCATGGCCTGTTTGTAATGACGAATATGATTAGTGGGGTCTGATTTTCCGTCGTAAAGAGTGAATGACAGAGCTTTGAATTTCTTGGGCAGGGACGCCCTTGCGATCCGTCGAACGAAAGGATCGTGCTGGTCTTCCTCGTTTGAGCTGCTTCTCCTGCGCTTGTTCCTTGTTCGCAGATCCTTTTCGGAGAAGCTGGAGGTTTCGGATCGTCCCTTTGCGTCGAGCTCCGTGGATGGTGAGTTGGAGTTGCTATCGGTATCCTTTGGTCGAGCCCGAGGTGTTTGCCCGTTTGCCCTCGGAGATCGCTCTGGTTCCTGGCGCATGGCCTCTCTAGATTTTGCTACCTCCAGGGCCAAATCTTGACGGAGTCGTTCGTTCTCAGCGATCATGTTCTCGAGCCTTTGTTCGTTTTGCTTTGCTTGTTCTATGATAGCCTACATTGTTTCTTGTGCTGAAGTTGTTGGCGAATCGAAGTTCAAGACGCGTCGTGCCGCGATGGTTTCTTTTCCGAGCATATTAGCCGGGGTGAGGTCGTCTCCCTGTGTGATCTCGTCGGTGGCTATCGGAGGATCTTCGGTCACGCCTTCCATGGATGTATTTGAGTATTTCCCACAGACGGCGCCAATTGTGGGGAAGTGGTTTGGAAATACTCTTCAGATCCTGGAAGACGCCAATGATCCTCAGCTAGTCACCTGCAAAGATACAAATATTCTGGTTGGGGGTGCCAGAATTAGCACTCCGACGGACAAGTCAGTTCTTCTACTCAAGAAAGCTTGTTGATTAAGTTTTTAGAAGTGATTCTTACATACCTTTTCTAGTCCATTGCCATTATATTTATACTCGTTTCTTCTGATCCTCGGGGCCAGGGCCTACTTTTTCAATCATTATCTTTTCCATTATTCGGCTCTAGGGATCTTCCCCCATTCGGCCTATTTATCCTATTCGGCCCCTTATCCCTGCAGGATATCTGCCGGCTAGCGTCAAGCTTCTGAAATATACCTCCTTTATCTTCGCCAATTATTCGGCTACCACAGTTTTCTTTCTTGCTTTTGCTAGGTAGTTTTTCATCATAGCTTCAGAAAGACCCGATATCCCTCAAGTTCTATGAACTCGTTCCCTCAAACTATGTAAAACTCAAGATCTTATTGTCGGTCAGCCATTGTTAGTTTCTCCCGCACCAATTACTCGACGAAGAAGGAACAAACAGGCATCAGCATCGATACAGAGCGCTCTACCAACACCTGTTCATGCATATAATTCACCACCGTCTCACCCACCTAGAACAAGGATGGCACAAAATGTAGAAGAACTCACTACCATGATGGTAGCTGTTCAAAGAACCATGGATACCGTAAATCAACGAATAGCCGCACAGGATGAAGTCATCATTGATCTGCGATGCCCATCTGGGGCATCTGCATCTACAGTGCATCCAATCCCTACTACTCAACCGAATCCCAATCCTCCTCCACTAGTGAAACATCCCCAGGCCCTAGATCCCCAAGAGGTGTTTCCACATGCTTCAGCCTATAGGCCATTGGCACAACCCCAAGGGGAATTCCTTCCCTTTGGCATCAACGATGATCTAGCCATGATAAAAATTGCCAGGCTAGAGAAAGCGCTAAAAAAATCCTATGGCTTCAATTTCATTCTGGATATTGAAGACGGGTACACTGAGGCTTCAGTTACACTACCGGAGAAGTTTAAAATGCCCCACATCGACAAATTTGATAGAAGTGGGGATCCGATTGTACATGTCCGCCTGTTTTTAGATGTTATGAGGCCAATGGGTATTTCTCGTGCTTAGAAATTGTCGTTGTTTGGGAGAACTCTGTCTGAAGTAAAGGCCATCTGGTATATGAAATTGGAGGATTCTATGAAATAGAACTGGGAGGAACTGTCTAAGGGGTTTGTTAACCAGTATTTATATAACACTCAAATCGAGGTAACCATCAGTGAGTTGGAGGCAACTACCCAAAACCCTAAAGAACCTTTTATTGACTTTGTCGCCAGATAGAGAGCAAAAGCAACCCAGATGACAAACAGACCCTCTAAAAGGGAACAAGTCAGGCTAGTGGTCCACAATCTCGAGCCTGATATGCTACAAAGGATGATAGTGACTCCGTTGTCTACATTTGCTTCACTACACGAGTTGGGGGTCCAAATTGAAAGTGCATTCAAGAAAGGGATTATCTATAGAACTGGTGAACCTGCAAAAAGGCCATTCACTCGAACTACCAATGCTGGTACTAGCACTATTCTGCAGTCTACAAATGTCAACATCGTGGCTACATCGTCAGCCAAAATGGCCGATCCCTTTGCTGCTGCTACAAACTCACAAACTACACAAAATGGTCAACCTTGGTACCGAAGAACTTTTACCCCTCTCCATATGAGTCCAACCCGTGCCCTTAAGATATTGCTAGAAAGGGGGCATCTCAAGCTTCTCTATCCACGACCTCTCCCAAACCCACTACTAGCTAGACACGACCTAACTCAATATTGTTCCTTCCACCAACAACACGGCCATCCTACAGACTCATGCCTTCGTCTACGTCATGAGATCCAAAATCTCATTGACAACAAAGTCATCACCCCTCCTAAACCAAATGTGACAACCAACCCACTTCCCGCACACAACCAAGTCCCTCCCACCAAAAATATTAACCATATCCAAACACTACCCCCTACCTTCAACCCCAGCACACATATTACCTCATCCCACCTACCAAAACCAGAGGTAATTTTTTCTGAAGGCACAAATATACGCATGATGGACTTAACCCCACAAATCCAACCCAAGAATATGATGGCCGAAACAGAGAAAGAGGAGAATACACCAAAGATCGGGCTATCTAATACTTGTGTCATAGAAAAGGGGGCCTCACTTGTAGAGGAGTATGATCCCAGCTCTTACATTGTGGCCATTGATCAGCTGAAACCAATGGTCATATTACCAGATGTTCTCAGTGTCAATGCTATCAAGGAAGGCCAATTAGGGCAACATCAAAACGATTGGCCTGAACAAAGCCTAAATAACTTGACCGAACTAGAAGAAGACCTAGCCTAGATGAAAGAAGGCCTAGCCAATCTCTACTTCTTTCACGAAGAGGATACAAGCAGTGTCCAGATAAGCTAGTGAGATTCAAGTCAGCTGGAAACAAACAACGATTGGTTCAGTGACGAAGAGTTAGATGAGGCAAAACAAATAAGAGGGGTCAAGAAGGAAAAGGCCGAGGCTACATCCTTGATTAGCACAGAACAAGTGTTGGAATAATTTCAACAGGAAAGAATGGAAGCAATCCAAAGGAAGATAGCCTCGGAGCGAGGAAATGATACCAAAAAAATGCAATTCTGGAAAGCAGAAACCAAAACCATAGTGGAAAAGGAATGGCATGCTATTGATGAGAGGCATGATGTAAACATGCTCTAGGTAAAGCCTGATAAAAACCTAGCCATGACTGTAGGGGAGTGGTGGCAAGATAATGATTTGCATTACACATACACGGACGAAGGGTGGAAATTTGATACCCCCGACGATACATGGTACACAGATAAGATCAATCACATGACCCGAAGTGGTCGGTACTTCAAACCTGCAGCTTTAGATCAACCAGAATCCTACAACAAAGAGGTTGTGAACACAAAAGAGAAAGACTGTGAGGAAAACCTGGTCTTGAAGTAACTTAAGAAGATTCAGGCAGATATATCGATCTGGGGACTAATAATAGCTTCCCGAGAGCATAGGCAAGCACTATTAGAGTCAATGAATTGGACCAAACTGCCTATTGACACTACTGCTGATCAACTAGTGTCGTTAGTCACATCCAGAGATGTTACGCCAGCGATATCTTTCACGGATAAAGAGCTGCCACCCGAGGGTGCTAACCACAACGGACCCTTGTATGTGACTCTGGAGAGTCGAAAAAAGTGGATTCCGGTGGTGTTAGTGGATACAAGATCAGCAATTAATGTGTGCCTGGTACGGACTGCTTATGCCATAGGGTTGAGGTCGGTTGACTTCACGCCCACAACCCAATCCGTTTGAGCTTATGACAACACGAGCCGGGATGTTATAGGAACGTTCAAAAGCCTTATCCTAATCGGCCCCTCTAAACATGAGGTAGAATTCCATGTAATGGATGTATTGGCAACTTTCAATCTACTGCTGGGAAGACCTTGGTTGCATCAGATAAAGGCTGTGTCATCAACAGTTCATCAGTTGGTGAAATATCCCTTTAAAGGTGGAATTGCTACTGTGTACGATAATTATGCGATCCATCCTCCCCATGGAAATGCCACTCCAGTGTTGGAAATCATGCATGGGAAAGAAGATGTATTCCTTTCTGGCTTCTCGCTAATAGAGGCCTGGATGGTTCAGATCATCATGGTAGAAGGTGACGGAACTTATGTAAGTGCTCAATCCATCTATATGATGAACAAACAGGGACATATGCCTGGATCAGGACTGGGCAGGAGTGGCAAGCAAGGAGGTACTATTGCCAAAGAGCTAATTCATAACCCCCATGCTTTTGGGCTGGGATACAAACCTACTGCAGCAGATTGGCAAAGGAAGGGAGCTGAGTTGAGAGGAAGAATTAAAGCAAAAAAGGCTGGGAAACAATATGAGTTAGTCCACATGCCAATACGGGGAACCTTGAACGAATGCTTTGTCCGCCAAGGGGAAGATTTTCCCTTTTGTGGATTTTCAAAGCCTTGGTTTGACTAGGAGACAAAGATAATGTATCCCGGTTCGAGAACTTCTTCAGGCACCAGTTACTAGAAGAGGCAAATGAGTAGATGGACCTGAACATTAATACAGATTAAGGCATGGCTGCAAATATGGATATTGAAGAAGAAGAGCTGTTGGAAAAAACACGGATTGACCTACTAACAAATTCTACTATTGGAACAGAGTCTGACAACTTGGGGGATAGTTTTACTATCTCAATGATCGGGGATGAACCAACTGCGGATTTCTCTAATCTTGTTGTGGATGCATCTGAGGCTCCGCACCTATTCTGAAAATTTGAAAAGGGGATCATCATCAGCAGTTCTGAATTGGATAACAAGTCCGAATCTGATTCCACTAAGTCTGTAAAGTCGGAGTCAGATTCGTGTTCTTCAAAGTCTAGTACCTCCAGGGGTGGTAACCCGGATACCAAAGTCCTGTCAAAATCATCTTTTAGTTTTTCTTTTGAGTCAACTGTAACCGAGGACCCAGACTTTACTAATGGGAATGTCATAGATTTTGCTTACTTCTCTGTGCCTTTATTTTGCTACACTAATCTTGATTTTCAAAATTTTGACTTAAACGAAGAGGAAGAAATTCCTCGGGCTTTGACAAATTTGATTGACCAAGAGGAGGAAAGGCGCGTTAAGCCCTGTACAGATGAAATCATTGCAATTAACATGGGTACTGAGGAGGATCCTTGTTTGATCGGATCCACGTTGTCTTTAGAGGAACGCGAGCATTTAATCACTTTATTAAAAAAATTCAAAGATGTTTTCACGTGGTCCTACGAAGACATGCTTAGAATCAATCCCGAGATTGTACAACACCGGATCCCTCTTAACCCTGAAACTCAACCAGTCAAACAGAAACTGCATAGAGTTCACCCAAATTGGGTATTGAAGATTAAAAAGGAGGTCACCAAACAGATTGATATGGGTTTCTTGATGGTATCTGAGTACCCAACTTGGTTGGCTAATATCGTTCCGGTTCCAAAGAAGGACAGCAAAATCAGAGTCTGCATTGACTTCGGGATCTGAATAGAGCTAGTCCAAAAGATGACTTTCTATTACCCCATATCGATGACCTAGTAGACCTTACAGCTGGCCATGCTTTGCTTTCATTCATGGATGGATTTTTCAGGTATAATCAGATTTTGATGGCACCAGAGCACAAAGAGAAAACTGCTTTCACCATGCCGTGGGGTACCTACTACTATAGAGTTATGCCTTTTGTATTGAAAAATGCCAGGGCTACATATCAGAGAGCTGCAATCACCATCTTGCGCGACATGATCCACAAGGAGGTTGAGGTGTATGTTGACGATATGATTGTCAAGTCTAAAGAGCGAGAAGGCCACTACACCGCATTGGAAAAATTCTTTGAGTGGATAAAGGAGTACAAACTGAGGTTGAACCCACAAAAATGCACCTTTGGGGTAACTGAGCGAAAAATGTTGGGATTTCTGATCACACAAAGGGGAATTGAAGTAGATCCCTCCAAAATCAAGGCCATCGTAGAAATGCCACCACCAAGGACTAAAAAGGAGGTGCGCGGCTTTCTGGGCAAGTTACAATTCATAAGGTGGTTCATCTCAAAATTAACCTTGATTTGTAAACCACTGTTTGGTCTGTTGAAAAAAGGAAAGAAATTCCAATGGGATGATCGATGTCAGTTTGCCTTCGAACAGGTCAAGTAGTACCTCTAGAATCCACCTGTATTATCGCCGCCAGAATCGGGAAAACCACTGATCTTGTATTTGTCAGTAACAGACTCGGCCATGGGGTGCATGCTAGCACAAGAATCAAAAGCTAAGGTGGAGAAGGCCATCTACTATCTAAGCAAGAAGATGCTGGATTATGAAACTCGCTACACTTCCCTCGAGAAAGCTTCCTTAGCTTTGATTTGGGCAACAAAGAAGTTGAGACACTACCTATTAGCATATTTTGTAATTTTGGTTTCGAGATTAGATCCCATCAAATATCTCTTTGAGAAACCAGCACCTACGGGTAAGCTGGCTCGTTGGTTGCTTCTTCTCTCCGAATTTGACCTCAAGTATGCCACGCGTACATCAATCAAAGGGAAGGCCGTAGCGGAATTCCTGGCAGAACACCCATTAGAAGGGGATGATAAAGCAGTGGAGTATCTATTCCCAGATGAAGACATCGTACAGATAAAAGAGGAAACATGGACGATGTACTTTGATAGAGCATCAAATCAATATGGTTATGGGATCGGTGTGTTGCTCATAACACCTAATGATTCACATATACCTCTAGCCTTCAAACTCCAATTTAAAGTGTCCAACAATGACGTAGAATACGAGGCGTGTATTGCTGGCTTGGAAGCTGCCCTAGAACTAGGGGCAATAATGTTAGACATCATTGGGGATTTGAATTTGGTTGTCTCTCAAACCAATGGAGATTGGCGGGTTAAGGAAGACAAAATAAAGGTTTATCATCGGGCCCTAGATGTGCTAATTCTGAGGTTTGAGAAATTAACGTTAACACATCTGTTAAGAGAGAATAATCGATTTGTCGATGCTTTGGCAACTCTATCTTCCATGGTAGATATCCCTCTTGGAGTAAAGATGCGTCCGATCATTATTGAACAGAAGTACACACCTACTTATGAAACCATTTCCGCGATAAATGAGGTTCAAGACATGAACCCCTGGTATTACGACATTTGGAATTTCCTAGAAAAAGAGGCATATCCACTAGGGGCAAATGCCAAGGACAAAAGGGGAATACGGCGTTTAGCCATCCAATTTATCATCTATGGAAACAAGTTGTACAAAAGAGGCCATTTGGGAATGCATAAGATGTGTGTTGAGGAAGAATAATCAAGGCGCCTTATGGAAGCTATTCACAGAGGAGAGTGCGGGGCTCACATGAACGGTGTGATCCTAGCTCAGAAAATCCTTAGACAAGGCTACTACTGGTCAACCATGGAAGAGGACTGTATTGGCTTCGTATGGCGATGCCACAAATGTCAGATCCATGCCAATCACATGAACATTCTGCCGTCAAAGCTCTACAATATGACTTCACCATGGCCTTTCTCGGTTTTGGGAATCGACATTATTGGCACAGTCACGCCAAAGGGGTCAAACGGGCACGAGTTCATTTTAGTAGTGTAGGGTTGTTCAAAGTTAGAGAGGTGATTAGAGAGGCAAAACTATGTTAATGGTCCACTAATGGTGGAAGTGGCTTAAGAATGAACAGCAGTAACTATCTGGGAATTAGAGTGTGTGTAGCTGGGTGAGGGTGAAGCAAGTGGCTCAAGAAGAGGTGTATGGCAGTACCAAATTGGGTAGCATCTCCCCCAAATCCACAAAATTCCTCCTCTTGAACCTTGGGAAATGGGTCCTATTTATAGGCTTTTCCTTGGTGCCAAGAGGACACCAAGTGGCCAAATAGAGGGAAGACATGTGTCCCAGAGGATCACATGGAATATTCTGCCTTAAGCCACCAGGCTGAAGGTGCCACGTGTCCCTCTGCATGTACTGTGTACTATCTGTTTGCCACCGCAACTACCTTTTGAGCCTCAACAAGTGCAGTTACAGCGGGAGTGCTTGCCTCTGCACTTGCTTTCTCAGCTTGAACCTTAGCAAGTGCACTTGCAGCGGTGAACCTTGCCATTGCACCTGCATTCTCGGTTCTGTTTGACCAGTACACGCATTCTTAGGACTCCATTAGTCTGCTATCGACTATGTTCGTGCTCACCTCAGTGAAGCCTCCACCCTTAGCCACCTAACCACAAACTCCCCAGCTTCCCAGGGCGAAGGCCACAGCCAAGCCTGCTATCAGCCATGCTGTGCCTTAGTACCAAGCCCAAGGGGGCTTCCTTAGTCTTGCTTGTGCGACTAAGGCAGGTCCATGACCTGGGTAATGGAAAGGGAGTCCCTCATGCTTGGGCTACCCTACTCCCATCTTCATGGGGTTACCACAGAACCGGTATTTCGGGCTATCGCTCGACCAAGAAGTCTCGGGGCTCGCCATCGCCAAGTTAAATGAACTGTGGGGCCTACTATTAGCCTCTGCTTGCAGGGGAAGCCTCTCTCAATGACTGCTATCACCTTGGCAGGATATTCCCTCTGTAACTTAGTTGCTACGGTAGTAGTTGCTGCAGTAGTCGTTTCCTGTGGCAGTTCAGACGGCTTGACCGAAGATATTGGAGATGGTGACGTCGACAGAATGCCTCTGCAACTTTGGACACTGCAAGTATTGCCTCAGCAACTTGGTTACCTCAGTCATCCCTTTCCCTTGGCAACTCCAGGTGATCGTGATACCAACATTACTTGGAACGGCAGCGTCACCAAAGATACTTAGAATGGCGGGGCTAAGATAAAGTGCCTCAGCAACTTTGCCGCTGCACATGTCCCCTCGGCAACTTCCAATGGCGGCAGAGCCGAAATTAATAGGAATGGCGGCGCTGAGACAAAGTGCCTCAGCAACTCTACCGCTGCACATGTCCCCTCGGCAACTTCACCGCTGCAAATGTGGCCTCTGCAACTTGACTTGGGCATTTTTCCTTGCTGAGTCCATCTGGAGCCTTGGTTGGTCGGACCTGCCTCAGCCCACTTGTTGGCCCACTTCCCTTGGGCTTTGGCCCATGCTCATTTCTTATCCCTGGTCGCCTTCTCAGAGCGATCTTAGTCCTTGAGCCCATACTTAGTTTAGGGTTCAATTTCTGACCCTCTACAAGTAGCAAACGCCTACTTCACATAGTGGGTAGAGGCCCAATCCTATTCCATGCTAAAAGCATCGCATGTGGCCAAGTTCATCAAAAACAACATCATCTGTGGATATAGGGTGCCCAATGAGATCATTTCAGATAACGGCTCACATTTCAAGAAAGAGGTGATAGACCTTCTTAAGAAGTATAACGTGGCTTTCCGTAAGTCATCAACATACAAGCTACAGACCAATGGAGTCGTTGAGGCTGTAAACAAAAATATCAAGAAAATCTTGCAGAAAATAGTGGAAACCTACAGAGACTGGCTGGAGAAATTGCCATTGCACTCTGGGGCTACAGAATATCAATCCGAACATCTACAGGGGGAACCCCCTATTCTCTAGTGTATGGGATGTAAGCTGTTTTGTTAATCGAGATTGAAGTACCATCACTGAGAATTATGGCCGAGTGTCAGATAGCGAAGGCGGATTGGCAACAGAGTAGATTTGAAGAATTGATGTTGTTCGACGAAAGGAGGTTGAAGGCATTGTATCACATCCAAGGCTACCAGCATAGAATTGCTTGGGCATTTAATAAGAAAGTCAAGTCCAGAAATCTCAAGGAAGGAGACATGCTGCTCAATGACAACTGAGCCCCCATTTATGATCCTAAGGGCAAGTTTAGACCTAATTGGACCGACTCTTACATCATCAAGTCAATCTGGTCCGGAGGAGCAATTATTCTTATGGATTTGGATGGCTTGGAGTTTTCACAACTGATCAACATGGGCAAGTGGAAGAAATATTATCCCAGAGAGGCTCACTAGGCCGAAAATCCGAAAGGGCGACCTAGGCAAAAGTTAGAGCATGAAAAATTAGAAATAAAGAAAAATTGAGCTTGCAAGGCTGAAAACCCGAAAGGGCAACCTTGGCAAAAATTAGAGCGCAAAAAGAGAGAATATATACTCGCGTGAACCCTCACCGAACTACGTAAGGCCTAATTCTCATCTTTGGGATATGTAGGCAACTTCCTCCCAAAGTTCGGCCATAACCATTTTCAACTCAACTGTCATGTTCATCTGGTTTAATCAATCCATCATTCTCCACCGTTTGTCGGCTTGGTTGTGTTGCTTCCATTCGGGCAGAAAGGTCAGTTACAAGATCAAATAGTAATGATCAATGCAATTTGGGGGGCAGTTATGATTTTCCGATTTAGGGCTGTACAGCTTAGGATTGATTCTGTGTGTATTCGGTGGTGACCATTTCCGAAAATGTTTTATTTTGTTTTACAACACAAAAGGAACCTTTTCAATACTTACTTTAATTTTATTGATTTTAACACAAGTACATCCTCCAAAACAAAGTTGCTTTTACATAAAAACTTGAAAAGAAATGACAAAGCAATAAACTAGGGGCATAGATGAGTCAAGTGTCAATTCTCTGTCTCTTTCTCGTACCCGTAAAAGTCTTTGTAACCGAAGTCGACCTAATCTGTTCCTCGTCCTCGAGCCAAGCCAAGAACTCACTAGGAAGGATGGAACTGAAATTCAGGGCAGAAGTCGGAAATTCTCTCGCACTCCAAGTAGTGAGGTATCGAGGCAAGTATGAACTACGAATGGGAAACAAAGCTAGATACTTTATCCCTTTATCCAAACAAGTCTGATCGTGTTCCAAACTGGCGTCTGAACCTAAATGGAAAATAGAACACACAGTGTGTATGGCCAATCAACCATATACCTGGTTGTTGAGACATGATGTAACTCATCGTAGCCAAGTTAAGCCAAGGGCTACGCCAAGCAATGTCAATTGTAGACCTATTGCGCATCTAGTCACACCACATTCCCTCTGAGGAGAACTCCACTAGCTGTGAGCGAAGAGAGTAAGTTCTAGCCAAGTACTCGGGGCTGGGGTCCATTACTTTCAACTTATCCATTAACCATACCTGGAGAGGGAAGAAAAGTAAGAAAGAATAAAAGAATAGAGAGATGTACGTTTAGGGAAAAGTAAGAAAAGGATTTCGAGAGAAAAACAGAGATTGAGTGCCAAGTGATGTGAGGATCATAAATCAAAAAGGCAGGAAATAATACTTGGAGAAGTAATGGACTCCCCGCAAATCGCGTAGTCTCTTGTCGATGAAAAGCATCTAAACCTGTCAAAGTCTTGGCCAACACTAAGCCCATACAACTCTTACCCTCCTTAGGGCATTGGGCTACTTCAATCAGTTTAATGCTAGCTCCACCGTGACTAAGGGCAAGAAGGAAGTGTGCAAGCAAGCATAAGTAGAGGGCATGCTGACGATAACCCCACCAAAGGAGGTTCTCTTTGTCACCGGTAGTGGAAAATCGACTAATCAAATCTGAAATGTCTAATTCCCCATTGTGACCCAAGGATCGAGCCTCGTGCAAAGTAAGCCCACACATCCATCCTAAAGCTTGAGCATGGCCAAAACGGGGTTGAGGCATGATTTCTTTATCACGTCGAGATTCCATCAATGCTTGAAATTCTTCAAGTGTCGGACACATCTCTTATGAACCAAAGCAGAATACATGCATGATTAGATTCTAGCACCGAGCAGCAGCATGGAGAAATGGAAAACAAAGTGAAGTGCAGCTCAATGGAAAAAGAGCGTTTAGGCCGAAACCACAAAAGTTCACCTTTTCCGAGCCATCTAAAGTGGTTATCCAGTCTTGGAGCCTATAGATGACCAACATCTCCATTTTGAGAGCAAAATGTAAAAGACTTGCTCTTCTACCAAAAACAACAGTATGAAAGCCCCATTTATAGAATTTTAGATGGAGTAGTGGGTGATAACTGGGCACTCACCAAACCCCTTATCAAGGTCTGGCCGTACCTTAGTGGGGTTCGGCCGTGCCTACTGAGGTCCGGCCGTACCTCAATGGTGGGCCAGACAATGCACTAACAGGAAAGGCTGCTCTTTGTCCTCGTGTGTTGTGGATGTATGTTGAGTCTTGTTTTACTTATACCAAGTCTGTTGTAATAGTTTTGAGTTGTTTCCATTATGTTTTCTTTTTATCAAGTTGTATATTTTGTCCAGTTGTAAGTTGTTATTCGATTCATGAATCAAGCACAAGTCTCTAGAAGATTCTCATGCAATTGCTGTCCATTCGCCTACAATACAATTCGCAAGAAGATGATCATCCCCCCCCCCACACACACACAAAAAAAAAAAAAAAAAACTTGCTTTTAGAAACTAGCAAGTCCAACCCCAATCATGTTTTACACATAAAACAAAAGAAAGGTTTTCAAAAACAATGAGTCCCCCTAAAGGTAGTGTTTCAAAGTACAAAGCAAAGAAATTAAAAAAAACAAACAAAAGCAAAATAAAAGAGATAAAGTCATCATCGTCATCAATAGTCCGTCCCAGCTCTCCTCCTCCTCGGCTGTGCAGAAAGTGCATCGTTGTCATCACTGGCACTGCAGAACTGCATGTTAAACTCCTCTCCCTCCTCCTCAGGGGTCGAAGAGCCCTCAAAGGACTCCTCGAAAGGTAAGCGCTGCCTCACTCGGCCTGTCCCTCGATCAGCTCCTTTCCTGCCCCTTACTGGGCCCCGCCTCTTTCTTCTAGCTGGAGAAGGTCCTGCAGGTGCCACCGGTGCTAGTCCAAGTTGAAAAGAAGAAACGAAAGGAGAGTGCAGATAGTTATAAGATGACAAATAGAGCCAGAATGAAATGACTGTAAACTAGGGGCAAAGCTTACGTCAAGCCCGTGAGCAGCTAGAGTGGTCTGACTCCGTCGTACCATGAGGAGTAGCTGATGGACGGTTCACGCAAGGTCACCTGCAAAAGAGATAGCAGAGTTTGAGAAATATAGCCAAAAATAGAAGCAATCAAACGAGATGAAGTACAGTAAGTGGAAACAATAAAAAAATGTGTACCTGCTCAATGCCTGGAGCGAACACTATCTGATGGTCCCTCTCCGCGATCTCATCGATCAAAATCTACTCAAGCACCCCGTTTGGGCGAATGTATGTGATCTCCGTGGGAATCATAGGAAACCTAGGAATAGGAGCAATGGCAGGGGCACCTCTAGCAAGGGCATTACTAGCACCACCGCGAGAGCGCGACCTCGAACAAAGACAGATCGCGCCGGTGAGAGGTGCCATCACCCGAGTGTGCAAAAAGGTAGTGAAGTCACTGGCCATATGGTATCTATCACTGTCCTCTCCCTCCATCAAGAGGTCGATTGTAGGTCTGTCCTGTATCTCATCAACTGTCCTCATGCTTGGAGGAGGAGGATGCGGAACATTTAGATCGACAACCCTTCTGGTCAGACAGATGAACCTCTCCCCCAGATAATAGGCCCGACCAAAAGGGCCCTCGAACAGAATCCTCATCGTCAAGGCATACCAGGCAGCAGCATAAGCCGCTATGGACGCTGGGAGGATACCCGCCCAAGGATTCCAATCAACATGTGAATCAATCCAGTGTCAGATGTCAGTGTAGTGTCAAATGTCAGTGCAGTGACAGTGTAGTGTCAAATATTATTCAATGTCAGAAATTAGTGCAGTGTTAGAAAATCAGTGTATAATGAGCAAAACAGTGCAGTGGTAGATGCCAACAGTATGAGGATGCTAGTATAGTATGAGAACAATGATATAGAATGCAAAGAATGATATTGTGTTACCTGGTCCACAATGATCGTATCAAAAAAGCAGCGGAAGTATGGGAAGGTCTGATCTACTAGGCGGTGGCAGCTGAACCGTGAGTTGTAGTACCGAGAGCGGGGTACTGACAACTCAATCGGCCTCACTGGGATCGGAGCTAGAGTGGTGAAATACGTGTAAACCCAAAGCTGTAAACAGATGAGCATAAATAAAGCAGATGAGCAGATATGAAATGCAGAGTAAAGACGAGCAAGAAATACAAAGTACAGAATGCAAAGTTGAGTAAAAAAAGTAAAGGGGTGAGACGCGCACCTCCTAAACTCTCCAGTAGCCACCGAGTAAATCCGCCTTGCGGCGGGACACGAAGCTCATATAGCAGTATAAGGTGGCCAGGCTAGCTCCACCCCAATCATACTCTGCCACCTCCGGTAGGTGCACCAGTGCCCCTAGAAGATATATCCCCATGGTATTTTTCATGTTCGTAAACAGGGTGGTACCGAGGAGATACGTGAGGAAGCCACGGGCAAACTGGGCAACCTCATCTACAGTAGCTGGCTGACGGTCGATGAAGTGATCATAAAACCAACTGTAGCGCACCATCCCTAACTGCTGATGTCTGGGATCGCTCCAAGAAGTTGGAGCTATATAGCTCTCCACTGTGCCATGTCTAAATCAAATGGGATTGGGCTGCCAACTCTGACCCATAAGCCAGTGAGCATCGAGAAGTCATATGGCGTCAGCGTCATCTCCCCGATCGAAGAAAAGAGAAATGAGTCTGTGGTGTCTCACCATCTCTCGACCAAAGCTCTATATAGCACTGACTCAGCCCACATCTGTATGAGCCCGAAGCAGAAGGGCCCAAAGCCGGTGGCATCGACTACTGTGCGAACCTCTGCTGGAAGCTGCTCGTACCAACGAACCCGATATGGTCCCATAACCGATAATCCTCCTGGCTACGACCTGTAAATGGGAAATGTATCAATGTGTGTACAGCAAAGAAGAATGGTTTGTTTCACTTATCTACAAAACAAAGGCAAGTCACATATGTACAAAACAAAGGAAAGTTGCTTACTGTGGAGGCATCAGCAGATAAGTGCTCCATGGGCTCGCACAATATTGTGTCCTATAGCCCAGGAATGAAGCCCATAAATTGTAAAATCCTTCATAGTGGGGAGAATGTGAGTGCGCACCAGGTAAGTGGCCTCATGAAATGGCCTCTCGGCAAGAGGAAGCAAAGCCGGAGCATCCTCAGCCTCCATATCTGGACTAAGGGCGGCACCAATATCTATGGCCAGGTCAGGAAGGGGAACCTCATCGCTAGTAATGGGAAATGGTAGAGAAAAATGAAGAAAAAGGACAAACTAAGGGAAAATGGTTAGAAATCCCAAATTTCAAAACCCTAGGAGAGAGAAAATAAAGAGAGTGTGTAAAATCAAAGGGAGGAAGAGGAAAATGTGGGTAAAAATGAGAAAAATAAAGAAAAAAAACCCAAACTCCACCAAATCAAAATCCAATCGGTTCAAAATGCAGAGAATGAAAAGGGTTTCAAAGAAAAAATGGCTTGGTTCACAAGAAAAAGGAGAAATCTAGAGAGAGTGGGATGCTAGAGAGAAAAAGGGAGGGATTTCGGATGTTGAGGTGTGAGGAAATGAGGGTTGGTTTGTGTTATTTAAAACGACAAGTCGAGGGCTTCCCGAATCTACCCCTGCCATCGTCGAAGTTCGGTCGGAGGTCCGTATATCCAGTCGTACCTCACTAAGATCCGACCGAACTTTAAAAAAAAAACCCTTTTTTTGTTTATTATTTTCCTTTGTATTATCTGAGTAAGAAAATAACATTAAAAAAAAATCAATCAAATCAAATCATTATTTTGTGTAAACCTGTATACTATAAATATATATAAAAAAATCAATCAATTTATCTTATTTTATATGTTATTTTTGAGTTGAGTGTATATAAATATATATATATATAATAAATAAATAAATAAGGCAAATAGAATATATATATATAAGAGGGGGGATTTGTTTTACTTCGTTCTTTTTTATTTTATTTGAGTATATAAAATGTACATAAAAAAGGGGGGAGGGGAGGAAGTTTTTGTTCCGATGTTATTTTATGTATGTTACATTCACACCATAAATTTCATTTTCTTTGTTATGATTTGTTTCAATAATCTGTAAGTTGGTTTTTGTCCCACTATCAAGTTTTTCTCGCCAAAAACTGCGCAGTAATTATAACCGGTGATGTTTTTCCGATGAATAAAAAAAAAATGATGATATTTTCAAAAACAAAAACAAAGAAATCATTCTACCATACCTTCTTCCACTCACGTGAGACGCATTTGGAATTCACATTTAAGAGTTCATGTTATTCGGTTAAAATCTTCATCCTCTCCGTATGAACTACGGCTAGTTACGCCACCCCAATTTCTCACATAGCATTGTCTTGTGCATCTCTAATTCAATTTCACTATTCCTCCTCTCGCGAACGGAGCGATTGGATTTCACTATTCCTCCTTTTGCAAACGAAGCAATTGGATTTCACTATTCCTCCGCTCATGACCGGAGTGATTGGATTTCACTATTCCTCCTCTCGCTAACGGAGCGATTGGATTTCACTATTCCTCCTTTTTGGGCTTTCACATTCACTCACGTCGTGAAATGACTTTGAGCTCTATCAAAGAGGGGCAACTGTAGACACCCCAATTTTAACCGCTCGTAAGACTTAGGCACTTTATTCCGAGCACTCGATGATGACAATTACATTGAGTCAGTGGTTTGAATTCTCAATAAAGGAATCCTAGTTCGAGCTCTAAACAATTCCAACCTGCCATACCCACTGTATTTCTACCCTAGAATTTCAGTATTGCACCTTGTACCAACCTGTATTGAACCTGAAAGTAAGAAATAGTGGAAATACACTGAAGTCCGGCCGGACCGCAATGCCATCCAGCTGAAGATACCAAGGTCTGGCCTGACCTCTTGACTTTTCAGGTAGTTTTAGCAATGTTTTGCCAGCTGCCCAATTTTGCTGATATTTTGCTCAGACCTGCTCAAGGCCTATAAATAGCAGGGTTTAGACTACTGTAAGGAGGTTGAAAAAACAATATAGAATTTGGTTAGAGAGATCAAATCAATATCAAGTGAGTTAGAAATATCAAGAGTTAGAAAAGATCAAAGCTACAATCCATCTTGTTCTTTCATAAGCCTTGAAGCTTTCATATCATCCATACATACCATACAAGAGCTTGAACTTGGAACTTGAGTTGAGAATTGAAAATCAAAATTGAGGGTGCTTTGGAATCAAGTTTGGTTTACAACAAGAACATCTTCTCTACAAGAGGTAAAGCTTTCTCACTTTCATTTCAATCTTTGTTCATCTTTTTCTTGTGTTTTCATATTATTTTGGGACTGTTTTAAGGGCTGGAACTTGTGATTAAAAGCTACCCAAAGGTGGAGAGGTTAATCACCCTTGCTTGAACCTTATTCCTAGCTTAAATCCTTGTATTTCCCACTTGTTTTCTCTAATTTTTATCATTGTGTAGACACCCCATTTTTTACCGAACTTAAGACCCAGACGTCATTGTTTGAACGCTCGATGATTTTGGATGTTTGTGCTCATTTCGAGTTTCTGGAGTTTTCGGCTGAGTGCCTTGCCTCTGGGCCTCTGAACTCTTTGTGTTTTGGCTCGGTTTGTGGACCAAGCCTTGTTTTCCCTTGCCTGGAGGGAGAGAGAGGTCGGGAGACCACTTTTTTCTCTTGTAGGCTAGTTTCCGGAGCCTTCGGCCGCGTGCCTTGTCTTGCTTCCTTTTTGGTTTGGTTTTGAACCAAACCTTGTTTTCCTTTGCCTGGAGGGAGAGAGAGGTCGGTAGAACACTTTTTGTGGTCGCAGACCACTTTTCCCTCTGGTAGGCCAGTTTTTTTATTTTCGAAGCCTTCGGCCGCGCACCTTGTCTCGAGACCGCTTAACGTTCTCCTTTTGGCCTGGTTTTCGGACCATGCCTTGTTGCCTTGGTCTAGAGGGACACAGAGGTCTCATAGACCACTTTTCATGGTCGTAGACCACTTTTCCCTTGTAGACCACTTTCTGTGCTTGTAAACTAGTTTTCCAGGCTTCCAGCTACGCGCCTTGACCCCCAGACTTTCGTCTTGCATCCTTTTTGGTTTTATTTTTGGCACAAACCTTGTTTTCCTTGCTTATAGGGTGGAATAAGTGTGGAAGACCAGTTTCTCTCCCTAAAAACCACTTTTCTTCCTACCAGCCAGTTTTCTGGTCGGCCAATTGGTCTTCTTGGTCTTTGGACCATCAAAAGTGGTCGGCCACCATGCCATTAGCTTGATTTCATTGTGCAGACCACCTCCCCCCACCTGCCGACCATTTTCTTCCCTTGCAGACCACTTGCGGTGGTCGACCGACCACTACAAGTAGCTGGTCGACCACTTCAAGTGGTCGATAGCTTTCCAACACCTTTCTGAAGATCTTTTGGTGCCAGCTATAACAACTGGAGGGCACGGAAACTATCCTCCATACATGTGTATGGAGGGATGGCTTGAAGACCTAAGCTTGTTCAACAAGCTTAAGCTTTGGTTCTCTAAAAAAGAGAACCTCCCCCCTCTTGCCTTAGGTTCAGAATTTTGTGTTTGAGCTATAGATACACACCTATCTCTATATTTGCCCCTTCTCTCTTGTTTTGTGCTGAAAAGTGCATTTTCATCATACTATTGCACACAAACACACACTCAAACACCATACTGTTGTTGCTGAGTCACTTTGAAGCTAGTTTTGGTGTTTTCGAACTGGTTTTGATCCAAGAAAGCTGCTAGAGTTGTTGCTCTAAAGTGGTTCTACAAGGGTGAGCTCTTAAACCCTTATTTTTTTATTAAGCTTTTGGACCTATTTGCATGCTTATTTTGGCTTGACTTTATACTACAAAAAGTTCTGATTCTACATGCTTGTAATGTTTGTTTAAGGTATCTTTTGTGTTGGGGGTGGTCTACCCCCTCTTGTGCCTTGTTTGGCTTTGTTTTACATCATCAGTTTAGGCCCTTGAGATCACTTTCTCTTGGCCTTTTAACCACTGAAATCTAGTGGATTTTCAATAGTAAAACTTGTGTTTTGAGGTCTTAAATAGGAGAGGATCATCCCCTCTCCTTGTATCTTGGATGCTTGCTTCATTTGCCTCATGTTTGTTAAGCTTATGTTGACTCCATCTTAACATGCATTTGGGGTTATTTTGACATGGCATACCACTTTTTTGACTTGGTTTGATAGCCCCTTGCATGCTCCATGCACTTGTAGTGCAATTCCATTAATTGGCCTAACATACATCATGCTTTTGACTATCAATCTAGCATGATTTTGGCTTAACTTTACCTAGATTTTGGTCATATTTTAGCATGCTCTAGGTCTGATTTATGTTGTTTTGGTCATGCATGCATTGCTTTGTATAGACATGGTTCAATCTAGCTCATTAGCTTTGTGTATTGAAGCCACTAGCATGCATTGCTTGGGTTATTTTCATGGTTTGGAATCATTTCATATGTGATTTCAGTGCATGTAGTGTGGTCATACACTCGCATCTGTCACTCTTTCAATGCATTGGAGAGTTTGTGCTTTATGCCTTAAACATGAGCCATTGTGTATGCCTTCATGCCTAAGCTTGTGAGCTATCATTTCAGTGTGTTTTTGGGGTTATTTTGCTATGATATAACTCTGATTTTTGTTGGCGAAGCCATCTCATGCTTGGCTTTGGTAGGTGTAGTGTAATCCTCCCTTTTGACGTTGTATATTCCATGCTTCATGCCTTCATGCTAGCTTGTTTTGGCTATACTCTGTGCATGTTTTAACCTTGATTTAGCATGATCTAGGACTGTTTTAGGTTATAATGGCCATATGCTTCATGTTTTGCATAGCTATAGTGCAAGTGCTTATGCTAGTTTCAAGCTTTAAGCCTCCTATCATGCTTCATTTGTGACATGTATATGATTTGGCATCATTTAACATAGTATTTTAGAGCATGTAGCATTGCCATGTTCTCACTTCTTTCACCCTTTGAGTGCCTCTAAGGGTCGTGCATTGTTGCCTTGCTTATGGCCTAGTGTGCATGCATGCATGCTTAGACATTTGAGCCCCCCCATCTTAGCATGTTTTGATCATTGTCTTGACCTATTTGAACTTTGTCCAGGCTTGGTTCATTCATTTGTGCCATGTATTGCATGCCTCTTGTGTAGTCCTCTTTGGTAGATTTATGCTTTAAGGACCCTAGCATGCCATGCTTGTGTTGATCGGAGGATTTGGCATCATTTCATACCTGATTTAAGTGCATATAGTGTGGCTACACTCTTTGATTTGTCACTCCTTAAGCACTTTTGAGAGTTGTGTACTTATACCTAGTTGATGGGCCCTCACATGAGCATGTGTTCTTAGCCCTTTTGTGCCTTAGTTTTGATGCATTTTGGCCACTGTTTTGGGCATGATTAAGATCTGTCCATATTCGGTTTAAGTCCATATAGCATGTTTGTTTGCATGTTGTTCGCATGTTGTTACATTCCATGTTGTTTGCATGTGCATGCATTGCATAGTGTGTGCATGCCTTGCATTGTGTTTGGAATTTTGTGCATATCATCCTAGCATTGGTAGAATAGCATGTTGTATGCTTATTGCATTACATTGTGTTTAGCATGCTTGTGTTGCATTTTGTTTGGATAGGATGTTAGTCCAAACACGAGAAATAAGGGACGTTTCATACTTGAAGTGATGAAACGTGCCTCAATTCTCGGTCGCCGACCCTCTTGATCGTGCATGACAGAGGTTAAGGCATTTATGTGTTATGTGTGCATTCATTTACATTGATTCGTGCAATCTTGGTTTCTCGGCCATCGTGCATTGCGATGCTCGATTGGTGGTTCGAGAGTCGAGAACCGCACTCCCTTGAGATCATGAAATGATAGGGAGAGTGGTTGTGCACACATATCTTGCAAATACATTGTCATGCCCCTTCTTGTTCTCTGTTATAGCAAACTGGAGAAGTGTAGCAAAAAATGGTCAGTAGACTAGTAAAAGTGGCTGGCCGACCACTTTATCTGGTTTGCAACAATGGTAAGTGGTTTACAAGTGGTTGGAAACACCAATAACTGGTCGGCCACGTTCCTGGGGGTCCCTATGATGGAGTAGAAGCTACCTTGAAGTTTGTGCAATGATCTGAAATCAATGTAAACAGAGGCAAGTTGGGGCATCGCGATGGATTTCCGAATGAGGTGACCGAGCATGCATACACTCTTCTCCCTTCGAGGACATCTCTTTACTGCTTTACTTAGCTTCTTTACTTAGCTAGCTAATGCTTTGGTTTTGTACTTGAGTAGTTAATGCAATTAGCTATTTGTTTCAATTTGTGTTGTAATAACTAATTAGTTAACTTGTTAGTTAATTAGTTTCATTTTGTAATAATTAGTTTAATTAGCTTAGATTAGCTAGTTAGTTTATTATTCGGACCCTCCGTCGAGAGGGCACAACTATTGTAATAAGTGTGCGTGTGTGTGATGCATGTTTTCCAACCCCCATTTCTTTCTCCATTTTACTTATCAACTTTCGATGGTTAGTTTAGGGTTATTTTCAATTAGCATCCTTATGCTTTGCATTTTTGCATCCATTCATCTGTCTTGCATGCACCAGGCTCGGCGCATCATACAAACTGCATTGTATTTCAATCACTATTTGAATACATGTTATCAAGTTGCATTCACATGACATCTTAGAATAGCCGAGCCTATTTTAGTTGCATCTTTGCATGTGTTGCATTAGGCATTGTTGACATAGCTAGGATCATGCATTGATTACTAACTAGCTTCTTTTTTTGGCTCAGAGTACACTGTGAGTGTTTATGCTTTAGCATCCTTACATGAGTGTTAGTGTTGCCATGTTAGCATGCTTGCCATGAGGCTATTTGCTTAACTGATATAACTGCATGAATGCCTGTGGATGAAGGCTTCATTGCTTGAATTGGAACAATTCATCAAAATGCGAGTTTTAAGCCCACTTGAAGTGGCAAATCACCATGTTTTCTAAAGCCCACTTGAGGGTGACAAAATCCACGACTTAGCCTACTTGCGAGTAGCAACTTCAAACCATTTTCAAACAAACAAACATGAGATATTTTGTTCCAATTTAGGCGATCTAGTCTATTCTTGTATGTTGTGCGCATCACATAGTAAATTAGGCTAATAAACCAGAATAAGAGCACATGTGTTTTCCAAAACAAAATATCATATTAGTAAAGGCCGATCTTTGATCAGGCGAGCGGGGGTGCTCATGGCATGACCTTCCCCTCTCATACCCAAGTTCCCGAGCTGAGGCAACTTTGGTGATGACGGACACGTGGCCTTAGGCACGAGTCAGGGTTTCCTAAATTTCCCAAAATAAAATATTTAGGCGGCGACTCTGTATCTAGCAAAGCAGTCCATATTTGGCACTTCTTTATTAAAATCAATTTTCCAAAACGATTTGCCGGATTTGGACTCTTTGGTGATTTATCAGTCTCACATTGCACTTTGTGAGATTAGATTCAGAACCGTGACATGAGTCCGAACTTTAGTAGCTAAGAACAACAATTCGCGCCCTCGCGCGTGGAGTGGAGTTCGGGGCGGTTTACACATCGTTTTGGGGCTGATTTGGGACTGTCTTGGGGCTTTTTTTCAACATCTAAAATATGTGATTTGAAGTTATAAAAGTAGGGGGGGTTAGCCACCCTTCCTTACACTTGTTTACTAGCTTTAACCTCTTTATGATTGTGCACCTTCTATAGCTTAATTTCAGCACTAGTTTATGCTATTTAGGGGGTTGTTTAATTTATTTCAATAATTTTGCTTTGCGTATTATGTTTTTTTTTATAATAATCAATTAATCAACTTCGCATAATCATATCTGCAACCTCCCTCCATTCTTTGATTATTTTGATCCAAAAGTTGTGAAAAATTAAGGTTGTTATTCAAGTATAAGAAAGAACTTTTTTCCATGCTTAATAGTTTAATCTCTTCAGAGATTCATTACTAAAGGCATAAAACTTTTTCATACTTAATGGTTTAATCTTTTCAGAGGTTCATTACCAAAGGCATACATCTTTCTTATACTAAAGCCAATCTTTTATTTTTTATTTCTTTTTTTCACCAGTGTGTTTACTTTTAAGGGACTAATGGACCCTTGGAAATCACCAAGGAAAGTGTCATTATCACTAATTATCAAGTTTGGATTTCAAGTCATTATCACTCACTTTGGATTTTTCTAAGTCATTATCACTCTTCTGAGTTTGACTAGTCCTTGTTGCGCATCTTGGGTTTGACTTGAAATCCTTAACTTGTAAATAAGTTTGACTCTTTCTTTGTAATTTCTCCCAAATGAAATAAGGTTTATTTCCTCAAGTTAAGTCGACACTTGTTTCCCTTTAATGTGTTTCGGACTTAGTGGATGTAAATATCACCGTGGACTTTTAATGGATTAAAGAAAAGGAAAGGTAATATAAAAGAGACTAATAAAATTGAGTTTAAAATGAATCAACCGACATAAAGAACCAATATGATTGATTGAATTCGGTCGGATGCTATACTGAGTTTATTGTGTCAAGGCTTGTCTTACATCAATTCATGATGTTTTTGATGAATCTTGAACCGTCTTTACAGCCAGATGTTATGCCGGAGTCTATTGTGTCAAGGATTGTCTTACATCAATTCATGATATTTTGATGAACTTTGAAGCGTCTCTACTTCCATTCTTGAATTCACTTCATGATAGGAGGGAGGGGTGGTTATTATGCATTGCATTTATTGATCTTTGTCATATCGTGTCCAAAATCATTTTGCAAATCAACTTGCAACCATAGATGGTTTGGGAATCGAGTTCGCTCCTCTCTTGAGTATTATCTATGATAGAGAAGGGTAGAAGAGACAAACATGACTAGGAATACCCTATCTGCACGGTTTCATCTCAGGCACAAAAAAAATTGATTTCTAAAAGAAAACAAGGTATTGGATTTATTTGGGGATCAACTGAGTTTCATTTTCGGTCGGCACAACAAGGCTCCAATAAATTACAAACAATACACTTTTAGTTGAAAGCAATCATTGTATATTTGTTGTGATAAATTAGACAGCCCCTTCTAGTTATCATTCATTCGGATTTGTAATAATTATTTATTCGGACAGTTGGACATTAAGACCCTCCTTTCGTGAGGACAAAAAAGTAATAAGTTATATGTCTTCCAACCCCCATTCTTTCTCCCTTTTATTTATCTGCTTATGATGGTTAGTATAGGGATATCATATTTTCAAATTAGCATTTCCATGACTTGCATCCATTCATTCATTTTACATGCATAAAAGTTCGACTCATCATATTAGTCAAATGTCAAATTCAAACTCTTTACTTGAATATGTGCGCTATCATATGCCTTGAATTGACTCACATGCCATGCTAGTAGTCGAGCTTGTTAATTGCATATCGTATGTGTTGCATTAGCCATATCACATAGTTAGGATCATGCATTCTTTTCTAACTAATTCCTCTTTTGGCTTGGAGTACGAGGTAAGTTTTTATGCTTTAGCATATTGCATAAGTGTGATTGCCGCCATATCAAACATACTACTATGAGGCTAAAAGCTTACTTGATATACCTGTTGGAATGCCTATGGATAAAGGCTATTCACTGACATTGGGATACTTTGATTAATGTATATATATGAGATCACTTTTTCAAGTGGTACATATTCAAAACACTTTTTTCAAAACAAACAAGAAATCAAACGTTCCAACTGTTCGCGAAATTAGTCTATACTTGTATGTTAAAGATAAAATAAGAACATATACTGTACATAAGAATCACATCATGATTAGTAGAGGCCAATATTTGATCGGGTGAGTGGGGTGCTCATTATTGACCTTCCCGTCTCATACCTAAGTTCCCGAACCAAGACACTTTGGTAACGATGGACTAATGGCCTTTGGTGTGAGTCACGAGTTTCCTAAATTTTCCAAAATAAATATTTAGGTGGCGACTCTGATATCTGGCAAAGTAGTCCATTTTTGGCATTTGATTCAAAACATCGATTTTCTAAAAGAAATTGCTGGATTTGGGCTCTTTTTGTGTTTCCATTATTTCACATTGCACTTGTGAAATCAAATTCAGAACCACACAAGTAGAGTCCGAACTGTATGGGCTATTCATTCTTCTGAAAGGAGTGCGAAAAACGAAGCTACAACACTCCATTTTTATCACCCCTAAGAGTTGGACACTTCATTCCAAACACCCGATGATAAAAATTACACTATGTAATATGTTGAATTCTCAGCGAAGAAATTTCGATTCAAGCTCTAATCCCAAACCTTACACCTCATTTTGGCCAAACTATTTTAGACCTTAAAACCCTCTTTTCAAAATATTTTTCTAAATATTTCTACGATGTTCTGAGGCTCGTATTTCGATTAAAATATTGCACATTTCAGTAAACTGAGTAAGAACAAAGTGGAAATAAATGGAAAAGAGGTGAACCATTTAAAAAAATCTTTAAAAACATCTTATAGGTTTAGAGTTGAAGGAAATAAGAGGGGGTGGAAGAAAACTAGTTTAGGAAAAGGTTTTGTATCAAACCGTTAAGAAAGAAATGAACAGCTTTTACTAAATTAGGCATATCTTTTTGTATACTTTGAATTTAGATGTAAGGCCACCACCATTGTAAAGTAAACTTTTAGGGCTTCAATTTAAACACAAGAATCACCTAAAACCGAGTCCGGATGAGGGAGATATGCCCATTTGAAGTTCGGCTTGAAAGTAGATTTTGTTTGACCCGACCGGGTTTGTTTAGATCCGACTATGGCTTGTTTAGACCTAGCCGGGTTTCAACCTCTTAGACCTAGCCTTTCATTATTTGGATTGGTCGTGGGTTTAGGACCCAACCGAGTCTCATTAGCGCCACGCAAAGCGTTTTATAGCAGTTTGCTCCCATGCACAAGATTTTGCCACCTCGCCATTTTTTGAAGATATTTTCGACCAAAACAGCTCAAACTCTATAAATAAGACCTCCCACCTCAAATTTCAGTGTTAGAAAAACCTTCCAAGAGGCTTAGACATTGATGAGAGCTTAGAACTAGCCCTGAACCTTCAAGCTTCTTTTGTTCTTGTAGAGAATTAAAGACATATTTGTAGAACCTAGAGGTTAAAGAGTTGTTCTTGGAGAAATTTGTAGGAGCTTAGACATACATTCATCTTTAAAGCCTTTCTTCATCTTCAAACCTTCTTGAACTATACATACACAATACATACACCATTAAAGCTTGTTCTTGAAGCTTTTTGCTAAAGTTTCAAACTATATTTCAGATACTTGAGGGTGTTAGGATTAAAGTTTGATAATTAAGAAATTACCTCTCTTCTCAAGAGGTATAACTTTGCATCTTTTCTTTCTTTCTCTTTTACTCTCTTCCTCTCTTTTTCTTATTTTGTACACTATTTTGGAGTTGTTTTGGGGCTGAAATATGTTATTAAGGTTACCAAAAGTGGAGGGGTTAGCTACCATTCCTTAAGCTTAATTACTAGTTGTTAACCATAGTTTCTCTATAGTTTTTCTTCTTGTTTTCTCTTAGTTTTAGCACTGTTTTCTTTGTGTTTATAGGCTATTTAATGTTTTAAATAATTATGCTTTGAATACTATAGTTTCATTGTTGTAATAACATAATAGTCCTCATGGATTTGGTGTGTTTAGGATGTAGCTGCAAATCTGCTTCAGTTAATCGCTTTATTTATGAGTTGAATACTATAGTTTCGTTGTTGTAATAGCATAATAGTCCTCATGGATTTGGTGTTTTTGGGACGTAGCCACCAATACGTTTGGGTTGATAGCTTTTCTGAAGTATATTGGAACCTTGTGGTCATGGGAGGTTTAGAGCTTAGCCACCCCACCACAAGTTTGATTAACTAGTTATAAATCTTTCGCTTTCATACTATTGTTGTTTACCTTGAAGTTAGGTGTGTGTCAAAGTGTTGAAAAACTCTCTTTCTGATCATTTTTGAAACATTGAAATGGATGTCTCATCCTTATTCCATGAACAAAAGAGGAGTTGTCAACAACTTTGGCTAGTCATGCATTTAAGCTTTTAATAGTTGGCTTGATTTCGAGTTTCTCCCTTACTTTCATTGTTGCTCATATAGAGCTCTTTACCAAAAGTGTTGGAAACTCTCTTCTAATTCCACTTTGAAGCATGGAAATGGATGTCTCGTCCTTATTCCATGAGTAGGGAGAGTCATTTACAACAATTTTTGAGTTGTTATTATTTTTCATTTTAATCATCACATACTATCTTGTGATGTTTGATGATTTGTGAAGCATGTCTACCTCTTGAATAACCTCATGATAAGGAGGTAAGGAGAATATCCTCTCTTTCTTTTTTCTTTTTTCTTTTTTATGCTTTGTAAAGTCTTTTCCTATTGCCTCTAAGATCATCATGCAACAACCTTGCGATGGTTGATGATTTGAGAAACAAGTCTATTTCTTCCTTGAATATCTTCATAATAGAAAGGGATAGAAAGGATAAACATCTTTAGAAACACTATAGCTACACTGTTATTACCTCACTACACAAAACAGGTTTTTGGGCTAAAATTGAAGCAAGGTCGCCCTTCATTGTGGTACGGACACGGCTCAAAGTGTATAAACAAAGGACTGTTGTCAACAGAACGGAGCAGTGGCTGAGGGTTAAACATGCCAGTTCTCTAGATGGCAGACAGAGCAGTTACTAGGGGATGTTCTCACTTGTGCGCATGCTGTTCTTGTTTTTGTTTCTTTAATATTTATTGTTGTAATATTTACAAATGTAATAGTTAGGTAATTATTCATTCGGTGATGTAATAATTAGTTGATTAGGCCATTCGAACCCTCTTGTAAGAGGGCAAATTTGTAACACTTGATGTATGTCTTCCAACCTCCATTTCTTTCTCCTTTTTATTTACATGTTTATCATGGTTGTATGAAGTATCATGTTTTCCTTTATCATTCCCATGCTTTGTATCCATTTTTGCATGCATTAACGGTTCGGCTCATCATACTTGATGACTTTATCATTTTCTACTTGATTATGTGTGCTACATCATGCTTTGAGTTGGTTCACATGTCATGTTAGTAGCCAAATCTAGGAGTTGCATTTTTATATGCGTTGCATTAATCATTTTGCATATTAGGATCATCATTTTTTTTCTAACTGTCTTCTTTTTTTTGTCTTGCCACGGTTAAGTACTCGGTGAGCATTTTTGCTTCAGCATATCATATGTGTGTTTGTGTTACCATGTTGAGCATACTATCTTGAGGCTACTTTCTTACTTGATATATCTCTATGAATGCCTGTGGATGGAGGCTATTTTACTTAAATTAAAATGACTTTGATTGTTGTACATATGAGCTCATTTTTTCTTTGGGTTGCACATATTCGAAAACTCTTTCAAAAAAAGCATGAAATCAAAGCATTCCAAAATAAGTGACGTGGTCTATACTCATTTGCCTCAAATAATAATGTTAGTATATTAATAATCAGAACATAAGCATATAATGTCTATAAGATTCACATCATGATTTAGTAGAGGACGATGTTTGATTGGGTGAGTGGGGTGCTCAATTCATGACCTTTCCATCTCATATCTAAGTTCTCGAACCGAGACAACTTTGGTTATAACAGACAAGTGACATTTGGCACGAGTCACAAATTTCCTAATTTTTCCAAAAATATTAGGTGGCGACTCTGAAATCTGGCAATGCAGTCCATTTTTGACAACTCTAGTGATTAATGGATTTTTTTAAGATTTGCCGGATCTGGACTCTTATTCATTTTTTCTGTTTCACATTACACTTATGAAGCCAGATTCAAAACCATGGGAGTCCGAACTGTAGGGAATTGCCTCCGAGGAGACTAAACCCCTCCAAGGAGCGCAAAACACCAGCTATAGTTTCTGGCAACTCCACTGGAAATATTAGAGAACTTGACTTGAACTTCATGATGTAAACTTTTATCTGCATATATATGTTCTTTGCATTGCACTTGCATGGAGCTCTTAAATCACTGTGTTTACCATCTGATATCCTAGACGGCTTGTCGGAGGCTTGCCAAAAGGCTGGATGGATGTAGGCAATGTCACGTTGGAAACACAACCCTTGCATTTGGATTATTGCCATACCACTTAATCCTCCTTTCACTTCTCTGTGTTAGCTATAAGAGGTATATTAGGTAATCTTGCCGAAGTACCCCTTCTTGACTAATCGACCTAGCGCATATAGTGAGCTTTCGTGACCTTTCAAAATAAGACAGGATGCTCTCCTATTTTTAGGATGTTGTGATACCACTTGTTTGAATAGTAAAGTTGTAGATGCTCTCCCATTATAGAGAGTGAAAGATTCCAGCCCGTTTTGGGGCTAACGTAATTTATCTGACCTTGGTTAAAATAATTTTTACTCCATTTATGCAAGTAGTTTTCTACTTTTTAAATCATATAAGCCTCTTCAAGTCTAAGTTTAGCATTGCTTGCAAAAGAATGTCTACGAAGAATAAATTGTCATTGCTCTGCAATGAAGCAAGCAAGTTTGATTCTAATAATAAATTTGTCTATAACATTTGTAACGCCCCGAAAATAATTACAATAGAACCATCCATAATATTAATAAATAATCATACCATTCTAAATACAATGTCCCTTCCATTTCACATGATTCCATAGTACAAAAAGATAATACATGCAATTATACATAAGCCCTAACACTTAATCTATAGCATGTGTTATAAACAAAAGACATGAAGTAAGAGTAAAACAGATATAATAGTGCCCTATCAGCTACATCCTTCCAAGGCAATGCTTGGTTACAACAAAATGAATTTAAATCCAATTATAGTTTAAGCCCTTGGCATGTACAAAATAAATATAACAATACACAAAAAGAAACCTTCAGCTCCATGTCCTCCCAAGCAATTGTCTTCACGGAGGCATACCATAAGCACCTGAAAATGGTTTTCCCACATAGGGTGAGCCAAAGCCTATTAGAGATACTACAACACAGTTTATGAATCATAACAAAGATATAAGGTGTATGCATATACAATGCTCATGCCCAAAACATTTTCATTTCTCTTTCCAAAACCGCGCAATGCCAAATTTATATCTCAATTCATGATATCATTTCATTTACAATAGAAAAACAGGGCAATGAATACAACACTATGAATCTCTAGGACAAGTCTGTAAGTAGGCTACAAGCACTATCAAATTGTCATTTTTATCAGTATTAATCGGAAGGCTCGACACCTAACATCGTGGGTTTTTGGTATTTCACTAAGGACACACAGGCCAACTTAATGCCACAACTACACTCCTACCCGAATTCTCCAAGTTATTCACCATTTTTTTCTCAAAACAACAACATTTTCAAATGTGTTAAATATGTAACAATGCTGAATGCAATGGATGGGAAAATAGTTTCGATTCTCCTAATTCTCATCCAATTTGTACAACAATCATAACTATCCTCCACCAATAGCCCAAAATAGATATCTTTAATAGATAATTTATTTCCATAAGGATAAACTTTCCAAATTCCAAGATGTAAGCGGTAATACATACCCAACTCCACCATCCTCATCAATAACAACCCAATTTCACATTTCCAACATCAATTCCAATTATTTATACAAAATCAACATTTGACATATTTCGAGCAAAACCCCCATTTTCTTCCACAATCAATTTCAAGTATCAAAATCAATTATTTTATCATAACTCCACCTCATTTCCACTTGTGAGACCATAAAATATCCTCTCACATGGATGTTGTGGAGATCCAACGAAGAGAAGAGCTTCACCCCTGTAGATCTGCAATGATGAACATAGTCGGTGCCACCCAACCGGGGTTGCTGGCCGAGGACTCTCCGATGATGAAGTTAGTCCCTGTATCAAGGAAGAAATAGTATATGCATTCGAAGGGGTGTGTGTTGTGTGGAGAGGGATGAGAACATACCTGTATGTTATGAGGTCCCTTCCTTTTATAAACGGGGGTGGGCCAAATAGGCCCAATAGTTGGGGCTTTAGCAAGCCTTGTTTGGGTTAGCCCAATAAGTTGATATATATTATTTTCTAGCTCCCACAATTGCCCCAAAACTTTCATTGTTTTTGGTAGAAGGAATGAGAGTTTTATTGCCGAGTTATGCTGTTCAAATAGATGTTAGGTCCTTTGACAAAGAATACGTTTGATAAATGAATAACATAAATAAATGAATGGCTGGATGAATACATGTATGTATGAATGTATGTACGAATATATGTATATAGAGGAGAGATGTGAGCTAAAGTCCAGTGAGTAATACTATTTCTATAAAGATCGGCCACGGTATTATAACCCCCGGGTAAGGGTGTAGGCCGCGGTATTATAACCCTGGGCAAGGGTGTAATATATTGTCGAGTGCAAAGATTGCTTCCAAATATGGACTTTCATGCTGAGCTAGAAATATTTCTATAGGCCGAACACGGAAATGATTACCTGAACCAAATAAGATAGATTAAATAAGGGAAATATATCAGTCAAAAATTGGACCATGGTATTATTACCCCCGGGTGAGGGTGTAGACCTGCGGTATTATAACCCCCGAGTAAGGGTGTAAGCCACGATATTCTAACCTCCGGGCGTAGGTATAGGCCGCGGTATTCTAACCTCCGGGCATAGGTATAGGGCTGCAATATTCTAACCCCCGGGCATGGGTGTAGGCCTTTGCTAACGGTGCTCTGTGCCGAGTGCGAAGATTGCGCTATATTCAGAGATTTTTGCTGATTTCAAGTGGCAACCAAGTGCCGATATGGCAAGGACTTCGAATAATGTATCCTATACCGAATAAGGTGGACATGTTAATCACCAATAATATTGCTCCGCTTGTATGGAATTACCAAGTAGATATTGGGCCAACTATTTAATTGCCGAGTTGCTCGGTTTGCGTTTAGTCCAAGGTGGACTTCCAAGTTGATATTGGGCCAACTATTTAATTGCCGAGTTGCTCAGTTTGCGTTTAGTCCAAGGTGGACTTGCCCCATTGCTTTCGAATGACAAGTGTTAGTCGGAAGGAATGTAGATTCCCATTACCCTATGTTGCAGGGAAGATTCGGCTTTGGTAAAATGGCGGCGCACAAAAATATGCAAACTACCTATTGTCTAGTGAGTAATGTATTGCCCTAAAATGGGTGCTTGCTTGAAGCTGTGTGAAAAGAAGCGGGAGTTTGTAACTCAAGTAAACATCATTGTAATGTTTGTACCAAGTTGGCCGAGTATGCATATCAAAGGTGCCAAGATGATGATCGACTGATGTGCCCCAATTGGATAGCGGAAAATTGACTGATGTCCCAGTGGGCAAATGTTTTGCCAAATAATGTTGTTAGGCGAATAAAGTTGCCGAATACTGTGGCCAATGTTGCTGCATAAAGTTTGACAATGAATAAGGTTGACAAATAATGTTGCTTAGCCAAATAGAGTTGACACTCGGCCGAATAATGATCATGCATAATGTTGCATTAATAATGGTCGAATAATCTTGCCGGGTAAAGTTGATGCAATACCGAGTAACTAGTGTCAAAACATCGGTGTATCATTTGGTCGGCAGTGTGTCGGCATTCCTTCGGAGTTGGGTTTGCTAAGAACTTGGTTGGCATTGGTTGCCAATTTAGTGAAGTTGAGCTTCTTGTCCAAGGTATATTTGCCCCATTGCTTTTGAATAAGATTTGTTATTCGGAAGGAATAAAATTGACTTGGGCCAAGAAGCTGAGACATTATGAAGCGGTGCCCCTATTCGGTACCGTGGCAAAATCATTATGAAGCCGAGACAAAGTAGGGTGCTTGGTGATAGCAGAATCAAATATGCAATTTATTTGTATTTTTATTTATTTATTTATTTATTTATTTAATATATATATATATATATGAAAATTCTGACTGTACGGATGGACCCAGAATGCGTCAGATAACTAGAAAGGACTATTGGATTGCTATGATCAGACTCCTGATGGCGTAATTATAGCCAAAATGGATCTAACGGCTCAAATTAACAAGGTGTAATGCAACCGCGAAGCACATGATCATTTCTTTTATATCTTGCTAGATCGTCTTCCTCAAAGAAAGAAATCATTTTCTGGGCAAACTTTGAGCGGCCCATACGGCTTCGTTTGAGCTTCGATTTTGGCACTGTTTGTTGCGTTGGACTCGTCTCAATGAGTACTTCACATTGGTATGGGCAAAACTTGAGTTTGATAGCTTTGAAAATTTCAGTTGTCAGAAAATGTGAGCCGTATCGCAATTTTCAGTGAACTTTGGTTACTTCTTGGCTGCTCGGGTTGGTGGGTTTGGACTCCTTGATTTGATGCGAATCCTTTTGTATATTGAGATGGTGATTTCGGCAAGCCGGGATGCTAGTTCTATGCCAAGATAATAAGCATGGGATTTTTGTCGAAAAGGTAGGCAAGTTAATAACGGTTAATAATTGTAGTTTTGTGCCGAGGATGTTCAATGCTATGGAGCATGTTACCGCGTGGCCAAGTAGTCTTGCCGAGTAATCAATGAGCCGAATAATGTTAGCCGATTTTTCGAGATGTTTGTGCCGAAGAAGTTGTGAATTTGCAGTTGTTGATGTTGAATATATAAGCCGAATAAATCGCCAAAGTAGCTTTGGAGCTTTGCCGAGCAATTGCCTATGAGTTCTCAGTATTGTCGAATAACATGTCCGTACCGAGTGCCAAAATAATGTGCCGAATAATAAACGTTATGAGTTTAATTTTTGCCGAATAAGTTATGAGCCGAGTTGATCATATGCAAGCAGCGTTCATATTGCCGATAAATTCTATTGCCGAATAAGTTGACATATAACGTTATGAGCCAAATAACGTAGATAATGGGGCAGGATTGTCCGATGCGGTGATGTATGGGTGGCTTAGTCTTGTGGCCGAGTAGGTAATGAGCCAATTAAGTCAGTAAGTTGTCGAATTAATTATGGATATAAGTTGGTTTGTTGGTTTCCGTATATCCATAGTTGTGATAGCCGAATGTAAAAGAAATTCAAGTTGAGGTGAGTGATCGGTGAAGATGGATGATCATGGCCCAGCTCGAGGAGCCTGCTATTAAAATTGCACGTTGATCGGACACGATCTGACTGGTGAACTATCATTTAACGTCCCCGATTTGCTAGTTGATTGATCCCAAGCTAAAACTCGAAATTCACAAAATTGGACCTCAAAAATGGATTCTACACAGCAAAAAACTAGAGGGTAAGCATCCTCGAAATTACTGGACCATCCGATTAACTGGAATGCGATAAGATGCAACGGAGCACATTGTGCCAAGAAGCGCATGATAAATTCTTATTTCATCACCTTCATGTTGCATGTCATGGAAGGCAGAGTTCCAGTTTTGAGCTCGTGACTTTGAGGCCTTGTATCTCCTTCGTTTTAAGTCCGATTTCGACGCCGTTTTTTGCGTTGGACTCGTCTCAAAGAGTAATTCACATTGGTATGGTCGAAATTGGGTTTTGAGAATGCTGAAAATTGCAGTTTGTTGAAATTATGGGCTGTTGCGCAATTATCGGCAAGTGTCGATCAAGTTTTTGCTCCTCTGGTTAGTGGCTTCGAGCTCCTTAAGTAGACGCGAATCCTCTGGTATTGTTAGATGTGGATTTCAGCAAGCCGGGATGCTAGTTTCATGCCGAGATAGTAGTGCCGAGAATGATTTGCCAAATTTACGGAGTTTGACAAGCAATGTTGCCGAATAATCAATGTTGTGGAGTAATGCTTTCGAATTCTTGCCGAGTAAGTTGCCGAGCTGGGCAATGAAGCCGAGATGCTGAATAGTGTGTGTTGGCTGTGCCGAGCTAGGCTAGTACATTTGGGTTGCCGAAAGCTGGATGCCGAAAATATTTCCTTGATGAGTTGATAGGCTGTAGACGCGCCCGTGGGCTTCTTTCTACAGTTCGGACACCCTTTTGTTGTTGGTTCTTAATCTGAACCAAAGAGTCCAAATCTGGCAAATCGTTTTGAGAAAAATAGATTTTGACAGAAGTGCCAAACATGGACTGCTTTGTCAGATACAGAGTCACCACCTAAATATTTTTTAATGGGGAAATTTAGGAAACCCTGACTCGGTGCCAAAGGCCACGTGTCCGTCATCACCAAAGTTGCCTCGGCTCAGGAACTTGGGTACGATCGGGGAAGATCAGCTATGAGCACCCCCTCTCGCCCGGTCCGAAGACCGGCCTCTACTAACCGTGATATCCGATTTTGAAAACGTTATGTGTTCTTATTCCGGTTATTAGCCTAGAATTACTATGTTATGCGCACAGCAAACAAGTATAGACTAGATCGTCTAATTTGGAACAATATTGCATATCCGTTTGTTTTAGAAAATGCTTTGGGATTTGCTACTCGTAAGTAGGCTAAAATACTGATTTCAACAAGTTTTCCAACTCAAACAATCCAACCTTCAGCCACAGGCAATCAAACAGTTTATCACATAAACATCTAGCCACATGGTAAGCATGCTGTCATGGTAGCACTCACACGCATGCGGTATGCTAAAGCATCAAAATACTTACATCGTACTTCGTGCCAAAACAATAAACTAGTTAGCAAATATGCATGGTCCTAGTTTATGTCAAATTGACTAATGCAACACATACATAATGCAATTAGGGTAGGCTCGGCTAACCTAAACATGTCATGTGAAATACACTCAATTGATGCACGTATTCAATTTGGAATTGAAGTACAAATGCAATTAGCGTGGTGCACCGAGCCCGGTGCATGCAAGACAAATGCATGGATGCACGCATGCATAGCATAAGGTATGCTAATTTAATCATGCCCTAATCTACCATCATAAGCGGGTAAATAAAAGGGAAGAAAGAAGTGGGGATTGGAAGACATGCACACACACGCATCCACACTTATTACAAATTCGCCCTCGCTCGGAGGGACCAAAAGAATATACAAATTAATTAACTATGCAAGCTAATTAAATATTACAAATTACATAATTAGTTAACAAATTAACTAAGCTAGGAAAAACAGTAAACCGTCTCGGGAGGAGAGTTTGGTGCAATGCATGCTCGTTTGCTAAGCGCATCGCCATGCATAGATCGCTCTTTTTCCTCGCTTTGCCCTCTCAAGATCACAAAGTCTGAATTGATTCCCTGGACACTGGAGAATACCACAGGGTGAGTAGAATTACCACCGGCTGCTAGATATGGCCATTGGCACAAGATGCATCCATCGGCTACCAATGGATGGCCGGTCGGCACTATATGTTGCCAGTCGGCCAAAAATGCGCAGTAACTCGCAACTTACAAAGAAATAGAGATGTAACTTGCATGGCAATGCAACTCAAACCATGTATGCCCTAACCATACCCCTTATCATGTGTAGAACTCAAAGGGACATGGTCTTTGGTTTTCGGACCACCAATCAAGCATTTCGATGCATGATGGCCCAAAAACTAAGTGTGCACATTTCAATTTCAAATGAATGCAATGCACATAATCACATAAAAGGGCCAACCTCTATCACACTCACTTCAAGAGGCCAAGCATGCACATTGATGCAATGCAATTCTAGGAACATTGACTAGTATGCAATCATGGCCATGCAAATAAGCATACAAGCTAACAAGCATGCAAGACATGAAACATCAATGTTAACCAACAAGCATGCAAGATGTAATGTGGATGTTCAAGCATGCAAACAAGCATGTGACTTCATTCAATCATGCAAATTCCAACATGCAACAACTTACCAATATGCTACAACACACAAGGAGCATATGCAACCAATGGAGGGATGGACTTAAACATGAATTAGGCAGCTCTAATTAGGCCCAAAACAGTGGCCATAATGCTAAGGAAGTGAGGCCAAACACACATACACGCATGCACATGTTATGGTCCAACACTTAAGCATCAAAAGGGGCCACTCTCAAGCACACTTAGAAGAGGCATAACATGGATAATTAGCATGCAACACAAGCTCTGAAAATCATGTTAGAATATGGTGCCAAACCAACTCAAATAAAGCAAACATTAGCATGCAAATGGTCCAAGTACTTATAGCAAGTCAAAGAGGCTTAAACCATGGCTAAGCCAACCAAGCCCCGTAAGGCCAAAAAGGCTTAAAATAGGTTCAAGGCAGTCCTTAACCATGCAAAAGGGATCCTTAGATGGCATCTAAGTGGCTCAAATTCAAAAGCATACACGATGGCCAAAACATGGAGCATACAACACAAGCTTTCAAAGCATTAAAGAGGTGTCCAAAGCAAGCATACAAGCATGTCTTAGGGACTGAAATTACATGGAAAGTGGTCCCAACCCACTGAAATGAAGCTAGGATGCATGCTATACATTCACACACTTAAGGCCAACAAGCCAAAAATGCAAAGGGGCTATGCAATACATGACAAGTATGACTAAAGCAACTTAAAACAGAGCTAAAGCATACAAAAACATGCATTGAAGCTTCACAAAGTCAAGCCTAAAACATGTTAAAACAAGGGCTTACAACCTAAGGCATATTAAGGCAACAACAAGGCATTACATGGCATGTATGTTAAGCTAACATGGTGTACCAAAACCAACACACAACAATGTTATATCATGGCATAATGTGCATAAAACACAGCCATGGCATGATCAACAAACACTCAAACATGATGCTCCCTCAAGAGGCCAAAAAGTGCCCTTTTCAAGGACAACAAGGAGAGGGGGTGGCCCTCTCCTTCTTGAGACTTTAAGGCACCATCCTTACCATTGAAATCCCTCAAGATTTCAGTGGTGAGGAGGCCCAAGCACCAAAGTCTCGGAGCTCACCAAAAATGGCACAAAATGAGGCCTCTCAAGGCTTAGGAGGGGTCTAACACCTCCAAACCACAAAACACTCTAAATAAACTATTAAGAGGGCTTAAAAATAGAACTTTTTTGTATTATACACTAAGCACAAAAACAGTTCTAAGATAGGCTAACAAGCTATGCAAAAATGGGGATAAAAGGGACTAGTGTCTCACCCTTGTAGACCTCTTCACAAAAGATGATCTTGTTGCCTCCTTGAGCTTCAATCCAGCCAAGAACAGCAAAAACAAGCCTCAGGTCCCTCAAGAACCAAGAGAAGTTGAAAGACTATGTGTTTGTGTGCAATAGTAAGGACAACTACACCTAGAACACACACGAGAGATATAGAGATAGGTTATGTATGGAACTCAAACCCTAAAACCAGAGCTTCTCCCACACTTTTCTAACCAAAATTTCTCTAACCCTAAAGCCAAGAGAAGAGCCCTCCTCTTATAGGCAAACAATCTTGTAAAGCTTGTTCAATAAGCTTACAAGAGGAGCATCCCTCCATACACGTGTATGAAGGGGAACAAAATGCCACACAGCTGTCCTAAAATATCTGCAAAAGCAGATGAACAGTAGTCGGCTGCTCAAAGTTGCCATTTTGACAAAATTGATGGCCGGTCGGCCAAAAAGAGTGTCGGTCGGCCAAATATATGGCCGATGGGCACAAACAGCAGCCAGTGGCCTCAAGCCACGGCCGATGGAGTGTGGGGAGACCTCACAAGGCATCCCCTGCCCCTCCAAGGCAAAACACAAGTGTTTGGTGCAAAACCAGACACAAAACAGTCGAGTTCGGAGATCCTGAGGCAAGGCGCGTAGCCGAGACCTCCGGGAACTCCAAACGAACACAAACATGGATAATCACCGAGTGTTCAAACAGTGACGTCCAAGTCTTGAGGACGGTCAAAAATGGAGTGTCTACATAGGCCAATGGCAATGCTGAGTAAGGCGGGTTCCCAAACTGCTTAAGTGGCCGAGAAGTGCCAATGTTGTGACGTATGGGCTGCCGAGTAATGCAGAATAATGTTTGTTGGTCAAGAATCTTTTGGGTGAGTGTCGGGAGCAACTTGGGTGAGCATAGTGATGCCGAGAAGGATGGAAGAGCTACCGAATAGCCTTGTCGGATTGCCGATTTTCAGCGGTAGGTTGCCGAGTAGTAGCTTGGCTTGGCCAAGATGGTTAATTTTGATGCCGAACTAAACCGCTGAGCAATGAAGCCGAGATGCTGGTGCTATATTAAGGCGCAGTGCCGAACATCATATTAAGTGCCGAATAATGAAGTGCCCAACATTATATTTCCAACTATGAAGTGCCGAATAATGAAATTTCCCGACCAATAGCCGAAGTGCCGAAGTATAATATACGAGGATATTTCATATTTCCATCCGTGTACAAGGTGCAACATTATACTTCCAACTATGAAGTGCTGAACATTAATTTTACTATGAAATGCCAAATAATTAGTGCTGAACATTATATTAAGGCGCACTGCCAAACAGTCTGTGGATGAGGTCGATGATGGAGCTTTCAAACCTCCTTTATATAACACCAAAAATTATTTGGGCAACAAAAGCTGTATAGATTGCTTCATATTCTCATAAATTATGAAGTAAAAAATGTTAAATTACAGGTTATAATAACTCATGGCTTTATTTATGTCAATTTAGTAGAGAGAGAGAGAGAGAGAAAAAAAAGTGAAGACCCACTTAGTGATGAATAGATCATGCATGATTTTGGCCGAGAAACCCTACTAGTGATGCCGAAAAGAGCTGAGAGAATGAGTGAAAATGCTCTGCTTTGTTTTTGTTCTTGTTGGTTTTAGCTACACAAAAAAATGATATTCAAAAAATCAACCCACCACAACTGGCATCACAGATATATAATATTATATGTACGTAGATATGCATATTGCGAATTGAGTTGATTCAAAATGAAAATAAGAGACCCAGCCTTGGGTTCTACAGAAAGTTCTAGCATGGGTATACGTGCATACATGTCAAGCATCAACTTTAAGCTAAGTTTTGAGAGACAAAGAATAAATAAATAAATAGACAGACCCACGTATGAATTTAGCAGAATAACTTTATTGAATTGCCGAAAAGATGTTTGCACCAATAAAGGTGTGAAACCCATTTCTAGAGAGAGAAAACAGCTACTAACTTCATCTTGTTTTGACAACCTTTCTAAGCAATATTAATATTCAACAATGCTTTGATCAAATCTGTGAGCTTAAATAGATACATACATAGATGTGTATATATATATGTATACCTGAACTTTAGCAAAAAACATAATCAAAATGAAAGAAGCCAAAAACCTAGTTGTGGGCCATATTACTTGGGATTGATTTTTGCTTTTGTGGAAAGTGCACTGACCTCAAAGCAACCAGTATATGTTTACTTACAGCAGTATATTTGTTGTGTTCTTTGTTGATCTCATTCAATCGTTCCCACAGACGGCGCCAATTGTGAGACCATAAAATATCCTCTCACATGGATGTTGTGGAGATCCAACGAAGAGAAGAGCTTTACCCCTGTAGATCTGCAATGATAAACATAGTCGGTGCCACCCAACTGGGGTTGCCGGCCGGGGACTCTCCGATGATGAAATCAGTCCCTGTATCAAGGAAGAAATAGTATATGCATTCGAAGGGGTGTGTGTTGTGTGGAGAGAGATGAGAACATACCTGTATGTTATGAGGTCCCTTCCTTTTATAAACGGGGGTAGGCCGAATAGGCCTAATAGTTAGGGCTTTAGCAAGCCTTGTTTGGGTTAGCCCAATAAGTTGATATATATTATTTTCTGGCTCCCACACCACTTACACAACCATTTTCAAGAATCCATTTGAAAACCCCTCTTTTGATTTTTAAACAAAAACCCTAGGTTTGTTCAAAAATCCCCAAATCACAATATTGTTTTAGAAATAGCAAATAACTAAGTTAAAACCCATATGAAAGTGCGGAGAAATTCTATCTCAAGCTTCGAAGACTAGAGAGAGAATGGAGAAACTTCAAAAACATCAAAACCCAACTTTGTTTCGATTAGAACAAAGCTCTAAATGAGCTCTACCTTTTTAATAAAGGGACTACGGTTGAGAAATCAATGGATGAGTGTATTTGTAGAGAGAAGGTGAGTTTTAGAGAGAGAGGCTCTAGATTTAGGGTTTTTAGAATGTTTAGAGAGAGAATGATATGAAAAAGTGAGCCAAAAGCTGACTTTACAGACTAATATACATGCAGGCTGCTCGAGCGTAAGAAAGGTCGCTCGAGCGACCAGACACAATAAGTGAGACCGCTTGAGCAAAGAAGTTTTCTGCTCGATCAAAGAATACAAACTTTCAAAAGTTTTACAAACAAAGGACTATCGCTCGAGCTTAAGAAGTGTTGCTCAAGCCAACACCGCTTGAGCGCAAGAATGATTGCACGAGCACAGAATGCCAACTCCCAGTATCTTTGCAAGCCTGCAAAAGTACTAAGAGTTCTTCAAGACCGCTCGAGCGAAGAATCCAAAATTTGGGCAAGAACCATTTTGAAAAACAAACTCCTGCCCTATTCCAAATGCAACCAAGGCACTCTAATACCCTAACTCAATGAGAAATAAGGAGAAATAAGACAATAAAACTCAGATCTAGAATATCAAATGGGTCGGGTCTAAATCAGAATCGCTATAACCTCCCCCCCTTAAAAAATTTTCTCCCCGAAATTTGAATGAAACAACAAAACCATGTTTAAACCAATTATAACAATGATAGTAAATCAAATTCAACACCATGACCCATCCACCAGTCATTCATTCTAATCACCATGATAAATACATGTTCATTACTCAAAAAAACAATTCACATTTCCACAACATATACAATGTTCACATTACATTAACAAAACAAATTTTCAATACATGTTCAAACATCAATAAATAGGTCCACATACTTCTCCCGAACTTCCAACTCATGCTCCCAAGTTGCTTTCTCAACACCATGATGTTTCCACAACACCTTTACCAAAGGAATTGTCTTGCCACGCCAACTTGGTCTCGAGTATCTAAAACTCTAATTGGTCTCAACCTTTTTAACAAAGGGACTAGCGTTGAGAAATCAATGGATGAGAGTGTATTTGTAGAGAAAATGTGAGCTTTAGAGAGAGAGACTCTAGATTTAGGGTGTTTAGAAAGTTTAGAGAGAGAGAGAGAGAGAGGGAGAGAGATGAAAAAGTGAGCCAAAAATGTGACTTTATAGAGTGATATACGCGAAGACCGCTCGAGTGTAAAAAGTGTCTCTCGAGCGAAGAAGTTTACCGCACGATCGAAGAATACAAACTTTCAAAAGTTTTAGAAACAGAGGATTATCGCTCGACCTGAAGAAGGGCTGCTCGAGCCATCTCCGCTCAAGCGCAAGAATGACCGCTCGAGCATAGAATGCCAACTCCAAATATCTTTTCAGGCCGCCAAAAGTACTAAGAGTTATCAAAGACCGCCCAAGCGCAAGAAGTGTTCCTCAAGCGAAGAAGCCAAAATTTGGGTAGGAACCATTATGAAAAACAAACTCCTGCCCTATTCCAAACACAACCAAGGCACTCCAATAGCTGAACTCAATGAGGAATAAGGAGAAATAAGACAATAAAACTCGGATCCAGAATATCAAATGGGTCAGGTCTAAACCAGAATCGTTATAACCTCCCCCCTTATGCTGTGTTTGGTTGGAGAATTTGGGGAGGGATTTGAAAAGGGAAATGGAAAAGGTAGGTGAAATGTGAATAAAATATGCTTATATTTCACCTAGTTTTACACACCTTTTCCCTTTCCCTTTTCAAATCCCTCTCCAAATCCCCAACCAAACATAGCATTAAAGAATTTCATCCCCGAAATTTGAATGAAATAATAAAACCATGTTTAAACCAATTATAACAATGGTAGTAAATCAAATTCAACACCATGACCCATCCACCATTCATTCATTCCCATCACCATAATAAACACCTACTCATTACTGAATATGCAATTCACATTTCCATAATATATACAATGTTTACATTATTAACCAAACAAAATTTTCAATACATGTTCAAACATCGATAAATAGGTTCAGATACTTCTACTGAACTTCCAACTCATGCTTCCAAGTTGCTTCCTCAACACCATGATGTTTCCATAACACCTTTACCAAAGGAATTGTCTTACCACACTAGACTTGGTCTCGAGTATCTAAAACTCTAATCGGTCCCTACCTTTTAACAAAGGGACTAGGGTTGAGAAATCAATGGATGAGAATGTATTTGTAAAGAGAAGATGAGTTTTAGACAGAGAGGCTCTACATTTAGGGTTTTTAGAATGTTTAGAGATATATATATATATGAAAAATTGAGACAAAAAGGTGACTTTACAGATTGATATACTAGCAAACCACTCGAGTATAAAAAGTGTTGCTCGAGAGACCAAACATAACGAGTAAGATCGCTCGAGCGAAGAAGTTTACCATTCGATCGAAGAATACAAACTTTCAAAAGTTTTACAAACAAAGGACTATCGCTCAAGCTCAAGAAGGGCCGCTCGAGCCAACTCCGCTCGAGCGCAAGAATGATCGCTCGAGTACAAAATGCCAATTCCTAGTATCTTTGCAGGCTTGCAAAAGTACTACAAGTTTTCAAAGACCGCTTGAGCGCAACAAGTGTCACTTGGGCGAAGAAGCCAAAATTTGGTCAGGAACCATTTTGAAAAACAAACCCCCGCCCTGTTCCAAATGCAACCAAGGCACTCCAATAGCCAAACTCAATGAGGAATAAGGAGAAATAAGACAATAAAACTCGGATCCAGAATATCAAATGGGTCGAGTCTAAACCAGAATCGCTATAACCTCTCCCCTTCAAGAATTTCGTCCCTGAAATTTGAATAAAACAATAAAACCATGTTTAAACCAATTACAACAATGATAGTAAATCAAATTCAACACCATGACCCATCCACCAGTCATTTATTCTCATCACCATGATAACCACATGCTCATTATTGAATATACAATTTACATTGCCACAACATATACAATGTTTACATTACATTAACAAAACAAAATTCTTAATACATGTTCAAACATCAATGAATAGCTTCAGATTCTTCTCCCAAACTTCCAACTCATGCTTTCAAGTTGCTTCCTTAACATCATGATGTTTCTACAATACCTTTACCAAGAGAATTGTCTTGCCACGCCAGACTTGGTCTCGAGTATCAAAAACTCTAATCGGTCTCTACCTTTTTAACAAAGGTACTAGGGTTGAGAAATCAATCAATGAAAGTGTATTTGTAAAGAGAATGTGAATTTTAAACAGAGACAGACTCCAGATTTAGGGTTTTTAGAAAGATTAGAGATATATATATATATATGGAAAAGTGAGCCAAAAATGTGACTTTACAAACTAATATGTACGCCGACCATTCGAGCATAAGAAGTGTCGCTTGAGCGACAAGACACAATTAGTGAGACCGCTCGAGCGAAGAAGTTTATTGTTCAATCAAAGAATACAAAATTTCAGAAGTTTTACAAACAAAGGACTATCACTCGAGCTCAAGAAGGACAGCTCGAGCCAACTCCGCTCGATTGCAAGAAAGACCACTCGAGCATAGAATGCCAACTCCCAGTATCTTTGCAGGCCTTCAAAAGTACTGAGAGTTCTCAAAGACTGCTCGAGCGCAACAAGTGTTGCTCGAGCGAAAAAGCCAAAATTTGGGCAGGAACTATTTTTAAAAACAAACTCCTGCCATATTCCAAACGTAACCAAGGCACTCCAATACCCAAACTCAATGAGGAATAAGGAGAAATAAGACAATAAAATTCGGATCCAGAATATCAAATGGGTCGAGTATAAACCAGAATCGCTATAACCTCTCCCCTTAAAGAACTTTGTTCTCAAATTTTGAATGAAACAATAAAACCATGTTTAAACCAATTACAACAATGATAGTAAATCAAATTCAACACCATGACCCATCCACCGGTCATTCATTCTCATCACCAAGATAGAAACATGCTCATTATTGAATATATAATTCACATTTCCACAACATATACAATGTTTACATTATTAACAAAACAAAATTTTCAATACGTGTTCAAACATCAATAAATAGGTCCAGATACTTCTCCCGAACTTCCAACTCATGCTTAAGAAGGGTGTAGACACCCCATTTTTGACCGTCCTCAAGACTTGGACGTCACCGCTTGAACACTCGGTGATCATCCATGTTCGTGTTCGTTTGGAGTTCCCGGAGTTTCTCGGCTCGCGCGCCTTGCCTCAGGACCTCCGAACTTGACCGTTTTGTGTCCGGTTTTGCACCAGACACCTGTGTTTTGCCTTAGAGGGGCAGGGAATGCCTTGTGAGGCATCCCCACACACCACCGGCTGTGGCTAGAGGCCACCGGCTGGCTGTAGTTGCCACCGGCACTATATTGTGCCGGTCGGCACTATTTTGTGCCGGTCGGCACTCATTTTGGCAAAATGACCATTTTGCCCTGCCGACCACTTTACAGCTGTTGTTGGAGATATTTTCAGACAGCTTTCTTGCACTTGTTTCCCCTCCATACACGTGTATGGAGGGATGAGCCCTTGGATGACTTAGTTTGTAAGTCTTTGTTGCCTATAAGAGAGAGGGCTCTCCTCTTGGCTCAAGGGTTAGCAAATTTAGGGAGTTAGAAAGAAAAAGAGAGAGAGAAGCTCTGGTTTTTCTAGGGTTTGAGTTGCATACACCTTCTATCTCTATCCTTCTCTTGTGTGTCTAGGTGTTTTGTGCCTTACTATTGCACACAAACACCTAGTGTTTCACCTTCTCCTTGCAACTGAGGTTCTAAAGGCTGGTTTTTGAAGTTCTTGACTGGTTTGGAGCTCAAGGAACCAACAACTTCAACATTTGTAAAGAAAAGCTTCAAGGGTAAGAAACTCACTTTATTTACCCCTTTTGTCCACTCCATTTTTGCCTAGCTTAAAACAGTTTTTGTGCTTAGTCCATAACACATAAAAGTTCTATTTTTTAAGCCTCTTTATTGTTTATTAAGAGTGCTTGGTGGTTCGGGTAGGTTTGACCACCCTTAGGCCTTGAAAAGGCCTTATTTTGTGCTATTTTGTGGGAGATCCGAGACTTTGGTGTTAGGACCTCTTCACCACTGAAATCTTGAGGGATTTCAGTGGTGAAGAGCATGCCTTAGAGTCTCAAGAAGGAGAGGGCCAACCCCTCTCCTTGATGTCCTTGAAAAGGGCAAGTTTTGCTCCCTTATGGAGCTTCATGCTTGAGTGTGTGTTGAGCATGTTTGACTTGTTTTCCATGCTTATATTGCCATGTTATAACATGATTTTAAGTTGGCTTTAGCACTCCTTGCATGTTTTGCATGGTTGCTTTGTAATGCCTTGTATTGCCTTAACTTGCTCTAGGTTTGTATGCCTTCTTTCTAGCATGTTTTAGGCCTAGATCCATGAAGCTTGTATGCTTATTTTGACATGTTTTAGCTCTGTCCATAGTCATTTTGGTCAATCTTAGCATGTATGTTGTAGCCTCTTTGCATTTGGCTTGTTAGCCTTAAGAGTATGAATGTGTAGTATGCCATGTTGGCTTCACTTTTGATGGTTTGGAACCACCTAGCATGCTATTTCAGTCCCTTTGGTATGCTTGTATGCTTACCTTAGTCGCCTCTTTAATGCTTTGAAAGTATGTCTTGAATACCCTCATGTTTTGGCCATTTTGCACGCCTTTGATTTCAAGCCTCTTAGATGCCATCTAAGTAGCCTTTTGGCTTCATTTTGGCATACTAAAAACCTGTTTTAGTTGTTTAGTGCATGCCATAATCGCCTTGCATAAGTTTGATTCAAAGCCTCTTTGACTAGCTTTAAGCCCTAGACCATTTGCATGCTTTGTTTGGTCTATCTTCGACTTGGTTTGGCACTATGTTTTGCATGTATTTCAGAGCTTTACAATGCATGCTCACTATCTATGTTTGGTCTCTTTAAGTGTGCTTGAGAGTCGCTATGTTCATGCTTGAGGTTTGGATCACAACCCTTGCATATGTATGTGTTTGTTTAGTCCTCATGTCTAGATATTTTGGCCACTGATTTTAGGCCTATTTGAGTTGCCTAAGTCATGTATAAGACCATCCTTTCATTAGTTTGCATGCTTGTCTTGTATGCTTGCTTGTACACTTGCATAGGTATATTGCATAATCCATGTTGCATGCTAGATAACATGGCTAGGTTGCATCGCATCAACATGCATCCCTTGTCCCTCGACTTGGTGATAGGGATTGGGGACTTTGATTTGTTTGGTTTGCATGCATTTGAAACCAAAGTTGCATACTTTGTTCCTTGGACCATCACGCATGGAAATGCGTGATTGGTGGCCCGGGAATCGAGGCACATGCCCTTTTGAGTCAATAACATGATAAGGGGTGTGTATAGTGCATAAATACCTTGAATCACATTGCCATGCATGTTGTTGTCCTCTGCTGCTGTGAGTTGCAGGTTCTGCAGTGTTAAGTGCCGGCCGGCACTATTTAGTGCCGACCGGCAGTCTACTGGAAGCCGATGGATGAATTCAGTGCCGGTGGTCACATCCTTCAGCCGGTGGTGTTCTACCCCAGCCGGTGGTGATCCCCAGTGCCCTGAGAGGCACCCCTGGGACTTTGGCAATTTTCAGAGGAGGATAGCAGGGAAAACAGAGGCAATCCGTGCATGGCAGTGCGATTCCGAGCCAATTCCGAGCGCGCGCTGCATTTGAGCCCTCTTCCCGAGGCGTTTACTGCTTTAATTAACTTAGTTAATTTGTAATAATTAATTAGCTTGCGTAGTTAATTAATTTGTATTATTCTTTTGGTCCCTCCGAGCGAGGGCAAATTTGTAATAAGTGTGTGTGAGTGGGTGTATGTCTTCCAATCCCCATTTCTTTCTCCCTTTTATTTACCCGCTTATGATGGTAGATTAGGGCACGTTTATTTTAGCATACTTTATGCAATGCATGTGTGCATCCATGCATTTGTTTACATGCACCGGGCTCGGTACATCATACAAACTGCATTGCAATTTTCAATTCCAAATTAAATACGTGCTACTCGCGCATTTCACATGCCATGTTTAGGGTTAGCCGAGCCTACTCTAGATTGCATCTATGCCTGTGTTGCATTAGCCACTTAACATGAACTAGGTCATGCATGTTTGCTAACCGGGTTATTGTTTTGGCACGGAGTACGATGTAAGTATTTATGCTTTAGCATATCGCATGCGTGTGAATGTTAACATGACAGTATGCTTACCATGCGGCTAAATGCTTATGTGATATTACTGTTTGAATGCCTGTGGGTGGAGGTTGGATTGCTTGAGTTGGGAATACTCTTTGAAATCCGTATTTTAGCCTACTTGCGAGTAGCAAAATCTAACATGTTTTTCGAGACAAAACGGATATGCAATGTTTATTTCCAAATTAGGCAATCTAGTCTATACTTGTTTGCTGCGCGCATAACATAGTAATTCTAGGCTAATAACTGGAATAAGAACGCATGAAGTTTTCAAAATTGGATATCACGGTTAGTAGAGGCCGGTCTTCGGACCGGGCGAAAGGGGGTGCTCATAGCTGACCTTCCCCGGTCGTACCCAAGCTCCCGAGCCAAGACCACTTTGGTGATGACGGACATGTGGCCTTCGGCACCGAGTCAGGGTTTCCTAAATTTTCCATTTTAAAATATTTAGGTGGCGACTCTGTAATCTGGCAAAGCAGTCCATGTTTGGCACTACTTTTTCAAAATCTATTTTTCTTCAAAACGATTTGCCGGATTTGGACTCTTTGGTTCAGATTTAGAACCGCAACAAACAAAAGGGAGTCCGAACTGTAGCCGAGGTCCCACGCGGACGTGTTACAAAGGGTTACTCAACCAAACACCGCTTAAGCACAGAATGCCAACTTCCAGTATCTTTGCAGGCCTGCAAAAGTACTAAGAGTTCTCAAAGACCGTCGAGCACAAGAAGTGTCACTCGAGCGGAGAAGTTAAAGTTTGGGCAGGAACCATTTTTGAAAACAAACTCCTACCCTATTCCAAACACTCTAATAGCCAAACTCAACGAGGAATACGGACAAATAAGACAATAAAACTCAGATCCAAAATATCAAATGGGCCGGGTCTAAACTAGAATCGCTATAACCTCCTCCCTTAAAGAATTGTCCCCAAAATTTGTGTGAAACAATAAAACTATTTTTAAACCAATTACAATAATGATAGTAAATCAAATTCAACACCATGGCCCATCCACCGATCATTCATTCTCATCACCATGATAAAACATGCTCATTATTGAATATACAATTCACATTTTCACAACATATACAATGTTTAAATTACATTAACAAAACCAAGTTGCATCCTCAACACCATGATGTTTCCACAACGCCTTTACCAAAGGAATTGTCTTGCCACGCCAGACTTGGTCTCAAGTATCTAAAACTCTAATCGGTCTCTACCTCTTTAACAAAGGGACTAAGGTTGAGAAATCAATAAATGAGAGTGTATTTGTAAAGAGAAGGTGACTTTTAGAGAGAGAGGCTCTAGCTATAAGGTTTTTAGAAAGTTTAGAGAGAGATATATATATATGAAAAAGTGAGCCAAAAAGGTAACTTTACAGACTAATATATGTGTAGACCACTCGAGCGTAAAAAGTGTCGCTCGAGCGACCAGACACAATAAGTGAGACCGCTCGAGCGAAGAAGTTTACCGTTCGATCAAAGAATACAAACTTTCAGAAGTTTTACAAACAGAGGACTATCGCTCTAGCTCAAGATGGGTCGTTCAATCCAACACCGCTCAAGCACAGAATGCCAACTTCCAGTATCTTTGCAGGCCTGAAAAGTACTAAGAGTTCTCAAAGATTGCTCGAGTGTACAAAGTATCGCTCGAGCGAAGAAGCCAAAATTTGAGCAAGAACCATTTTGGAAAACAAACTACTGCCCTATTCCAAACACTCCAATAGCCAAACTCAACAAGGAATAAGGAGAAATAAGACAATAAAACTCAGATCCAAAATATCAAATAGGTCGGGTCTAAACCAGAATCGCTATAACCATCCCCCTTAAAGAATTATGTCCCTGAAATTTGAATGAAACAATAAAACCATGTTTAAACCAATTATAATAATGATAGTAAATCAAATTCAACACCATGACCCATCTACCAGTCATTCATTATTATCACCATGATAAACACATGCTCATTACTGAATATACAATTCACATTTCCACAACATATACAATGTTTAAATTACATCAACAAAACAAAATTTTCAATACATGTTCAAACATCAATAAATAGGTTCGGATACTTCTCCCAAACTTCCAACTCATGCTCCAAAGTTGCATCCTCAACACCATGATGTTTCCACAACACCTTTACCGCAGACCTGCAAAAGTACTGAGAGTTCTTAAAGACCGCTTGAGTAGAAGAAGTGTCGCTCGGGCGAAGAATCCAAAATTTGGGCAGGAACCATTTTGAAAAACAAACTCCTGCCCTATTCCAAATGCAACCAAGGCACTCCAATACCCTAACTCAATAAGGAATAAGAAGAAATAAGACAATAAACTCAGATCCAAAATATCAAATCGGTCATGTCTAAACTAGAATCGCTATAACCTCCCCCCTTAAAGAATTTCATCCCGGAATTTAAATGAAACAATAAAACCATGTTTAAACCATTTACAACAATGATAGTAAATCAAATTCAACACCGTGACCCATCCACCAGTCATTCATTCTCATTACCATGATAAACACATGCTCATTACTGAATATACAATTCACATTTCCACAACATATACAATATTTACATTACATTAACAAAACAAAATTTTCAGTACACGTTCAAACTTCAATAATTAGGTCCAGATACTTCTCCCGAACTTCCAATTCACGCTCCCAAGCCACTTCCTCAACACCATGATGTTTCCACAGCACCTTTACCAAAGGAATTGTCTTGCCACGGTAGACTTGGTCTCAAGTATCTAAAACTCTAATTGGTCTCTCCTCGTATGAGGCATCATGATCAACCTCTAGCTCGGTCCAATCTAACACGTGTGATGGATCCAGCTCATACTTCCCAAGCATACAAATATGAAACACATCATCAACCCCGAAAAGTTGTGCCGGCCAAGCCAAACGATAAGTTACCTCGCCACTTCGCTCTAGGTTCTCAAAAGGTCCAATAAATTTAGGAGACAACTTCTCGCTCTTTCCAAATCTTATCACACGCCTTCTAGGTGATATCTTCATGAAAACGTGATCTCCAACCTCAAATGACAACAGTCTCCTCCTATAGTCAGCATAGCTCTTTTTGCGACTCTGAGCCGTAACCAACGTCTTACGAATAAGTGTAACCTTCTCTGTCGTTTCCTGAACCAACTCTAGACCTATCATAGGTGCATTACCTACCTCAGTCCAACACACAGAATATCTACACCGTCGGTCATACAAGGCCTCAAAAGGTGTCATGCCAATGCTCAACTGAAAGCTATTGTTATAAGCAAACTCCACTAAGGGAAAATGCCTCTCCCACAACCCCTTAAAGTTAAGAACACAACCCTGAAGCATATTCTCAAGGATCTTAATGGAACACTCTTACTGCCTGTTAGTATGAGGATAATAAGCGGTGTTAAAAGTCAATTTAATGCCCAAGGCATTCTGTAGGCTTTGCACAATCGAGCCGTGAAATGGGGATCTTTATCAAAAACAATAGTCACAAGGATCCCATGAAGTCGAACAATGTCCCTCACATATAGGTTAGCAAGAAAATCTACCGAGTCACTCGTGCATATAGGTACAAAGTATGCTAACTTATTTAACCGATCAACTATCACCCAAATGGCATCATCACCTCGTTGAGTCCTTGAAAGACACACAAAAAAATTCATCGTGACATGCTCCCACTTTCACTCGACCATAGGTAAGGGTTGCAACAAACCCATTGGTCTCTGATTCTCGGTCTTCACTTGTTGACAAGTAAGGCATCTTGATACAAACACAGCTACATCCTTCTTCATCCCCTTCCACCAAAACTGGCGAATAAGGTCGTGATACATCTTCGTGCCTCCCGGATGTACCGTAAGGTGAAAATGGTGAAACTCTCGAAGTAACTCCTCTCTGCAAGACTCCGGCACAAAAAGACGGTCGAGGTATCTAACACTCAAGTCAGAAAACACGCTCAAACCCTTCTCTACCTTCCCACTAAAGATCTTCACCCAGAGGGTTTCTGCTTCATGGTCACCACTCTGTACTTCTATAACTCGGCTCACAAGTGTAGAATATGCAACTACAGTAACAAGATAGCCGACTTAACGGACTCGCCAAGATGCAAGTTGAACTCGCCAAATGCATCCAACATCTCCTCTTCCTAGATGGCAATACTAGTTACACTGCTAATGGGCTTTCTACTCAAGGCATTAGCCACTACGTTGGCTTTCCCCAGATGATAATGTGACTCAAAATCCTCCATAAACTCCATCCACCTCCTTTGTCTTAAATTCAAATCTTTTTGTGAAAATAGATACTTCAAACTCTTAGGATTGGAGAATACCTCAAACCTCTTGCCATACAAGTAATGCCTCCAAATCTTCAAGGAAAAGATCACTGGCACTAACTTTAGGTCATGAGTAGGATAGTTTCTCTCATGTGTTTTCAATTGACGTGAGTCATAAGCCACGACCTTCCCCTCTTGCATCAAGACATAGCCCAAACCTTCCCGAGATGCATCATAATACACTGAATAGCCCAAACCCCTCTATGGAATGATCAACGTCGGAGCAGTGGCAAGTCTAACCTTAAGTTCTTGGAACAACTTTTCACAAGTCTCACTCCACACAAACTTAATTCATTTCCTTGTCAATCTAGTTAAAGATGAGGCTAACTTAGAGAAATCCTTCACAAAATGACAATAATACCCAGCTAACCCTAAGAAACTATGAATCTCAAAGGCATTCTTAGGTTGTTCCCAATCTTGTACTGCTTCTATCTTGGAAGAATCTACAGTCACCCCTTCCCCAAATACCACATGGCTTAAGCACTTCACTTCTTTCAACCAAAACTCACACTTCTCGAACTTTGCATACAACTTGCGGGCTTTAAGTAACTCAAGCACAACCCGCAAGTGTTCCTTATGTTCCTCCTCAAAAGGTGAGTAAATCAAGATGTCATCAACAAAGACAACCACAAAACGGTGTAGGAACTCAGGAAAGATCCGATTAATCAAATCCATAAACAAGGTCGGCGCTTTGGTTTACCCAAAAGGCATCACTAGGAACTCGTAATGGACATACCGCGTACGGAGCGCCGTTTTTTGGATATCCTCATCCTTTACTCTCAATTGGTGATAACCCAATCTCAAGCCTATCTTTATAAAATCAACAAGACCCCTTCAACTGGTCAAAAAAATAATCTATACGAGGCATTGGGTATTTGTTCTTAACAGTTACCTAGTTCAATTTTCGATAATCAATACAAAGTCATAATGTACCATCCTTCTTCTTGGAAAAGAGAGTCAGTGCTCTCCAAGGCGAAGTACTAGGGTGAATAAAACCCTTATCTAATAATTCATGAATTTGAACCTTCAACTCACTCAACTCACTCAACTCAGTGGGTGCAAATCTATACGGTGCCATGGAAATCGATGTTGTACCAGGCACTAAATCAATAGAGAGCTCTATCTCACGATGAGGTGGCAAACTAGTGAAATCCTATGGAAAGATGTTCGGGTATTCACAAACTACCCTCAACAACTCAACTCGGACCACATCACTCTCAACACCCAAGAATGTAGCAAGAAAAAGACTAGGCTCACCATGACCACGCAGATCACACACTGGCAACAAAGCTCTATCAACTCGGTCCCCCAAGAAATAAAAACAGTCGCCACTCGAAGTATATAGAGTAACCCTCTGGCAAAAACAGTCTATAACAGCCCGATAAGATGACAACCAATCCTTACCCACTATAACATCAAAGCTCAACATATTAATCAACACAAATGAAAAAAGAAGTCGGCAACTGACAACCTCTATCTCACAACCCCGACATCCCTGGTCCAACACAACCTCACCACCAACTAGTAACTCTACCCTGAGTGGAGATGTTAACTGAGCCACTTCTAACCCCAATGTTGATGTAAATGCAGACGAGATAAAAGAATAGGATGCACTCATATCAATCAACACATTGGCAATAGAATTACATAATAAGAAGTTACCTCTCACTACAGAAGGTGCTGGCACTAAATCTGGCATGGTAACAACATACACACGCCCTATAGGTCTTTGTTCTACCTGCTCACCCTCGAAGCATAATTCTGGTGCACAGATTGAGCTGAAGAGGCTCCCTGATTAGCCCTCGAGGCCTGAGCTGACTGTGCAGGCTAATGGCTCTGTGTCTGTCTCTGGCCAGACGTACTAGATGTGCCACCCAACTGAGGACAAAACCTCCTCACATGCCCTAACTGCCCACACTAATAATAGGTAGGCGGATGCCCTCTCCCCTGACTCTAGCTCTGAGAACGGGCTGCAGAAGGTACAGACTGTTGCCCTCCTCCCTTCTGCGGGCAAACTACCGACAAGTCATCCCACTGTGACCACCTCTCCCAGAACTCATACTCGGTACTGGAAAAGTGGACCTAGAATGTGCTCCCTGGGACTGCTATGGGTTGGAACCCCTCTGCCTCTTATTGTCCCAAGTCACTCGCTGAACCTCCTGACCCCTCTACCTCGAACCTCTCATTCTCTCCTCCTTGGTCTGAATCATGGTCTCTAAATGAGCTGCCCCCTCCACAAGATGAACGTAATCCCTAATCATGGATGCGGCCATCTTGAAAAAGAGTCTAGTCCTCAACCTCTTCTCAAACTCCAAGCAACGACGTTCCTTCGTAGCCACAAGTTCAGGTGCAAACCTCGATAAGCTAGTAAGGGTAACCCCAAACTTGGCCACCGGTGTGTTCAACTATTTGAGCTTCAAGAACTGCTCCCTCAACTTCCCCCTAATAGTGGGAGGCAAAAACTTGCCCTGGAAGGATTTGACAAAGGCCTCCTAAGTCATCCTGATGCGTCCCCGCACAAACTTCCACCATTGACTTGCATCTCCCTTCAGCTGGAAGAATGCCAATGTCACTCTCAACCCATCGTCCTCGATGACAAGCATCTCAAATGTCTTCACCATCTGCTCAAGCCATTCATCCACTTTTAAAGTCTCTTTTGGATCCCCCAAAAACTCACCAGATTCGACCAGAAAACTCCCTCTTCAAGAAAGACGGCTCTGTCTTAGCAATATGGGCCTGGACTTAATTCTCAGCCCTGAGAATGTCCATGGAATCCTGTAAAGCTCTGACCATTTCACAGGCCAAAGCGCCCATGGCCTGCTGACCAACTAGTTTGGCCACATTGGCCTGACCAACCCTTTCCTCCTATGTCAGAATTTCATCCGGTAATGGCACCTCCTACCATCTAGGCCTGCCACGCCTACTACCACTATGTCCAAGTCCTAACATCCTAATAAAGTTAACACAAGAGATTAGCACATTCACAAATGTGCCGAAGCTAACTCATTCGTGTCCTAAAGCGATAGACAACAATTAATTCACTCTACATTAGCACACAATCACATAAACACATACAAATTTTCTTTCTAGATAATGATCGTCCTGCGATGTTGCCAAAGTTCTAGTTAGAAATAGCAGTAATCAAGTGCTCTTCTATAGGATTTCTAGAACCTCGTAGACCCAATCACCAACTTAGAAATTAAATTCTATACTCATATAGTCACACAAGCATATTATCACATAGCATACCCTATACACACAAATATCTCTATCAAGCGAGATAAACCCATTATGGTAAGGACCACTCCCCACGTACCCACAGTATTCAAACCAGATACGCTCTGATACCAAGTTGTAACACCCCGAAAATAGTTACAATAGAACTATCCACAATATTAATAAATAATCATACCATTCTGAATACAATGTCCCTTCTATTTCATATGATTCCATAGTACAAAAGATAACACATGTAGTTATACACTCATAAACCCTAACCCTGAATCTATAGCATGTGTTACAAACAAAAGATATGAAGTAAAACTAAAATAGCTATAATAGTGCCCTATCGATTACATCTTTCCAAGGCAATACTTGGTTACAACAAAATGGATTTAAATCCAATTACAGTTTAAGCCCTTGGCTTGTACAAAATAAATACAACAAAAAAAAAAAAAAAAAAAAAAAAAAAAAAAAAACCTTCAACTCCATGTCCTCCCAAGCTATTACCTTGGCGGAGGCATATCATTAGCACTTGAAAATGGTTTTTCCACATAGGGTGAGCCAAAGCCCAGTAGAGATACTACAACACAGTTTATGAACCTTAACAAAGAAATAAGATGTATGCATATGCAATGCTTATACCCAAAACATTTTCATTTCTCTTTCCAAAACCGTGCAATGCCAAATTTATATCTCAATTCATGATATCATTTCCTTTATAATAGAAAACAAGGCAATGAATACAACACTGTGAATCTCTAGGACGTGTCGGCAAGTAGGCTACAAACGCTACCAAATTGTCATTTTTCCCGGTATTAACCAAAAGACTCGACACCTAACCGCACAGGTTTCTGGTCATTCACCAATGACACACAGGCCAACTTAATACCACAACTACACTCCTACCCAAATCACTAAGTTATTCATTTTTTTCTCAAAGCAACAACATGTTCAAATGTGTTAAACATGCAACAATACTCAATGCAATGGATGAGAAAATAGTTTCAATTGTCCTAATTTTCATGCAATTTTTACAACAATCATAGATATCCTTCACTGGTAGCCCAAAACAGATATCTCTAACATATAATTTATTTCCATAAAGATAAACTTTCTAAATTCTAAGATGTGAGTGGTAATACATACCCAACTCTACCATCCTCATCAATAACAACCCAATTTAACATTTCCAACATCAATTCGAATTATTTATATAAAATTAACATTTGAGATATTTAGGGCAAAAACCCCATTTTCTTCCATAATCAATTTAAAGTATCAAAACCAACCATTTTATCACAACTTCACCTCATTTCCAATCTCACAACCATTTTCAAGAATCTATTTGAAATCCCCTCTTTTGATTTTTAAACAAAAACCCTAGGTTTGTTCAAAAATCGCCAAATCACAATATGGTTTTAGAAATATCAAATAACTAAGTTAAAAACCACAAGAAAGTGTAGAGAAACCCTACCTCAAGCTTAGAAGACGGGAGAGAAAATGGAGAAACTTCAAAAATGCCAAAACCCAACTTTGTTCTGATTAGAACGAAGCTCTAAATGAGCTCTACCTTTTTAACAAAGGGACTAGGGTTGAGAAATCAATAGATAAGAGTGTATTTGTAAAGAGAATATGAGTTTTAGAGAGAGAGGCTCTAGATTTAGGGTTTTTGGAAAGTTTAGATAGAGAGAGATATGAAAAAGTGAACCAAAAATATGACTTTACGGACTGATATACGAGTAGACCGCTCAAGCGTAAGAAGTGTCGCTTGAGCGACCAAACACAATAAGTGAGACCGCTCGAGCAAAGAAGTTTACCACCGGAGCGAAGAATACAAACTTCCAGAAGTTTTACAGACAGAGGACTATCACTCAAGCTTAAGAAAGGTCGCTCGAGCCAATACCGCTTAAGCGCAAGAATGACCGCTCGAGCACAGAATGCCAACTCCCAGTATCTTTGTAGGCCTGCAAAAGTACTGAGAGTTCTCAAAGACTTCTCGAGTGCAAGAAATGTCGCTCGAGTGAAGAAGCCAAAATCTGGGCAGGAACCATTTTGAAAAACTAACACCCACCCTATTCCAAACGCAACCAAGGCACTCCAATAGCCAAACTCACTGAGGAATAAGGAGAAATAAGATAATAAAACTCTGATCCAAAATATCAAATGGGTCAGGTCTAAACCAAAATCTCTGTAACATTGTGTACCATGTTATTTGTGAAGAATTGCAGATGGGGAGAGGAGTTGACTTGAATTTTCTATATTGAGATTTTGTTAGTTTTTATATACATGTACACAACTATATGCATGCTGCATAGAGCCTTGTCCTAATTAAATTTATATAAAAATTGAAGTTGTCGCCTTATATTATTGTTTACGATCCGCTTGTATTTACGCTTATTCTCCATATAAGGTTATCGTGAACATATTGTATATGTTTATATGTGTGGTTTCTAAGTTAGATGTATAATGGATCATCATTGGACACTTATACTACATTTATAAATTTCATTCTACATCCATTTCCCATGTAAGATAGTATCATGTATCAAAATTTTAACACTAAATACCTCAGTGTTGTGTATTTTGTAAAACTTATTCCAATTTATTATATTATGATTTTTTTTTTTTTTTTTTTTTTTTATGTTTACCATCTATGAAAAGGGAGGGCAATTGTCAATTTGAAAATGTGTAATGGATTTTTGGGCAAAGATGAGTCCTACTCCTTTTGGGTTTTTTAGTCATTCTAGATTTGTTAACAATTAATAGATTTGGGTTCTCCATTTGTAGCCACCCTCAATAAGAAGTGATTAACATTTATGTGTTATTTGAAAATATTAAGTGGTTGTAATACTAAATTTGTTAACAACTTTATTTCAAATAATTAATACTCATTCCTGACTTCCTCTTTAATTATCTATTGCAAAGCTTTCTATAATGATTCCAGTTTTGACCCGTCACCTATTGTATTTTGGACTCGGGTTTATGGTTTTGAGATGTTGTTCATTGTGTTTCACTCTTTAATTCCTCCCCAAATTTGGTTGTTTGAGCATTTTGAGTGTGTTTGGAACGAGTTGGTTACTTAGTTATCAAACCTTGTGTTGCCTAGAATTTTGGTCTTCCGCTTGAGTGGGACTTCTTATGCTCGAGCGGGGTTTGCGAACACTCAGTACTTTGCACATTTGCATAATACTAGAGGAGTATTTTTCACGCTCGAGTGGCCTTTCCTACGCTCGAGCGGCCTTCTTTGCGCTCAAGCGGGTTGTCTGTTGTATGTAGAAATACTGGATGTTTGTATTCTGTGCTCAAGCGGGCTCTTCTTGCGCTCGAGCGAAACCAAACTTTGTGTCTAATGCTTGAGCGTCAACTTTTCTGCTTGAGTGGACTGTTCGTATATCAGATCGTGAGAGTGATGTTTTATATCACTTTTTCATTTCTTTCTCTCTAAAACTTTTCAAAAACCTAGATTTGGACCCACTCTCTCTAAAATACACACTCTCTCTCTCTCTCTCTCTCTCTCTCTCTCTCTCTCTACATTTTGGCCTAGATCTAGTGTTCTCTCCACCTTACTCCCTTTGATAAAAAGTTAGAGCATCTCGTGGGCTTCCATTTGATCCGAATAAAGTCAAGTTTGGGCATCTTTGAAGCTTCTCCACTTCTCCTTTGAGCTTCTACACTTGAGGTAAGGATATTCTACACCTCGATATGATCTTTAACCTAGTTATTTGTTATTATGTACAAAGGGTGAGATTTTGGAAATATTTGAGTAAACCTAGGGTTTGGATTCAAATTGAAAAGAGGGGTTTCTATGTTGTATTACATAACTGATTATGGGGTTTTGGATATGAAGTTATCATATGTTAAAATGGTGGATTTTAGTCTTTGAGTTAATATTTGAAAAAGGAGGAGATTTGCCCTAATATGTCTTTAATGATTATTTTGCATAATTAATGAAAATGGCAAGGAAAATGTGAAACTGGGGAAAAGTATAGATGAATGGTGTTATTGGATTTATTTAGTCACTCACCTATGAAAATGTGATGAATTTTTTGTTATAAAGATTGAATATCTGTTTAGAAATATCTGTATTGGGCTATCGGTGGAGGATAGCTATGATTGTTGTAGAAATTGCATGAGGATTAGGTGAATTGAAACTAATCATTTAATTGTGTCATTGAATGTGATGGTATGTTGAGGCATTGAATATATATAATTGATAATCATTGAATATGACAGTACCTTTAAATACATTGTATATGTATAATGTTTTGGGAAAAGAAAAGGGATGTACTCCATGTTTTGGGAGGAGATAGGGGATGGGCTCCATTTAAAATTAAGTTGGCCAGAGTGTCCAGAATGAAAGTCCCAAAATCATACGTATACATGGGTGCCGATCCCGCGGACAAAATTTCTGTAAAATGGTAAGATTAAAGTGCTTATATGATGGTTATGTTGATTGAGAACCCCTGAGTTGTAGCCTCAGTTAGGTTATTTGGAAAATTGTAAACTTGGCTTATGCATAAAAATGAAATGAATTAACTTAAAATGAATAAATGGAAATAGATTAAGATGTGAATGTTGGTACCGCGTGGTCATGTGAAGAATGTGCGTTTGTCATAAATGTTGAATGTCTCTGACACTTATAACTTAGTTACAACTCGCATACTGTGATAGATTGTTTCTACTGGGCTTTGGCTCATCTTATTTGGGAAACCATTTTTAGGTACTGGTGACATGCTTCCTCCAAAGACGTAGCTTGGAAGGACCTAAGAGTTGGAGGCTCTATTTTGATGTTTAAATATTTACATGTTTATTCAAGCCAAGGCCTTTATATATGTACAGAGCTTATGACTCTCTTTTGTTGTAACCAAGTAATGTCTTGGAAAGATGTAAGCCCGTAGGGCATTTATTTTGTGTTATTAACTGGTGTTACACGCTATAGATTCAGGATGAACATTTATAAATGTATATTGCATGTAACATCTTTTGTAATATGAACTCTGATGAATGAAAGTATACCAATTTTATTATGCTCATTTCTTTTATGAGTTGGATTATTTGTATTATTTTGGGGGTATTACAACTTGGTATCAGAGTGTACCAGGTTTGAATACTTTGGGTACATGAGAAGTGGTTATTACCACGATGGGTTTGTCTCTCTTAGTTGAGACGTTAGTATGTATTGTATGCTTGAGTGATAACATGCTTATATGATTATATGAGTATAGTATTTAATTTCTAGGATACTGATCGAGTCCATGGGTTTCTGAGAGTCCTGTCAGAAAGGCACTTGATCACTGTCATTTCTAATTGGAACTCTAGCGACATCGTGGGATGGTCATTATCTGGAAATGAAATTCATATGTGTTTACGTGATTACGTGCTTATGTGGAGTTAGTTAGTGTTGTCCATTGCATTAGGACCCGAGTGAGTTAGCTTTGGCACATATATAAATGTGCTAACCTCTTTGTTACCTTCATTAGGATGTCAGGACGTAGACATGGCGATGGTAGTCCTAGGCGGCAAGAGATGCCGATACCGGATGATATTCCTGCACAGGAGGAAGGAGTTGGTTAGGCCAATGTGGCTGAAGTAGTTGGTCATCAGGCCATAGACGCCTTAGCCCGTGAAATGGCCAGAGCATTGTGGGAATTCATGGACATTCTCAGGTCTGAAAATCAAGTCCAAGCCTAAGTAGCTAAAGCAGGGCCATCTTTTCTGAAGAGAGAGTTCTTCCAGTCGAATCCGAACGAGTTTTTGGTGATCCCAAGGAGTCACTGAAGGTTGATAAGTGGCTGGAACAGATGGTGAAGACGTTTGAGATGCTCGGCATCGAAGACGGGGGTTTAAGAGTGACCTTGGCATCCTTCCAACTGAAGGGAGACGCTGGCCAGTGGTGGAAGTATGCGCAAGGGCGTATTGGGGAAACTTGGAAGGCTTTTGTCGACGCCTTCTAGGCCAAGTACTTACCTGCTACAGTAAAGGAGAAGTTGAGGGATTAATTCTCTAAGTTGGTGCAATTGAACATGCTGGTGGCCAAGTTTGAGGCCACATTCACCAGTTTGTCGAGGTTTGCACCAAAGTTAGTGGCGACCGAAGAACGCAGTTGTCTGGAGTTTGAGAAACTGTTAAGGAACGGACTCATGTTTAGAGTGGTCGAATCCATGATTAGGAATTATGGGCGCCTTATGGAGGCAGCGGCCCATCTTGAGACTATCATGCAAGCAGAGGAGGAGAGGATGAGGGGCTCCAGGAGGAGTCAGGGTAATCAGGAGAACAGTAGGAGGCAGAGGGGTTCTAATCTCCAACATTCCCAGGGAGCTCAATCAAGGTCCACTTTTCTAGTGCCAAGTTCGAGTTCTAAGAAAGGTGGCCAGGGAGATTTTACTTGTTTTAAATGTGGTCAGTTAGGCCACAAGTCTCTAGCTTGCCCGCAGAAAGAAGGAGGGTAGCAAGTAGCTTCATCTTTGGCTCATTCTTAGGGCCAGAGTCAGGGTAGAGGGCAGTCATTCACTTGTTATCAGTATGGACAGGCAGGACACCTGAAGAGGTTTTGCCCATAGTTTGGTGGCATATCTGGTGCGTCTGGTTCAAGGCAGACACAGAGTCACTAGCCTATACAGTCAACACAGCCCTCGAGGGCCAATCAAGGAGCCTCTTCAACTCAGTCAGTGCATCAGACTTATACTCCGAGGGGTGAGCAGGATGAGCAAAGACCTACGGGGTGTGTGTATGCTGTTATAATGCCGGATCTTGTACCTGCTCCTTCAGTAGTGAGAGGTACCTTCTTATTTTGCAATTCAGTTGCTAGTGTGTTGATTGATACGGGTGCATCCTATTCTTTTATCTCCTCTACATTTGCATTGGTTTTGGGGTTGGAGTTGGCACAATTAGCATCTCCTATTTGTGCAGAGTCACCTATTGGTAGTGAGGTTATTTTGAAACACGAATGTCGGGGTTGTGACATCAAGGTTGCAGGTCGTCGATTACCTTTTACATTTATATTGCTTAACATGTCTAGTTTTGATATTATTTTGGGTATGGACTGGTTATCGTCATACCAGGATATTATAGATTGTTACCATCAGAGGGTAACTGTATGTACCTTGAGCGGTGATTGCCTTTATTTCTTGGGGGACCGGGTGGATAGATGTAACAAGCCCGCGAGGGACCTCACTATACAGTTCGGACTCCCTTTTTGTGTCGGTTCTAAATCTGAACCAAAGAGTCCAAATCCGGCAAATCGTTTGAGAAAACAGATTTTTTTGAAAAGTGACTGCTTTGCCAGATTACAGAGTCGCCACCTAAATATTTTTAAATGGAAAATTTAGGAAACCCTGACTCGGTGCCGAAGGCCACGTGTCCGTCATCACCAAAGTGGTCTTGGCTCGGGAGCTTGGGTACGATCGGGGAAGGTCAGCTATGAGCACCCCCTTTCGCCCGGTCCGAAGACCAGCCTCTACTAACCGTGATATCTAATTTTGAAAACTTTATGCGTTCTTATTCCAATTATTAACCTAGAATTACTATGTGATGCGCGCAACACGAAAGTATAGACTAGATCGCCTAATTTGGAAACAAAACATTGCATATCCGTTTTGTCTCGAAAAACGTGTTGTTTTCTTTTGCTACTCGCAAGTAAGCTAAAATACAGATTTCAATGAGTTGTTCCAACTCAGGCAATCCAACCTTCACCCACAGGCATTCAAACAGTAATATCACATAAGCATTTAGCCGCATGTTAAGCATACTGTCATGGCAACATTCACACGCATGTGGTATGCTAAAGCATAAAGACTTACATCGTACTCCGTGCCAAAAATAATAACCCGGTTAGCAAACATGCATGACCTAGTTCATGTTAAGTGGCTAATGCGACACAGGCATAGATGCAATCTAGAGTAGGCTCGGCTGACCCTAAACATGGCACATGAAATGCGCGAGTAGCACATATTCAATTTGGAATTGAAAATTGCAATGCAGTTTGTATGATGTACCGAGCCCGGTGCATGTAAACAAATGCATGAATGCACGCATGCATTGCATAAGGTATGCTAAAATAAGTATGCCCTAATCTACCATCGAAAGCGGGTAAATAAAAGGTAGAAAAAAATGGGGGTTGGAAGACATACACCCACTCACACACACTTATTACAAATTTGCCCTCGCTCGAAGGGACCGAAAGAATATACAAATTAATTAACTACGCAAGCTAATTAAAATATTACAAATCAACTAAATTAATTAAATAACATAATTAATCTAATTAAACAGTAAATCGCCTCGGGATGAGGGCCAAATGCAGCACGCGCTCGGGACTGGCTCGGAATCGCACTGTCATGCATGATTTGCCTCTGTTTCCTCTGCTATCCTCCTCTGAAGATTGCCAAAGTCCCAGGAGTGCCTCTCAGGGCACTAGGGAGTACCACCGGCTGGGGTAGAACACCACCGGCTGAAGAAGGAGGCCACCGGCACCAGATGAAGCTATCGGCTGGCAATTGGCTGCCGGTCGGCACTAAATAGTGCCGGCCGGCACTTAACACCTGCAGAACCTGTAACTCACAGCAGCAGAGGACAACAACATGCATGGCAATGTGATTCAAGGTATTTATGCACTATACACACCCCTTATCATGTTATCGACTCAAAAGGGCATGTGCCTCGATTCCCGGACCACTAATCACGCATTTCCATGCATGATGGCCCAAGGAACAAAGTGTGCAACTTTGATTTCAAATGCATGCAACCAAATAAACACACAAAAGTGCCCAACCTCTATCACATTTCACTTCAAGAGGCCAAGCATGCATGCTCATGTGATGCAACTCTAAGCATGTTATCTAACATGCAACATGGATTTATGCAAGCAAGCTAAACATGTTAAGTATGCAACCTAAGCAAAGAGGCATACAAGCCAAGCAATGGAGTGGACTAAAACATGAATTAGGCTACTCCTAATTGGCCTAAAATCAGCGGCCAAAGTGCCTAGAAATGGAGACTAAACACACACACACACATGCAAGTGTTATGGTCTAAGCCTTAAGCATGAATATGTCAACTTCCAAGCACACTTGAAGATACTAAACAAGGACAATGAGCATGCATTGTAAAGCTCTAAAAATCGTGTAAAGCATGGTCCTAAACCAAGTCAAAGATAGACCAAACAAAGCATGCAAATGGTCCAAGCATTAAGGCAAGCCAATGAGGCTTTGAACCACACCTAGCACAACCACTCGTGGCAATACTTAAGCAACTAAATCAGAGTTTTAACACGTAAAACTAAGCCCAAAGGATCACCTAGATAACATCTAAATGACTCAAATACAAAGGCATGCAAAATGGCCAAAACACTGAGCATTCAAGACATGCTTTCAAAGCGTTAAAGGGGCGACTAAGATAAGCATACAAGCACACCAAAAGGTCTGAAATAGCACACTAGGTGATTCCAAACCATCAACAATGAAGCAAGCATGGCATGCTACACCTTCATGCTCTTGAGGCCAACAAGCCAAATGTAAAGAGACTATATGATGCATGCCAAGATTGACCAAGACAACTTAGGATAGAGCTAAAACATATCAAAATAAGCATACAAGCTTCATGGATCTAGGCCTAAAACATGCTAGAAAGAAGGCATACAAACCTAGAGCAAGTTAAGGCAATACAAGGCATTACAAAGCAACCATGCAAAACATGCAAGGAGTACTAAAACCAACTTAGAAACATGTTATATCATGGCAATATAAGCATGAAAAACAAACCAAACATGCTCAACACACAACCAAACATGGTGCTCCTTTGGAGGCCAAAACTTGCCCTTTTCAAGGACATCAAGGAGAGGGGGTGGCCCTCTCCTTTTGGAGACTTTATGGCACCATCTCCACCACTGAAATCCCTCAAGATTTCAGTGGTGGAGAGGCCCAAGCACCAAAGTCTCGGAGCTCTCACAAAATGGCCTAAAATGGGGCCTTTTCAAGGCTTAAAGGGGGTCAAACTTCCCCAAAGTGCAAAACACTCTTAATAAACAATAAAGAGGGTTAAAAAACAGAACTTTTATGTGTTAAAGACCAAGCACAAAAACAACTCTAAGCTAGGTAAAAACAAGGTGCAAAAATGGGGTAAAAAGAGGACTAGTGTCTTACCCTTGTAGACCTCTTCACCAAGCTTGATGTTGTTGCTTCCTTGAGCTCCAAACCAGTCAAAAATCTCAAGAACAAGCTCTGATCTTTGAGAATATCAAGAAAAGGTGAAAGACTAGGTGTTTAAGTACAATAATGTGAACTAAAACACCTAGAACACAAAGAAAAAGAGAGAGATAGGATGTGTATCTATCCTAACCCTAAAAACCAGAGCTTGGTCTATCTAAGAATGTCTAAAAAATTTGTAACCTCAAGCCAAGAAGAGGAGTGGTCCTCTTATAGGCAAGCCAAGCTTGCAAAGCTTACAAGCTAAGGCATCAAAGGGCTCATCCCTCCATACACGTGTATGGAGGGGAAACAAAAGGCATACAGCTGTCTGAAAATATCTCAGAAAACAACTGTAAAGTGGTCGGTAGGGAAAAATGGTAATTTTGCCAAAAGGAATGCCGACCGGCACAAAATAGTGCCGACCGGCACAATATAGTGCCGATGGCAACACCAGCCAGCCGGTGGCCTCTAGCCACAGCCGGTGGTGTGTGGGGGTGCCTCAGAAGGCATTCCATGCCCCTCAAAGGCAAAGCACAAGTGTTTGGTGCAAAACTAGACACAAAATGTTCAAGTTCGGAGGTCCTGAGGCAGGGCGCGTAGCCGAGAACTCCGGGAACTCCAAACAGACACAAACGTGGATAATCACCGAGTGTTCCAGCGGTGACGTCCAAGTCTTGATGACGGTCAAAAATGGGGTGTCTACAGTTGCCCCTCTTTGACAGAACTCGAAAGTCATAACAATGACGGGAGTGAATGTCAAAGCCCAGAGACGACCCATTTTTGACAAGGCCGAAGACTTGGACAAACATGCTAGACAAAACAAGGTATGCGCCCGAAGGCAGGGGCAAAATGCAAGACGATGCAAGAAGCCGAGCATAACTTATGATCATGCAAAGGAAGCTGTAATGAAGCACACATGCGACAGTTATAAGCTAGCATACGCCAATCTACACTAAAATGCAGAAAGGAAGTAAGAGAATTATGTAATTCTCAAAACGTCTCACACGGAGGATATAATACCTGTGCGGCTCATCCGGTTGCGCCGGCCTCAAATGAGCCGTACATACAATATCGTGCCTGCAAAGAAAGTAAACTTAACATGTACAATATGGTTAGCCATATGTATGGCAATGCGAAATGCAAAATGAAATGCGATATATACAAAATGATGTATGAATAATGCAGATGATAATGCAATGCAATTAAAACTATGCAAACTACATGCAAAGCAATTGAATCATGATTCAAACATAAGCGGTTCGAAACCACACAAATGTCAAATAGATTGATGGAAGTAACGAGTCCGTCTACCATAGAACGATGTCTGAACTATGAGTGATGCAGACAGACACAAGAACAAGTATTGGGTGGAATGACATAAGTGGGGAAACGACCCGCTGGGGAGAGAATAATGATCCTAATGCTGGATGCAACAATTATACTACAATGTAATATGCGATTATGGCGTGCGGGCCAAACCGTATCTCGCTTAGGAAAGGCATGCACACATACAAACCATGTCTAACACAGAAAAAGTGCCGCAACCTCAATCCAACATACCAGCGTGGAATAGGCGCGATACACATGAACCATGCTTTGACGTGAAAAGTAAGGGAACATACCAGACCAAGCTCAACAAGGAAAGGCGCAAGCCATAGATGGAAGGGATGCAGTGAAATGCATGCAACTAAAATGCAATGGAAATGGATATTTACAGAAAATGCATGACCTATGCACTACACTACAATGAAATGCATTTTTTTTGTTTTGGTTTTTTTTTTTAAATTTTTTAAATGCATGATACGTGCAGTATCTACAAATGATGCATGACATATGCAATATGATGCAATGGCCATGATTGCAGCTTTCCCTATCTTACCAACAGGGCGATATACTAGGTTGGTTCAGTATCCAGAATTGAGGCGTAAACACGCCGCCTCAACCTATGGGGCTTCCATACAGATTTCAAGCCGAGGGTACACCCCCTGGGTATTTAAACCAGACTTTAGTCTCGGAAATTCCGAACCTTTGCGTTCTAGGCACAAGCCATTCGAACTCTAGTTTTCACCGTCCCAGTTGGTCTTCTAGGAACTCACCGCATACACAGGCAGGTCGCTTTACCAGACCACCGAAAGTCGTTCGGGCACGACAAACACCGAAGGAGTTGCACCTTCAGAGGATTTAAGGTCTCATAGACCGGGATGCAAAATGTATGCATAACAATGCATGTGTTTGTTGTTTTTTTTTTTTTTTTGAACTGCGCATGATGCATGATGTTTTTGAAATGCGCGCTAACGCGCGACTTTTGAATGCATGCCAAATGCAATGAGGTGTGCATCTTAATGCACCGAAGGTCTTGCACCTTCCGAGGATTTAAGGTCTCCTAGACCGCGCGTGTTTAAGGTCCCGCCGGACCCGCTGTGCATGGTTTCAAAATGTGCGGCAACGCGCGGCTGTTGAGATGATGATACATGGCAATGCATGCGCCAAAGGTTTTGCACCTTCGAAGGACTTAAGGTCTCCTAGACCGTGCGTGTTTAAGGTCTCGCCAGACCGTACGTGTTTAAGGTCTCGCCAGACCGGAATGGAAAATGATGAGGTAACGCGCATGGGACGCGTATACCGATACAAATGAGAAGTGGAGTGCAAAACGAGGCACACGTACCTCGAAATGTAACGAAGCGCGAGATGAGGCACACATACCTCATTGAATAGAAAATGGAATGCAAAATGAGGCACACGTACCTCATTTGATGGAAAATGAAATGCAAGACAAGCCACACGTACCTCGAGATGCAATGAAATGCAAAACGAGGCACGCATACCTCATTGAAAGGAAAACGAAATGCAAAATGAAGCACACGAGGTAGTACACCTCACGTGGGTCAAAATGAAATGCAAATGAAGCACGTGAGGTAGTACACATCACGTGGGTCAAAATGAAATGCAAAACGAGGCACACATACCTCGAGATGCAATGAAATGCAAAATGAGGCACACATACCTCGAGATGGAAAATGAAATGCAAAACGAGGCACACGTACCTCGAGATGTAATGAAATGCAAAATGAAATGCAAAACGAGGCACACGTACCTCGAGATGCAATGAAATGCAAAATGAAACACGTGCGGTAGTACACCTCGCGTGGATCAAAATGAGACGCAAAATGAAAGCACGTGAGGTAGTACACCTTACGTGGATCAAGATGAGATGCGAAAATGAAGCACGTGAGGTAGTACACCTCACGTGAATCAGAATGAAATGCAAAATGAAAGCACGTGAGGTAGTACACCTTACGTGGATCAAGATGAAATGCAAAAATGAAGCACGTGAGGTAGTACACCTTACGTGGGTCAAGATGAAATGCAAAAATGAAGCACGGAGGTAGTACACCTTACGTGGGTCAAGAAGAAATGCAAAAATGAAGCACGTGAGGTAGTACACCTTACGTGGGTCAAGATGAAATGCAAAAATGAAGCATGACACGCATGCCACACGACAATGCAAAATGGTGCAAGTCGCAAGGGACGCGCAAGATGGCGCGACGCGACGCACTAGACAAAAGGGTGGATGCGTGTAATGCACACGGGGCAACTTTTGAATCTTATAAAAGACAAAAGGATACAAAAATGATACAGTCTTTGCTTGAATTTGAGTGCCACGCACAGTAGACACAGTCCGAAGTTGAAACGGACGCCGGTTGAGCATCGGGGATGCACTTTCTTGCACTTTCTTGAGCTATGAAGACCCAAAACTCCTCAATTTGCCTAAATAAGGCCTTGGGAACACCACCGGCTGGGTGGGAAGGCCACCGGCTGCCACCGACTGCCTAAACTTCTCCACCGGCACAATAATGTGCCAACCGGCACAAAATAGTGCCGACCGGCACAAAATAGTGCCGACCGGCCAAAAATGGCTGATCGGGGGCAGTTTTGACAATTTGCCTCGAGTTTTATAAAATAGGGCTTGAAACCCTATTCCTTTCACTTTGCTACCGCCGAAATCACTCTCTCTATCTCTCTAGAGTCTCTTTTCCTCGATTTTTCGCTCATTTTCGCGTTTTAGGGTCGATTTCGTCGTTCGATTCGCGAAGTTCACCGCGTTTCGGACATTTCCACCCGATCGAAATCTCGTTTCGGGATTTCTTTTGCTATTTTTGCTTTTTCGGGACTTGTTCCCCTCGATCCCATCTTCCTTTCCGTGTCTTTTCATCTTCCGACCTTCCCGGCCATTTCCGGCCCTCTCGGGGTTGACCTTCTCGGTTGACTTTTCGTATTCCGACCCGGTTTTCACCTTCCGGCCATTTTTCACTACCATTGCTATGGCAGACGATGTTCCACATGTCGAGACTCCCCCAGATCACGAGATGGATCCCGGGGTCGAGCTCCTCCCATTGAGCGAGCGCCCGTTTGATCCGGCGACCTACCGTCCAGCCATTCACGTGCTTCCGCCAGATGGACTTCGCCACTTCCGCGGTTTTGACAGGGCTCTGGACCCAGAGCTTCTGCTGCGCGAGCCGACCTCTCACCTATCGTTCGGCGCCTCCGAGGTAACACCTTTTTCTCTGCTTTAAATTTCTGCAATGTAGAACTGTTAACTGCCATAGCTAATTACAACCCTTGATTGCTTAGCTCTGGTACACTGTACTGTAGTTGATTGTAGACAACTTCACAACTGATATCTGCTTAGGATCGACACACATGCACACACACTGCACTAGCCTCAATTACCCATATACACGGCACACCGTATTTCACTGCAAACTTACCGATACCCGGTACTTATTTGAATCTGAAAACCTGCACACATGCTAGATTTATACTGAATTGAACCACTCAAACATGCTGACGCATCACATCTTTATGGTTTACTATGGCACACTATAACCCGATATTCGCGCTTGAATCAAACGTGCACACATGCCATCAGTATCTTGACTCTCACAAACAAACCGACACATCACGCGTAGTCCACCGTAGTACACTGAAACCCGACATTTGCTTGCGTTCTGAAAAACCTACACACGTGCACCACGTTTATACTGCACCACTCAAAAACACCGACGCATCACATGTTGTAGTTCTTTGTAAGCACATCGGCTTTTCGATTGCTTGAATCTGAAAACGTGCACGCATGCTAGATTTGTATCGACTTTTAACATGTTTCCTCAGAACTGTACATTTCATATTGCTTTGCAACCATTTGTTTATGTGAGGAGATTCCCATACCATCGCGGTATGGGAATGTTTTGCTCGAGATTGGTACTCGGAGCTTCTGGCGATTCGACACATCGTAGATGAGGCGGGCCGGTTCCTTCTGCGAAGTGCGACCGACTCACTTCGCAGCCTCTTTTTAGTCGCCTTGGCGAGAGGTGGTGGGACACCACCGATTCATTTCATCTATCGGCAGCGGGGGACATGACGATGACTCCTCGACTTCTCGGTGCTCACCGGCATCGGGGTAGGGGTGATCCGATCCCTTCGACAAATATGGATGAGTGGACCGCTCGATCCACTTACTTGGCGCGGTTCCGCCTTGCACGTCGTGCTTTGTCCGCTATTCACGGTTCGAGGTGCGGTTTGGTGCGACCCTCCTTGTTGACTCAGCCCGATGACCGAGGCGGCGTGGAAGCGATATCTTGCGGCTTCTTGATGTTTTGCTGGGGACCACCTTATTCGCCGACCGGGCGAACACCGTGCCTCTCTGCCTACTCGGCCTTTGGTGGACGTCCGGACATCTTGCTATATGAGGGGTGGCGGCTCGCCACTCTTCTGGCTACATGAGCTCGGTTTCATGATGGCGATTGTTGGGGTTACTGGCGAGCTTGGGAGGTACGTCTTCTTCTCTGCTTTACATTTCCGTTCTGTACTTTCTGTACCCTGCACACTGCACACACTGTAGTCTGCTTTACACTTACGGTATACTGTACACACGGCACACACATACTCCTGCTTCACACTAAATGCACACTGTTCACACTGTACACTCTCCTCAATACACTGCACAACACACGGCTCTGCTATTTCTGCTTTATTCTCTATTCTGCTTTTCTTGATAAATGTTCTGACATCTGTCTTGCAGTTGTGGGTGTATGCTTATTTTCCCAGGCTAGAGCCAGTGCCGGAGACGGAGACTCCTCGGGTCATTCCCTTCTCACGCCGCTACGACGGGAGGTGCACCCGGAGGCCGCGGGAGACTTTCAGCTTCTTCCGTCGCTACTTTGACACCATCACCTCCGCCGAGGTATGTTTTACTTACAGTTCATTTAAGCTTCACTTTTCCACTGTATATTTGCAATATCAGTAGGCAATAAAACTGTATTTCAATTTCAGATCACCTGCCAGCCATGGGCTCCTCTGCCAGCGATAGTGCGGGATCGGTTTGCCGGCGCGATCGAGACCTCGCGTTACCGGATTTTGCTAGAGGGCACGGTCTGGCCGGGCTTGGTACTGGGTGGCGCTTCTTCGTCGGACCTCGGGGTTACTCGAGCAGATAGTCGGAGCATCCTCCGAGCATATGAGGGACACCGAGCATTTCACGGCGTGGCGGATGGCGGACTACACCATCGGTGGGAGGCGACGGCCATGGGCGAGCGACTACTCGAAATGCGTCTGGGCCTTCATCATGCGGCCGAGTGGTGGTCGCCGAGTGAGAGACCAGACTGCGGCCCGGCTAGGGAAGGTGGGAGCGAGGCGGGATCGTCCTGAGCTCGAGCTCATGGCGGAGGAGTCTGAGAGGGACGAGGGACAGGTGGCCCGCTCTACCTACCATCTTGACATCTGAGGCGAGTGGGGAGACCTACCAGATCCCTTTTGCTCCTCCTCCGGCTGGTCATGAGTTGGTTGGCATTCCTGACTTGCCTCCGGTATGTATTACTGCATTTCTATACGGTCATTTGATTTTTATTGGATATTCCACAGAATATTGATGCATCTAATACTTTTGCAGGCTTCCTTTGAGTACATCCGGCAGTCATTGGAGCTGAATGCCTCCATGGCGGGGATGCTGCAGCGGACCTTTGAGTTCTTATCCTTCTACGGCCTTCCGGTATGTTTTCTCTGACATAGTTCCAAACCATATACAAACTGCTTCGCATAATCTGATGCACGACGCAACATCTGATAAACTGTTCACGGCACTCACACACTGTACTCATACACTGCATTCTGCACTGATAAACTGCTCACGGCATTCACACACTGTACTCATACACTGCATTCTGCACTGATAAACTGCTCACGGCATTCACACATGCTCATACTCGCGATTCTTGCGAGCGATAAACCGCTCACGACATTCACACTTGTACTCATACCTTGCATTACGCCTTTAATGTATCTTGATGCATTTGCCTTTTTGTACTTTTGACCTCCCTTCCCGATCCCTCCCGTGGGTGGCGGTGCTCCATCTGGACCTCCCATTTCTACTCGGGATGGCAGGATATTCCCCCGCACCAGAGGGGGGCGTGGCCATGTGGGGGCGACTCACAGCTCGATTGCGAGGATGGCGAGTCGGGCGGAGGCTTCGAGGAGGCCGAGGCGGCTCGGGCTCGGGCTCGGCAGCGACACTTCGACGATGCTCTGTGCTTACCGGGAAGAGGCGAGCGGATCCCCGGCGAGGCCATTGATGATGATTCTGAGACCTGTTTGTTTTTCTTTCTTTTTCTTTTCTTGTACTTTTCTCTTTTTTTGGTAGATAGAGTACTTTGTCTTGCCTTGATGATTTTGCTTTCAAACGTTGTACTTGAAAAGATTATGAAATGGAACAAACTTTTGGTCTTAAAAAAGAGTGTTACACTTGTATTTATATGCATATTTCATATCCTGCACTGCATTGCATCACATTACACCTCAAATGTAAATGATATTGGCTGTTGTCTGACAATTGAACACTTGCACTGTAATAATCAGATAACCAACCGACTAAACAAAGAAAACAGCATACAAATCCTTGCTCAATCCGAACACATAGCCCATACTCCGCTGGGGACTAATCTGTTGGGGATTGATCTGCATATAGCCCATAACGCAGCATTTGGTTCATTCTGCACACAGCAAACTCTGAACAAATAGCCCGAATCTGACGAGACGGATCACAAAACTGACACGGTTGCAGTTGAAACACACTCGGATGTCCCAAATTTTCCTTTTCTTTCTCTTGCTTTGCACGGATGTAGAGAATGGCACAGCATTCTGAGCACAAGCGATTACTTTTTGGAAGAGGATGGGATTTCAACCGGGGTATCGAGCCTACCACAGAACATGGCGAGACAGACTCAAACAAAGAAACAAAAGGCACACAACCTAAAAGAACGAGACACACTCAAGACCGACAAATCTAAAATCAAGACCGACAAATCAAAAGGACATGACACACGGACATGTTCACAAAAAGACCTCAAATCTCGAGGAGCCAATTCCTCCGAATATTATTCCCACCCTTTCTGATTTGTGATACTCACATCACTCGGCCCTCAGGCTCGATTTTTCTCTCAAAAACCCCTTTCTCACTTCTCTCTCTACTTACACCTCTTTATTCTTTAATCTCTCATTTTTCAATCCCTCCCCGGGGTGATTGACGAGTAAATGAGAGGTTGTGGGTTCACGCCCGATACAGCTAGCTTGCAGCCACTTCTTCTGGTAGATAAAATGCCTTTTGGGCAAGTGCGTTGGCGACGAGGGGGAAGACGGAACACCCGACTCAACTGTGCCCCTAGTTCGTCATTTTGACCATTTTTGGTTGTTTTCTAAAGCGGTTTTGATCAAAGTGAGAATTGGATTAACACACTTATTCAATTTTTGATTTGAAAATCATGTGAATCAGGCTGTGAGCACTGAAAATTCTCCTTTTTGGGTCCAAACATGGTCCAATTTCGAAAATGAAACAATTTTCGAGAAAATAAGTCAACCTCAGTGAAAATTTTCAAAAACTATTTTTGTAAACAGTCAACGCTCAACGAGCGCAAAACTTACCTTCGAGATACGCAACCTCGAATCGGGGACGATGGAGAATTGCCCCTAGCTAAAAGGGGGATAAGGCAACGGAAAGTTGCCCCTGGTTTGGACGGTAACTCAGGGCAACTTATGGCAATGCATGGCAACGGAAAGTTGCCCCTTGTTTGGATGATGCCGCGGCGTTTTTGTAAGCCAGTCCTTGTTGATGACAATCAGACCCTCGGACGCGGAGGAGTCGAAGATGGCTTGAATCAATATGTGGACACAGTCACCATGGAAGGTGTTGGTGGTTTGGACTTCAAGATGAAGTTGGTCACGTGATTCCAGGTTGCTGCAATCAAGATATTGGATTCAGAGGAGGCAAAAAGTGATCAAAACCATGACATGGACTGAGACGCTATGGAAGCGTTATTTGGACTTGGGATGAAGTTGCCTCGATCCCAACCATGGGAATCAAGCCTTACGTAGTTCCGGTTAAGGTACACTCAGGTATTTTAACCTTCACTATTTTTAGGCTCTAACTTTTGCCAAGGTGCCCAATGCGGGTTTTCGACCTTGCGAGCTTTGTTCTTCTTTCTTTTTCTCTCTTTTATATATATATATATATTTTTCTTTTTCTTTTTTGCATTTTTCTTTTCTTTTCTTTTTTTTGCTTTTTTGTATTTCTTCTCTTTTTTTTCTTTTCTTTGCTCTAACTTTTGCCTGGGCCGCCCTTCCGGGTTTTCGGTCCAGCGAGCCTCTCAAAGGGTAAAAGTGTAGCAAGCCCATGCCAAATGGTTTTGAGATTGAAGCCCCTCTACACCCAGGAGAACGACTGTTGTGTTGATTTGCAGGGAAGTCCATCACGGTTGCTTCTCGAGCTTTGCTTGATGGAATCTGATCTCCTTGATCTAACTTTGACGCCTCTTGCTCGAGGGCTGCCTCGAAATTGGCCACACAGGCGTTTTCATGGCACTGATCGTTTCGAACGGATTCCAGGTTTGAAATAGATAGGTTGAATCCCGAGGCTGAGAGCGATCCTGGGCTGCACAATCTTAAGAGCGGTCCCACACCTGTCTTCGCGAGACTGCGCAAAATATTTTGTTTTTGAAATTTTTTAAGAAAGCGACTAATCGCTCATGTTGAAGATAGTGTGGAACCAGTCTGGACCGAACCAGGATCCTTCTCAGTACTCACGCCGACAAGCATGATTTCATTCATTAAAATCTTAGCATGCCTCTCTTTCTCTCAAAATTGATCAAAATTTTGCAAATACCTGAGGAATTACTTCCTCTTCGTTTTCATCACCGCAGTGTTCGAAATGGAGTTTTATGAAAAACTTAGGTCATCATAACGATGTTCGAGGCACAAGAGAGCAGGCGGAATGCACTGTCGTTCCATTCACATCTTCTGGCACAGCTAACTCAAATAACAACAAGTACGGAACGCAGTAACCACAGCTGTTTCATTCAAATTTGGTGGTATAACCGGCTCCTCGGCAGCAACAGGCTCAAAAAGCAAAAGCAACTAATTACAAGACAAAACGGTGTTTGAGGCAACAACCCCGAAATCACCTGGTATACTATACAAGAGGGACTGTCTCGTTACAACAAGACAGACCCTGTAAGCAAAAAGACTGACTCAATACAGAGAGACAGACTCAAAAACAAAACAAAAGACTGACTCGACACCCAAGTTAGGATTTACAAAACTAGCATTGGCAGGTGCTCAAAAATACGTGCCAAACGCCATATCCAAAAATGTACCAGACATTGCTCGCAGGCAGTTGAATCATGATTACATACTCGCAGTATCGGTGTCCTCAAAATCCAACAACTGAGTGGTGATGGACTTTGCTGAGGTAGGCAGGAGGATAACCTCGTTATCAATCAAATCTTGTACCTCATGACGGAGGCGGAAGCAATTATCAGTGGCATGGCCGGTCTACTGATGGTACGCACAGTACAGGGAAGCATCATGTGTGGCCGGGAGATTCTTCGAGAGCGGCCGAGGCTCCAGGGGCTTAAGGTGTCCCCTTTCAGCAAGGATCTGCAATGCCTTGGACAATGGCATATAGAGAGCATGAAAGACCCTGCGCCCTCGGGGCAGGTATTTTGGAATCTGAGCACTCTTGCTTGATGCACTAGCGAACGGATCGGCGGGTGCGGCCTTGGGTTTCTGATCCTTTCCGGATGCAAGGCTGGGAACGGGAAGAACTGTCCTGGCATGACGGGGCCTATCCCGATTCTCTGATTGATCGAATCGCCCTCGGTAGTAGGAAAAGCATCCTCCACAGCTTTTGTCGCAACTGCGGATATCTGTTACTTGTTCATTCCCCCGATTTTCAAAGCCTCTACTGTCCACAGCAGTTGTTCCACGGGGTCGGCATCTGCCTTCACTTTGTCTTTGCCTCTGGCCTCAGCCTGATGAGAGGTTTGGGTTGGTACTAGTACATCACTGTTGTGGGTGGAGGTCATCTCCGTCGATTGAGCTCGATCACAATCCGCCCGATGGCGGGGCTCTTGGGGTTCGAAATTTCGGCATACTGGTGCAACGGTGGCGGTGACATTCCGTAAGCGAGATCCGCCACGGACCTCTGGAGATCACCTATCATCCCCATTAACTCGAATGTAGTGGGCTCGCGAGCCTGATAGAACTGGGGGGCCCAGATTGGGTGTGCAGCGGGCGACCTGGGAGGATGCGGCATATCAACGCCGGTCTCACCCTGTAGGGTAATCCCTTGATCTAGTGCGGCTGTCATAACCACTATTTCTTCCGAACTCTGCGTCATCCCTAGTCTTGCCTTAGCAAAGGGGAAATACTGACTATTCTGTATCAACTTTCTGAACTCTCTGAACTGAAAGGAAAAACGGACAGCATTTCAGCCCACAACAGATCAAACACAGGCGTAGTCAATCAACTGATCTCTACTACTGACAACTGTTCCCCAGAATCACTGTTCCCAGAACCGAACTGATACCCACAGCGTAATCGACATGGTTCTCAACAACATCGACATCTGGTGCTTCGCCGGATACTCACACTCGCAAACTGGTATATGCATTCCCTGTAGAGATACACTCTAAAAGCACATAGCAGATAAGTGAGAGCCAAAACACCCCTATGTTGGGGTAGGGTTTCCCTGTCCTATTTCTGTCAGGAGCTAGGGTTTCACTACGCACGCAGCGGTTTCAAACAACCTAACATCGGGTAAGCAACCTGTCCTAGTTTGGAATGGTCACTATGGATCCGAATATGCACTAGGTCAAATGGTCGAAAAGGGTGCCCCAGTAAAACCGGGGTTTGTGTTCCCATCTTTGTCGAGCCCATAACCCAATTGACCTTATGGTCATGCCTTGACAAGACAAGCCTCCGGCAAACCGTTCAGGAATGGCAGACGGCAAACACTGTGTCCTAGGCGCACCGATGCACATGCAATGCAAAGAAACACATAAGCGTAGTCAAAACAGGATATCACGCGTTCGAGTCAAACTCTCTAAACTCCCCAGCAGAGTCGCCAGAAACTGTAACAAGCCCGCGAGGGACCTCGCTATACAGTTCGGACTCCCTTTTTGTGTCGGTTCTAAATCTGAACCAAAGAGTCCAAATCCGGCAAATCGTTTGAGAAAACAGATTTTTTTGAAAAGTAGTGCCAAACATGGACTGCTTTGCGGATTCTGAGTCGCCACCTAAATTTTTTTAAATGGGAAATTTAGGAAACCCTGCCTCGGTGCCGAAGGCCACGTGTCCGTCATCACCAAAGTGGTCTTGGCTCGGGAGCTTGGGTACGATCGGAGAAGGTCAGCTATGAGCACCCCCTTTCGCCCGGTCCGAAGACCGGCCTCTACTAACCGTGATATCTGATTTTGAAAACTTTATGCGTTCTTATTCCAATTATTAACCTAGAATTACTATGTGATGCGCAAGAACACCTAAAGTATAGACTAGATCGCCTAATTTGGAAACAAAACATTGCATATCCGTTTTGTCTCAAAAACGTGTTGTTTTCTTTTGCTACTGCAAGTAAGCTAAAATCTGATTTCAATGAGTTGTTCCAACTCGTGCAATCCAACCTTCACCCACAGCATTCAAACAAGAATATCACATAAGCATTTAGCCGCATGTTAAGCATCTTGTCATGGCAACATTCACGCATGTGGTATGCTAAAGCATAAAGACTTACATCGTACTCGTGCCAAAAAATAACCCGGTTAGCAAACATGCATGACCTAGTTCATGTTAAGTGGCTAATGCACGTGCATAGATGCAATCTAGAGTAGGCTCTGACCCTAAACATGGCACATGAAATGCGCGAGTAGCACATATTCAATTTGGAATTGAAAATTGCAATGCAGTTTGTATGATGTAAGCAGGTGCATGTAAACAAATGCACGAATGCACGCATGCATTGCATAAGGTATGCTAAAATAAGTATGCCCTAATCTACCATCGAAGCGGGTAAATAAAAGGAGAAAAAATGGGGGTTGGAAGACATACACCCACTCACACACTTATTACAAATTTGCCCTCACTCGGAGGGACCGAAAGAATATACAAATTAATTAACTACGCAAGCTAATTAAAATATTACAAATCAACTAAATTAATTAAATAACATAATTAATCTAATTAAACAGTAAATCGCCTCGGGATGAGGGCCAAATGCAGCACGCGCTCGGGACTGGCTCGGAATCGCACTGTCATGCATGATTTGCCTCTGTTTCCTCTGCTATCCTCCTCTGAAGATTGCCAAAGTCCCAGGAGTGCCTCTCAGGGCACTGGGGAGTACCACCGGCTGGGGTAGAGCACCACCGGCTGAAGAAGGAGGCCACCGGCACCAGATGAAGCCATCGGCTGGCAATTGGCTGCCGGTCGGCACTAAATAGTGCCGGCCGGCACTTAACACCTGCAGAACCTGCAACTCACAGCAGCAGAGGACAACAACATGCATGGCAATGTGATTCAAGGTATTTATGCACTATACACACCCCTTATCATGTTATTGACTCAAAAGGGCATGTGCCTCGATTCCCGGACCACCAATCACGCATTTCCATGCATGATGGCCCAAGGAACAAAGTGTGCAACTTTGATTTCAAATGCATGCAACCAAATAAACACACAAAAGTGCCCAACCTCTATCACATTTCACTTCAAGAGGCCAAGCATGCATGCTCATGTGATGCAACTCTAAGCATGTTATCTAACATGCAACATGCATTTATGCAAGCAAGCTAAACATGTTAAGTATGCAACCTAAGCAAAGAGGCATACAAGCCAAGCAATGGAGTGGACTAAAACATGAATTAGGCTACTCCTAATTGGCCTAAAATCAGCGACCAAAGTGCCTAGAAATGGAGACTAAACACACACACACACATGCAAGTGTTATGGTCTAAGCCTTAAGCATGAATATGTCAACTTCCAAGCACACTTGAAGATACTAAACAAGGACAATGAGCATGCATTGTAAAGCTCTAAAAATCATGTAAAGCATTGTCCTAAACCAAGTCGAAGATAGACCAAAGAAAGCATGCAAATGGTCCGAGCATTAAGGCAAGCCAATGAGGCTTTGAACCACACCTAGCACAACCACTCATGGCAATACTTAAGCAACTAAATCAGAGTTTTAACACGTAAAACTAAGCCCAAAGGATCACCTAGATAACATCTAAATGACTCAAATACAAAGGCATGCAAAATGGCCAAAACACGGAGCATTCAAGACATGCTTTCAAAGCGTTAAAGGGGCGACTAAGGTAAGCATACAAGCACACCAAAAGGTCTAAAATAGCATGCTAGGTGATTCCAAACCATCAACAATGAAGCAAGCATGGCATGCTACACCTTCATGCTCTTGAGGCCAACAAGCCAAATGTAAAGAGACTATATGATGCATGCCAAGATTGACCAAGACAACTTAGGACAGAGCTAAAACATGTCAAAATAAGCATACAAGCTTGATGGATCTAGGCCTAAAACATGCTAGAAAGAAGGCATACAAACCTAGAGCAAGTTAAGGCAATACAAGGCATTACAAAGCAACCATGCAAAACATGCAAGGAGTACTAAAACCAACTTAGAAACATGTTATATCATGGCAATATAAGCATGAAAAACAAACCAAACATGCTCAACACACAACCAAACATGGTGCTCCTTTGGAGGCCAAAACTTGCCCTTTTCAAGGACATCAAGGAGAGGAGGTGGCCCTCTCCTTTTGGAGACTTTATGGCACCATCTCCACCACTGAAATCCCTCAAGATTTCAGTGGTGGAGAGGCCCAAGCACCAAAGTCTCGGAGCTCTCACAAAATGGCCTAAAATGGGGCCTTTTCAAGGCTTAAAGGGGGTCAAACTTCCCCAAAGTGAAAAACACTCTTAATAAACAATAAAGAGGGTTAAAAAACAGAACTTTTATGTGTTAAAGACCAAGCACAAAAACAACTCTAAGCTAGGTAAAAACAAGGTGCAAAAATGGGGTAAAAAGAGGACTAGTGTCTTACCCTTGTAGACCTCTTCACCAAGCTTGATGTTGTTGCTTCCTTGAGCTCCAAACCAGTCAAAAATCTCAAGAACAAGCTCTGATCTTTGAGAATATCAAGAAAAGGTGAAAGACTAGGTGTTTAAGTGCAATAATGTGAACTAAAACACCTAGAACACAAAGGAAAAGAGAGAGATAGGATGTGTATCTATCCTAACCCTAAAAACCAGAGCTTGGTCTGTCTAAGAATGTCTAAAAATTTTCTAACCTCAAGCCAAGAAGAGGAGTGGTCCTCTTATAGGCAAGCCAAGCTTGCAAAGCTTACAAGCTAAGGCATCAAAGGGCTCATCCCTCCATACACGTGTATGGAGGGGAAACAAAAACATACAAATTGTCTGAAAATATCTCAGAAAACAAGCTGTAAAAGTGGTGGCAAAATGGTAATTTTGCCAAAAGGAGTGCCGACCGGCACAATATAGTGCTGATGGCAACACCAGCCAGCCGGTGGCCTCTAGCCACAGCCGGTGGTCTGTGGGGGTGCCTCAGAAGGCATTCCATGCCCCTCAAAGGCAAAGCACAAGTGTTTGGTGCAAAACTAGACACAAAACGGTCAAGTTCGGAGGTCCTGAGGCAGGGCGCGTAGCCGAGAACTCCGGGAACTCCAAACAAACACAAACGTGGATAATCACCGAGTGTTCCAGCGGTGACGTCCAAGTCTTGAGGACGGTCAAAAATGGGGTGTCTACAATAGAGTCTTATCACCGGTATATGATCCACATAGGCAGAGTGAACTTAGTTGTTTTCTTGCTAGCTTTTTGAGTAGTGAGTGTGATAAAGTTCAGGTTGAGTTGCCAATGGTGGTTTGTGAATACCTATATGCCTTTCCCGAGGATCTTACTAGTTTACCACCTCATCATGAGATCGAGTTCTCTATTGATTTAGTGCATGGCATGGCACCGATTTCTATGGCACCATATCGGTTTGCACCAGCTATGTTGAGTGAGTTGAAGATTCAACTCCAGGAATTATTAGATAAAGGATTTATTCACCCTAGTACTTCGCCTTGGGGAGCACCGGCTCTCTTTGCTAAAAAGAAAGATGGAGCGTTGCAACTTTGTATTGATTACCAGAAGTTGAATTGAGTAACTGTTAAGAACAAGTACCCAATGCCTCGTATAGATGATCTGTTTGATCAGTCGAAGGGGTCTTGTTGTTTCTCTAAGATAGACCTGAGATTGGGTTACCATCAGTTAAGAGTAAAGGAGGAGGACATCCCAAAGACAGCATTCTATGAGCAGTATGGCCATTACGAGTTTCTTGTGATGCTTTTTGAGCTAACCAATGCCCCAACGGTGTTTATGGATCTGATGAACTGGATCTTTCGTGAGTTCCTAGATCATTTTGTGGTTGTCTTTGTGGATGACATTTTGATTTATTCACCCTTCGAGGAGGAACACGAGGAACACTTGCGAGTAGTGCTTGAATTGCTTAGAGTCCATAAGTTGTATGCCAAGTTTGGGAAGTATGAATTCTAGCTGAGAGAAATTAAATTCTTAGGCCATGTGGTATCTGGAGAAGGGGTGACTGTAGATTCATCCAAGATAGAGTTAGTGCAAGATTGGGCACAACCAAAGAATGCTTTTGAGATTCGTAGTTTTCTAGGGTTGGCCGGGTATTATCAGAGGTATGTGAAGGATTTCTCTGGACTAGTTTCACCTTTAACTAGGCTGACGAGGAAGATAGTCAAATTTGTTTGGGATGAGACTTGTGAGAAGTCATTCCAAGAACTTAAAGTTAGACTGACCACAGCTCCAATATTGATTATCTTGGAGAGGGGTTTAGGTTCTGTATATTGTGATGCCTTGCGGGAAGGTTTGGGTTGCGTCTTGATGCAAGAGAGAAAAGTGGTAGCCTATGGCTCAAGGCAGTTGAAAACCCACAAAAGAAACTATCCCACCCATGATCTAGAATTAGCAGTGGTGATATTTGCCTTGAAGATTTGGAGGCATTATCTATACGGTGAGAATTTGAGGTGTTTTCCAATCATATGAGTCTGAAGTATCTGTTTACTCAAAAAGACTTGAATTTGAAGCAAAGAAGGTGGATGGAATTTATAGAGGATTATGATTTCGAGTTACATTATCATCCGGGGAAGGCCAATGTTGTGGCTAACGCCTTGAGTAGGAAATCTATTAGCAGTGTGGCTTGTATCACCATTCAGGAATGGGAGATGTTGGGTGCTCTTGGGGAGTTTAACTTACATCTTGGCGAGTCTGTTTAGTCTGCATCCTTGTTTACAGTAGTGGCACAACCTACACTTGTGAGCCGAGTATTAGAAGCGCAGAAGGATGACCTTGAGGTAGAATCCCTCCGGGAGAAGATTTCCAATGGAAAAGTAGAAAGAGGCTTGATTGTGTATCCTGACCAGAGTGTGAGATACCGTGATCGTTTGTTCGTGCTGGAGTCTTGCCGAGAGGAAGTACTCCGAGAATTTCACTATTTACGCCTTGCGGTGCATCCGAGAGGCACAAAGATGTATCATGATCTGAGTCGCCAGTTTTGATGGAGAGGTATGAAGAAAGATGTAGCCGTGTTTGTATCAAAGTGCCTTACTTGTTAATAAATAAAGGCCGAGCATCAGAGGCCAGCTGGTTTGTTACAACCATTGCCCATAACCGAGTGAACATGGGAGCATGTCACGATGGATTTTGTTGTGAGTCTTCCGAAGATTCAACGGGGTAGTGATGCCATATGGATAGTAGTTGACCGATTAACCAAGTCTGCGCACTTCATACCTATGCACATGAGTGATTCGGTAGACTACCTTGTCGACTTGTATATCAGGGACATAATGAGGTTGCACGGGGTCCTAGTAACGATTATATCAGATAGAGATCCGCATTTCACAGCTCGGTTATGGCAGAGCTTGCAGAGTGCCTTAGGCACTAGATTGATGTTTAATACTGCGTACCATCCTTAGACTGACGGTCAGTCCGAGCGTACTATTCAGATCCTTGAGGACATGCTTCGAGGATGTGTTCTTGACTTTAAGGGGTCGTGGGAGAGGTATCTGCCCTTAGTGGAGTTTGCCTATAATAACAGCTTACAATCGAGTATTAGCATGGCACCATTTGAGGCCTTGTATGGTCAACCGTGTAGATCCCCAGTGTGTTGGGCCGAGGTGGGTGATGCACCTTTGTTGGGCCCAGAGTTGGCTCGGGAAACGACGGAGAATGTAGCACTTATTCGTAAAAGGTTGGTTACGGCTCAAAGTCACCAGAAGAGTTATGCCGACAGTAGGAGGAGACCCTTGTCTTTTGAGGTGGGAGACCATGTATTCCTAAAAATATCACCTAGGCGAGGTTTGATGAGACTTGGGAAGAGTGGGAAGTTGTCCCCTCGATTTATTGGGCCTTTTGAGATTCTTGAGTGGGTCGGAGAGGTTGCTTATTAGTTGGTGTTGCCACCACAACTTTCCAGAGTGCATGACGTGTTCCATATTAGTATGCTTCAGAAGTATGAGTCGGATCCATCGCATGTATTGGATTGGACCGACTTAGAGGTAGATGAGGATGCCTCGTATGAGGAGAGACCGGTAAGAGTCTTGGATAGACAAGACCAAGTCTTGCGAGGCAAGACAATTCCCTTGGTCAAAGTATTGTGGAAACATCACGGGGTTGAAGAAGCAACTTGGGAGCGTAAATTGGAAGTCCATGAGAAATATCCGAACTTATTTGTTGATGTTTGAGTATATGTTGAGATTTTAGTTTTGTTCATGAACTGTAAACACATTGTATATGTTTTGAATTATAAGAACATTGTATATGTTGAATATGTTTCAAAAACACAAGTTAAATGTGAACATTGTATATGTTATTTAAGTTTTGGAAATGCAAATCTATCATAAAAATTGAATATGTTTGGAAATATGAGATATATGTATTGAAATTGGTTAAAACTATAGGAGATGCATATTGGTAATATATGTTGAGTTGTATATTATGGATTTGTTCATCTTGTGAAGTGATTGAATGACCGGTAGATGGGTCATGGTATTGAATTTATGAGAATAACATCGTTATGAAGGGTCAAATGTTGTTTATGAACTTGATTTGAAATTTCGAGGGCGAAATTCTTTAAGGGGAAGGTTATAACGATTCCAGTTTTGACCTATCACCTATTGTATTCCAGACTTGGGTTTGTGGTTTTGGGATGTTGTTCATTGTCTTTCATTCTTTATTCCTCCCTAAATTTGGTTGTTTGAGCATTTTGAGCGTGTTTGGAATAGGTTGGTTACTTAGTTTTCAAACTTTGTGTTGCCCAGAATTTTGGTCTTCCGCTTGAGCGGGCTTTGCAAACACTCAATACTTTGCACGTCTGTAAAATACTAGAGGAGTGTTTTTGACACTCGAGCTGCGTTTCCTACGCTCAATCGGGTGGACGCTTGAGTGGCCTTCCTTGCGCTCGAGTGGGTTGTCTGTTGTCTGCATAAATACTAGATGTTTGTATTCTGCGCTCGAGCGAAACCAAACTTTGTGTCTAACACTCGAGCATCAACTTCTCCGCTCGAGTGGACTGTTCATATATCAAATCACGAAAGTGATGTTTTATATCACTTTTTCATTTTTTCTCTCTCTAAAACTTTCCAAAAACCTAGATTTGGACCCTCTCTCTCTAAAATACACACTCTCTCTACATTTTGGCCTAGATCTAGTGATCCCTGCACCCTACTCCCTTTGATAAAAAGTTAGAGCATCTCGTGGGCTTTCATTTGATCCGAATAAAGTCAAGTTTGGGCGTCTTTGAAGTTTCTCCACTTCTCCTTTAAGCTTCTACACTTGAGGTAGGAATATTCTACACCTTGATATGATCTTTAACCTAATTATTTGTTGTTATGTACAAAGGGTGAGATTTTGGGAGTATTTGAGTAAACCTAGGGTTTGGATTCAAATTGAAAAGAGGGGTTTCTATGTGTAGACACCCCATTTTTTATCGTCCTTAAGACTTGGACCTTATCGTTTGTGCACTCGATGATTGTGCTTGTTTGTGTTCGTTTTGAGAGCCCGAAGTCCTCGGTGGAATGCCCTGACTTTGAGCCTTGAACCTTGACTGTTTTGTGCTTGTTTTTGGACCAAGGGCTTGTTGCCTCTTGCCTAGAAGGGGGAGGAATCTGTCGGCCGGTCCTAGGCCTTCTCGGCCACTAGTTGTGTCTGTCGGCCACTTGTGGTGGCCGACGACCATCAGTGATGGTCGGTCGGCTACTAATAGTGGTCAACGGCCATTTGTCTCCTTTTTTAGATATTTATTTGCCAGCTGTGCCAACTGTTGCTCACTGAAATGCATCTTCATACACATCTATGGTAAGATGAATCCAAGCTTTAACCTTGATTTTCTATATATATGGGGTGCTCTCCCCCATTTGGAGGGGTTAGAAATTTTGGAACAAAATTTTTTCTCTCTCTCTCTCTCTCTCTCTCTCTCTCTCTCTCTCTTCTTATTTTGTGCCTTAAAGCTTAGTTTCTCTACACCTTTGCACATCAAGCCTTAACCAAACACTCTCACCTTTGATCTGAGGTTCTTTGGAGTTTAGTTTGAGCTCTTGAAGAAGGTTTGAGTTGGAATTTAGGGGTGTTTTGTACTTGAGCTTCAAGAAGTAGTTCACTTACTTAGTCTACTTGCTTTGACTACTTATTTTGCCATCCTTTTGTATTTTTTTTGAGCTGGTTTTCAACTACAAAAAACTCTATTTTTTGAGGCTTAACATGATGGTTTGAGGCTATTTTGTGCTAAGGGGTGATCCACCCTTCTTGTTGCTTAATTGTGTAGACTTTTGCACCATTTTTTTAGCATATTCAAATCAAACTTTTTGGGCCTTTTAACCACTGAAATTCAGAGTTATTTTATTGGCAAAAACCTTGTTTTGAAGTCCAAAATTGGAGGGGGTAGCCTCCCCTCATTGTGTCTTGTTTGCATGCCTAGATAGCTTAACATGTGAGCATGAGTTTCTAGCATTTTGTACCTTAATCTCAGTATGTTTTTGCTATTGTTTTGACTGGTTTCAGCTCTATTTTAAGCTGGTTTGGTCCTTTGAGGTTGTATTGTATGATTGTAGCGTAATTTCCTTCACTAGTTTGTTGTTTCAATGCTTTGAACATCATTCTTTTGAGTCGAAAGCATGTTGTAGTGATATTTTGCATGTAATTTCAACATCATAAGTTCTATCACATGCTCCTTTGTTTCACCCTTTCATTCATTTTGAAAGTGGCCTTGAACCCCTTGTTGACTTGAGTGTGAAATCGAGACATTCATGCTTAATGGTTTAATTCCTTCGTGAGTTTATTATCAACAGCATGAGGTCTCTTTCATGCTCAAGGCACTTATGGTTTAAACCCTCTTTCCATTAGAGGACACTCACCTTTTGGACTAATCAATTAAAGAATGGATTGGTAAGCTAAAATGAGTAAACAAAATGAACAAGTAAAAGAGGCAAGACAAGCATCTTTCGTGTTGCATTGCATTATGTTCGAATCGGACGTTAATTTGAACATGAGAAAAATAGGACGTTTCATACTCGAAGTGATGAAACGTGCCACTTTTCTTGGTCACCATCACCCTTGATCATACATGATAGCGTTATGGTTTTGTTGAGTCTTGTTTTGTACTCATTAAGCTTGTACAAGCTTGGTTCCTTAGCCATCATGCATGGAAATGCTTGGTTGATGGTTCAAGGGCCAAGAGTTACTCTCCTTTGAGCTTATGTGATGATAAGGAGAGCAACAGTACACACACTTCATGAGAATACACTGCTTTGCCTCTATTTGCTCTCTGTTGTAGCAAAAAAGGAAGTTTAGGGAAAGGGTGGCCGACCGGCCACCATTGGTAGCTGACCGGCCATAAATGAAATTTTGCACAAGTGCATTCTTGAATTGGAGCAGAGGTATTCTGGAAGTTGGCAGCACTGTTAGAGTTCAAGCATGTGCAAACAGTGGCTGCAGTGGTAAGGCGGTGGCATTTCTGGGAGGAGGATCCGAGCATGCATGCATCCCTCATCCTTCGAGGCCGTTTAATTGCTTCATTAGTCAATTGTAGCTAATTCATTCATACAAGTGTTGTAATTATTTAATTAATTAATTCGTTTTGTAATTAATTAGTAAATATCATTTTGTAATAATTAGTTAACTAGAATAGTTAATTAGTTTCGGTTTGTAATAGTTAGCTTAATTAGCGTAGCTAGTTAGCTTTCATTCGTTCGGACCCTCCTTCGCGAGGGCATAATGTTGTAATAAGTGTGTGTGTGTGTGTGTGTGCGCGCATGTTTTCCAACCCCACGTCTTTCTCCCTTTTATTTAATCGCTTTCGATGGTTAGATTAGGGACATTTTCAATTAGCATACCTTTTGCTTACATGTTTGCATCCATTTGTTTGTCTTGAATGCATCGAGGCTCAGCGCATCATTCAAACTGCATTGCAATTTCAATACTTCTTTGAATACGTATTTCAAAGAATGCTATTGAAGTGTTACAAATACCATGATTAAGTAGTCGAGCCTATTTAGTTATATAATTACATGTGTTGCATTAGTCATTTAACATAATTAGGATCATGCATCTTTCTAACTAGTTTTTTGTTTTGGCTTAGAGTACTCAATAAGTTTTTGCGCTTTAGCATACTTGCATGAGTATGATTGCCATATTGCCATGTTTCACATGCTTGCCATGAGACTATGTGCTTACTTGCTAAACTGCATGAATGCCTGAAGGCTTGTTGTTTGAATTGGAACGATTCAACAAATGTATGTTTTAAGCCCACTTTGTCGTGGCAAAATCATGTTTTAAGCCCACTATGTTTGGTGGAAAATTCACATCTTTAAGCCCACTTGATGGTGGCAAATTCAAACCATTTTCATAAACAAACATGAGTTGAATTGTTCCAAGTCTTACGACTAGTCTATACTTGCTTGTGTGCGTCACATAGTAAAGCTTGTTTAATAACTAGAACAAGAACACATAATGTTTATAAAAGAACATATCATGATTAGTAGAGGCCGATCTTTGATCGGGTGAGTAGGGGTGCTCATTTTAGGACCTTCCCTTCTAGTACCCAAGTTCCCGAGCCGAGGCAACTTTGGTGATGACGAACACGTGGCCTTTGGCACGAGTCAAGGTTTCCTAAATTTCCCCAAAACAAAATATTTAGGTGGCGACTCTGTATCTGGCAAAGCAGTCCAAATTTGGCATTATTTGATTTAAAATCAATTTTCCAAAAAGATTTGCCAAATTTGGACTCTTTAATGTTTATCAGTTTCACATTGCACTTGTGAGACCAGATTCGAAACCGCAGGAGTCCGAACTGTAAGGCCTTCTTTTCAACCCTTTCCGAAAGGCAGGGCGCGGAAAAAGGCGAGTCCACACTATGTTGTATTACATAAATGATTATGGGGTTTTGGATATGAAGTTATCATATGTTACAATGGTGGATTTTAGCCTTTGAGTTAATATTTGAAAAAGGGGGAGATTTGCCCTAATATGTCTTGAATGATTATTTTGCATAAATAATGAAATTGGCATGGAAAATGTGAAATTGGTATGAATAGTGTTGTTGGATTTGTTTAATCACTCACCTATGAAAATGTGATGAATTATCTGTTATAAAGATTGAATATCTGTTTAGAAATATCTGTATTGGGCTATCGGTGGAGAATAGCTATGATTGTTGTAGAAATTGCATGAAGATTAGATGAATTGAAACTAATCATTTAATTGTGTCATTGAATGTGACGGTATGTTGAGGCATTGAATATATATAATTGATAATCATTGAATATAACGGTACCTTTAAATACATTATATATGTATAATGTTTTGGAAGAAGAAAGAGGATGTACTCCATGTTTTGGGAGGAGATAGGGAATGGACTCCATTTAAAATTAAGTTGGCCGGAGTGTCTAGGGTGAAAGTCCCGAAATCATACGTATACATGGGTGCCGATCCCATAGACAAAATTTCTGTAAAATGGCAAGATTGAAGTGCTTGTATGATGGTTATGTTGATTGAGAACCACTGAGTTGTAGCCTCAGTTGGGTTATTTGGAAAATTATAAACTTGGCTTATGCATAGAAATAAAATGAATTAACGTAAAATGATTAAATGGAAATGGATTGAGCTGTGAATGTTGGTACCGCGTAGTCATGTGAAGAATGTGCTTTTGTCATAAATATTGAATATGTCTTTGACACTTATAACTTAGTTAAACCTCATATACTGTGATAGACTGTTTCTACTGGGTTTTGGCTCACCCTATTTGGAAAACCATTTTCAGGTACTGGTGACATGCTTCCTCTAAGGACGTAGCTTGGGAGGACCTAAGAGCTGGAGGCTCTATTTTGATGTTTAATTATTTACATGTTTATTTAAGCCAAGGACTTTATATATGTATAGATCTTATGACTCTCTTTTGATGTAACCAAGTAATGTCTTGGAAAGATGTAAGCCTGTAGAACATTTATTTTGTGTTATTAACTGGTGTTACACGCTATAGGTTCAGGATGAACATTTATGAATGTATATTGCATGTAACATCTTTTGTAATATGAACTCTAATGAATGAAAGTATACCAATTCTATTATGCTAATTTCTCTTATGAATTGGATTATTTGTATTATTGTGGGGGCGTTACACTTTCACTCCAAATGAAGATCTCATCCAAATGACCTAGAATATCTCACATCATTGTATCTCCCTCCCTCTGATTTTAGTTTACAGTCTTATCTCTCTCACCAAATTTAGTTTTAATAATCTCTAACGTTGTTTTTATGTATTTATGTTCAAGAATATACTTGTTAAGAATTTGAAGTTGAAACCGACAACTAATACCAATGATATATATGATGTTGATCATTTCAATACATTCTAGAGGAATTGAATCATTGAAATTTATAATTTCATAAAGAATTGCAAGTTGAATCTTGCCCCTTATTGAATTGCTCAAGTTGGGTGATCCAAAGTTGTAGACAGCAGCACTAGGAGGTACCCAATGAACACTTGGCTTTAAAAATGATAAGAACAAAAATCAGATTGATGGGCCTTGTAACGCACCACTTTTAATTACTAGGATACCATTACCAAATCCTTTATTATAATTCAATTCCAGAGACAACATGTGGAAATTCTATACATTAACAAGGGTAAATAAATAAAGATTATCTCATTCAAATACATAATGAATGCTATTTAAGCTACCATTAAATAAATCGCCCACGGGCTTACATCATTACATATAAGAGAAAGGATTTCACCCTTTTTCAACAACGGCGTTCCGCCAACAAGTAAAAGACCCCATGGCCAACACATAAAGAAGATCCTCGATCTTGAACCACTTCTCGACATCACTTGAAAAAAGGACTAACAACATGGGATGAGCATAAAGCCCAATAGGGATCCCAACATGATCCTAAACAATAACAACATACAAATAGCTATAATCATGAATACTTCATATCATACAATATAAATAATGTGACAGTTTATAATCACAGTATACTTATATATAAACTTTTTCCAAAAATCAACCAATTTTCTCAACAATACATAATGCTTTCTCTTCCTTCTCTTACATTATTCATTTCATAAAGGATATATATTAACAACACATTTTCGATAATGTGTTCACAAAGCACAATTACTTGTCAGTCCTTACACTCCCAACCCATTACATACACCCATTACTAATACATGAACCACATTTCTAAGCCCTAAGCCAAAGGGTAATGAAACATTTCTACAACCCGTTCGATACACAAATGTACATACAATACCTTTAACACGAAAAGAAAATAATGCATGTGTAAGGACTACTAAATAATCATATGAGACAATCCAACCTTATCAACCAAATCGCTACCACATATAATATACACAAATAAACCTATTCAACACTGAAAACCCCAACCCATGCTCTACTTGCCTCAAGCACGATAAGCCAATGATATACCTTTCCACAACAAAACACCAATTTACCAGACACAAGCTAGAAGGTAATTGTACCTCTACCAATTTACCAAACACTGACTGGAAGGTAATGGTACTGCTACCAAGTTCTCTAGGTGCTAGCTAGAAGGTATCGATGTCTCTCATTCTAAGCACATCTAATTCGTCAAACGCTAGCTAGAAGGTAATGGTATCTCTCATTCTTAACACAGTATACATTACCAACCATCACAACATGTAAAAAACATATATAACCCAAGTGTAATATATACACATAATTTGTAATGCCCCACATTTTATTACACAGATAACATTATCAAGCCCATCATTATATTACAATTTCAGAGATAATAAACAGAAGTTTCAATACATTGACGAAGATAATTAAATGAAGATCCTTTCACTCGCATACATAATGAATGGAACATGCAATAAATAAATAAATTGTCCGCAGGCTTACATCATTACATAAAAGAGAAAGTGCTCAACTCTTTTACAACAACGACATTCCGCCAACAAATAAGAGGCCCCGTAGCCAACAGATAAAGAAGATCCTTGATCTTGAATCACTTTTCAACATTCACCTGAAAAAAGGATTAACGGCGTGGGATGAACATAAAGTCTAATAGGATCCCAACATGATTCTAAACAATAATAACATACAGATAGCTATGATCATGAATGCTTTAAGTCATACCATATACATAAGTGCCGGTTTATATTTGAAGATATACTTTCATAGGTACTTTTCTCAAAATCATTCACTTTATCCAACAACCTAAACCATTCTCTTTTCTTTTTTCTTGCTACTATTTTACTTTAGACATGCCCGACAATAACAGGTATTTGAAAACAAATCCATGACATCCAGTTACTTTTCTCCTAATTCCAAACTTATGCCCAATTCAAATTACAACTTCCAAATAACAATATCCCAAACGAACACGAAGACAATACATATAAAATGCACCTTACATAACCATATAAGACAATTGACATCCTCTATAAAAAAAAATCATCACTATGCATGGTACACATAAATAGAACCGAGATGATAACGAGAAACCCAACAATGCTCTACCTGCCTCAAGCATGGTAAGCCAAGGATACACCTTTTCAATGCTCACGCCAATTTACTAAACACCCGCTGGAAGGTAATGTGCAGACCCGACTTTCTTCGCGCACCACCCTTTCAGAGGGGCGCGAATTGGTCTACTTACTACAGTTCGAACTCCTGTCATGGTTCTGAATCTAATCTCACAAAGTGCAATGTGAGACTGATAAACACCAAAGAGTCCAATCCGGCAAATCAGTTTGGAAAATCATATTTTAAATCAAATAATGCCAAAACTAGACTGCTTTGCTAGATTACAGAGTCGCCACCTAAATATTTTATTTTTGAGAAATTTAGGAAACCCTGACTCGTGCCAAAAGCCACGTGCCCGTCATCACCAAAGTTGCCTCGGCTCGAAAACTTGGGTACGAGAGGGGAAGGTCCTGAAATAAGCACCCCCGCTTGCCCGATCAAAGGATCGGCATCTACTAAGTATGATATGTTGTTTTATAAACCTCATATGTTCTTATCCGGTTATTAATCTAACTTACTATGTGATGCGCACAGCATACAAGTATAGATTATATCGCAAGAATTGGAACAAAATAACTCATATTTGTTTTTTGAAAAATGGTTTGAAAGTGCCACTCGCAAGTGGGCTAAAGCGCGGATTTGCCACCCTCGGGTGGGCTTAGAAAACATGATTTTGCCACTTCGCAAAGTGGGCTTTAAAACTCACAATCATCAAGTTGTTCCAATTCAGGCAATCAAGCCTCCACCCACAAGCATTCAAGCAGTTAATTACTTAAGCAAATAGCCTCATGGAAAGCATGCTATCATGGTAACACTCACACTCATGCAAGTATGCTAAAGTATAACACTTACAGTGTACTTCGAACCAAAACAAAAGGTAGTTAGAAATATGCATGATCCTAACTATGTTTAGATGCCTAATGCAGCACATGCAATAATGCAACTAAATAGGCTCGGCTATCTAAGATGGCATATGAATGCGACAATTTGATACATGTATTCAAATAAGTGTATTGAAATACAATGCAGTTTGAATGATGCGCCGAGCCCGGTGCATGCAATACAAATGGATGGATGCAAACATGCAAAGCATAAGGTATGCTAATAAAAAAATGACCCTAAACTAACCATCGTAAGCGGTAAGTAAAAGGGAGAAAGACGTGGGGTTGGAAGACATGCACACACACACGTACGCTTATTACAACATTATGCCCTCTCGAAGGAGGGTCTGAATGAAGAAGCTAACTAGCTACGCTAATTAAGCTAAACTACTTATTACAAGCCAACTAATTAACTACACTAGCTAATTAATTACAACACAATTGAATAACTAGCTATGATAAGCTAATTAATTACAAAACAGATTAAACTAATTAATTACATCACATGTATTAATTAACTATAACTAGCTAGCAAAGCAATAAAATAGCCTCGCGGGCGAGGGAGACATGCATGCTTGGTTACGTCCTCCCAAAAATCCACCACCTTGCCTCTAGATGCCTCTGTTTTCACATCTTTGGACCTCTGAAAATTGTGCCAACCTCCAGATTGCTTCTGTTTGATCTCAAGAATACACTGATGACCGATTGGTCATGATTAGTGGCCATCGGCCACTGCTGTTGGCCAGTCGACTGGCTTTGGTGGCCGGTCGGCTAGTACATGTGGCCGATCGGCCACTGCTTCCCTAAATTTCCTCCTTTTACTGCAACAGAGAGCAAAACAGAGGCATGGTAGTGCATTTGCAAGGGAATGTGTGTACTGCCACCCTCTTTATCATGTCTCAAGCTCAAAGAAGTAGGGCACTTGGCTCTCAAACCACCAACCAAGCATTTTCATGCATGATGGCCAAAAAACCAAACTTGTACAAGCTTAGTGAATACACAAACAATACACAAAGAGCCTCCACCCTATCATACATGATCAAGGGTGTTGGCGACCAAGAAATGTGACACGTTTCATCACTTCGAGTATGAAATGTCCCACATTTCTTGTGTTTGGATTAACGTCCGATCCAAACACATGCAATGCAACACAAATGCTTATCTTGCACATGTTTTACTTGGTCCATTTCTTGTTTACACATTTTAGCTTACCAATTAGTCCTTTAACCGGTTAAGTCCAATGTGATTGTCCTCTAATTGGAAAGATGGCCTAAGCCGCAAGTGCCTTGAGCATGAAAGGGGTATCATGTTGTTGGTTAGTAGAAATCCTCAAGGGAGGATTGAAACCATTAGGCATGAATGCCGCAATTTCATGCTCATGCCAGCAAGGGGCTTAAGACCACTTTCAAAGCGAATGAAAGATTGAAACAATGGAGTGCAATGACATATATTTCAACACTGAAATAATATGCTAAGTGGCTCAAAATCATGCAAACAACTCATGTAATGCATATTTAAAAGCTTAACTCATTAAGCTAATGGAAGGGGTTATACTACAACCTTACAACACAAGCCTCAAAGGCCCAAATCAACTCAAAAAAGATTTAAAGCATGCCAAAACAAAGGCTAAATCATGCTGAGATTGAAGCCTAAAAGGGAAGAAAATCATGCTCACAACTTGGCTCACAAGCAAGGCATAAAGCACCACTCTCAAAAGCATTTAAAGAGTGATATATGTGAGAGCTTGACAGAGGAACATGCTCTGAAATCACATGCTAAATGATTCCATATCATGCAAATAACTCAAATGAAGCATGCTAAGAGCCTTAAAATACAAGGCTAGTAGGGCCATTTACACTATAGCTATACAAAGTAAAGCACATGTGACCAAGACCACTTGAAATAGAGTTAAAGCATGCTAAATCAAAGCCAAAAACATGCTGGAGTCAAGCTAACACAAGCTAGAACGATAGGCTAAAACATCAAGCACATTAGGCTAGTAAGCAAGATTGTACTACAAGTGTAAGAAGCAAACAAGAGGTGCTCCAACCATCCAAAAACAAAGTTATAATATGTTAAAATATGGCCAAAAACATGCTTGAACTAAGCTAACATAAGCCATAAAAAGAAGCTACTTTGTAGTGCTAACAAGGCATGGCATAGAGAGACAAGGAGGGGAGGCCACCCCCTCCCATTTTGAACCTCAAAAAAAATTTTCTACCACTGAAATTCCCCTGGAATTCATTGGTTTAAAGGCCAAAACAAGATGCTTCAAAAAGCTTTGAAATGGTGGCTCAAAAGGCGTTGCAAGCCAAAGAACAAAAGGAGGGGAACCACCCCCTAACCAAACAAGGTTCAAACCTCAATTTTAAAACCTTAAAATCAGAGTTTTTAGAGGTCAAAACCACCCTCAAAGTAGTGTAAAAAGATGGCCAAGCACTTAGCTAAAACAAAGCTTAAAAGGGACAAGTTCTTACCCTTGAAGCACAGCTGCAAAACAGGAATAAATCTGAGCTCAAACCAACCTTAGGAGCTCCAAATAAGCCTCAAAGAACCTCAGCTCCAAGATGAGGGTGTTTGACTAAGGGTCTCTTTGCAAAAGTGTAGAAGATTCTAAGCTTAAGGCACAGAAGAGAGAGAGGCTCTTAGAGAGAGAGGCTGAAATTTTGCTCACAAAATTTTGTAGAGAGAGAGCCTTCCAAACCTGCCAACCTCTTCAAAATGATAGATATGGCCTCCATATATAGCAAAAAGAGAGCCTTAGGTCAGAAATATCTGATTTCAAGACAGCTGAAGCATTTGGAAGATAGCTAGAGGTAAATATCTACAAAATATGAGCTTTTTGGACATTTTTGGCCGACCGGCTACCTTGGAGACCGACCAGCCATCATTGGTGGCCGAATGGCCACTTCCATGGCCAACCGTACACATCTGTGGTCGACAGGACACTACCAATGGCCAATAACAAATTCTGCTCTGCAGGTTCAACTTCAAATGGGCATATCTCTTTCATCTGGACTCCTTTTCAGGTCATTCTTGTGTCTAAATTGAAGCCCCGAAAGTAAGATTTCCAATGGTGGTAGCCTCACATTAAAATTCCAACTATGCTAAGAGATATCCCTCTTTTAGTGAAGAATTCTTAGTTTCAGTCCAATCGGATTGACGCCTAACTTCAACCAGCCATATCTCCCTCATCTTGCCTCGACTTTAGGAGATTCTTGAATGTAAAATGAAGCCCCGGAAGTCTTATTTCCAACGGTGGTGGCCTCATAGCTGAAATCCAAGTGTACAAATGAATAGGCCTGATTTAGCGAGAGCCATTCGACTCTCTCTTAACGGTTCATGCCCATCTTCTTCCCCAACTTGGTATCTTTCCTCTCCTCCTCTTTTCTTCAACTCCAAACCTCTAAAAAAAGATGTTTTGGAAGATTTTTCAAAGAGTTCACCTCTCTTTCATTCATTTCCACTTTGTCCTTGCTCGGTTTACCGAAAAGTGCAACATTTAACGAAATGCGAGCCTTGGAACATCGTAGAATCATTTTCAAAAATACTTTGAAAGGCAGGATTTTAAGGTCTAAAATCTTTTGGTCAAGATGGTTTTGGTCCAAAATGGGGTGTAAGGTTGGGGTTTGAAGCTCCTTTTGCCGAAGAAATCGAACCTTTGCATAGCACACCTTTCATCACCAAGTAATCAATTAGCGGCGCCCCAGTCTTAAAGGCGGTCAAAAATGGGGTGTCTACATAATGGTACTTCTACCAATTTATTAGACACCCGTTGGAAAGTAATGACACATTTGCAAGTTCTCCAGGCGCTAGCTAGAAAGTACTAGTAACCCACATTCTCAGGGCAACCAATTCTCCAGGCGCTAGCTAGAAGGTAATGGTACCTCTTATTCTCAAGGCATGCACATTTCCAACCATCACATAATTCAACAAATATAAATAACCCAAGTGTACTACATACACATAATCTATTCAATATCACAATGTCATCCTCCATCGATGACCAAGGGCAAAACCTCTAAGCATAAATATTTAAACACACTAATACGGTAATCCGATGTTCAATTGACCTTAAGTCCAACAACAATGATAATAACAATATTTAAAAGTTTCAAAATCCAACCTCAAGTTCAATTCTAAATTTAAAATACGCCATGGTTTTTTTCTCTTTTCAAAATCAGCTCTTTATTTTCCAAGTTAACATGCCCAAATCCTTTTCTTCTCCACATTTCAATAAACCACATCCATGGATTTCAAGACATAACCCAAATCAGCTCAATATGATTAGTCCAAATAAATTCCATTACCAATATTGATTCTCCCTTTACACTATTAACACAATAACACAACTCAATATTAACAAAACACAAACATTATTCAACTTTACCCCTTTTTAATTCATTTGGTTAAATTATTAAATTAGGATTTTCTCTTCCTTTCAACATAAACATGTTGGACTACTCCCCAATTACCCCAAACTACCATCAATTTTACAATTTCAACCCAAACATTTCCAATCCTAGATCCCCTTTACATGCTTTTCAAAAACTCCTAATAAACATGCTTTTTATACAATAAAATCTACTACATGTCTATCTATAGACAAGGTATTGAAGATGAACAGAGGAATCCCTACCTCTTGAAGCGATGAGGAGAAAGCCAAACAATCCACAGCGACAAAAGCACAATCCGCTCATATTCAAATGAAGCTCTCATGACCCTCTACGTTTTGGTCTAAAGGACTATGGGTCAAAGATAGGTAGAAGTAGATGAAAACCAAGTATAAAAAGCTTTGGAGCTCAACAATAGAGGAAGGAAAGAGAAGAGAGAGAGAGAGAGAGAGAGAGAAGGGAAAGTGACCCAAAAGTGACCAAAAGTGACTTTTATAGCTACTATTTTCGGACAGACTGCTCGAGTGATGAAACTTGCGCTCGAGCTAAGAATGCGAACTCTCAAAACTTTAGACCACACAAGGCAGACTACTCGAGCGATTAAACTTGCGCTCAGGCGAACATCAACAACTCTCAGAGTCACAAACCTGCAAAAGTACTGGAAGACTCGAAAGACCACTCGAGCAATGAATCCATCGCTCGAGCAATGAAGAAAACCCAGAGTGCTACATAATCTGTTCAACACAACAGTGTCATCATTCACCGATAACCAATAACAAAACCTCTAAACATATGTATTTAATACACGTAATATAATAGTTCTTGTATTCATTCTTAACTTACAAAGAGTTACGATTTCTTTTTCTTTCCAAAATCAATTTCCTTATTTTCCAAGTTACAATACTCCAATCTTTATCCAAAAATCCATTCCCTTCATTTCACAAAACCAAATCGATGGATATCAAAACCATACCCTAACTTAACTCAACACAACATAATTAGCCCAAAAAAATCCCAATATCATGGTTTACTCTCCTTTTTAGCAATTAACAAATTTACACAATCTATATCAAATAAAACATAACAATTTTTCAATTGTAAACCTTCTTAGTGGATTCCAAGATTGTAGACTTCGGTGGATTCCAAAGTCATTGGCGTCGTAGTGATTCGACATCCGTTACGGAGATCCAGTGAGGGAAGAAGAGTGACTCATAGGTTGAGCAAACGCATGAGCCCGAAGTGGCCTTTGTAAGATATCTCTTGTACTCTTTTCTTTCATAATGGATTGTTCGCTTGGCTGAGGGCCTGTAGTTTTTTGTCACAAGTTGGTAGATTCCAATTGTGATTTTTCAATGTAAAAAATCTTTTTTGTTATGGATGATTATCTCTTGCTCTATTTTATCTACATTGATCATGGTAGTATAATTTTTAATTTAGATTATCTAAATCGACAATCACTTATCACAAGACAAATCAAGATTTTCAAAAGGATTTTTTGATAAAACTAGATTTTTCACTTGCATTTTTAACTACAAAATTACTAATTGAATTTGCATAATTCAACTAATTAACTAAATCATTTTCAATGAATTAAGTTGTTAATACATTAAATATTTCTTGTGACATAATTGACCGAATATGTAAGCTTTAATTAACTTTAAATTAGAGAAGTTTATTTTCTCATAAACAACTGTAATTGGTATAATTAATCACATTCTATGCGTAATCCATGCATTTAAGAAAAAACTATCCACTAATTTAATAATTCACCATATCAATTGACTTTTAGCCTTTTTAGTTACTTTTTCATCTCTTTCTCTCTATAAACATTCCAAAACCCTAGATCTACTCTCTCTCTCTCTCTCTCTCTCTCTCTCTCTCTCTTCTATCTAGTTCTTAAACTTTAGCTCCAAATACTCTCAATCTGTGAGTTTCCTCACCCTATTCCTTTGGAGAAAAACGTTGAGCACGCTGAGGGCTTCATTTTATCAAAGCATCTGGTGTTTTTGACACCGTCAAGTTCTACCCATCTTTTCTTCATGTCTTCTACTTTGAGGTAGGGATTTCTTTAACTCTTTTATATGATTTTTAGCGTAGTTATTTACTCTTTGAAAATGGTTATTTGTTTAGGAATTTTTGGTAAAACCTAGGGTTTGGTTTGAAATTAAAATAGGGGTTTTCCAAGTTGATTCTTAAACATGGTTGTAGGAATATGGTTATGAATGAGTTGTGTTGAAACGGTGGAAATCTTTTCTCAAAATTGATTTTGAAAGAAAATGGGGTTTGCCCTACTTTTGGATATTTGAAATTGTGAAAAGGAAAATAGAAAATGATGTTGGATATTGTCGAATTGGAATAATGGTTATATTGATGATGATGGTGGAGTTGGATATGTAATATCACTCTTATTGTAATTGATGGAAATGTATCTTTTGATTGGAATTTATCTATTGAATAAAAATATTTGTTTTGGGCTATCAGTGAAGGATAGTCTTGTTTGTTGTATATATTGCATGAGAATTAGGTTGAATTGAAACTAATTTCTCATCCATTGTGCATTGTGCATCATTATACATTGAACATTGTAAATGTATTGGTTTTTGCAAAAAGTAATGAATACCTTGGTGAATCTAGCTAGGGGGTTGGTTGTGATTATTATGTTGGCCTATATGTCCTTGATAAAAATCTAGAAATCCACACAGTTAGGTGTCGATCCTTCCGGTTAGTACCGGTAAAATGGCTTTTTGTAGTGCTTGTATAGCCTACTGACAGACACGTACCTAGAGATTCCTAATGTATTGTATCCACTGCCCTGTTTTCTGCATAAAAGAATTATTTTCATGAATTGATATATAATCTGGCATTGCATTATTCTAAGATGAAAAAACAAGAAATGTTTAGAAAATGGCATGCATTGTGCATTCACCTTATAATTTTGCTAAGATTTATATACCGTGTTAAAGTATTCCTATTGGGCTGTGGCTCACCTTATGTGGAAAACAACTTTCCAGTGCTGATGATATGCCTTCGCTAAGGACATAGCTTGGGAGCACTCGGAGCTTAAGACCTCTCTTTTTGTTTCTTGATGCAAATATTTTTATTCAAGCCTCGGGTTTTACTTGTATTGAGTTCAAACTCATTTTGTTGTAACCATTGTAACCAAGTATCATCTTGGAAAGTTGTAAGTCATTAGGAAATTTCTTTATTTGATTTTAATTTCCTTTATACTCTTGTATCCATGTCATATGTTATAAATTCAGAATTTAAGATTTATGAATATATATTGCATGTCATCTTTTGTAATGATCAAAGATAAAATGAATGGAAGATATGAGATTATTGATCAATTATGTCACTAGTATGAGTTGGGTTAATATTAATTATTTCGAGGCATTACAATGGCCAAGTTCCTTAAATCTCGGCTTGAAAATCTAATTTGATTGTGAGGTCAAAAATCAACGCTCACATATTTCATAAATAGTTATCATGGGTCAGCTTCAAAACAATTAAAAAGAAAAATACAATATGTATATATTCTATCTCTTTGATTTCTAAATTATGAATTATTTTTTCTTTACATTTGTGTCCAACCAATATGGTGTTTATTGATTTTTTCAAATAATTTATATTTTTGAAAATTTGTTAATACATAACTTCTTATTATTGGATAGATATACCATTAACATAACAATTTGAAAAAATTTAATAATTACTCCAAATAAAATAAATGCTAACAAGTGTCCTAAAGCGAAGCTTATATTGATTGTCTCTTTCTCCCTAATTTCCAACAATTAAATGCCTCTGATTGTCTCATCTCTAATCTCCAACAATTAAATGTCTTCGATTGTCTATTAGATAAACAATAAAGGTGAGGTTTACATGATGTGAGACCTATATATATGACTCATGTTTTGTAAAATATCTGTCACGTTTTGTGGTTGATCTCTGTATTCCTTACATAACTCTTAGTTAAAAAACAATGGTAGGGATACCAAAAATGCTATCAAAAAATTTACAAAATATACTCACTTGGGAGTAGGATCCACACTTATGTAGGTATTTGATAGAATTTTTAAAATCTCTGGCATTTTTGTAGATTAACAAAATAGGTTTTTCTTTTCCTTCCGTTAATTTCTCTTTCATATATTTTCTAATTAATAATATTCTCGTGTCCTTAACTACTTTTGTGCTACCAATTATTTTCTTTTAATCTTTTTTCATTTCTTTTCTTTTTTGGAGTAACTTTCTTCTAATTTTTTTTTTTTTTAATAATCCGATGTTTGGATTAACTTACATACATTTTGACCGGGCATATTTTCAATGGTTCTTTACAGTGATTCGAAGTTAAGATCTTAAATTTTATTCTCAAATTTTTATAAACTAAATATTATGTTGTCTAATATTTTTTATGATACAGAGTCTAAATAAATTTTTATTAAAAATACCTAAAATAATCAATATACCTTCTTTGTTAAAATTGTTCTAAAATTACGCAATAAGCTAACCCGTGGAACCTAGAAAAAATTTGCATCGTATGGTATCTATACACTTCATTCCCTTATATGATGACATAGCAAGATTTTGTGCGTTCGAAGATAATGAGGCAAAGCTTTTAACCTCCTAAATTAGTGAAAATTCTCAATTTAATGTACAAAAGCTCTCTAAATTATTAAGAAGTATTATTTTGACCTAATAAATTATAAAAATATATAAATAAATCTTTAAATTATTAGTATGTTTCATTTTAACTCATTCTTTTAATGGCATGATTTATACATTTTTATAATTTAGAAGACAAAAAGATATTTTTTAATAATTTAAGAGGTTTATTTGTAATTTTTTATAATTTAAGAAATCAAAGTAATAATTTACAACAGTTTAGGGGGCTTAGTGTAAATAACTCCATAATAAATGATTGACTCAGGACAAGAGGACGGAACTGAAGCGGAACACCATGGAGAAAGAGAACTACGCCGCCGCAGAGATCGAAGAAGCAACCACCGACGGCGGCGATGCTCCCACCACCACCGCCGCCGCCGCTGATTCCGACGATTCTTCGCCGCTATTACCAAAGCCTCCCAGGACGAGGACGGTGCGGACCAAGGTCCCGGAGGTGGAGGTCCACCTCTACCGGCGAGGCAAAGGTCCGATCGACGTATTCAAGTCGGGTCTGGGAGGGTGGGACCAGAACCAACTTGAAATCGGTGACATACTAGACAAATACGGCTTCAAATCGGTCTTCGCCTTCAACCCCCAGACGGGTCGCGGAGCTCCGATCCGGTTCAACCCGAGGAATGGCCGATCTGTGTTGCCCTACAACGATGGATCCGTAATTTTCATCGATGGTGAACCCAAGGTACATAATACACATTCACAGAACAGATATATTTGTAATTGTGGATTTATATAGATAAGTGGTGATTTTGATTATTAGTCGAGATTGTTCATGAAGCATGAAAATGAAAATTTCTCATATTGCAACAATTTTGAACATCAAAATAAAAAATTGCAATGAAGGGAAACTATAATTTATTTGGTGAATGGTAATTTTGTCTAGATTTAAATTGTGGGTTGGCTTTGTTTTTTGAGCTATCAACTGTTTTGGTGAATTTACTACCACATAGTTAGAATTCTGGAAGACAATTTGGGAGAAATTTGAAGAAAAAAGCTAATGTATATCTTGTTCTGGATTGTCAAATTTCACTATTCCTTTTGGATTGGTATGTGTTTTTTTTTGCTGTAACTGAGATAACTGCCGTGGTCATCAAGGGATCCTTTGAAATTGCTGTTCATTCTAGGTTGTGTGTTTTTGATGGTGGTGCAATGTTGTGGCAGCGAGGGATAGCCTCTTGGAAAGATAGTAGGCACTGAGATGTCATAGGACCTTGAAGAAGTGAAAGCTAAGATAACCTCTGTGAGAGAGAGAGAGAGAGAATGGAGATATCTTGCTCTGGCTGAAAATAGGAAGTGTTTGTAGAACAAGACCCTCTTCTGTATGCATGAAAGCTTCCTTATATAGGAAGGTTGAATTATAGGAGACAACTTATCCATGGACAGGTGGTTCAACCCCTTACTCCACCTACCAACTATGCCTATGGCATAAGGGGATGCAGTTCATAGGTATCATAAATCTTGGGGAACACGCTACAACACTGCAGTGGTAGGTATAATACTTTCTTTGAGCAATCACATATCTTGGTCAAAACCTCTCAAACTATGGAAAGGTACTTTGACGAACCCATAACTCTAGCCTCTTTGCAATGCATCTCTGGTGATCTTGAGTGGGGGTTCCTAGGCCAAGGCACTCCTCTAGAGACCAAGAATGTAGGCGATCAAGGTACCATTTGATGGGGGTTGTCTAGGCGAGCTAGGCAGGCTCCATGTGTGCTATCGAGGGAGAGTATGCTTGGCTGGATAATGGGCGCACCTTTTCCTTTGGAGGAACAAATAGAGGGGACATGCTTGGTTGGAGAATTGTTTGATCAAACAGAGGAGATATCGAGTGTGTCAATTATGAGGAGGTAGTCTACTTGAACAGGGAATTCTTGGCCAAGTCAAGGGATGCTGTAAAGGTCTCCCAGCTTGGAGGCTCCACTCCATCAGAGCAGCCTGAAGGATCCTTCTTCTTCTTAAGATCAATGCTAGGGCAACATGTACACTATTCTTGGATGATATAGCTCGTCCACATAGGGTAGCATGCGGAGATGCCTTTTTGACCCATGTGTCACCTCACAATGCTAACACATGGCACTATATTCATAGGAGATGCCAATATGGGGATGTCATGGCAGCTAGGCACATGTACACCTACATGAGATTGTATAATATATCTATTTGAGGCATCTTTATTTTAATAATGCTTCATTGTCAGAAAACTTCATTGTGGTTGGCCTTTGCAGGGACCTCAGCTGCAAGATATATTGGCTCTTTAGGAACATCCCTTTCAGGGATACTCACACTGTACTTACATTTAGTATATATATACACACTTGGGGCAGGTAGTTTATATTTAGAGTAATCACACTTTGCTGCAATGACAGCAAGGGAATTTCTCCTTGTGCCGTGGTCTTCTACCTAGTTAGTTCATGTTTGTTATCATTCCAATGCATTAATTGTTTTTTGGTTGTGCTTAAGATTCGACGCATTATGATGGGATAAAAAAATTTCCTCTGTTAAGAGAATACACATTGGGATCAAAAGGATTGATTGCCTTTCTAGTTTTGGTTCCATATCCTTTAATTTTGCTGCATCTTATATTTTGTTTTTGTCCTTTTCTCTTATTCTTTTATTTGCCCTTGCTAACAAGTTGATATAATCTACATATTATTGCAGAAATATCCTATAACAATGTTGAAGTATAAGAGGATAATGTTTCTTAATGTAACACCTTTATGCATGCTAATATATCAAACTTGCAAGTAAGCCAAGTTTTAGTTGCATGACTGATTTTTATGTTTAAAATGTTTGAAAATTTGTTTTCTACGAAGAAAAAAAAAATTCATTGCTTTTTTTTATTTTAATTATTTGGTCCGATGGGGTTGCTGTGAAAAACTATTGCATGATGTTGATCAAGGATCTAACATCTCCTGATTCCAAATTCATTTCATTATAGCATTCTATTCCACAAGTGTGCTTGTCTAGTTATTTCCAAAAAAAATTCAAACTGCTTCAAATTCCTTGACATAGTTTTGTATATATCACCAATCTTTCTACTTGCTTACTTACGTAATTAATTTATTGCATGCATTTCATCCTATTTACATTTTTTTGATTTTCAGGGCTCTCTACTTAAACCCATTACCAAGATCTTGATAGGGGTCGCATTTATAACCTTCATGATAATATTTTTCATGAAGGAAAATCCAGAATGGATGCAAAAATTATACTTATCAGGTGGGAGAATTCCTCCATGGGTCCTGGCTTGTGTGGTTATTGTTTTCACTCGCTTTAGGAAGAGAACTAGAGACTTCCCGAGAAAACATGATTGGTGAATTGCCAGAGGCCGATGGGATTTTAACAAATTTTGTAAGTTTTGATGAAATCTTCTTTCTGTATTGTGGAATTGTTACTTACACAGTATGGATTCACTTTTTTTTTTTGATCAGCCACAGTATGGATTCACTTGTGGTGTTAAATTCGTTCATTAAAATGTTCCTGATTGTTAGTTTCTCCATGTTGAGTTTTAGAATTTTTATTTTTTTTAAATTTCAGTAAATTTATCTGTATTTCAATTAAGTAAATAAAAAATTAAAAAAAAAAAGTCAGTACAACTGTTGACATGAATAATTCATTATCCTTAAATATGTAATGGAAGCTTTTAATTTAGAGGATCTTATGGCTAGCTACAGTATCAAAATGTCTTTTTTTAAAATGAAGAGTACCAACCATGCAATGTATACAAGAAGTAGCCCACCAAAAAAAAAGAGTAGTTGTCACATATTGCATTATTCCAAACAGATGGAATTATTTATTATGTGGGGTTTCCACATGTAAAGCTACTAAAGTTGCAACTTGCAAGGAATTTCTAGGCTATGACCCTTGACTTGTCTTTGTTGACTTCATTGCTGGGCAAAAAAGATAAAATGAATGAACCAAATATTTTTCGTTCCGTAACACTTACGTTTTCAATTTTTTATTTATATTTATAAAAATTTTAAAAATTTAAATAAAAATTTATTTAGTAAAAATTTAATTTATATATCAGTTGTCTTAATTTATAAATTTGGTCAAAAAATATAAATTCAAAAAATATGTTTTCGTTTTGAGTTTTGAGTTTTTTTTTTTTTTTTTTTTACCACCCAACACTAGTCACCACCCGCCACCATTTTCTACCACCTGCCACCACAACCCACCACCTGCCACCACCACTATCCACCGCCCGCCACCATCACCCGCCACCACAACTTACCACCCACCTGCTATCATTATTCACAACCACTAGCCACCCACCACCACCAGCCACCTGCCACCCACCACCCACTCTACCTGCCAAGACCACCCACCACCACTCGACATCCGCCACCCACCTATCACCACCACCCACCACCTGCCACCACCGCCACCACCCACTTGCTACCACCCACCCACCCACCACCACCCGCTACCCACCACCCACCGTCACCACTTTCCACCACCGTCTTCCGCCGTCACTTGTCATTTCTCTCTTTTTTATATTTTTAAATTTTTTTAAATATTTTGTCAATTACCAAACGCGTTTGTAATTTATGTTTTTTTAAAAATAAACAAAAACCAGTTTATAAAATTTTTGTAAATATAAACTGAAAACGTAAACGTTACCAAACAGACCTAGTTTTTTATTTTAATTAGTTTTTATCCTATTCTTGAAACAAATATTTAGTTTTTATCCTATTCTTGAAAATTAACTATTTTAATTATTATTATTTTTTTTTTTTTACAGAAATAGGTTTAAAATATTAAAAAGAATAGTTAATTTATTTTTAATAATTTTTTACTTTTTTAATTAGAAAAACATGTTTACCAAAACAACCAATCATCACTTTTTAAAACTTGCTGGGTTGCTTGGTTAATTATTTTATCAATTATTCACAGTAGTTGATACAATAATTTTTTAATTTGTATTTTTTTTTAACAAAAATGCAAATTTTGTATTTTCTTGGCGGCCTTTTCTTTGTTGATGGATTTGCGTTGTATTATTTTTTTGTACTCTTTTGCCAATACGTCAATAATAAGGCCTCGTTTAACTATAATAATAATAATAATATTACCTCATTTTTACCATCGAAATTTGATTTGAGATATATCTACTGAAGAACTAGTTATGAGGAACGAAATTTTCAGAAAACTCAAGAAGTTGTGGCACTTGGTAAGGTCTGGAGATATAAGTTTTGATTAGTCATTTGGACGATAGCACATATGGTTGATAGGACAAACCTTTCAGGCCTAGACGAACCATATCAAGTGTCAGGAGTGTGGATTCAAATTCTCGTCTATGTGTTAGTCCGCGACTTATCGCTATATGATTGAATCATTCTGTTATATAACATTACCTAAGGGTGACTTCTAGAGTTTATATAATTAAATGACTCTTTTATATAGTCCCACCTAAGAATGACTTCTAGGGTCTTGGCTCCATAGAGTCTAACCCCATACGTCACTCCTCTGTTGTTGTTGTTAGGCTTTTAAGTTTTCAAGTGAAGTTTGGTCTTTTTTTATCTTTTTCTTTTTTTTTTCCTTTTTTTAAACTTATTTCTTGCTTTTTTTGACAATGCAATTTTGAGGTTTTTTTTTTTCTTGGGGGGGGGGGGGGGACTCTTTAGCCTGTCTCAACTAAATAATTCTTTAAAAAAAAAAATTTTTTAAATTTTAAATTGAGGAACGATTCTATTTACACTCAAAAAAATTATTAAGTACTCACAATTCTCAGTATACTTTAATTATTTAAGATTTCATATTATTCTCAATACGCCTTGTATTTTTTCTAAATTACCCTTTAAGGTACATCTAAATAAGAACAAAGTCACTATGTTCAGACTTATAATACTGAACAATATTGTTTGATTTGGACTTTCAAATCCGAATATGTTGACTTTGTTAGGATTTAAAAGTCCAAACAACAATAAAAGAATTATATTTATACTCAAAAAATCATTAAGGACTTTCAATGATGGATCGATGGTGTTGCACATTATTTGGCAAGACATTGGTTGAGCTTGTCTGGTACTCTTACATGGAAGTTCAGACCTTTTTAAAAAATTAAAACTTGGCTTATTTTTGTTTCTTTTGGACTTTTTTCAATATATATATAATTTTCAGTATCATCTATTTGAGCCGGATCTAAAAAGTAAAAATATTTTCACTTAATTTAAAAAAAATTATTAAAAACAAAAATAAGTCGATCTGAAAAAGCCAAAAATACCCAACTGCTAATTTTGACAACTCAACTGATTGAAGATGCTCCTTTTATTTGAAATATATTTATTCCATTTATTTGGTCTCTCAATATTTTGAACAATTACATATTTTTATGTCCCAAATGATTTCTCTTCATCAGTCTTCCTCATCTTAAATCCTAAAATGATAATTAAAAAATAAAAATAAAATATTAATTGACAATAACAATTATAGATAAAGAAAATACATGGTGCTAATCAACAGAGATTAGTGCAATTGGACAGAATTCTTAAAGATCTAGAGTATAAGTCTTGTCATAGATAAGTTTTTCCTTTTATAAATTACGACGTCTGATGTATCATAAAAATAAGAAAATAAAGCGATGTTATTTGTAGAAAGACATATAATGTTCTTCATATTGAAGAGTAGTGTGAAGGTTGCAAAGTCCATGCAGTAGTAGTTGGAAATGAGAGGGGCATTTGGTTGCAATAAACCATGGAAGGGCTTTCATGGTTGTGGATCCCTTCATATGTAGTAATCACATAGCTTGAGTCTTCTCCGTCTCTTTCTACTCTCTTCTTCACATTGCACCCTTGTGTTGAACACCTGTAGTAGTTCCTGTTTTTCACCCCCCCAATATAAAGTGCAAGTTAATTGATCATCACATACAAGTTAAAAGCACAAGATCTTCTGTCTTAATTTTTTTTTTTTTTTTTTTTCTCTGTTTTAATACATTCTTAATCATTAGCTCATGTTTTAAGATTCAAGTGTCTCGAACTACTCACATCAACATGTCTCGAGATTTAGTGTGAGTAGTGATATACAAACAGAAGAGTTATATAACAAATTAATACTAAATAACGTAGTAACTCTTGATTTTATCACAGTAAAAGGCTCATCCGGTTAGTTTATATTTTCACAAATGTCACTATCACATCATTCTTGTTAAAAATTTTGTATGAATATAATTTTTGAAGAAATGTAACAAGCAGCATACTTGTTAGTGCTTCTACTGCAAAACATAAGCAAATGTGGTGAACCCTAGTTGTAAAACTTCCAATAGTATTACATTACCTAGAGCTTGCTTGCGATGGTGAACAAGAGCATTCATGTCTCATACAGGCAGTTTGGCAATCACCTGGTGAGATGGATTGAACAAATATAGTCTATGTATATAGTTAGCTTCAATTAGTTGGACATTGAATCTAGTTTTTTTTAATGAGAGAGCCAAAGGGTTCGACAGCACACCTGTGTTATCGGACTAGTCTTTTTTTTATCAGCAAAAAGAAGTTTTATTGATGGAAAAATATACATAGTATACAAAAGTACATCAATAAAGAAAATGGTGCAAAAAGAATCAAAGTGGTACATCAAGATCCCAACCAGGTTGGCTATCGGACTAGTCTTTTAACAAAAAATTAGATTAAATGTTCAATACGTGCTATGGGATCTACCATCTCATAAAAAACAAAAATGCTTTAGAGCTCTAATATAGGAGCTCTAATAGCTCTAATGGGAAGGTGGGATCCACTCTGATGTGATGTTTGTGCCTTGCTTTGTTTTTTTTTTTTTTTTTTTGCTTTGACACATCACTAGAGCTCAAATTAGAGCTCTAGATTTAGAGCTCTCTAGCATTTCCCCATAAAAAATTAGACTGAGTATCCAATTACCGAAGATAAGTAAGACTTCATAATTAGCACCTAATCATTTCTTTAACTTGAAAAACCGGCCCCGCCTTCCAACGGATTAATTTAAAAACTACATAGCATAAATTAAAAATGATTAATTTAATAAAAAAAATACATAAGATGAATTAAAATGGGTTAATTTTAGAACATGGTGGAAGAGTTCCACTAGTATAGGACTTGACAATGATTGCCAAGACCATAATTACAGGCATGCCCAAGTACATGTTGGGAATGCCTTTCAAACAGTACACTAAACAATAATGATTCATCCCACTAATTTGAGAGCACTAATTGACTACTAATGAGGTGGAAATTCAAAAAAAAAGAAAAAAAAAAAAACTTAAGGCCAAAACATCACATCAGTAAGTGGGACCCACTCTCTAGAGCTCCCAATTTAGAGCTCTCAAACATTTTTCGTACACTAAAATATTCATATACATATTAATTAATTACATCCACATAAAAAGAGCTTAATCCAAGAGAATAATCCAAACACCTTCCAATATTCTTTTTATCTCATCCATATTCTTAAATAATTAATGAGGTTGCTTTTTGTGAAATGAACTTGAGAATCCAAATTTGACTTATATATATACACATATATATAATGATGATCGTCTTTATAATTTAACCATCGGAGATGGTGGCCTGATGGTAAGCTAATCCCTCACCCAGCAAGAGGTCTTGGATCAACACTTGGAGGTGTGTCTACGAACACATTGTACTCCTATCATATAATAGCATGGGACGCCTATTGTGACAAGATAATTAGCACCCATCAGTGCCCCGATGAAAGTCCCTTCTTATGAATTAAATTAAATTTGACTGACAATTAATTATCTTGGGGTCCCAACTTGCGGAAGCAATGATGACCCCAAAGAGTTTCCTTTTTCTGTGGGCCAAAAAAAACATAATAATCTTTATACTATAACAACAATGATAGCACTTTTTATCCAGGGTATGGTCCTAACACCTGAATCCTCTCATAGATCCATAGATTTGAACCTACCAAGATTTTATAGGTAAATAAAAGCCTCAAGTGGGGACAAAAGTTGCAAGTCAATCAAGTGATTCAATTTTTTAGTGCAAAAGAAAAGTGTATAGAAAAATTAATATGTGATTCAGATTTTTTTTTTTTAAGTATTAAATTTAAATTGATGCATTAATTTTATTTTATTTTGCATGTAGCAAAAGTTTTAGTAATTATTGAATAGATAGATGATGATGCTATGAAAATAGTAGAAAGGCTGATCAAATCTACTTGACAATTGAAGATTGATTGATTGCATGTAGTTTTCTCACTTACATGATCAACATAGATGAAGCACTTAAAATGATAGACATCGAAGAGTAATTAATTAGCTAAAATGTATATATATATATATTTACCTTGGATTGGGGCTGTTTTTAACCATCTTCTTTCCATATTTTCTCCATTTAAATCCATCATCCATGATCTCTATATCAGACTTTGTTCGAAATGCGATCCTACATCCCACATCCATCTTCACTCTCTTCAGTCCACTTCTACATTTTCTACACACAATAATAATATATATGATCAAACTACAAGATTAGTATTAAAACATATATAGAGAGAGAGAAGAACAACAACAACAATAAGGCAAATGATTATCTGTTCTCAAATCTGTGTTTCTGTCTCAAAATACTCACATTCATCAAATCATGTGAGAATTTTAGCAAAACTAGTTTATTTTCTATGACAAAGATGAATAGCAAGGGCACTAACACTTGCATGTGAGTTGGGTTTCTTGGAACTTTGTTGATGGAATTGAAGGAACTTCCACTACTCCTTTCTTGCAAGACAGTAGAGTGCTGTGAGAGAGACGCAGTGGTAGTGAAGTTAGACATGGCATGTTCCTCAGGTTGATCCAGCTCCAGCAGTATTGGAAGATACTTTGATAGTGCAAAATCTTGATGATAATGATCATAACCGGCCATTACATGTGTAGTACTGTAACTAGTTTGATCATCAAGATGAGGATGAGGATGAGGATGAGGATGAGGATTTGGGATTTTGGATTGAGGGAAGTTTGCTGCTAGGAAAGTGGAGTTGGACATGGTGGCGTGAGAGGGGAGTTAGGGCCAAAGACTAAACAAAGACTTTGCTTTTAAAATGCTATTTACTTTGTTCAGTTTGATACCTTCGACTGGTTGCTATTCATATATATATATATATACACGCACACACTAGCATATCACCGTGTTGGCTATTTATTAAAAATATGATAATTATGTCTAATTTTTTAATATTTTATTTCTCGTAAATAAAATTTTATATATAAGTTTAAGGATTTTGTTTTAAATATTGTTTTATTATAACATATAGTATAAATAGATTAAAATTGTTATATTGACAATTAATAATTAAAAAACATGACATAATTCTACTATTTCACTATTTTAGAATAAAAATATATGAATTTTAAAAATTTGTCATATTGATTTTTGAAAGGGAAATAATTAAAGAAATTTAAAAAATTTAATGAGTAAGAAAGAATCATCGTAACATATAAAACCGATAAAATCACAGTTAAACCACCAAATCATTCCCAAAAAACTGGTTTAACTTGATCAGTTAAGTCAAAAAACCAACCAACTTACACAAAAAATAATTAATTAAAACTTTTAAATTTTATTTTATTAAAATTTAAACGTCACTAAATATATAAAGCAATCTATTAATTTAAATTTAAAATTGACATAATATAAATTTAAAATTATAATAATTTATCCCATGATTTATAAATTTTAAATATAAATTTAAAATTATCATAGTTATCTCATAATTTTTGTATTAAGGAGTAATGAAAGTGACGTTAAGATTACCAATATCTATATACAAAAGAATAATTTTAAGGAGAAATATTATGAGTTTCAAAACTCATACAAAATTATTTTTAAAATTAAAACTTCTATGCGTGATTGTAAAATAAAATTTAAATAGAATGAGGATTTTTTTAATTGTTTAAAATTAAGAAAATCAAAAAAATTAGTTTGAGATATTGATCATAAGATTTCTTACTAAAAATCTCTTTTTACTTATATAAATAGGAATATATGATTCACTTTATAGTGAAACAATTCACTTTTTCTTTCTTTTCCCGATATGAGATTGTAAAATAGAAGGTAAATAGAAACTAACCAATGAGAATTTTCTTAATTGTTTAAAATTAAGAAAATTCAATAATCTTAAAATGGGGGCTTGGAGCTCCTAGAAAGTTTTTTCCCAAAAATCTCATTTCCCTTATATAATATATAAATAAATAGATAGTGAAACAAACTTTGCTTTTTCTTCTTCTACCGATATGAGAATATAAAATAAATTATAAACTAATTAGAGTTTTATTTTTATATAGTTAAATGGAAGTTAATCGGTGTAAATTTTTTTAATTGTTTAAAATTAATAAAATCAGTGTGAGAAATTGCGATTAAACCGGTGAATCGGTCAAATTCAAAATGGTTCAGCCTAATCGGTTAGGTCAAATGACCAACCAACTTATACAAAAATTAATTAATTAAAACTTTTAAATATTATTTTAATTTAAAATTTAAACTGTCTTGAATTGAAGTATGCACACTACAAGAAAAAGCACCTTTAACGACTAAATTTTTAGTCGCCAAAAGTCTGTTTTTAGTCGGCAAAAATAGCTCTTTAGTGACCAACGATTAAGTCGCCAATAGTGATTTACGCTTTTTAAAATCACATTTAGCGACTGATCTTTTAGTCACCAATAGTCCATGAATCGCCGACTAAACCGTTTAGTCGCCCAAAATAAACCCTCCTGTGAAAAAAAAAATCAACTTTTTTGTTTTTCCTGAGATTTGACCCGCCTATCTCTTCTACATTCTAAACCTTTAGCAACACACTCTCTCCACTATGCCACTACAACATCATATGAATATATATGCAACATATATTATTTCTATACTATATTGTCCGTATTAATATCTAACTTTATATATATAAATAATTATTTTTATTCAATATAATTTATGTAAAAAATAAATAATTTACTAAAAAAAATTAGATCACTTTTGGTGACTAAATCTATTTTTTAGTCGCCAATTATATTGTTTTGACTACTAATTATATTTTAGTCGCTAAAAAATTTCATTCCCACCGAAAAACCTCCACTTTTGGCGACTAAACTGAAATTTAGTCGCCAAAACCTCTACTTTGAGCGACGAAATAGCATTTTAGTCGGCAATTCTTGACTTTTAGCTACTAAATTTTTTTTAGTAGCCAAAAAGCTTCACTTTTGGCTACGAAATTGATTTTTGTCCGTAAGACACGTATAATCGGCGACCAAACTATTTTTTAGTCGCCAAAACCTATACTAAATGTTTTTAGTCGCCAAAAACCTTCTCTTTTGGCTACAAAAAATTTTTTAGTCGCTAAAACCCCTATATTCAGTGACTAAACTGACTTTCAGTCGCTAAAACCCCTACATTTGGCTACTAAACTGTTTTAGTCGCCAAAAGTGTTCACTTTTGGCGACTAATTCCATTTTAGTCGCCAATTCTGCTACTTTCAGTGACGAAAAATCTATTTTTAGTAAAAAATCTGTTTTTTCTTGTAGTGGCACAATATTACACTATTAAGATTCATTTTATATAAGTGAAACAATTCATTTTTTCTTCTTTTTTCGATGTGGAATTATAAAATAAAATTAACAATTATTTGGATGAAAAGTTTATTTCTAATTAAACAATCTCGATTTTAATCTTTAATTAGATCAATCTTTAATTGATTTCGTATCAAATAAATTTAATCAATATATTTTAATAAAACTGCTAAAATCACTACTAAACCTACGAATCAATCAAATTAAAAATGATTTAGCTTAATCGACTAGGTCAAAATTAATTAATTAAAACTTTTAAAATTTAAGCTATATTGAATTGAAACATGCAAAACACTACAATATTAAATGGAATGGGAGTATAAGATTCACTTTATAGAAGTAAAATAACTCATTTTTTTCCTTCTTCTCCCGATGTGAGATTATCAAATAAATGGGATAATATTAAATGGGATGAGAGTATCAGATTCACTTTATATGAGTAAAAAAACTCATTTTTTCCCTTCTTCTCCCGATATGAGATTATCAAATAAAAACTAACCCATGAAGATTTTTTTTAATTGTTTAAAATCAATAAAATTAATATAAAATATTGAAACTCTCATAAGGCTCCTCACTAAAAATTTCATTTTCCTTATATAATATATAGATTAGAGGATGTGCGCACCTATGTGGGTCTACCTTAAATTTGTAGTTACAATTTACAGATTTATAATTATAAATGGGCAAATTATATTGGTCTTTATATTTTATCTCTTGTATCATTTTAGTATCTCCACTTTTAATTGGCTCAATTTTGACTTTTAATTTTAAATTTTGTATCAATTTAATCTAATTGATAATATCGTTAGCATTTTTGACGGAAAATAATCACTAAATTGGTTGAATTTAACTTGCTGAGTTTAATAAATTTATAATTTTACTCTAAAAAATTTAACACATGCCACTTATATGTATATTTTTCATTAAAAAAAATGTTAGAAGTTATAATTAATTAGATCAAATTGAAACAAAATCATAAATTCAAAGTTAAAATCGAGTTAATTAAAATTATAGTGACTAAAATGATACAGAACTAAAAACGTGGACTCTTGTCCCAATTAGCCCATTACAAATCTAGTGTATTTGAAAGCAGTTATTGAAGAAGCATAATTACAAAAGGAAGGGTAATTTAAGAATAAAAAAATCTATGACATTACCACTAACTATAGTATGTGCTTAATATGATAGTATAGATACATACTAGCAATGGGTGCAAACACGATAAGCTTGTAATTTTACACTTAAATCTTTGAATGATTTGATAATGTAGGAATGATTTGGTGAATGATGAAATTTTTTTAGCAATTTGAATAATTTGATGAAAGATTATGAGATGCGGAAGTTATTAGATATTGGTATTATGGGGGGAAAAAAAAAATCAAGAGAGGTATAGATTTTATATAATATAGAACATATACATACAGTTTTGTTATGACTATAAAAATTAAATATATAATTCAATAATAAATATGAAGGGATAACATTTTTTTTAAAAAAAAAATTGTTAGTATACCACCAATTTTTTAAAGGTGGAATTACATTCCCATGGGATAGATTTTTTTTACACAAACATGGAGGGAGTGCATCTCATAATATTTCATTTGAATCCCATCATAGAATCACTTGCATCTCATATATTTTTGTAATTTCTTTTATTTCTATTGTAATTCCCTTTTTTTAAAAAATATTATTCATTCATATATATTTTATATTTAATTTTGTGTCTAATTTCTATCTTTCCAAACTTATTTATATATAATTTTGGGTATACATCCATGTTACTCGTTTAAGATCCTTCCCCAACACCTTCCTTGCATTGTAGGTAGAGTTTCCTATTAGTGCACGTTTCATTCTTTTATTATTATTATTATAATAAGAATTATAAAACTATGCTACAAACATGCTTGTGTCACGGGAGCTTCTATTTACACACCCCACATCCACTTTCTACACATCCCTTCTCTCTAGACTCTCCACACACCTCCTTCCTTAAGAGTGTGTGGAGAGGGGGTTGTGTGTGTGTAAATAGCAGCTCCCTTGTGTCACTACCTTGACGACAGTTGCTCCATAAGAAGTTCAATCAATGCCCTTCTGGTTTAATGTGTATATGTGTATATATATTACTTATGTGCCGTTTAGTAACACTTACGTTCTCAATTTTCTATTTATATTTATAAAAATTTTAAAAATTCAAATAAAAACTTGTTTGGTAAAATTTTTAATTTATAAATCAGTGGTCTCAGTTTATAAATTTGGCCAAAAAATGAAAATATAAAAAATATGTTTCCATTTTGAGTTTTGAGGTTTTTTTTTTTTTTTTTTTACTATCCAACACTAACCACCACTCGCCACCATTTTCCACCACCGTCTTCCGCCACCACCACCCACCTCCTACCACCACCTGCCACCACCACTCACCACCCACCGCCACCACTACCACCCACCACCATCACCATCACCCACCACCCACCGCCACCCACTCATCACCACCACCCACCCTTCACCACCACCACCACCACCACCCACCCACCCACCACCCGCCACTACCATCCACCGCCCACTACTACCACCACCGCCACCTACTCGCCACCACCACTCATCACCCACACCCACCATCATCCACTATCTCGACACCACCACCTACCACCACCACCACCACCTACCGCACACGCCACCACCCACTGCCACCACCACTACCACCACCACCACCACCACGCTACCACCACCACCACTTACCATCACCACCACCACCACCACACTTCATACCACCACCGCCGGCCGCCACTTGTCATTTCCCACTCTTTTTTATATTTTTAAAATTTTTCAAATATTTTGTCAATTACCAAACACGTTTATAGTTTATGTTTTTCTAAAAATAAACAAAAACCAGTTTATAAATTTTTTGTAAATATAAACTGAAAACATAAACGTTACCAAACACAACCTTAACTTTACATCAGTGTTTTGTAGTTTTTTTTTTTTTTTGGTTCAAGGCTTCGTTTGAGATATGTATTATTTTTTAGTTTTTTAATTATTTTAGTTTGAAATTAAAAAATTTCGTACGGATTAGACTTTTTGACCTTTTAATTTTTCTGAGAGAAAAAATAAAATTATTATGATTTAGATGTAACATTTTGTCTTATTAATTTTTTAATTTATTTTGTTTGTTTATTACTATTTTAACTTTTTAGTCCCTAAAACCAACATGCCAAACGAGGACTAAGTAAATTTAATAATGTGCATATTTATGATTTCATGTGACTAGTAAATATTTTTAAAATTTTAAATATTATTTTTAAATTTATTTATAATATAAATATTTAGTTTCTACAAGAATCAATAATCAAGAAATAAGGAAGGACCAACTAGTAATTTGACTATTCTTCATTTATTATGAATATCACATAAATAATAGGGCAAATTACATATACCTCCTCGAGGTTTAGTTAAATTCTGAGATACCCCTGAGCTTTCAGAAATTACAGATACCCCCTAAGGTTTATATTTTCATAACAAATTGCCCTCTGAAGTTTGTATTTTCATAACAATCTGCCTCCTAATTTGTTATGCAAATAGTACCTTCAGGGAGGTATCTGTAATTTCTCAAATCTCAAGAGATATCTGTAATTTTGCTATACCTCGAGGGGGTATATATAATTTGTCCTAAATAATATTATATCACACTTTAAAATTATCTAATAACTTTTAATATTTTCGTCGCTAAGCTTATGTCCTAGGCTTGAGTTGAGGGTGTGTTTGTGTTTGGGTTGCATAATAAAATTCATTATATTACAACATTCCTTGATGATAAAATAGCCTTCTTACTAAAGAAAATTTAATGAAATTAAATATAATTTTTTTTGTTAATATGTTTTCTTAAAACTAATGTTAAAAAGTTTTAAAATTTTGTATATTTGCATCAAAGAATGTGTAATAAAAATATATATATAATATTTTTAATATATATCCTAGAAGTGCACAATTATTAAACCAAAATATGCAAGGGGTGTCTAAGATTATGGTGAAATTATGGAGTCCAAATCATCTCTAGCCCTCCTCTCTAGCTCTCCCTCCGGTCGACGGAGGATTCGGCCACATCATTCATAACAAAACTTATGGCTTAGATTAACCTAAAAAAAAAGTTGAATTTCATTAAATACACAGCACATTTGACACTCTCTATCCACGTCACGTCCCACCACTCCTCTCTCTCTCTCTCTTCTAATAAAAAATTAAAAAAATATTTTAATCTTTTTAATTTTATTTTCATAAAATATAAAATTTTAATTTTATAAAATTAATATCATTGAAAATATACCTTTAAAATGAAACTAATATTAAATATATTTAATAAAAAATTAAAATAAATAAAAGTAATTACTATGTTTAGTTATTTTTTGAAATTATTATTTTTTAAATATAAAAATTAATTTGATGAACTAAACACACAAAAATCATATATTTTTGAAATTCTCAAAAACAATTTTCATTCCAAAAAAAAATCATATGAAAAAAAAAAAAAAAAAAACATATTGTATTTGATTTGCACCTATGCACAGATTGGATTTGTGTGTGTGTGTTTTTTTTTTTTAAATAAAAATTAATTTTTATTTCCTTTTTTTAAAAAAAATTTCATATTCTTTTTTTTAGAATGAAAATTATTTTTGAGAATTTCAAAAATATATGATTTTTGTGTGTTTATTTCATCAAATTAATTTTTATATTTAAAAAATAATAATTTCAATTAAAGTAATCATTTTTATTTATTTTAATTTTTATTAAATATATTTAATATTAGTCTCATTTTAAAGGTATATTTTCAATGATATTAATTTTATAAAATTAAATTTTATATATTATGAAAATAAAATTAAAAAGATTAAAATAATTTTTTTTATTTTTTATTAGAAGAGAGAGAGAGAGAGAGAGAGAGGAGTGGTGGGACGTGACGTGGGAGAGTGTTAGATGTGCTGTGTATTGAATGAAATTCAACTCTTTCTTCTTTTTTTTTTAAAAGTTTACTTGAGCTGTAGGTTTTGTTACGGGTGACGTGATCGAATCCTATTCGTCGATCGTAGGAAAAGTTGGCGAGGATTTGGACTCCAAATTATGAGCCCTTCTAATTACAAAATGACAAATTCATGAAAATAACAACCCGGAGAGCAAACTAGAGAATTGAAGTCAAAGTTTGAATTTATTAAAGTTGAACATTTCAATCCTACGATGAAGTTGAGCCATTATAAGATTAGTTTGGATTAATTTCAATCATTTAAATTGTTCATTTCATATAATTAATTGAGAAATTTATTCATAAAAAAAATAAAATTGATCTAACATCAATTTCATACCATTAGATCATATAATCAACTGAGAAAATTATCTATATAAAAAATAAAATTGATCTAATATCGATTGTTATACTATCAAATTATTTTTATCTATACAACATATTGACTCTAGATAGGTGTTGTACTTATGGCACAACGTGTGTTGTGTGGCCCATCAAGGCATGTCTCGAACTTATTTTCATGATCTAAATTGTTTATGTTGGCCTATTTTGAAAAGGTGGTAAAAATTAACTTTTTTGTTTTTAACCAAGATTTTTTAGAGTGATTTAGGAAGTTGGTAAAAAGTTGCTTTTAACCAAACTTTTTGAAAGTGATTTGACTAAAATACCCTCACTCAACTTAAAAAATTTACATTTTACCCAAACTTATAAAATATAAATATTGAGGGTAGATATGTAATTTTTCAACCAAATTTCATCACTTCCCAAATGACACAAAAAACGCCAGCTCCGTTTTCCTCCAAAACGTAAACCATGTGTTTTTTCCCTTTTCCCAAAAGAGCCCGTTATAAGATATGTCTAATAGATCATGCATTGAAAAATCAAATCAATTGGATATCTATAACCCCCATAATAAGATCACATTTATCTTAAACAAAAACAAACAGTTGGTATAATTTTAATGATTTTTTTAAAAAATAATTATGACTAATCAGGGGGTTATGTATGTCCAATTAACTTAAATTTTTTTTATGAATAATATACTTGATAAATTTTACAATATAAACGGTTCATATCATCAAAAAAATGCCCGACCTATACCTTCAGGGAACGTCACAACATGTTGTAGCACAACATGGGTGTTGTGGTCAACACCAACCCCAACTCCAATCGTATATTCTTAAGAATAACCCATACATTTGTTATAATGTATGTAATTTGATCATACAATTATTTTTGTTAGATTAACTTATTTTTTATATAAATAAATTTTTTAATTGATTGTATGAAATTAATAATTTAAATTATCGAAATAGATTCTAATTAATTCTATAATAAATTAATTTTACCATAAATTAACAAATCTAAAGGGTGTGTTTGGTTTAGTTTTGGGAGATAAATTTTTTTTAAAAAAAAAATTGGGGAGAGAATTTAGATTTTTTTTTTATTTGTTTGTTTGATTGTATATTTTAGAAATAGTTTTGGATTATGAGAGTTTGGAATGATTTGATATTTTGTTATAATTGAATAGATGTGTGTGGAAAAAAAAAGTGAATAAGAAAAAGAGATGAGAGAAAAAAAAAATGATTGATTGATGTGTAAGAAAAAAATATAATTTTAAATTTTTTTTCTAAAATTACTAAATCAAACAAAATTTTAAAATTTTTTTTTAAAATTTTTTTCTCTCAAAATCAAACCAAACAAGTCAGAATCTTTGAAGTCAAGGTATGGCGGCCCTTAAAACCCACGTTTGATTACCTCGTATTAAATGTGAGATGGAGAGGTGATGGAATTGCTTAACCCACCTTTAAAAATTGTCTATCAATTGATCCATTATGGATTGATTGTGATTTACTTCACTTGTGATTATTTGTTTTATATTAAGAGGTGGTGTATTTTTTATTTTTATTTTAGTGGTGAATTTCTTCTTTTGAATTAGGTAAATTTAAGTCATTTGTACCGGAGCCTAGGATGTGCAATAATACTACAGCCCCTTTTTGGAGTAAAAAAAGTCCATTATGCTGGCTTTAAGAGTACGAGCGATTAAGGATCGATTGGTTTTTCATCTGTCATTTGTTTGAATTTATACAAATTGAGAAAACTTAATTTGCATTGGTCTGCTTAATTAGCGAATGCTTGTTTGAATTTATACAAATTGAGAAAACTTAATTTGCATTGGTGCGCTTAATTAGCTTAATGAATTGAGAAAGACATCTTGAGGTTGACAGTGGATGTGGATTGATTTGTGATTTGAAATTTTACTATTTGCTCTTTTTTTTGAATTATTTTTTAATAATTTTTTACTATTTTGTGTCCAAATTTTTATTGTTCATTTTTTATAATAAAAATAAGGCATAACTTTCTTATTTCATAAATAACTAATATAATTACTAAATAAAACGTTACTTTTTTAACACTCAAAGCACAAAAGCATAACTTTGTTTTCTTAAGAATGTTGGCGGATTGAGTGTCCCATTTACTATCCTTCCGAATTTAGGTGGATTGAAAAAAATATATCTGTATTTGTTTGCTCGAACCATTAAAATCATCTATTTTGTAATAGATTGGTCCGGACTATTCGATTTTAGCGGATCGAGTGGATGTTTACTCACCCCTACTTAAGAGATTGATTAAGAAAAGAAATTGGAGATTAAACAATAACGTGAAATAATGGTATCAAAAGAATAAGACTTATCTAATATTAGTTAGTCCTTGAGAGCAGATATCGAGTTATTAAATATATATACATATTTATATTGTCATAACCAAACACAATAAATCACTTCTTCTATTTAATCATTTATTCTATATATTTATCTCATGGTATAATTTATTCATCATAATTTTATAATATATTCTGCTATTCATTTCATCTAATTCTATATAATAATTTATTGGTGACCCTTTTGATTAAAAGAAAATAATAATAATAATTTAAAATGTCGTGACTCTAATAGAGTCAAAGGTCATGCATGTACGTGGCCAAGATATTTATTGTAAGAAAAAAAGATCTATATATTTTCGGAATAAATGGCCTTTTAGACCCAAAAATGCCACTTATTATCGATTTTTGTTTAAAACTTTATCTAAAAAAATAGGTAAATAATGTAAATCACATCAACAATAATTATAGTTTACAAATATTTAAAAAAGAAAACTTTTTTGGTTTTAATTTTTAGAAAATACTTTTCAGAAAATTTTATTTTTTTATTTTTCATAATTTTTTGTTTTTAGTATTTTTTTAATATTTTAAGTAATTTTTTAAATTTTTAGACACATCTAAAATATACTAAAAAAATATAATATTTGTGAAAAAAATCTTTAAAAAAATCACTAAATACCAAAAAAAAAAAAAATACAATTTTCATATTTTTGTATATTTATTAATTTTTAAAAATATTTTTTCACAAACATTTTACTATTTAGATACATCTAAGTAATGTGCATATAAAAAATTTAATAAAAAAATTACTTAAAATTTTAAAAATATTCACTAAAAATAAAAAATAAAACACAAAATAAAAAACCCAATTTCTAAAAAATTAAAACCAAACATGCTCAATATTTTTCTAAATAATTTTTATGAGTATGTAATATTATTATTTTAGAGTTATCTCTTTAGAATCAATTCCAAACACTTAGATAAATTTGCATATTTGAAGGTAAATCTTTGAATACTTGTAATTACTTTCAAATTAAATCTAGAACATTATTGACTATTAAATCTTTGATTTTTCTTTTCTTTTCTTTCTTTTTTTTTCCAGTCTATTCCAACTTTCAAGTATTGTGATTGAGATAGTCTCCAGCTACCATACCCTTGGGGCCCATTCATTCGTGATAGTGATTAGGGAAAATTACAAATTAGTTGAAAAACCATAAAAGAAATTATAAAGTCAGGAAAAAATTTATCACTTTAATTATTAAAGTTAGTAAATTTTATTACTGGTTTGAAATTTGTTTTGAAAACATGTACTAAAGTGCAATTTTCCCTAGTGATTATGGTGATGCCACTGTTACCAAACAAATTACAGGCTGGGTAAGGAACGTACCCTATTTATTTTTAGATGTAAAATGGAGGAGATTCATACTAAGATAATTAATAGTGAAAAGATTGATAGTAAGGGAATTGACAGTAAGAAAATTAAGTAAAATTGTGTTTGTTTTAACGATAGTTGTTGGTATAAGGATTGTTAAATTATTTTTATATAAAATAATAAAAAAAATACAAAAACATTAAATATTAATATTCAAAAAAAATGCTCAACATGTAAAAAATAAAAAAAAATTCTAGAAAAAATAAAACAAATAAAACAATAATTTTTTCTTAACAAAAAGACAAAAAAATTAAACATTAATGTTTAAAAAAAATGCCCAATATGTAAAAATAAATAAATATGGTCTGATGGACTAAAATTCTAATACCACCTCCACCTCCACTTCCACCTCCACCTCCACCTCCACCATCCCAATCCCCCTTTCAAGGTATATTATTAATGTTTAAAAAAAATGCCCAATATGTAAAAATAAATAAATATGGTCTGATGGACTAAAATTCTAATACCACCTCCACCTCCACTTCCACCTCCACCTCCACCTCCACCATCCCAATCCCCCTTTCAAGGTATATTATAATACCAAAGGATTAAGAGTCTCATGTTCATCTCTCAAAATAAACATGAAATATGAGGAGTCCCACCTCACTATCAATCACAATCTCCTTTCTGTAATCCCAAACAAACGGAAATTTCTTTTTTAAAATTTAATTATTTATGCATGAAAATATTTATAATTTTATTTTTTAATATTTATAAATTTTATTATTAATTTAAAAATATTTTTCTAAATTTACACTGAAATAAAATTACCCCTTTATCATTTATCCAAGGATCTCAGCTTGTTTTGGGTGAAAATATATTTACTTTCAGGATTTTCTCTCTTAATTTTTTTTTCTTTACATCTATTTTTCTTAAAATTTTCTCATAAATTCTTACATAATTTAATATCATCGTATTTTAAAACAGTGAAATAGAAAAATACGGAAATCAACTTCTCTCATATCCACACTATAAATCTAGCCCATAGAGTCAATTACAGATCTCACATTGATGATCTACTCGGTTCAATTTTTAAGTCTCAATGTATGAATTATTCATGAAAAAAATCATATTAATCTAAAAAAATTAGATCATTGAAGGTCCAATCTACTTTAATTGATTAAAGAGTGAAAATGTGCAAACAAATTCATTTTCAAAACCTGTTTTGTAGTGTTTGACTTTTGAGAGCCAAGACATACCCGGATGTCAACCTTCTAGTTTCCTCACTATCTTGTTGTTTTAAGAAAGTCAACCATTTTTGAATGAACAAAAAAAAAAAAAAAAAAAACTAGCTTATATTGACATTCATAAATATATTAGAATTGTTGTTTGGAGTTTTTAAAAGGTAGAGCTAATTGAAATTGAAAAGGTTTGAATTTGTGGACTCCAAACAGAAGCAAAAAAAATAAAAGAAAAACTGCTTAGCAGCTCCAAATCAGCTTTGACAGATTTTAAAGATTTTAGCGTCACTTACTCCTTCATTCGCTGTTTGGTTTCCGGGAAAAAGAAGGATCCAAAGAAAGAAAATATCTAGAGATTTGTATTTTGCTTTGGTAAAACTAATTCTCAAATTAAAATATAATACTCTCTTCTTTCTAAATGGTTTGTTCATATAAGTACCCTTTAATCATGTCAATAAATAATGTATTTTTGAAAAGATTAATTAAAAGATAAAGTCTTGAAAAAAGAATAAATTTAAAAAAATAAACAAATTTTTCAGATGTATGAAATAGTAAAATTGAAAAACTAATTTGGGATGAAAGGAGTATAAGATGAAAATATTGAGGCAATTTACCTTTTCATGAACTTAATTTAATTCAAATAATTTTAATTTTCGAAGTTAAAAATAATTTTTATTTACAAAATCGAACTACATGTAACATACACGTAACGTTTTGAATCATTATGCCATACATGAATTAAATTTTTTTTAAAACTAAATAAAAATAAAAAATAAACCGCCAATTATTTAAATCTAAAACATATGGTCTCATTTTATTTTATTTTTAAAAATTTGTACGGATTGATTAGTGGTACCAAGTACATGTGAAACCAAGAATTCCACGGTGTCAATTACAAACAGACTATCTCATATTTGACTAAAATATAAATTATTTTTTGTGATTTTAAAAATTATATACTCTTATTTTTTAAAATTTTGAATTTCATAATAATTGACATCATTTAGTAATAAAAAAAAAAATATATTTCATCCACACAATTTGTCTCTCACAACCTCCCCTAATGATTTAGCAAAAACAAGATAAATTAATGACATACTGAGAGGGCAATTTATACGCAAAATTGGGCCGAGCTGGGTCTTGGGCCGAGGTAAAAGAGGCCGAGCGAATGGCCCTGTGGGAGTTACTCCGGTTTGGAGATGTAGCTTCTATGTTAGACCGGTTGAATGTTAGTCCGGCCGCGTGAGGTTTACTTTGTACTCCGGCTTGGAAGTATGATGTTGGTAGTTCGGTTAAGACACATGATAACCGAGGTGTACCAAGGCCATGGGGGGACTTTGGTTTGAAGATAGTTCGGCTCAACTCTCTTATGGTTAGCTCGGTCCAAACATGGAAAACCGAGGTAAGAGACTCCTATGGTTAGCTCGGTTTAGGCATGGAAAACCGAAGTAGGAGGGAATAGTAAGTGTCTGATCTGGAGATGTTACTTGGTCTCAAGTAGTCCGGTCATAAGAAGAACCATCTCACTTGGTTTAAGTAGTGAGGGAGGGTGTTGGAGGATAAGCATTATCTTCCAAGAATATGAATTCTAGAAGGACTCTACGCATGGAGGAATGAGAGTCCTAGGAGGACTCTTCGCATGGAGAAGTTAGAGTCCTACCAGGACTGTGCCACGCGAAACCTATATAAAGCTCACCAATATCACCTTTGGAGAGGTAACACAATTTTGCTCCTTGAATACATTGAGCTTTTGCCTTCTTGTCTTGCTTACTGACTTAGGCATCGGAGAGGTTTCCCAAGACACACCCGGCTAGCTCACGTTGATATTTTCAGGTGGTGGAACGACATCGTACAGAAGAACGAAGACTTGGTCAACAGGATTATACGAGAAGGTGTAATTCTTTCCCGTACAATTGGCGCCGTCTGTGGGAAGAACAGACAAGAACAACCTCTTGATCAAGTTTTTTTTTTTTGGAACATCGATGGCGAACAACGAAGAACTGCCTCAGTTCGCCATTGGGACTAACCTGCATGAGGGCAAGGCGCAAGGCTTACCTTTGGTCCCTCCATGGCGAGCCCGAACCACAAAGGCGTAATTCTGTGAGGGATGCGAGGGACGAAGGAGGAATAATGACCTCATCCCTCTCGCTCGCAAGCCCGAAAGACAAAGGCGCAGAGTTGATCCTCAAATTCGGAGGATCGCGCCGAGAGCAAGACGAATTGATCCGTAAGATGGCGGCGGACATGGAGTCTCTGAAGCGCCAGATGAAAGGAAAAGAAGTGGCGACAGGAGAGGGGCGTAGTAATAAGACGCCCCCTCGCCACTCAGAGGGTCGTGGTAGGAATTCTATACCCTCTTAACCAGGGACAAGCCTCGTGACAGCGACGCGATCCAGATCTTCCAGACTCGTCCACCTGTGTCTGAGAGGGCGAGGTCCGAAAGGTCATACACTGAGGGGAGTACCTATTGGCCCTCACATACGCATCATACGAGGTCCAGACAGACGGAATTACCTAGGTCGTCCGACCTAAGGTCCATGTTGGAAGAAAAGGCACGATGGAAGGAGGACGCCAGGGCGCGCGATCCCCACAGGGTTCCTGCCTTGCAGCGATTGGCTCCTGACGATGGAAGCTGCCGAGGTTGGAATGCCAAGGCCGCACTTGGCATACGAACCAGCGGACAAGGCATTGGCGAGGCTGCAGACCTCACCATTCGTCCCAGAGATTGAGAACGCGCCCCTTCCGTCAGGCTTCCTACAACCCAAGTTCACGACGTATGAAGGAAAGACGGACCCTTACACCCACTTTCGCCACTTTCGCCAGGTTATGGCTGTATACCGGCGGAATGAGGCGTTGATGTGTATCCTATTCCCTTCAAGCCTCGGCGACCTAGGCTTAACTTGGTTTGAGAAGCTTCCAGAGGGCAGCATAGCCTCCTGGGCGCAATTGGCAAAGGCGTTTGTAACCCTTGCCTGTAACAAACACAAAAACTCCGGTGGAGATCGACCAGTTGCTCTCCATCGACATGGGCGACAAGGAGACCCTGAGGTCATATAACAGTCGCTACTGGGAAACATTCAACCAGATTGGAGACTGCCCAACTAACCTCGCCATTGCGCAATACAAGAGAGGCCTTCCAGTCGGAAACAGACTGAGGGACTCTATCACCATGACGCCACCCCTCACCATGGAGGCCCTGATGGAGAGAGTGCATCAGCACATCAGGGTGGAAGAGGATGGCGCTCGTGTTAAGCAAAATCGGCGCGACCACAACACCAGAGAAGAAGACCTCAGCAAAGGTCAATACGGTAGATCGCCAAAACCGAAACGGACGTGGCAGGCGAGACAATGGCGAGGACTAGGACAAGAGGTGGTTGAGAGTCCGAACTGCCATAACCACGGTGTTCAAGAAACCGATCTACCGATACTCGGTGAGATTCGAGACAAGTTTGGCCAAGTGGCTCGCCAAGTTAGGCGAGGCCTGTATGATTATGATGACAGATCCAGATGCACCTTCCACAAGGAAAAGGGCACTGAATCTGAAGCACGTAAGGCAAAGATTCGAAGAGTTGGTGGCAAGGCCACCTGGATAAATACATAGAAGGAGGGGCGCAGCCAGCCCCCCAAGACCACAACCTCCCAAATGGAATGCCGATCGAAGCCCCGCCACAAGGCACCATCAACGTAATCCATGGAGTCTTTGAACCAGAGGGAGTATGCGAGCTCAGAGGGTCAATCAAAAAGGGAGGGCACTTGAGAGAGGGGCTAAGTGCCCAACCGGGCTGCAAAAGGGAGGATGAAGCCTCAAATATCATGTCCTTTTCGGATAAAGACTTGGATGTAATATATTGCCCACACAACGATGCCTTGGTCGCCACTCTCCGAGTCAAGGATTTTGACGCAAGCGGATTCGACGACCAAGGTAGCTCTGCGAAATCATGTACTACGAAACTTTCAAGCAACCTGTTGCAAGACAAGGACTTAGCCCCGCCAGATCCCCTTTGATTGATTCAATTCTATGCCGAGTGGCTACCGGCAAGATCATTCTCCCAGTCAGAGCAGGGAGTGTGACAAAGCAAGTAGAGTTCTGGGTGTTAAAGGTTCCCTCCACCTACAACATCATCCTAGGCAGAACATGGCTGCACGCCATGCGCTCGGTGGCATCATCCTACCACCAAGTGATGCGGTTCCCCAACGACACCGGAGTAATAGAAGAGGTTTATGGGGACCAGATTATGTCCAAGCAGTGCTTCGTCGCAACGAATGGTAGCCGCGCTGCCAAAGGATATGTTCATTCGGTTGAAGAACCGGAGAATAATGAACTATTCGCGGATGTTGGCAAAGCGGCTGATCAAAAAGCAGTGGAGGACTTGGTAGAAGTCAAAATAGATGAGAAGAACCCGGAAAAGTTCTTCCTACTTGGATCGTCGTTGTCCAGCACTGAGAGATTGGAAGTCTTGGAATTTCTGACCTCCAACATCGAAGTGTTCGCCTGGACCCCATACGACATGCCAGGCATTGATCCCAACTTCATTTGCCATCAACTCAATGTCCACCCTTCTGCTAGATCGGTCATCCAACGCACACGCAGATCGGCACTCCACCACGCCGAGATAGTGGCAGAAGAGGTGGGTAACTTGTTAGAAGCAGGGGCGATTAGAGAGGTGCACTACCCCAGGTGGATCTCTAACACAGTAGTGCCAAAGAAGAATGGGAAGTGGCGGCGTCTGCCGACTATAAAATCAACAAAGCGTGCCCAAAGGACGCTTCCCATGCCAAGGATAGATCAATTGGTGGACCCAAATAGTGGCACAAAGAAGTTTAGCTTCCTTAACGCATACAGAGGCTACCACCAGATAGCCATGCACGAACCAGATCAGGAAGTAACATCCTTCACCACTCCAAGAGGGTTGTACTGCTACAAGGTCATGCCCTTTGGCTCAAGAATGCAGGAGCGACGTTTCAGAGAATGGTCACCAAGATGTTTGAGCCATTGTTAGGCAGAACAATGGAGGCTTACATCGACGGCATGGTGGTCAAAAGCAAGGATGCGGAAGACCATCTAAGGGAGCTAGATGAGATGTTCCAGATCCCGGCAACACAAGCCGCGCTTTAACGCTTCTAAGGCGCATTCGTGTAGGGTCCGCAAGTTTCGGGTTTCGGGTGACCAATCGGGGTATCGAGGCGCACCCTCGCAAATCAAGGCAATTCAAGAGTTAGAGACCTAACTCGCTGAAAGAAGTGCAAGACTCACCGCATGGCAAAGACTTAACCGATTCATCACCGGTCTTCGTATTGGGCCCATTCTTTCACCATTAAAAGCTAAGTTTGAGTGGGGACGAAGAATGCGACCGAGCTCGAGAGTTTGAAGGAATACATGTCTTCTCCACCACTACTTGTCACCCCAAGACTGGAGAAGAACTCTTCCTCTACCTAGCGCCTCCAAAGACGCAGTAAGTGCAAGGTTGGTTCGAGCGTATGAATCCAACATCTACCTATCTTCTATGTCAAGAAGACATTGGGAGCCAAACAAGGTACTTGCCTCTAGAAAAGCTAGCACCGCCTTAATGATGGCCTCCAGGAAATTGGCGCACTACTTTCACGCCCACACCATTGTCGTCCTCACAGCCTTTCCACTAAAAGCTTTGTTTGAGAGGGCAAACTTTTCTGGGCGGATTTTGAAGTGGGCAGTGGAGTTGGGACAATATGACGTGAAGTTCCAACCCAGAACCGCAGTAAAGGCCCAATCTTTGGCAGACTTCGTCGCAGAGTTTACTCCTGGAAACCACCAAGTCTGCCCAATCGATCTGACTGACACAACCAAACTAGGGATGGAGATTGACGCCGGAATAGCGCAACCCCTAGTCCAGGTTACTCAGCCGGAGCCCGAGGCAGACCAAAATAGAGAATGCAAGGAGAAAGCAGACCTTGCTACACCAAGTCAGAACTCGCCTACAACCAATGACTTGGTCCCATCGGAAGATAAGGGGCCGACTGCAACCATGGATCATGAAGGAAGCCCCAATGACATTCCAGACCCCACAACATCATCTGATCCCTCCACATGCTGGAAGTTGTTTGTTGGGGAGATGTGGAAGCTCTTTGTGGATGGAGCATCTAACCGACATGGCGCAGGACTTGGCATAGTCCTCATCTCTCCAGACGGTCTAGTAGTGGAACAAGCAATCAACCTTGGCTTCCCAGCATCAAACAATGAAGCGGAGTACGAAGCGCTTCTTGCAGGACTCAAGTCAGCGGCCTACATGAAGGCCACCGAACTCATGGTCTACAGTGACTCACAGTTGGTGGTAAATCAAATTTCCGGTGACTACGAAGCAAAGGATGAAAGAATGGCTAAGTACCAAGACTTAGTCAGGACAGAGATTAAGAAGTTTGAAGTCGTCAGAATAGAACAGATTGGCAGGGAGGAGAATAGTAGAGCAGACGAACTAGCAGGCTTCGCCTCAATGGCAGATACCTCCATCCCACATCCACTATTGATCGACTACCTGCCTAGACCAAGTATTGAAGATCCGTGGTCAAGAGGTATGTTGTGCGGAGTTAGGTCCTTCTTGGATGGATCCCATCATACTGTTCCTGAAAGACGGCACTCTACCAGAAGATAAGAAAGAAGCCAACAGAATCAGAGCCAAGTCGCAACGATTCTGGCTCTCTCCATCCTTAGCTTTATACAAGAAGTCGTTTTCAGGACCTTACTTAAAGTGTGTTCACCCCAGCAAGGTGGAAGCATTCTTGTTCGAAATACATGAGGGTGTATGCGGCAGCCATCAAGGAGGAAGGTCATTGGCATACCGAGCTATTTCACAGGGGTATTGGTGGCCATACATGCAAGCGGATTCAGAGAAGTATGTCAAAAAATGCGAAAAGTGTCAGAAGTTTGCACATCAAATACATCAACCTGCCAGAGAACTCCTACCTCTCACTAGTCCATGGCCTTTCGCAATGTGGGGCTTGGACATAGTGGGACCACTCCCAACAGCACCAGGCAACAGGAAGTTCTTTCTTGCGGCAACAGACTACTTCACAAAGTGGGTAGAAGCAGAAGCCTTGGCGTCAATCAAGGAAAAAGATGTGAAGAAGTTTGTCCGCGTAACATCATTACTCGCTTTGGCATACCAAAAGCGTTGATTTCGCATAACCAAGACTCGCTTTGATGGCGTAATATTGAAGCTTTTGTGAGGAGTATAAGATCGAAGTTCTACAACTCCACACCAAAGATATCCCCAAGCAAATGGACAAGCGAAGCCTCAAACAAGGTAGTCCCGATGGACTAAAGAAAAGTCGGAGAAGGCCAAAGGCAAATGGGCAGAAGAGCTCCCACATGTTTTATGGGCTTACCGCACCACACCTCGACGTTCGACAAGAGAAACACCATTCTCCTTAGCATATGGCATGGAAGCGGTCATCCCCTTAGAAGTTGGCCTTCCTACAATTCGGAGCGAAAACTTTGATCCAGACCTAAATGCGGAAGCCATTGCATTAGAACTTGACCTCGCGGAAGAAAGAAGAGAAAAGGCATTAGTTCACATCGCTTCCTACCAGCAAGAATTGTCCAGGAAATACAACAAGAGTGTACATCCAAGACAGTTCAAGATCGGCGATTGGGTAGTTCGCAAAGTTATGGGCAACACATTGGTCCCGGGAGATGGCAAGTTAGGGCCCAACTGGGAAGGTCCTTACAAAGTGGTCGGACTAGCGGGCAAAGGGGCATACCACTTGGAAGATAAGGACGGCAAGGCAATTCCTAGGCCATGGAATACTGCCAATCTCAAGATATTTTACTTTTAGCTTTTTTCTTTTTGAGCATGTGTAATTTTCAACTTTCTCAATAAAACAAGTCGATTCTTTTCAAAGATATTTGTTTTCCATAGAAAGTAGTTTTAGCAAGTTAGTAGCATTGTAAACATAGTTGGCCTAATAACCAACTATTAACCCTCCTAAGCCCGTGATCGTGATCCAGTGCAGGACGTTTGGTCAATAACCAAACATTCTATTCTAAGTCGGGTAAAACCAACTTAGAGGTTGGTGGATTAAACCAACACTTAGCCAAAGTATGGGAATGGCTACTTAGAGGTTGGTGGATTAAACCAACACTTAGCCAAAGTATGGGAATGGCTACATAGAGGTTGGCCGGATTAAACCAACTCCTTGTACTCTTCAGCCGAAGTAAGTTATATCGGCTGAAGAGTGGTTGGCTGGATTAAACCAACACTTTGTACTCTTCAGCCGAGTAAGTTATATCGTCAAGAGTGGTTGGTCGATTAAACCAACTCTTTGTACTCTTCACCCGAGTAAGTTATATCGGTCAAGAGTGGTTGGTCGATTAAACCAACTCTTTGTACTCTTCACCAAGTAAGTTATATCGGTGAAGAGTGGTTGGTCGATTAAACCAACTCTTTGTACTCTTCACCGAGTAAGTTATATCGGTCAAGAGTGGTTATCGATTAAACCCACTCTTTGTACTCTTCAGAAGTAAGTTATATCTACCAAGAGTGGTTGGTCGATTAAACCAACTCTTTGTACTCTTCACCAAGTAAGCTATATCGAAGAGTGGTTGGCTAGTGTTAGATCGCTAACCGAGATCACAGCAATAAACAAGTTCATGAAAAAATTCACTACAAACTCAAGCAAGCAAATTCAGAACCGGAATAAAAGTTAAAGGATTTTTTCATTAAAATCAAAAGCAAATACAAGTAGTGGCCGGAGCCCGGTTACAGGTTCGGAATAAAAGAAGCAAAAAGTGCAAGAAACAGTCATCCTAGGAGTGCATCGAGTTCGGCATCATACTCCGCATCAGCAGCTGCCTGGAGACCGGTTTGAGGAAGGAGCTCGGTTCGGACCGCGGTATCAGTTGGTGGGACAGAATCAGCTGGTATCTCGCGAGATAAATCAACTGCTATTCCAACCGAGCCGCTGCTTGCCTTGTTGATCGCCGGTAACCGGGTCGAGTTGGTTCCTCATCATCATCATCGAATCATCCTCATCTTCTTCTTCGCTCTGCACTTTCTAGGAACGCTTTTGTAGATCGTCTGTGATATTGCTTGAGCGGTTTTAATAGAATACGGTGGAGCGTTAAGCGTCGGTGTCGAGTACAACCGAAGCTTCTCCACCGCGACTCGCACTTGAAAAAAAGGTCCTTTGCTGCGCCACATTGAAGACCGTAGGCATCTTCAGCCTTCTTGAAACCTTGCTTCGGCCTTTTACTCGCCTTCAAGAGTCTATTTCGGCGTCTTTTTGGTTTGGTGGGCCATCTCCACAGGTAATAATCTTTCACCTTGGTCACGGCCTTTTGCATATCACTTTCAAATGAGGTAACCGTGCCGTGAGACGTGATACCGGCCTCCGCCTCGGCCGCCTTGTTCTGGGCTTGTGTTAGTTCGGTAGCTTTGGCCACGGCGTCTTTCATGGCCTGCCTGGCGGTCTTACGAAGTTCCATCACCTGCCGGTGTGCAAGCGTGGTTTTCTGAAGGGCCTGCACAAAGTATGGTAAGTTTTTTAGTTGTTGACCGAACTGGAAGTTGGACAAATTTTAGAGACAGAAAGGACAGTATTGCTTACCACGATCATGGATTTCGAAGCAGACCGAAGTGACTTTACCTCGGTGTTGAGCTTCTTTTGATGGTGCTCCATGTCTTTTGGAAGGCACACACCTCTGGCCAAATTGAAGGCCAGAAGGTGATCCTTATCTGAGACAACGGAGTCATCCTCGTTGATAGCTCGGTTATTGAAGACTAGGGGAGCCCATGGGGGTCAGACCGTTAGATGACTCCTACTGGGGTTCTTGTGTGATAGCCGGTGGCCAGGAAGTATGTTCGTCCTCATCTACAAGTTGTGGCCCGGTTTGGTCATCCGCACGCTTATTTCGGGGAGGCGGTGGCTGACGGAAGTGCCACCACGGCCTCTGCTGGTTTGCGGTTTGCCAGGTACCGGTCGGGCTTGTTTCGTGAGCATGGCCCTCATCTTTTTTCTTCACCATCTCTTGTTCTGCAGCTTAGTCGCGACAAGGACGATTTCGGGCAAAGTTGGGTCCTGCTCGTGGGTCTTCGAGGAGAAAATCACATTTTGCTTTTCACGGAGTATCAGAGGTCGGCTCAAAGTCAAGAAGTTTTGCCCAACTTCTTTCTCTCACCCGGTAGCGCGAGTACGGCAAGGTTGGGATGACCGTACTGGGAATGGAGGAAAGCTAAATCTGCAAAAAATGAATTAAGTGTTAGTTCGGTTAGAGAGAGAAAAACCGAAATAAACAATGTTAAGGAATGCAACCGAAGTATGAATACCGGGCTCTCCTTTCTTCCAGTTTATTCTTCGGCCAGGGATCTGGGCCTGAAAGTCTTCAAAGTTTCCAGAAACCCAAAAGAAGTCATCATCGTTTAAGTCCTTGTCCGGTGTGTGTTTTATTATTTTTTCTCGGCCACGGCGTATTCTAAGGTAATAACACCAGCCATCATTCTTTGAGCCTATTGAGTATTGGTGCAATATTTCGGCTAAACCGAGGTTGAGACCGGTTTGTTGGTTTAAGGCGGCTATACCCATTATTATTCGGTATGTATTGGTGGATGTTGTGTGGGGCATAGTCCGGTTTGTCTTAAAATTCACATATAAGGGCCGGATCGGAATCTGAGTCCGGTCTCTACTATGGATTGAATGGTAAAGGGGACAAAGCCTTCATTGTCCCATGGTTCTATATTTGGTTCGGCTAGTATGAGATTTACATCGGCTGGGATTTGGTTGTCCTTCCTAAATTCGGCTAGGCCACCTGGGGTTTCTACTAGACACCTATACTTCCCCATTTTTATTGTATAAATTATAAATAAGTTACTTCGGTTGAAAAGTGTGTGTTCAGTAGCTCGGCTGAGCGCAGTGGCGTGCCTGGCAACCTAAGTCTGCAAAGTGAAAAGACAAGCTGTTAAGCACAGATTGAGGACCGTGCTGCAGAAACAAAGCAAGAAAAAGTCTGGTCTTATTTCGGCTCTACAGGGTGCTATGGTGTTTACATCGGTTTCTTATAAGTGCTCGTTATCTCGGTTCATGGAATGTTCTGTTATCTCGGTTTCAAGAGAAGGTTTTCTTACTTCGGTTATGTTCCAGGCGACTTTTTGAGTTCGGTTTAGAACTCAAAGTAAGCTTAGCCCCCCAGGGCTTAGCTCGGTCGGAGGTCGAAATTTCAATTCCAAGTATGTTTTTATTTCGGCTAAGGTATATCATATGGAAACCAATTAAAACCATGGTGGCATATACAAGCTCTAGTCCGGTTTCGGTTTGCCTAGATTTTCATATGACAAGAACAGTATCCTAGTTCGGTTGTAGCGTGCATAAAGATCAAAAAAGTGTTTTACTGACTGAATCAGCGTGTTCAAGGTGTTCTTGAGAAGTTCTTCAGAAAGTACAGGCATGGAAGAAGAAAAACAAAGTGTTTTACAGACACACACCACAAAGACTACCATGGATTAAAATAAAAGTAAAAAACTGATAAATGGAAGAAGATCCGTGCACTTACCAGGAGGAAGAGGAGATAAACGGAAGGATTGATGCAAACAGCAAACAAAGGCACGAGCTTGGGAGTTAGAAGAGCAAGAGAGAGGGAAGATAAACAGAGTATGGGATGATTTTTGAAATGGAGAAGTTTGTTTTGTGTAAAAGACAAAAGGCGGACTGCTCAAATGTTATGGCATTTAGGACGGCGCCATACCGGGGAGGCCAATTAGAGTTCCGCCACGTGTCATGGGAAGGACAAGCGTTGGGTTTAATCGAAGAGACGTTTGACCGGACGTGCACAGTACGGCCCACGATTAGTTCGGTCGGATAAACTAAAAGGTCTTAGCTCGGCTGGAAAGGCTTGGGGGTTTTTAGCTCGGCTGGAAAGGCTAACGGATTGTTAGCTCGGCTGGAGAGGTTAAAAACTCTAGCTTGGTTGGTAAACAAGTAATCCCTATCACGCTTTGCGGATGGAATTAAGGGGCAATTGAGAGGGCAATTTATACGCGAAATTGGTAGCCGGTGGGCCGAGGTAAAAGAGGCCGAGCGAATGGCCCTGTGGGAGTTACTCCGGTTTGGAGATGTAGCTTCTATGTTAGACCGGTTGAATGTTAGTCCGGCCGCGTGAGGTTTACTTTGTACTCCGGCTTGGAAGTATGATGTTGGTAGTTCGGTTAAGACACATGATAACCGAGGTGTACCAAGGCCATGGGGGGACTTTGGTTTGAAGATAGTTCGGCTCAACTCTCTTATGGTTAGCTCGGTCCAAACATGGAAAACCGAGGTAAGAGACTCCTATGGTTAGCTCGGTTTAGGCATGGAAAACCGAAGTAGGAGGGAATAGTAAGTGTCTGATCTGGAGATGTTACTGGTCTCAAGTAGTCGGTCATAAGAAGAACCATCTCACTTGGTTTAAGTAGTGAGGGAGGGTGTTGGAGGATAAGCATTATCTTCCAAGAATATGAATTCTAGAAGGACTCTACAAGATGGAGGAATGAGAGTCCTAGGAGGACTCTTCATGGAGAAGTTAGAGTCCTACCAGATCTGCCACGCTAAACCTATATAAAGCTCACCAATATCACCTTTGGAGAGGTAACACAATTTTGCTCCCTCAATACATTGAGCTTTTTGCCTTCTTGTCTTGCTTATCGACTTAGGCATCGGAGAGGTTTCCGCACACACCCGCTAGCTCACGTTGATATTTTCAGGTGGTGGAACGACATCGTACAGAAGAACAAAGACTTGGTCAACACGATTATACGAGAAGGTGTAATTCTTTCCCGTACACATACGCTCATACACTCCTCTTCTCTTAAAACTTTTACATTAACATTGTTACGTCATTCATGGGGTTTGTGGAGGAAGGATTTTGTTTGAATGTCGCACTACTGTAACATATAATCAAGTTAATTAACAATTTTTAATTAATAATTCAAATAATTTTATTACTGTATAAGAAAGTAGTTAGGGATTTTTTTTTTTTGACAAAAGAGTAGGAGTTGTTTGGGATGACCTAAATAAGCGCACTTTTTTTTCTTTTTACGAAAAGATGTGAGAAAAATAAAGAGGTGATGTGATGGAAAAAAAATAAAAAAATAAAAAGATAGATTATTTTTGAGTTGCCAAACTTGGCCTTATAATTTTTTAAGAAAAATTTACCTTTGAATCTCATCTTGAGAAATAGTGATTCATTTAGTTCTAAGAATTTTCTTATAGACCAATTAATCCCATTAATTTTGAAAAAGTAGATTTAATATATTATTTAGAAATTTGATTTACATTTACACCCCGATTTCTATTAGGTTTCCTTCATTCTATTTTATTTTTTATTTTTTTTATTTTCTGCCAGAAAGGTAAGATACATAATCTATGAAAATCAAATTTTGGATAAATTTTCATACGAAAATCTTTTTTAGTTGAATAACATTTCAAAAAGAAGTACAAAAATGACTTAAAATGCGAGATTCTTCAAACATTCTAAAATGTCAGGCAATTTTTAAACATTTCAAAAGGAATACAAAAACTCCTTAGTAAATTTTGAGTAAATGTATAATTTCAAATTGTAACACTCTAATATAACACTCCAAAAAAACTCTTTAGTGTATTTTTTCAAATGTAATACTTCAATATAACATTCCAAACTACACTCCAATGTAACACACAAAAAAAAACATTTAGTATATTTTTTCCAAACGTAACATTCTAAAAAATGATGTGTGATTCTTCTAATCATTTCAAAGGATATGAGATTCTTTAAACCATTTCAAAAGGAATACAAAAATTCCTTAGTAAGGTTTGAATAAATATATAATTTCTAACTGTGAATGTTACGTTTGAAAAAATACACTATGGAGTTTTTTAGTATTTTTGTGTGTGTTACATTGGAGTATTAAGTTTGAAATTACAATGATTAGAATGTTACGCTTGAAAAAAATACACTAAGAAATTTTTTTGTGTGTTATATTAAAATATTACATTTGGAAAAATCGCTAACGGTGTGTTTAGTTGAAGGATTTGAGAAGGGCTTTGAAAAAAAAAGAAAAGATGTGTGAAATTAGGTAAAATATAAGTATATTTTATTCATATTCCACATACTTTTTCCTTTTTCCTTTCTAAATTTCTTCTCAAATCTCCCAACCAAACACAACAGAAGGAGTTTTTTTTGGAGTGTTATGTTGTTACGTAAGAAATTTTTTAGTGTATTACATTGAAGTGTTACGTCTTTATTCATAATATGAGATTTGTTCCAAAAGGAAAGAAAATCCAAAACCTCTATAGTGTGAATTGCCTAAATGTGTAATTTCACATTTAAAGAAACCCATTTTTATTACTTAAAAATTAAACTTAAATATGTAAGTAACTACATTTATGTATAATTTTCACTTTAATAGGACCTTTAGATTCATCAGGAAAAAAAAAAAAAAAGATTAAACAATTTACAAGATTATTTTTTAAAATTTATTGATATTTTATCTATTTTTTAAACTATAAAATATAATTTATATTTTAATGGGAAAAGCACCAATAAATTTCAAATTTAGGAATGTTAATCCATTTAGTCTCGAAGGTTTTTTGTTAGACTAATAGGTCCTATTTCTCTAAAAGCTTACTATAGGCCTTTTTATGTCAAACATTATTCGTCAAACATCAAACATTAGCAACGTCAGGATTATTTATCAAACATCAAATATTAGCAACGTCAGAATTATTCATATAATGTCGGTGAAAACATTAGCAACGTTAAAATTATTCATCCAACATCAAACATTAACAACGCTAGGATTATTCATCAAACATCAACCCTTAAACATTAGGATTATTCATCAAACATTAAACATTATTCATCAAACACAAATTCTCAACCATTAAACATTAGGAATATTCATCAAACATCCATCAAACATTATTCATCAAACATTAGACACAGATTCTCAACCATTAAACATTAGGATTATTCATCAAACATCAAACATTATTCATCAAAAATTTTGAACAGATCTTAGGCCAAGTTGAAGAAGATTTATTCATCAAACATGATTAGAGTTAGATCAACATATAGTATTCATAAAATTTGCAAAACCCAAAACCAATTGATGACAACGATCATTACGAAAGGGGTATTCAAGATTAAAATTACAAAGTGAGTAAAACCCAGAAGCCCAAAACAATGAAATTCTCAAAAAAAAGACTAAAAAAAAATCAAAAGCTATGAAATTAGGTAGATCTACCTAAAACTGTTGGAATGCAAACAATTTACACCAAACCCAAGATCCAGCAATAAATTCCAAAAAAAAAATTTTGAAAAAAGGGAGCAATTCGTCAAACCTTATAAGTCAGAAACAAAGAAGCACACAAATCAAAATCGAAGATTGTTTCATAGTAAATTATAGAGTTTTGTTTGGAACCAATATATACATACATACATATATATATATATATATATAAAGATAAAGAAAGAGATAGTTTCACGTAATGGTTCTATTATTTGTAATACATACATTTCTAACATACCAATTGATTGAAAAAAAGAAACACATCAAGGAACGAAGATTTGGAGGGAGAGAGAAGGAAGGTTTAAATATGCGAGGGTTTTTCTTTGGTAGTCCCAGATGTTGTTTGATAATGATGTTTGATATTGTTTTGATGATAATGTTGTAATGTAAAAAAAGGACTAAATTGTTTACAAAAAAATACTCAGGACTAGATAGAGTAACATTTTTCAATATGGGACTTATGAGTAATTTTTCCTATTTTAATTAAATCTTAAAGAATATATTTGTAATTTAGCTCAAGAATAATACCATATGAGAATATACTCATTTTCACTTTTTTTCGCATTTTCATCAGAAGGCCAAGTTGACCCCTGAAATGTGTCAATATAAAGAGAAATGTCCAGTTGTTAGCACCATAAATCTGCAATTTTTATTATTTATATAATTGCAGGACACATGGCATCCTCTTATTCATTTGGAAGTTAAAAGAAGTTATAGAGATGATGGAGAATATGAAGGACTAAGTGGATGAGTGGAAGGACACATGGCAAGACAAGAATGAAGATGGAAGAAATGGATAGTTACTAAGTAGTTATTGTCAGATTTTTTCTTTTATAAATAGCCATTAATGGCTACATTGTAAAGATCCGTAACTCAAATCAAAGACAGCTTGATTTCAATATTTCTTGTCATTTTCCTTATCTTAGGAGTAGTTTAACATAGATTTATATTTCAAGCATTTCATGCACTTCCTTTTCAAGCATAGGAGTAGAGGTAAGTAATTATTACTTTGATTGTTCACTCAATCGTCTTTCTCCATCTCCCTTTTTTTTTAAAATTTTTCTTTTCTCTACCCTTTGGCAATTTTGAAGTCCTTTTTGTTGGGGGAAAAAAACCGCCAACACAACGCTTGATATATTGGCTTGAATTTAATCAGAAGATTTTTCAATCCTTGCCGCACGTCAAGATTTAAAATATTTTCCTTCGTAAGAAAAATAAGCCCACATTTTTTGCACGCCCAGTGGGACAGCCAAGTGTAAGAAATACCAAACAATTTGGATTTCGCCATTTGAACTTGTCAATTCGAAATATATTGGCGTGAAAGAAAAATTTTGGATCTTCAAAAAGAGATCCATTTTCTTGATGAAATAAACTTTCATCCATTACAATATTATTTTGTGGAAGAAAAAAGACACCATTTAATTGAAAAAATTCATCAACTTGATATGGAAATTCGCCAATGGAATGATGAGTTATCAACTCTCACTACCAAGTCTTTAATCGAGGCTTTAATGGCCTAATTGGTGAATTTTTTCGTAATTTTTCCATGGTTGAAAATAGCAAAAGCAAAGAGTTGATTTCATCAATGGCTCGGGGTTCAAGAATCCATTTTAAAGAGCCAAGTTATGAAATTAACACGATTTAAAGAGTATGTTCTTGAGCCAAAATTGGCTAAAAATGATATTTCATGTATGATTTGGGGTCCAAAACCAAATTTTAGAGAGTCAAGTCATGAAAATAACATATTTATGGGTGATTTTCATAAGCCATTAATGGCTAACATGGAAAACAACCCACTTTGCTAAATAATTATGAAAATCAATTCGGGCGAAAGTTTTGTTTTTAAAACAAACACGGTCAAGAATGATGAACAAGCCAATCGCTCATGAATTCAAAATTTTTGACAATGTTAAAAGTATGAATTTTCATGGTCACACTATACCATGACTTTTGGTGTTCAAAATCCTTTTTGGATTTGTGGTACACATCAAAATATAATTCTAATGATGTGGCTAATAAAATTAACAAATTGTTCTTATGAGTTCGAAGCACTAAGAACAAGGGATGACCATTTAAAATGCATGAATTTGGCTAGAAAAAACCTATGCATTTAAATAAGTGGTTGAGAATGGCTTATCTTTTCAAATTGATGGCCAGTTGTTTGTATGTACACAGTCAAAGCATCGAAGATACATTCGAAGAATCAAGAGTTGTTTCGAAAGTTGATTGCTTTGCCTTCGAAGCTGTATAAAGCTTTACAGATACATTCGAAGCATCAAGAGTTGTTTCGAAGGTTGATTACTTCACCTTCAAAACTATATAAAGCTTTGAAGATACATTCGAAGCATCAAGAGTTGTTTCGAAGGTTGATTACTTCACCTTCGAAACTACATAAAGCTTTGAAGATACATTCAAAGCATCAAGAGTTGTTTCGAAGGTTGATTACTTCACCTTCGAAACTGTATAAAGTTTTGAAGATACATTCGAAGCATCAAGAGTTGTTTCAAAGGTTGATTACTTTACCTTCGAAACTATATAAAGCTTCGAAGAAACATTTGAAGCGTCAAGCCTAAACCTTGAAACTTCATTGTAAGTATCATCATCTTATATCAATGCTTCCAACCCTCGAGGGGTGATGTTCCTTCAAAACTGTGCCGCAAGACCTTCGAACGATGAATTTGGTTTTTTATACCACATTCGAAGCTTGTTATTGGTCATCTAGTTATAATTTCATACTCATTTGAAGCAATCAGACAGTGTTGTTATATCATTCAAGCACTTTGTTGGTTAGATTAGTCATGTAGTTGGTTCGGCCCTTCAAAAATTCAAGTAAATATTATTTTTAAGGGCCGCGGGGGGTAATGTTAGCACCATAAATCTGCAATTTTTATTATTTATATAATTGCAGGACACATGACATCCTCTTATTCATTTGGAAGTTAAAAGAAGTTATAGAGATGATGGAGAATATGAAGGACAAAGTGGATGAGTGGAAGGACACATGGCAAGACAAGAATGAAGATGGAAGAAATGGGTAGTTACTAAGTAGTTATTGCTGTATTTTTTCTTTTATAAATAGCCATTAATGGCTACATTGTAAAAGATCCAGAACTCAAATCAAAGACAGTTGATTTCAATATTTCTTGTCATTTTCCTTATCTTAGGAGTAGTTTAACATAGATTTATATTTCGAAGCATTTATTTTCAGCACTTTCATTTCGAAGTATTTCATGCACTTCCTTTTCGAAGCATAGGAGTAAAGGTAAGTAATTATTACTTTGATTGTTCACTCAATCGTCTTTCTCCATCTCCCTTTTTTCTTTTAATTTTTCTTTTCTCTACACTTTGGCAATTTTGAAGTCCTCTTTGTTGAGGCAAAAGAACCGTCAACACAATCGCTTGATATATTGGCTTGAATTTAATCAGAAGGATTTTTCAATCCTTGCCGCACGCCAAGATTTATAATATTTTCCTTCAGAGGAAAAATAAGCCAACACCAAGAAGGACTTCAAGGAAGTAAAAAAATGAAAATTAAAATTTAAAAAATTATAAACAAAAATTTATTTTAAAAAATATAAAAAATAGAGAGGTAATATAATTCTAAATAAATTAAAAATTAATTTTTTTACACTTCCCAAAGCTTAGTTTGAAACAAGTTTAAAAGTCAATTTTTGACTTTTAATTTTTGAATCATATTAATCTTTTTATTTTTACACGTTTTTAAAAAAATTCAAAAATCAACTTAACCTACTTCCAAAAGCCAACTTATTAATCAACCACGTTTTGTTTGGGAGTGATATTAGAAGGTTCAAGGAAATAAAAATTCTCCATACAAGACGTTTTTGTCTTTTTTTTTTTCGCCCCCACTACGTAGCTCGAATCACTGAGAGTTTGAATCTCCTGAAATTTCAACACGACGTCGTTTTGGAGTTTTTTTTTTTTCTTTTTTCCATCTTCCATCTTCCTTCTCGCTTGTTTGAAGAAGAAGAAGAGGAGAGAGAAGAAGAAGAAGATTTGAAATTGTAACAACCTCGTATTGACTACCGCTTAACCAATCAATTATATCTTGATTAATGCTAGATCGAGCTGATTATGACCGATAAATGAAGTAATTAAAGTATCGAACGAACCGATTGGAATCGAGACCGAAATTAAAATGAGTTTGTTTGTTATATGCATATTGTATCAGTATGCTTGAATGACTATCCGCTTGAATTCGTATGTTTAAACCGTTAATTGAAGGCCTTATCGGGCGAATTGGGAACCGTTTGATGTTTTAGAATCAGTAGAATATTTCTGATTTTATAGTATATTTATCTGAAAATTGATTAGGAATGATTAAATTAGATTAAATATTGATTAATTGAAAGTTAGGCTTAATTAAATTGCCACCCTTAGTGGCCCTTGTTTATTCATCTTTGAGCCTATTACACTTGACTAAAACATTTCTTCAGCTTCATTTCTTGAGCCTTGACACCAATATAGAGTGAGAGAGGAGTGGACTTGAACTCATTTTGCCATTGTTGGAATTGGTTGAAGAACTTGAAGAACTTGTAGGAAATTGGCTAAATTAAGCTTGTTAGACTTGTAACCAACACTCTAGGTAAGTGAAATTCATTATCTTCTTGTTGTCTTGGCCTCATTTTGTATCATTCATGTCAATTGTTGAGATAGAGTGCTAAGAGGTTGGATTATGTTAGAATTGTTGCATGCATGTTGAAATTGTTGGTTCTTGAGGTTGAATTCATGGTCAATTGGTGCATACAAGCTCATATTCATATTTAGTCCATGATTTCATTTCATTTGCCAACTATAGACTCTTTTCGGGGAGCAAGATTTAAAGCTTGAAATTGGTTTTTAAAGATCATGCATTCTAACGTGTTTTGACATTTTTTCTTGAAAATGGGTTTGAAAATGGATTTAATTGACTCACCCTTGGAGCAGAATTCATAAATTGGCTTTTGAAACTTGTTATACATTGTTTTGGGGTGTATTCTCCAGAATTTGAGCCCAAGAGGTCGAGAATTGAGTTGAGAATGCTTGGTTTGAGCTTGGAAGGCAAATCCCGGAAATTCCAGATTATGGCTTCTTCGCTTCAGCGAAAAAGAGATTCTCGCTCGGCGACCAACGTTTCCTCTGAGCCACGCTTCGGGCAGAAAGAGATTGGTGGCTCGGCGTAAAATCAGGCTTTATCCAAGATACTTTTCTTTATCAAGCTTCATCGGACACGCTTCGGCGAAGGAAGGCTTCCGCTCGAAGCGTAACCCCTTTGATTTTGGAAATTTCGCTTTCGGCGAGCATCGGCGAAACTTGTCAATCGCGTAAAGTGTCGAGCATCCAAAGATTACTTTTCTTTGTTTCATCTGCACTGAACCCGCTTTCGGCGGCGAAGGAAGGCTCGCTTTCGGCGAACCCTTTGATTTTTGGAAGCTTCGCTCCGGCGAGCATCGGCGAAGTAGCATCATGGCGGCACAGAAATTGAGTATCCAAGATACTTTTCTTTGTTTCATTGAGGCCGCGACCGCCGAGCGAAGGATTATTCGCATTTCGAAGCGGCAGCCTTTTGATTTTGCAACCTCGCCGAAGCGAAGGAAGGCTCGCTTCGCGGTGATTCCCTGTTTCGACGAACTTTTGAAAAGTGCCTAACCTTCGTATTTTTGCATCCTCTGTGCATCCTAGGCGATTCTTAGGCCTAGTTTAAGACATCTTAAGGAGGATTTAAGCTATAGGAGAACCACACCCCAGGGAATTTAGGGATTTAATTATCATCCTTTTCCATTGTAAAACTTAGTGTGTGTTCTATTTGATTGACCTGCTTAGGGTTGACTCTAGGACGCCGCTCTAGCTAATGAGCAGCCCAATCCTTGTGAGTATGCAGTTGTGTAAAAGAATATGTTCAAATGGTGATATTTTGGGATTCTTTTTGAATCGAACTGGCCCAGTTGAACCGATATTGTTTATTGAATGAATGCATGTCCTGCATGATTGAGCGTACCGTGACAGGGCATCCTTAGCACCCACCGTTATTGGTATTCGTTACGTAGCTACTGTCGGTTTCCTTGTGTGGAACCATCTTGATTGATAATATCATTATTGTTGGAGTCTGTTAAGGCAGTCCTTTTCTGGACCTACACATGCTTATATAAACTAATGGATGTACCACATATGACCCATTGGTTTGAAATATTGATTGGTACCGAAATCTTTGAAAGATTGAACATCACAGTATAACAGAATTGATTTCATTCATGGAACATTGACATTCATAACCTCTTTACACGTTATGTTATTCACTTTGGGCTTTAGCTCGCATTTAGCGATATATATGCGTAGGTTCTCGGCTTGAGAACCGGATCTAAGCGGAGAGCGCTGGGTGCGATCCCCGATTTGTCGGCCGGCTGGTGGTGAAGCTGCTCAGTGAGGTTCCGGTGAGACGCCATGCCATGGCGGCTTGGGGTGTTTTTGTTTCACACCATCTCCCCCTTGTATTGTACCTTTTGTATAGGATTGTTGCGATTTGCATTTTGTTATCGAGGGATTTGAGTCCGTCTTCGAAGATGTCTGTAGAATGATTGTATAGGCTGATCTTGGTTTGGGAATGTATGAATGCATAAAAAATATTTTTGGCATCTGATTTTCCCGCGACTCTCAATGGACACTTAGTTATTGGCCAGTTGTATTGGCTTCCTTGGGCCACAGCCTTCTGTTTGGTGTATTCGCATTACCTTGCTCAGAGGCCTTGGTAATCTCGGATTCTTGCGCGATTCTGCATGCTAAACCCATAGGGCGGGTTTGGAATTAAGTGACAGTAGTGGTATCAGAGCGATACTTAACCACGCAAAGTTATACCAAGAATAATATCTGCATGTCCAAATGAGCTATAGGATTGTCCTAGAAAAGCAATTAGGGCATCTCTATGAATTTTGAAAAGTGTGTGCTTTTGATTTATTGATTATATATTAAGCGTTAAAGCTGCTTAATTGTACAACCTTGTTTATAATTGATAAATCATTATAATAAACTATAGTGAAAATGGATAATGCAAATGAAGCTGAAGCATCATCCTGCTCGAGGGCGAATGGCCAGACTTAACAAAATGATGGGGAATTTGATAATGGAAAGACTGAATCAACAACCGAACCAACAAATTTCCACCTCCTCCTCCTCCTCTCGGTTGCAATAAGAACAGGGTTGTGGCTGTAGAATGTGAATGCTAATAAGGGTGGACATTATTACACCGCAGCCCATAAGTTAAGCAAGATGGAAACCCATGCCGTCTCTTTCGTGGGAGGGCTTAGAACCGTTAAAAAGAGGTGAAGCTTGGGTTCCTCGAGACCGAGAAATTGTTTGAAATGTTTCGCATTTTCTGAAGCCACAATAAAAGAGTTGTACTATGCAACCTTCACCCTTCGTGAAGAAGCAAGAAGGTGGTGGATGTTGACCTGCGGATGGTGAATACTATTTGTGACTTGGACTCGGTTCAAGGAGTCCTTCTTTTGAAAAGTACTTTCGATTACGAAGGCATCGTAGAGCGGAAAAGTGCGATTGAGTTTGAGCAAATTGAAGGAGGCAGAGCCAAACGTCTGTTGCAGAGTATGAGAAGCAATTTCTTCGGAACTTGCTAGGGTATGCACCACATATGGTTGGATACGCATTATAAGAAGGCCAGGAGGTCTCAAGGTGGCCTTAGTGGTGCTATCCAGACCGTAATAAATGTTTTGAAAATGCCAACTTATGTAGGTGTTCTTTCGTACCCGCATTGATACGTGCAGAGACAAATATTCTGACGATAAAGGAAACAATCAAACACCCACAAGGTGAGTGGCAAAGGAAAAGGCGGGGTTTTTAGAATTTAAGAAAGGTATAACCCAACAAAGCAAGCAAACATAATACTTGGTCGCAAACGACTAGCCCCAAAGCCTAAGGGAGTGGGCTTTTACTCCACCTGCTCGGCCTCCTGTATGTGGCAACAAGCATAAAAGGGGTTTGTTATCAGAGATCTCTGGAGCTTGTTTCAAAGTCTGCGCAGCAAGGTGGGCCCACGAGAATCAAAGATCGTCACCTGCCGCACGGCCACCAAGATGATAAAATTGCAAGACTAAGCGCTACAAAGATCACCGCAACACCAAACTGCGCGCTTAATGACTTTGCTCGGCCATAACACAAAGCGAACCCCAAAGCTACCCGGGAAAAGAGCACAGCAGGCGGGCCGAGTATCTCGGCCTCTAGTACTTGGGAGATGTGGCTCTTGAAACTTGTGCCAGACTAAGTAAAGTCGTGCATCTCTATCTGTGCTCAAAAATGCTTATGTGATTTATTGATTCGGGGTCTACACATTCTTATGTAGTCGCATGCTTTTTCAGCAAGTGAAATTGATTCAGACCTTAGAACCCGCAATGAACTATCACGCTAGGTCAGATTATCATCGCTTTGTTGAAGTCCATGACATGTGCATATATGGTATCACAACTTGTGAGATTATCGTTGGAGATATGCATACATGCTTATTATCGATTTACCACCATTGAACATAGACCACTTTGATGTAATATTGGGGATGGATTGGCTACAAAAATACCCATGCCACTATAGTACGTGTAACAAAACAAGTAGTTTTCCGTCCCACCAGGGTTTTTTGAATTTGTGTTTAATAGGGTGGAGTAGTACATATCATGTCGATTTCTTAAAAGGCATCCATTGATTAGAAAAGAGGTGTAAGGATGTCGTGATTACTGTGTTGGTATGTCTGCTTAATGATAATGTTAAAGCGATGTGAATTATATTCTATGATCGAGAGAGAATTCCCGGATGTATTTCAGATGATGCGCGAGAGTTTGATTGATTAATTTATTGTGGATATTGGTTAGAATTTACCTGATAGATATCTAAACTCCTTGAATAGCTCTGGCGGCCGAAAAGAATTGAAGGTACAATTAGAGCGTTGAACAAGGGTTTATGTCGGACCAGTCGTCACCGCGTGGGAATTGCTGTTTGTTTAATGAAAAAAGCTGGCTCATTGAGGCTGTGCATTGATTATCGTGGTTGAACAAGGTAGCGTAAAGAATAAATATCCTTACCCGCGTGTTGACTTATTTGATGCGATTCTGAGGGTGCACAAGTGTTTTCAAGATTGATCTTAGATAAAGGTGCCATCAATGAAAATCAAGCGGGCATTGATGGCATTTGCTTCGAGCGAGGTATGGCCACTTTGAATTTTTTAGTTATGCGTTAGTTCTGGCAGATACCCTGTAACGTTTATGGACCTCCATAAGGCAATTTTTAAACCATACCTTGTTAGTTTTATTGTGAGCATTTCATTGACGACATCTTGATTTATTCTAAGGCTGACGAAGACCATGAACATCATTTTGAGCTTGCCACCGCAAACATAAGAAACTGGCCCCGTATCTTCAAAAGCTGTCTAAATTAAGCCAGATTTTGGCTTAGCCGTGTTATGTTTTTGGGACATGTTGTTAGCAAAGATGGAATTCTGTTGATCCACGGAAAATTAATTTGTAGTGTTGGCCTAGACCTTAAATGTGGTACGAAGTCGAAGCTTTGGGGTAGTGGTTATTCTGAGAGATTTGTCAAAGATTTCCTCTAGAGTGCCTTACTGCTTGACTCGGTTGACCTGAAGGGATATCGTTTATTTGGAGTGGGCGGAGAAGTCGATATTTCAGAGTTGAAAACCCCGGACTTGTGTTGCACAGTTACGACTTCTGCCTTGGTCTGGGACTGGTTATCTTGTGTTAGTGATGCTTCTCCTCTCAGGGTTTGGGGTGTGTTTTAATACACGAGAATGGGGAAGTTGTGCTTATATGCTTCTGACGGTTGAGACGCATGAAAAGAACTACCCTACCCGTGATTTAGAACTTACTTGTGATGATGTTTGCCCCGAAAATCTGGGCGTCACTATTTGTATGGAGCAACATGTAAGGTATCTGACACAAGAGCTGAAGTAGCACCTACTCGAGAAGGAGGCGAATATGAGACAGCGGAGATGGGTAGGTGATCAAATTATGACCTACGGATTACGTACCATCCAGGAAAAGTAATACCGTTGCGATGCCTTGAGCGAAAATCGATTGGGAACGCCTTTGTTCTTGTTAGACGAAGAAAGAGTTGCTTCTTGATCCTAGAAAAGTCTGAAGTGAGGAAATTGTTTTGAAGGAACAAGGTGGAACATAGGCGCTATTACGCTCCAGCTTGGCGTTGATTGAAGGGAATTAAGGAGAAACAACAACGATGATTTCTTGAAAAAAGGTTATATGGAAAGAGATTCAAAAGCGAGACCGGGGTTCAAATTTGACAACAATGTCTGCGGAAATTTCAAGGCGGTGTGTGTACCAAAATAATAGCAATTGAAAAAGAAGAAGTTACGCAAGAGCCCGCAGTTCGAAGTTTTCTATTCACCGAATACGAAAATGTGTCGAATCACAAGCAGAAATTTACGGTGGCAGGGGAATGAAGAAATTACCCGGCTTTGTCAAATGCGCTGCCTTAACAAGTCAAAATTTGAACATCAACGACTGCCGGATTAATACAACCCTTACCCATGCAGTGGAAATGGGGCAGCATATCACGATGGTTTTATCGTCCGGATTACAGCGCTCGGAAGGTA